>OY764963.1:11217453-11847453 GCA_963668005.1 Melieria crassipennis
CCTCCGGAACTCACATTCTGTCGATACCCTCACACCACTCTTCTTGAAAATGCCTTTAACTATCGACCAGTCGTTTTCGATATAGCGGAGTTCCGGTCTGCTAGGCGGATTACACTCGCGCTGTACATATTCGATCTCATTCTCTTCATACCACTGCAGAGTTTCGCCTGGAGTAATGTCATGTAGCCAAGTCAGGCCAAAACAACGGCTTTGATGTGTGGCGACGAATGAGAGGAAGCAGTCTCTTTTCGAGGCATTCTTTCCGGTAAATATTGCCAAACCATGGTCTTCTTTAGGAATTTCGCCCTTGATTTCACCTTGTATTTATCAGCAACATTCGATTCGTGGCGTGGTGTAGAAATCTGGCTTAGCTAAAAATTTAAAGTTGTTGAAGCAGTATCACACAACTGAATTTCGTTATCAAAATTTCAAACATGTTACGGCAACGGCGCCTCGCGGTGAGATTTTGTTTCGTGTCCCGATCTGGTACTGCTTGAGCCTTGTAACTCTTCAAGCTTGCTCGCCTCTTGGCTTTCTGGACGGTCGATGACGATTGCTCCACGATTTTAGCTACCGAACGACTTGACATTTGTGATTTTTGTTTTTAAATGCGGCAATCACTTTCTTCTTGCATCTAACATTCTTCAACACTCAGCCTTTCATTAAAATTGTTCAACACTTCACCGCATATCGATGCGGTAAAATGAAAATCTAGCTTTTCTGCAGTTTGGGGTATACTGAGGTTGGGACCCGTAGTGTGTTCGTGCAGGATTCGTTTTCTATGTTCGTATTCGTTTGCCATTTTCTTACTAATAAAATGGGTTTTGAAAACTTTGTTTCATTGAACATTCAAAACCAAGTCATGGAGTACTTACATCTGCAATTTTACTTTTCAAAGAGTTTTATTTTATTTTTTTATTTTTATATGCAGGGTATTATTTTATACAGGGGGTTTAAAGGGTCCCGTTTTTGGTGTGCACACCCTTTATGTATCTTAGATTGGAAGTTATGCTTTTAAATAACTTTAATGTGTTATTCTAATTTCGCTTAATACACTTTATGAGTTAAATTCATAAATATATCAATAAAAATAATTATAAAATGCTCATTGCTGTGCTTTGAGTTATATTTATCTACAAGCATCAAGCTGTCCATATTCTTTGCTACACATTATCCCAATTGCAACGCGTATTGACATATTGTTAAGTTCTCGCTGCCAGCGCACTTTGTGCAGTTCACTGTTGCGAAATTAAAAAAAGCCTTGTCACTTGCCTTCCCCCTTCATCCCAGCGCCCACCAATAATGTGCACTTGTGTGCAGAGTGGCTCCACAGACGTTATTTATATTATAATAGAAACTAGCGCTCAACGTCATTCAACGTCAGCGTCAGTGCGTTGTACAAGTGAAAGGCAACAGCGGCCAAGACCTTCATAAGCTGACGTTGACCCAAAAAGTAAAAGCAAAAACAAAAAAAAAAGAATCAAATGACATAAAGTAAAAATAGCGAACTGAACGCTCAACTAGTGAAAAGCTCGGTCTACTGCTTTTGCTTGTTGTTTTTGTGTTCTGCCTGAAACTAGGTCAACCTCACAAACGTTGTTAGAATGCTATTAGCTGATGCTGAAAATTATGACACAAAATTGCAACTCAAATGAAGTTTCAGCGCAATCAGATCTGGTCCATGTTAGGTGATTGGTCGCGCATTGCAGCTATTTTGTTTTTACTTAACGTCTGCATTGACTTTTTCTTAATTTGTTGTGTTTATTTTCTTTGCATTATATGTATGCATGTTTGTACATTTAAATTGATATTAAACTGCGCTGCATTGTGACGTTGCTTTGCGTTGTGTTATTTGAGCAAAAGTTCACTGAACTATCGCGGTGTTACGAGTGGAATCGCGCGGCTGCTTTTTCAACTCTTGCACAAAAATGTCAGAAGCTATTTCAATGTCAGCAAAGGTCAACTACTGGCGCACAACTACTGGCCGCACTCGCAAAATTGTTGACCAGATTGTTCAACGTCACCCAGCGCACGATGACGGCGTGAAAAATTAAAAATGGGTACGCAGAGGCTCATTTGACTTTTACATTAGGTTTCTTGTAATCGCTTAGGCAAAGGTGCACACTACACCGCTTTACGGCCGGTTGATAAGCCCCTAACAAATCCGTTTAAATTGCAATGCAAATACAGCATTTTAAATTACATCAACATTCAAATTATTTACATATACATATATATGTACATATATGTACATATTTGTGCTGCCAGTTACTGTTCGTTGTTTTTAGTCAAACAATTATGATTTCAATAAGCTTTCATTTCTCAACACTTTTCCAGCTTGGTGATCAAGACACCCAATGACGGCGACATTCTGATTGATTACTCAAAGAATCGCATAAACGCTGAAGTGTGGGAAGCACTGATGAATTTGGCAAAGGCGCGTCGTGTTGCCGAGGCCCGCGATGCTATGATGTCCGGAGAACTCATCAACATCACCGAGAATCGTGCTGTGTTGCACGTGGCGCTGCGTAATCGCGGCCCCGATCCCATCCTGTTGGACTGCAAGGACGTCATGCCCGACGTGCGCCGGGTGCTCGCTCACATGAAAGAGTTTACCAATCAGGTGATTTCGGGTGTGTGGCGCGGCTGCACAGGCAAGCAAATCACCGATGTAGTGAACATTGGCATTGGTGGCTCCGATCTGGGTCCTCTGATGGTAACCGAAGCGTTGAAGCCCTTCTGCAAAGGCCTGCATTCGCATTTTGTCTCAAACATTGACGGCACTCACTTGGCCGAAGTGCTGAAGAAGGTCAGCTACGAGACAACGCTCTTCATAATCGCTTCAAAGACCTTCACAACACAGGAGACCATCACCAATGCCACCTCGGCCAAGTCCTGGCTGTTGGAGCATACAAAGGACGTGAGTATAACGATGCAATTAGCATTTCGGCAATATTAAGTATCTAATTGTTGCTTTAGCCAGCAGCGGTGGCTAAGCACTTTGTCGCGCTTTCTACGAACAGTGAAAAGGTAATCGATTTCGGCATCGACAGCAGGAACATGTTCGGCTTTTGGGATTGGGTTGGTGGACGATATTCGCTGTGGTCGGCCATTGGCTTGTCCATTTGTCTGTCGATTGGCTTTGAAAACTTCGAGCAGCTGCTGGAGGGCGCCCACTTCATGGACAACCATTTCAAGACAGCGCCTCTGGAGGAGAATGTAAGCAGCGCCTTTAATGTGACTCAACAGCCCGTTAATTCTTAACGCTTGTTTCATTTCGTCCGTGAACATTAGGCTCCTGTCATATTGGCTATGCTGGGCGTTTGGTATTCCAATTTTTACAACGCCGAGACTCATGCACTGCTGCCGTACGATCAATATTTGCATAGGTTCGCTGCCTATTTCCAGCAGGGCGACATGGAAAGCAACGGCAAGTTCGTGACCAAGTCGGAGTCGCGCATGGTCGACTACAACACCGGCCCCATTGTTTGGGGCGAACCGGGCACAAATGGGCAGCACGCCTTTTACCAGCTCATTCATCAGGGCACGCGCCTGATTCCGTGCGATTTCATTGCGCCCGCCCAAACGCACAACCCCATCGGTGGTGGCGCACATCACAAAATACTCTTGGCCAACTTCCTGGCCCAAACCGAGGCGCTGATGGCTGGCAAGACCACCATGCAGGCGCGTCTAGAGCTCGAGAAGGCTGGCCTTTCGGGCGAAAAGCTAGAGAAACTGCTGCCGCACAAAGTCTTCACCGGCAATCGTCCTACCAATTCGATAGTGGTGAAGAAAGTGACACCCTTCATATTGGGCGCTCTGATTGGTGAGTATGCTGTGGCTGTGGCGTACATTGCTCTAATCAGACTAATTCTTTCTTTCGCCGGCAGCTATGTACGAGCACAAGATCTTCACGCAGGGCGTGGTCTGGGACATTAACTCGTTCGATCAGTGGGGCGTAGAGTTGGGCAAGCAACTTGCGAAGGCAATCGAGCCGGAACTCGAATCATCCGACCCGGTCAGCTCGCACGATGCCTCTACCAACGGTCTTATCAACTTTCTTAAATCGAATTGGTAAATGTGCAGCGTCTAGTTTCGATTAACCAAACTAAATAAAAATTGACCGAAGACATACAAGTAACAAAATTGATGAAGATTCCTAGCGTGCACATGCGGAAAAGCTTTACACAAAAAATAAACGAAACAGCAGCGCATACAAATTGTTTAGAGCAACGCTACGGCCTAATTTAGATTTAGTATTTGTCGTTTTAAACTTTGGCGTAAAATTAAATTGTGCGTCACTAGTGCTTTCCACACCTGTTCCTCGTACCAAAGCAGAATCGGATTCTTTGTCTATGCTTTAAATTTTATTTGTTAAAATTAAACGAATTGCTGTTGTTTCGAAATAGACCCGCTATTAGAAAACAATTTTCATCCAAAATGTTAGTCGATGAACATGGACAAAATATAAGAGCTAAAAGAAATTCTGTTGCAATGAATTTATGATGTGCTGTACTCGAGTTGGCAATTGTTTTGAGTCACTACTGTCACTATTATTGAGCTATGGATATTTATGAACTACATTACAGACGTGTTATAGAGGACGTGCGATGTCCGACTTATTATGAAACTGTTGTACACAGAAATACTTCAAGCAAATGCATTGAAAAGGAACAATTTAATAAAAATTGATGTTAGTTGGTAAAAACAAAAAAAAAAATAATTATTTATTGGATGTGATGAAACATAGTAGTGGAATGTGTGCAAAGCCAATGTGGTTTGCGAATGGTAACTAAAACTGGAAATCACCTAAACCATACAAAACTCGATTTTCTAAATTAAAAAATGTAACTTGTCTTATATAACAAATATTACGTTTAATTAATTTGTATTTTAATTTAAAAATTGCAAGTAATTACATTTAGTGCAAGTTTTAGCTATGTCTACGTTTCCATGTCCTCGTCATCATCATCATGGTCGTCGTCATCATTGTCATCCTCGTCGTCGTTGTCCTCATCTTGTTCCATACTTTCTGCATCATCTTCAATATCATTTTCCTCCCACTCATCGTCAGATGCGTTCTTTTCTGCAGCGTCTTCTATTTCTGAATTCGATGAATCTGCCGTTTTTATTAATGACAGTTATGTTTTTATTGTGAAGTTTATTGATTAAAGCACAATGCCAAACTTACCGTTATCTTCGTAAACTAAGGCATTCTCGCTATTCAGATTATCCTCTTCCGTATTGCGTTTGATTTGGCTAACTAACAATTGCAAACGGCCATTAAGTCTGCAAAGAGACGTTTAAAATGAAATACATGAAGTAAATGGAATTGGAAACAAATTGGCTAGAAGATCCAAAATAAATCCTTACTTGGATAACTCTTTCAGGCAATTAGCTCGATGCTCAATGATGCCAATGCACGGCCCGAATTTGTTGAGCAAATCATCGGCGCCCAACGCCATTAGCTGACCGGAGTGTGTCTGTGCCAGCACCTTCATCCACTTTACCGCATACTCCACGCTGCAAGCAAAGTTCACAAAAATCATTAAAAAAAACAACAATTAATACACCGAATCTCACTTCATGCGCTTCTGCTGCATGAGGTGCGTCAGCTCGTTCACCAGCGTTCCCACATACTGCAAAGGTAGTTTCTGTAGTGTCAACTGTATGGTCTTCAGATCGTGTGTGTGCAGCACCGAGCGCAGAAGTCTGCAAGCATGAAGTTGGTAAAATTACAAATCCAACATAATAGCAAAAGTGGTGTGTACTGACATTGCATCTTTGCTGTGCAACGACTGCATCAACAGCTGCACTTTGCTCTGGGCCTGTGGCGCCCCACTGCCCACCGGCGCATTCAAGTTCAGATTCTGCAAACGCGACTCCATGGGCATCTCCACTGACTTTAGCTTCTTTTTGGAGACTGTCAGCGCCGACTTGTAATCCACATCATCAAGGTTGACGATGGGTGTGACGGTTTTTAGTGCCGCATTTAGACCCATGTCCTTTTTGCCGCCGACCTTACGCGTCGCGTACAACTTTTTTGGGTCGGTGCGTGTGAGCACTTGCATTTTCTCCGAGTAATCAGGCAGCAGTCGCTCGAAGACCATAAAGCTCGCATCGCCATAGCTGAAAACTAGCTCTTTTGGCTGATGGTTGTGCCGCAGTGATGCGGCTACCGCTGGTATTGGCGCTATTGTGGCCGCGCTGTCCGATACAATCTGAATGTTTAGTTTGGGTTTCAGAGGCTTCTCCGCTTTGATGCTGCAAATAGCGTTGGTTGTGATTAAAATTTGTATATTGCTAGATATATACGATAAGCGCCCTCACCTCTCAATTGCCAACAGATACATATGGATTATGCCGCTGTTGGTCACACTGGCCACACGCACGCTACTCTCGTCCGCCTGACATGTTAAGCACTGCGCCACATTATCCATTAGCAGTGTGCAAGCGGCGCTCTTGTTGCGTCCCTTCTTGCCAATCTTCCAAAGGCATAGTATGCGCTCCATGCGCGATGCGGTCAATGCGTACTCCACGGTATCGTTCAGTACAAATGTGCTCATCAGATGCACCTCCGACGTATGGCCAGTGAATGTCTGCAGCAGCTCCTGCGAGGCCACCGAGAAGACTTTGATTTGCCGTGCGCCAATAACCAGACTATGCGAGTGTTCCATGTAGGCCAAGCTGTAAGGCTTCTCTGTACCTATAGACCAGGCGTTCAGCTGTTTCTCCTCTGCCAGTGACCACACAACCACGCGGCAATCTTCACCGCAACTGTACAAATGACCGGACGCATCTTTTGTTATCGCCGTTATGCGTCCACTGTGGCCATCACCCTTGAGGTTCCGTTCAATCTTTAATTTACAAAAAAAAAATATTGAAACTTTTCACCAACACACATCACCAGCACATTTTCTAACCTTTCCTTGCGCGTACGAGTAGAGTGAAATTTTACCATTTGTAGTGCCCAGCGCCAGATATAGTGTCTCTGTACCCTTTGTACTTCCTGACTTGCGCGCTTTTTTTGCCTGCAAATGAAAAATGTATAAAGTTAGCGCAAACATCCGTCCGCCAGCTTAAATGATGAGTACCTTCTTCTCCTCTGGTGCTGTCGTTGCGGTGATCCAAATCAGTGACGTGCATGGTACAGTCAAGTGCAAATTCGGCGTGTACTCCTGTTTCAGCTCGTTGGTATCGGTGTCCCAGATACGCAGAATGCCTTGGTCATTGATGAGTGCGAATAGTTTCCCATCGGGTGAAAACCCCAACACGTGCTGTTGCCCAAACGCCATCGCGTGCCTTGAATATCGAAGTGTTTTGCATTCCCTGCTGGCTTCTAGCTTGGAAATGTCAAAATGTAGTGTTGCCACTGTTGCGGTGCCGGCAATAGCGAATGAAATTCTACTCGTTACATATCGAACGAAAAGTCTTGTGTGCTAAACTTTGAAACGTTGAAGAAACCTGTAATTATAAAAATAATGATGAATGAATGAATTATAATGAAATTATTAAACAAAATGGGATAGTTCAAAAAGATCCCGTTGGAATTTGGCAAATTTATGGCAAACTTCAGCATGATATGGTTTTTTACTAGTGCCATGCTCAGCGTTACAATCAACGATTAGCCCAACTCACCACCAAAATAAGGTGAGAAAGAATCGTTCTACCAAAGCTGCTTTATCGCCGCTGGCGAAATTATCAAATTTGTTGGTTTTCAGTGAAGAACATCGTCTGTGGTGTATTTCACGGAAACATTCGGCAATTACTAAACTCTGTATTTTCCCCACCGCATTAAGTTTGGTGTAAAGTTTTTTTGTCTACCTGCCCGGCATCTGCCCCCTCCTTTTCCTGACAAGGCATAGAATCGAAAACGCGTGTGTAAAACAATGACCGTCTCGCGTGAGAAGGCTTCGATTTCCGTGGCGCCGCCAAGCGACAGTGAACAAATAGAATGGTCCGCCGAGGAGGAGATACAACTGTTCTTCGCGCTAGAGGGACTCAAGCCGGTTGGAATCAATAAGCACTTTTACATGGCATGTATTGCGGATCGGCTGTCGAAGAATCTGCAGCGCGACGTGCCGGCAGAGGCGATTTGGGCTCATCTGCGCACCATGTACAATCTGGATGTGCTGGACGAGCTGGAACCGCTGCCCTTCCCCAATGAGGAACGCGAATTCTCACTGCCCGAGACGGAATTCTCAGCGCTACTCTCGAAGAAGCGTGCCGAAAGCGAAGAGAAACAGCGACTCAGCGTCGATTCGACGGGTCCGCCGTCGATCATAGCGGTAGCCACGGACAATACGACGGCCAAGAGTGCATCCGGTAAGTGGGTTGGGTGTCATGGGCATTTGCGCGGGAGCATTTCATATTATTTTTTGCTCGTTCGCCGTTTGCAGAAAAATCTAGTAGCACTGGCAAGGCGGCTGCCAGCGGTCAGACAATAAAGGAAGCGGACAAAAAGATAGCGGCCAAGTTGGTGGATATACCGAAACGTACGCCAAAGCGCACACGTGGTTCCATGTCGTTGGAGTCGAGCAGCAGCCCGTCGACTACGCCGCCGCCGGTGCAGAGTAACAAACGGCGTCGAATCTAGGAGGACAGAGTGCGGTGGAAGAGTAGCGAGATTTTCCAAGTCATTGGGTGATGCAAATTCCACCCAAGAAAAACAAAAGCGACGCAAAAAAAGTGAAGTGAAATGCTTAGCAAGGAAAGATTGCGAGGGGAAACAAGGGTTGGCGTCACAGAAGTGCGTAAAAGTTTAGTGTAGGTAAAAGTGAAGAGCGATAAACATGTTAGACATCGAGCAATGAGTGCGGGGCAAGTGCTGTGCGAGAGGTGTTGACCATTGAAGGGGGCGGGGAAAGGGCCGGGGTGTAGCACATCGCTAACGTATGAGACATGTTATTTGCATTTGGATATATCGTTTAATTTATACATTTGTTATTAATCAATTAAGTGTAGATGAGTGGCAATGTGGAAGGGGTCCGCGTAGCCGCTATAGGTTAGAACCATGATGGGTTAGAACACCGATGACATACAATTTTTTGTTCGGCCCGTTTTCCGAGTTGAGGCCAACTCGGAAACAGAAATTTACCACTAATCGCATCCATCCTAGTTCCTAAGGACATTTTGGAAAACTTATCGTAAATATTATACGCATAACGATGTATATTCCAACAAGAAAACAGTCACTGAATAAAAACAAAGTGCACAGTTTAAAAATGTAAACATAATAAAGTTTATTCTTGGGAAATTTCATCTGGGTAGAAGATGGTAAAATTCCTACAACTATAGAGAACATTTGCATGCGGTCAGTGAGTAACTACATAATCTGTGTGCCGAAAAATAGTTGCTCTTCGAAGTCGTCCGTCACTGTGCCAGGAGGCGTGGCATTTGGAACGTGTGCCGCAAAGTGTTCCATAACGTGGCCGGTGGCATTTATGTGCGCCAGAAACGACTTCAGTAAATGCTTATTCAGACGATCGGTTTGCGTCAGCTCCCTGGTGGGCTCAGCTTGCTCCAAAGGCTGGGCGCTGGGGTGTAGTAGTTCCGCATTGTTGGACGGTGTAGCGATGACTTCTTGCTGGTGGAGGTTGTTGCCGGTGTTGCCATTGGGTACCACCACTGGCGGCGTGAGCTCCTCCGCTTGGCTCGCTGTACTCAGCTCTTTGATTGGCATGTCAGGAGTTCCTGAAATCGAAGTTTCAACTTTCCGTTCATATTCTATTGAAAACAACCAACTTACACCTCTTACTATTTTTTAGGTTGTCCCGACTTAGAATCTAGTTTTCAGTTTATTTTCTTGTCAGTAAATTTTTGTTGTTTTACCTTGAAATATTTGACAACTATTACAATATAATTTTAAATAAAAATCGCTTGATTTCTTTGTTGACTTTAAATATATACACAAGAGAAAATATTTCTCGCGTTTTCTTCACGGCGGATTTTGTTCTTTTACGTCGTCTTCCGAAATTGTTTTTACTCACAGCTGAAAATGATTATAATTGGCCTTGCCACCTTGAAATTTTCTCTTTTAAACAAAAGTTCGAAAATTCAAAAATTCTAGTGGAAATAACGCTGCCAATCGAGTGGGAATAGAACTGAATATGGTTTCAGTGGGAGAAAATAACATTAATTACACTCTGCTCGAAATTTATTCTCAAAAATAGTAACAAGCGGGGCACCCTTGCGACTTTTCTATAGGTATACTGAGTTCAGATCCACCAGGCGTTTGGCTGGATTGGCTCTAGTTTAAGACAAATCCGACTTTGAATGTGGCTCATTTCAGTCGACTTCGTCGCTTAAGTCTTCGAAAGTTTACATGCTAATTGGTCCTAAATCGTTCTACTGTCTTCGGCAAGTTTGTAGATATTTTAAAGACCTACACATTTGCAGACACCAATACAAAAAAAAAAAATACATTCAAACTGTGTTTTCGACAAAAATTTCCCAAAAACCCCGATTTTTTGGCGATTTATTGAAATTTTCCGTCTATGAATGCCCTTCAATATCTCAAGAAAAAAACAAACAAGACTTTTTCCCACAATTCAATAAAAAAAATTAAACGCACAATCTTAATCCGACTCCTGTTGGCGGATAAGCTGGTTAAGGGGTTTACTTTAACGCTCCTACCAGACACTTTGCACCTTTTTTTTTTTTCAAAATTTGAATTTAATTTTAACCAAGTAGCCCTTTAGCGACGCACATTCACAAAATCAACATTCTGTACCAGTTTTGATGTGTTAATTCTGACATTTTATGATATTTCTTGTGAAAGCTTCATTGTTTACTAGTGTCAGAACGTAATTTTATATATTCAAGAATGTAAGGCTTAATGTTTTAGTCTGGTATCACTCTAGTTTTAAGTCTAATAACTTGGCAGCACCGGAGTTCAGGAAATACTACCCTGGGCTTCGGTCCTGACCAGCCTGGACGCCATTCCTTCTTGGGAAATCATCGGTTGCGACTGGACGTGTTCATAGAGAATAAATCTAAATAATATTAAAAGAAATAAATTTAATTGAACTAAAAAAATGAATTCATGCGGTAGAGCTTCTTTTAATAAATATTGTTATGTTTGTGGAAAGTACACTTTAATGTCTAGTAAGCGCGCAATCACCTCGGAAATTGCTGAATTGTACTCGCAATATTTCAACCAAAGTATAATCCATGATGTGGATTGGGCTCCATCAATCATTTGTACGACTTGTTTGATTGATTAAATCAATGGGAAAAAGGTAAATGAAATCATGTATGGTATTAATTCATTTTTAAACTATTTCAATTCATTTCTGTTTTTTCTACATCAAAGGTGAAAACCAATCTATGCCTTTTGGCGCTCCAATGATTTGGACAGAGCCTGGAAAACATAATCCAGATGAGTGTTATGCTTGTGTTAATGGTGTGAACGGGATAAACCGAGCCAAAAGACGTAAAGTGGAATATAGAGGAACACTGTTTGTTCAGTTGCCGTTACCACATTCGAATTCCATTCCAATCCCGAGTAGACAGACTGCACCATGTAATCACATCGAAATTTCTCAAAGTGGTCTGGATAAAATGGTTCGCCGCCTCAAATTATCACTGCGACAGTCCATTCTTTTGGCGCAAGAGTTGGAAAAATCGAATATCTAAGCACCAGATGTGATTATATGTAAATATGAGGAAGAAGAAACAGAATAAACAATAAAATATATGTTCCATAGTTCAAAGTTCTACAAAAAATCTGCTTAAATCTGCTTGAATTTAAATCAAGATTGTGCGTTTAATTTTTTTATTGAATCGTGGGAAAAAGTCTTGTTTGTTTTTTTCTTGAGATATTGAAGGGAAATTCCTTAGAATTTGGCATTCATAGACGGAAAATTTCAATAAATCGACGAAAAAGTGGGGTTTTTGGGACATTTTTGTCGAAAACACAGTTTGAATGTATTTTTTTTTTGTATTGGTGTCTGCAAATGTGTTGGTCTTTAAAATATCTACAAACTTGCCGAAGACAGTAGAACGATTTAGGACCAATTAGCATGTAATCTTTCGAAGACTTAAGCGACGAAGCCGACTGAAATGAGCAAAATTCAAAGTCGGATTTCTCTTAAACTAGAGCCAATCCAGCTAAACGCCTGGTGGATCTGAACTCAGTATACCTATAGAAAAGTCGCTCAGTAGGTGCCCCGCTTGTTACTATTTTCGACTAGCACAGTGTTATTTTTGATCATGTACTGATTGTTAGCGCACCTTTCGCGGAATGATTAGTGAAAATCAAAAGAATTTTAAAAAATATTCAGGTTTTCGATTATTATTATTATTGTTTGACCACCTTGCAACATTAAACAATTAACAATTTTCTTATATGAAATTTTGTTCGTGCGAATACCCCTTTCCAAATCTAATATGCAAAATAAATATATGCATAACAAGTAATTTAATGATGACATAATATGTATATAAATCCTTCCAAAATTCAATAATTATTGAGAACGTTACACGAATTTCAATGAAAATATTAAAGCCCAAGAATGCAACCTTGCCGCTTACAGAAAAACAACCAATAGACAATTGGAAAAGAAAGACAGTGGAAACGGGAAATCGAATGAAAAATTTTTGTTGAGAAAGTTTCGGGTTCACGAATGCAACAAAAGAAGGGCAAATTTGTATTTTTACAAATTCATTTGAAATTTGCTGAATTTCAGCTGAAAATACCACGACTCTCCCATAAAAGACGATAATTTGACGATCGAGCGAAAGCAGCAGCGTGTGTGAGTGTAAAATTTATGGATTATGTTTATTGTGGCGCCGAACCGCCGGAGGACATTTTGAGTAAGTGGGTCTTGTGTTGTACTTGTTTTTGTTACTGTTGGGGGCAAACCATTTTCGTATTCTGGAGCGACGCTTGTGTGGGGGCAACGCGCACCTAACGGCAAACGAAAAATTTGTAACACCATTTGCGCTTGTTTACCGCAGATGTCTACGATGGCGGTGGCAGTCGCACGGCCGGACACTACTCACCGAACTTTAGCGGCTTTAATATTGGCACCGGGGAGCCGGACTACATGGAACTGGTGCCCATACTGGCTGATGGCGGGGAGAATTATGGTGTCTCGGCAGTGGCTTTCGACGACTACGAGGAGCTCTTATGGATGGGAAATCAGGGAGTAAGCGTTGGTTAGTTGCTGGAAGTGGAGCTCATGTTGAATGATTGTGATCGTTTGCTGTAGGGTCATGTCACCTCATACTATAGCGGCACCATGCAGAAGTATACATCCTTCCAGGTGCACGCGAGCGACATTGTGCGCCAAATTATCACCATTGATGCGGGCATACTTGCGCTGACGCAGACTTCATTGCGACATCAAATACGGCGCGGTGTACCCAAGTTTACGCACAGGTAAATGTGGCTCAGACGGGTGTTGGGATGAAGTAAGAAGATATACGTATAATTGGTTTCCGTTTGCAGATCGAAAAGCATGACGGAAATGGTGTGCATGCTGCAGCTGTCGCCTCATCGTTTGGTCATGGCCGGCCTGCAGGACGAAATGATCGATCTGGACATGCGCACTCTAAAGGAAACAAAATTGGTATGTTTTAGATACCATTCGCTTTAAGTTTTTTTTTTTTTTAACAATTATTGTGCTTCTACAGGAACATGTCGGCTCCACTGGCTGCACCGTACTGCGCAAAAATTCGCGTTTCCTCTTTGCTGGCGATCCCTTCGGAACGGTAACACTGCGCGATTTGAACTCATTGCACGTGGAGCACACCATTAAAACGCACACGGGCAGCCTATCCGATTTCGATGTGCAGGGCAATTACCTCATCTCGTGCGGTTACAGCGGTCGCCAGGGTACACTGGCTGCTGATCGATTTCTGATGGTCTACGACTTGCGTATGCTGCGCTCCATATCGCCCATACAGGTGCTGATCGATCCGCAGTTGCTGAAATTCCTACCGTCGCAGTCGTCACGCTTGGCAGTCGTATCGAGCTACGGGCAGATGCAGCTGGTCGACACTGTGGAACTGAGCGAACCGCGCGTCTCCATGTACCAGATCAACACCACCGGCAGCCAGTGCTTGAGTTTCGATGTCTGCTCCTCGTCGCAGGCGATGGCTTTCGGCGATCAGTCGGGCCACATTAGCGTGATCGCGTCGGTGAATACGCCACAGCCGCAGTTCAATGCCTTCTCGCGCGACACCGAATTTGCTGATCCGGTGCCGCAGCTACCCTTCGTACCGATCACGGACGTGAACTTTCCGCTGTCGTCCATTGTGCTGCCGCACCTGGTCACCGGTACGCGTTGGTTCTCCGAGTGGCCGTCGGAGCTGCTGCGCTACCAGTATCGCCGTACCAAACCCATTGATGCGGACATACTGAACAGCATGAAGATGCAAGGGCCAATCGGATATTCGCCGAATCCGCGCACTGTACGTCGCAATCAGATTCCCTACGTGCTGGAGTCGACGGGCAATACAGTCACCAACAGCAATGGTTTGGCGAGCACCACAAAAGCCACGGACAGTGGCGTGAAGATTATACCGCGTCGTTATCGCAAGGTTGAGCTAAAGTACACCAAACTGGGCACACAGGACTTTGACTTTGAGCAGCACAACCAGACATGCTTCGCTGGCCTGGAGGCCACACTGCCCAACTCTTACTGCAATTCCATGCTGCAGGCAAGTGGTGGCTGCTGTCTGAAAGCAATTGTCAAATATAATGAAAAATGTCTACTTTTGCGCAGATACTGTACTTCATTGAGCCGCTTCGCTTGAAATTGATCGAGCACTCGTGCGCCAAGGAGTTTTGTCTGTCGTGTGAACTTGGCTTCCTATTCAATATGCTGGACAAGAGCACAGGTGTGTCTTACTGCACTTCAGTTACTTTGCAGTTGTTTAAGTTTGAATATTATTGCCAGCTTCCACACCATGTCAAGCGAGCAATTTTCTGCGCTCATTTCGCACAGTACCGGAGGCTTCGGCGCTGGGTCTCATACTCTCCGATCGTTCGTCCAATGTTAATCTAATTAGCCTAATACAGGTGCAAATTTGTAACATTTTTTGGAAAAATTTTATTTTATCATATTTCTGTGTTTCAGAATTGGAATCGTTTTATTTTACATCAAATGCATTACGAGATCCTGGATTCGCACAAGAATAGCCACATAAATAGCTTGTTATATCCAGCTACTTACGGTACATAAATACAGGTTTCTACTTTGTTTTGTGCATTCGAAGAAAGTGCGATGTGCTCAAGCGCAAATTATTGTTGTAATAAAAAGCGCTTTCTACAGAATAACCCTAATATTAATTACAGTTGTTCTCAAAGTTGTATGTTATAAATCGTTTGGAAAATTCTTTACCAATACTTTAACATTTGGTTACCTAAACTTGTAGATTTTCTTTTCTATAAATTTTTCATACTTTTCAACAATTTTTTTTTTTCATTTTTGATTTACATGTTGATCTTTATTTGTAGTAACTTTTCATTTTATTTGATTTAAATGAATTTATGAATTGCAATTTCCTTCCATGTTCCCCAAGTAGCCAAAACTTTAAACCAAAAGCACTAAACAAATAGACCAACACACTCACACTTGCTTTATAGTAGCGTTTTATGCATGTTACATAATTTATACATTAGCAAAATTACCACAACAACAAAAACTGCTGACATTTGCAGAGGAAGGCTCCAACGCTGGCAACGTTGCTGTCATGGGTGGGAATGGCAAAAATGCTATGGACATGCACCACAAGGCGGGCGAGATCTTTCAAACTATTGATGTCAAAAATGGTTTGTTGGAAAGTCGGCATTATATAAATTTTATTTGATACTAACTATTTAATGTATTTGATTAGATGAAACAGGCAAAGAGGATGAACGAGAACGTAGCAAAATCAATGAGGAAACGGAGATTAGTCGCCTTTTTGGTACTAAACAAATTTGCATAAATCGTTGCCTGAAGTGTACTGAAGAGGTAAAATTTGCAAATGTATTCATTTTTTTTCTGTTCATTCTTCAACGAATGAACGACGAAGCGCATTCGCGACGCAATGAGTTTAGCCCAGCTAGCGATAAATTACATGCGTACATTTGGAAATATTCGTGGCGCAGCGATATGGCGAAAAGCGAATTCAGCCACTGCAAGCGCGAAAAAGTGCAATCAAACATTTTTGAATTAGTTCAGCGTATTGCTAGTAAACTATGGAGCAATTTATTCAACTTTTGCGTGGTTCTGTTGTTCTCTTCAACACTGTTAAAGTACAAATGAAACCAGGCGAATTCGCTTTGCCATAAACAATCGCTAGTGAAATCATTACAAGCGAATCAGGAGCAAGCAAATATAGCCTAAGTTGGCTAATTAGCTTGAAATATGTGTTCAATACGTTCAATATTTATGAGTAGGGATCGGAATTATATGCAAGTGCATATTTTTTGGAGCTTCCGATTTGTACGGGACCAAGACAGAAACTATTTTTATTGAAAAATATTAAGAATGAGCTAACATATGCAGTGAATATTTGCATATTTTTGCATATGTTTGCATATTTTTTGCATATTTTTGCATAGTTTTTGCATATAAATAGGTATCGGCTATTTATGAGTAATGTTAACGAATGTGTAGTAGCGACGCTTTTGGCTTATAATTATTTTTGTCTACCATTCAATTTTAGAAAACCAAACAGAGTATACTGCTGGCCTGCAATCTCTCCTACCCTGTGCAGATCAAAGATGTGGAGCATTTCAATTTTGGTACCATACTAAAGGGCTCACTGGGCTCTGAGAAGCACATACAGGCCTTCTGTGAGAATTGCAAAAAATTCTCACCCACCAAACAAAGCGTTAAGGTAGGTGGAAACAATACAATTGGTTAATATTAACATAATTTAAATAAAATTCGTCTCCTATAGGTAACTTGTCTTCCACAAATACTTGCAATCAATTGCGGCCTTAGCAATGAAAAGGATTTAGCCTTCCTGCGACGTCAACTCAATCGCAATTTGCACACACCATCCGAAAGTCCGGCTACATTGAATACTAACAAACCATGTCGTTACGGCATAAATTGTTCGCGCAGCGATTGTCATTTCGTGCATCCGGATAGGTGTGTACCACATCTGAACATTGCATAATTTGTACAATAATAATTTAATCATTTGTACAATAATTTGTACAATTTGCACTGTTGCAGGAAATCGCCTTCAAATGCTGCCAGTAATCAAGCAAATACCTCACCGAATGGACGCCAGAATTCTTGGTTCCCATTGGGCTTCTCCATGGCCATCAATGAACAAGGCGAATTGAGTGTGCAGACCGAGCATAGCAATACTAAAACAGAGGAGGTGGGCGTACAAGTTAGAAATGTGTGTTATTGAATAGTTTTCGAAATTTGCAATTGTTAACTTATTCGTTTATATATCTATTGCTCAGCACAATTCAACGGAGAATAAGGAAAACCAACAAATCGCGAATGAGGCGAGCAGCAGCAGCTCGGATAGCAGCAATAATTCAACTAATAAGAAAGTCACAGGCACTTGTACGCAATTGCAAAAGATTTGATTTTTCCAATTTGAATACAATTATTTATTTTTTTTTATGTCGTAGCAGCTTCCAACAACAGCGATTCGTTCCGCGAATACGCATTGCATGCTGTCGTGTGTCAGATTGACGATGGTTCCCAAAAGAATTTGGTTTCGTTGATAAATGTGAGCAAAAAGTATCACTGTATGAAACTCGCAACGGCACCTGCCGATGATAATCAACAGCAATGGTACATTTTCAATGACTTCAGGCAAGTAAAAATTTGTGCAGATTTGCATTAATAAAACATTTTATTTGTATCATTCAATTGACGAACAATCTTTTTTGCACTTAGCATTTCTCCGGTATCGACGCAAGAGTCCGTCTGGTTCACGCTGGACTGGAAGGTGCCCTGCGTGCTGTTCTACAGCAGCATCAACAACGAACCGACCACGACGCATAGAACCGATGCCGATACCGTCGCCGAAGCCGAGTTACCCTACTACAATCCATTCATACAAGTAACACTAAAATAGGAAATATTAAATTCTTGCTTGAACTGTTTTGTTTCGAATGATAGAATGAAATTTGCAACTAAAGCGTGTAATATTTACAGGATATTATAAATCCTGTACATCCGAGCAATTTGGGCGATGCTTTATTTAAGCCATTGCAAGCAAATGAAATGCCACAGACAGGTGATCTGGTCGCTATGGATGCTGAATTTGTCACATTGAATCCCGAAGAGAACGAAATACGTCCGGATGGCAAAACAGCAACCATAAAACCATGTCACATGAGTGTGGCGCGCATTTCATGTATACGTGGGTAAGCTGTGTGTGTTGGTCGTGTGGGCCATAGTGTTGGTTAATAGCCGATAATGACGAATTGTTGGCTAGTAATTGCACCCACAAAAGATGCGTTTATTTAACTATGTCTTGTGGACAGTTATGATTGATTGCAATTTCGAAATTAGCTGAAATACTTTGGTGTGTTCATAATTATTACAGAACTTTTGAAACCTCATATTAACTTACCCACAAGACATAATTAAATCAATTGAAAACGCCCAATTGTCTTTGTTTGACTGAAATAATGTCGTTGCTCAATTTCTTGCTCTCCAAATTTTTGTCGATATGCAGTCAAGGATCCGACGAGGGTGTACCCTTTATGGATGATTACATATCAACACAGGAAAAAGTTGTCGATTACCTAACGCAATTTTCGGGCATCAAACCGGGCGATTTGGATGCCAATTTCAGCAACAAGCGGCTGACTGCGCTCAAGAATTCATATCAGAAGTTGAAATATTTAGTGGATGTTGGTGTTATATTTGTGGGGCATGGTTTAAAAAATGACTTTCGGTATTATGGCTTATAGCATAATTATTTTTTGAATTTCATTGATGCATTGTTATTTTATTGTATTTCAGAGTGATTAATATTTACGTGCCGTCCGATCAAATTATCGACACGGTGCACTTGTTTCATTTGCCGCATCATCGCATGGTGTCGTTGCGTTTTCTGGCTTGGCACTTTTTGGGTATGTAGCGAGCAAACTGTTGTTGAAGTTCAGAGTGATGAGCATAAAACCAGTACGAGCTAAGCGAAGGTGTATTTAACTTCATAAGTTTACCTAAATTTACCTTATAATGCTAACATTTAATTAACGCAAAGCTATCTTTACGATATACATAATTTTGTATATGCTTGTCATGTCTGTTTTATGTGTATTTTTGAATTTAAGTGAATCACTTGATTCTGGCCACTTCTTGGATTGTTTTTATGTGCATTAGTTATAGTTATCTGACCGTTTTTATTGAATTCACTTTACAAACTAATTTATTTGATTACTTCTTGGCAGGCACCAAAATCCAATCGGAGACGCACGACTCCGTGGAGGATGCACGCACCACACTGCAGTTGTACAAACATTATCTGCAGCTGCAAGCGGAGAAGAAATTTACCGCCGCACTCAAGAACCTGTACGATCGCGGCAAGCAGCTGCAATGGAAGGTGCCCGAGGAGTGAAGATTGCAGCGCGCTGTCTCGACTGCAGGCAGCTCTATTGCACTTATAACACACAATGCTGACGACGACGGCGACACTGATGATGATGATGACGTAGACAGAGCGTAATAAGTAATGAATGGAGTGAAATAAAAAGTGAGAACAGATTCCCCCCACTTACACTGACACCACTACACACACACACATACTGCAAATACGTGCACGAACATACTCGCACACATGTACACATAAACACACATGCACACATTGGAAAATAAAAGTACAAAACTGACACCGAACCGTGAGAGACAACAACAAATACTTTGTTATTCCATTTTTTTACAACAAAAAAACAAAAAAAAATTATCAAAGAAAAAGCAAAAATCCATTTCAAGCAAGAAGATTTAAAAAGGAAACTAACAAAATAGCGCAAACGTAACGTAAACTAGCAGGAAACAAAGCGAAAATTTTAAAAAGAGAATATTTTGTTTGCTTTTAAGAATGAAATAACTATAAACAAAGAAAACTATGAAACTCGTCTGTCCCACCCCACACATCCCAAATGACCGTCTACCCTCTGTCCCTTCTACGCCACAATCAGCTCAACAGACACGTAAAACCCCCAACAACAAACTGACGCAACATAGCAAAACTCTAACATGTCCAATTTTAAATTTTGTCTTAAAGCAACAACTAAAATTAATTAAATTATATTTTTGAAAAGTTAAATAAAATCTTTTATAAAATAGAAAACCCTCTCTGCTGTTTATATTTGAAGAAAAAATAATTATCCGCCTCTCTAAAACAATTTAAATTAAATAGCATGGTCTTTTGTTTCCGGGAGTCTTTATTAATTAAAAAAAAGGAAAGTCATCCATAACGGGAATTGTTGCAAGCTACAATTGCAGAGAATAAAACATTAAATTCATATATTGTCATAGTCTTCGTCCAATTCGAAAAACGAATTTGAATTTTTGCTTAGAGTCGTTGCGGGTGTTTTGGCTGGCGCTGCCGTTGTCGCCAACTTTGCTGCTACTGTCGGCAGTGCTGTTTTTGTTGCTGCTGCTTTTGCTTTGGAATCGACGACTTGGATGGGAGGCGATGCGGACGTGGCTGTCGGCGCTGCGGCTGCCGGTATGGCACCGATGCTGATGGTCGCCACCGGCGGCGCCACGCCTGTCTTGCCGCTGTCCGCATTCGCCACAATGTTGGACAAGTCAATGTTGATGATGGGTGCACTTAGTGGCAGTGCTGCCGCCGGTGTGCTCACCGTGGCTGCGGCCGGCGCGTGCGTCAGCGGCAGATTGCTGTAGTCGATCTTGACGATGGGTTTGTTGCACAGATCATAGCTGAAGATGGGCGCGGGTATGGCAGTTTGTGGTGCTTCCAACTTTTGACGCTTCGCTGGCGTGCCGCTATTACTATTGTGGTTGTTGTTGTTATTGTTGCAGGGCATCGATTGCGATTGGTGCTTGAGACGCTGGCGCTGCGCGGGCAGCGTCGGCGGCGCAGGTGTTTGCGGCGACTGTGCGGCCACCTGCCAGCACTGCTGCGCCGCATTCGCGGGCGTCGACTCGGAACGCAACAGCTTCAGCGGCTGCACATAGTCGCTGCGTGCTGCAGCCGCTTGCGTCACAGTGGCTGTATGCATAATGACGCTGGTGGTAGCCGCGGTCGCGCTGAGGCGTTGGCGCAAACGTTGCCTGCTATCGGCCTCGCTGCCGCTGCTGCCATTCTGCGACTGTGAACGCTGGCTTTTGTACTGGGAATGGGTTGCGTGAGTGCTGCCGCCGCCGTTGGCCACTGCGGGATTGCGGTTGCTGCGCGTCGATGTCGATGGCATGCTCAGGTCGTACGGCGTGTCCGAGTCGGGATAGTTCTCCTCCGGCGAACTTTGACCATCGTCCTCGTTGTAGTTGGCCGCCTCCTCGGCCACGCTTATGTCGGGTATGTTTTTGACCAGCTCGCGCAGAAAGTCAAAGCGCTGCTCGGACATGATGCACTGTTTCATGTGCGAGGTGGATAGCGTTTTCGCATTTCGAGAATTTGTAATTTTCAGTGTTTTCGTCAGCAGCGACTCCACAAAGAGCTCCAGTGTTCGAGGTGTAGGCAGCAAGCAAACGAAAGCGATCAGCAAAAAGCACAGCAATGGAAAAGAAATTATGATATTGAGCCGCTGTTAAGGATAACCGTTCGAAAACATATGCATGTGTGTGTGCACTTAGTTGTGTAAAAAAAAATTGTATACAAACTTAACACAATGTAACAACTGAAAGAAAATTTAATAATGCTAAAAAAGGATGAAAGTAATTAATGTAGAAGAAAAAATCAAAAAATTGAAAATTAAATAAATAAAATAAATGTAAAAAAAATTATATAAAAAACTGAAACTTAAAAATGTATGCAGCAAATATTTGTTAGTCACATTAGTTTAGAATAGTCGGCAGATGACTCTGTCAATGTGGCACATGTTTGATTGCAGCATTTGCTAAGTGATTATCTCTTTAGCACATAAAATACGCTGATAAGCAGTTGCCGGCGGGAAAAACGAATGTGTGAAAAATTACAAAAAGGCAGCCTCCATAGGCGAATTGTGCACCTCGTGTGGGAAATAGTGAAGTCATCGCTTAGATAAGAGAACTAAAATACATATTTAAATAAATTTCAATAGTTGACTGTCACATATAGCTTACAAAATTTTAAACGTCGAAAGTTATTTGGAATAGTTAAGAAAATGAGAAAATAGTTTTGGTGGCCAAATCGATAACAAACTCCTACATATTAGTACATGGCAACTGTTGCACTATATTTGTATTAGAAATAAAGATTGAAATCGGTTAAACTGTTTACTATATACAGTTTTACATTTTATTCTTATAGGGATATACTGTGTATAATATTTATCAAAATAAATAAGTTCAAATTAGTTAAAAGGCTTTTGTAGGTATTGACTTCTGGGGCAGCTGTGAGTTGTTATTGATTTGGTTTGATTTTTCTCTAAAGGTGCAGCGGCCTTAAATCTGCATATATGAAATTGATTGAAATGTTTGTGCCGAAAGAGACACAGACTTGGCTTATCGTTAGTTAATGCTTAACCCAACATCGTTAACACCTTTTTTACATTCTTCTAGACGTATATTAGACAATTTATTATATTGTGGAGAGCACCCCATACGCCTTATCGACTTTTTGTAGTACTTATAACAGATCCTAATCATGCGAAAACTTAGCTTATCTGCCATTTCGAGTGTACATAAGTAAAACTGTTTGCAATTGCAGCGATTGGCTGGCTTATATTTTTTGTATGTTCCCACCTATCTTTGCTTTGCCATTAAGCTTAATCAAGTGCATGCTGATAATTGATTTCGTTTGAAAAGGATATAAATTATAACCGGCACCGCCTGCGCCACTTTGCCAATTTCCTCATCACTCTGCATGATTTTTTTGATGCGACCCTGCAAGCCAAATGTAAGCAATTAGTATGTTAAATATTTTTTAGAAAAATGTTCGTTAGCTGCAGATGTGTCGCAATAGTGGCTGGCACAGGTTGCAATCAGCGCAATTCTCCATTTAATTTGTTAGCCCAATTCGACAACGCTGCCATTATCCAGTCAGTAATGCATCGAAACACTTCATTAGTCAAAGTCAACAGCAAAGCCAGCCGCAGCACCATAACAATGGCCTTTTATTGTTTGGCTATTAATTTCGCTGCGTCTCGCATTGTGGTTTTTGCGTGTGGAGTTTGATTTGATTTGCTTTTCCTGACCACCGTCCACACACTCGCGCACATCATCACTCACCGCCGGAAAACGCGCATTGTATTTTTTCTTTTTCGATGGCATTTTGTTTGTCTACTGCTCGATTTTTTTCAAAAATTCTCCTGCTGATTTTTCATGCAATTTTTCCCAACGATTTTCCAACACAGTTTCTCGCTTTTCCACTTTTCTCCCAGTCTTGCCTCCTCGTTTTGCTTTATCTCGTCTCGTTTTTCGCCACTTCCCTTTTTTGCAGTCGTCGTTGCGTCGCTGTGGGCTCGTGTTCTCTTGCTTTGTTGTTCTAACTCTATGATGCGCGGCGTTGTTGTTTTTGCAGTGCGCCCAGCAGCACACTGGTGCAGGCCTTTGCTAAGCTCTTGTTTTTTTTTACAACCAGCAAATGCTTAAATTGCCACATGGAACACTTCGATTGTGATTGGATTATTATGGGTAAACGTTCGTTTTCGCGTAATAGAAACAAATAAAACACGCTCCCGTCGTTGTCGAATGCGAAAAATTCTACTGAAAGGAGAAAAAAAAGGTGACACGGTGAAGCGATGGCAGTTGGCGAACAGCTGGCAGCTGGCCAGTGGCAATGTGACGCGAAAATGAGAAGGGATCTATTTGAAGTCAATTTTTTACAATATTCTTGTCGCCCGATAGTGCACAGTTGTTAGGGACCAAACACTTTGACAGCACCGTTTACCAGTAAATTGTTTGCAATTAAAAATGAACATTTTCATAATTGTCATTATTATAACATTGCAAACTAAATTTATTTTATTTGCAATGAACTTCGGAAGCAACAGCAACCCTCACGGTTTAGTTTGTAAGGAGAATTGGTTACACGATCCCCAATCAACCGTGGGCCTAGTTTGACCGAATTAGCAACAGTGGCCTTTTACAATTTCGCGTCATATTTTCACTGCTGCTAGTACACAAAATCATAATACAAAAAGAAGGTATAACAGATAGGGAAGGGTATTTGTGAAGTACTATTTAATATCAATGAAAAATGTCAAAAAATAAATATGCTTACAAATACAAAATACTGAAGAAGTTACTGTTGTTATATACTTGCTGCACATATTTTTGTTTTTGTTTTTCAATCGTTTGTGTGCATTATCCTGTATGCAGAGTCCGACCGATACCAAATTTTTTGGCCGATGCCGATTAATCGGCGGGAAGGGCGAGTTTGGCCGATGCCGATTAATCGAAACGGCGAAAATCGGCCGATGCCGATGCCGACTACATAGAAAAAATAACCAGAATGAATTCAATCAAAAACACAGTCTCTTTTATAAAATAACAAAAGGAACTATCACATATTGTTTGTAATATTCATCACAAAATAACAAAACAACGAAAAAATAAATAACTAAAAACTAAATAACAACGAGAATAATTAAAAACTAAATAAAATAACAAGAGAATTCAGAATTCTAATACATTAACATGTATTAAAAAAAATACTATATCACATTTATCCAGAGAGAAACCAAAATAGTGACGTAAATATTGCATACAAATTCAGTTTTTTATTCAACTTAAAATTACGATTTTTATAGTAAAATTTGTACTCTCAAATTGCGACCCGTTGTACAGATGCAGTGGGAAGAAGTCAGAAAACAAATTTGGAAAAAATAAAAGGCCTGTTAAAAAATGCTTCCAATTAAAAAAGAAGGATACGACTGAAAAACTAAATGCCCCTTCTTCTGATATCCACATTAAGAGACGAAATGCATAGACATTTTGAGAAAATCTGTGTTTTTAAGAAAACATAGTTTTAAAAAAACATTTCTAGGAAACATTTATTTTAAAACTGTATCTAAAAATGCATTACTGAAAAGGGGTATAAGAACCCGTTGGTACAAAAAATTAAAACAAAAAAATGAAAGCAGAAAAATAGGCCGATGTGGCATCAGCCAAACAAGGCCAATGCCGATTCTTTTTTTTTGGCCGATGCCGATACTAGCCGATGCCGATACCAATTTTATTGGCCGATACTAGCCGATGCCGATTAATCGGTCGGAATCTACCTGCATGCCCTGATTTGATATTATTTTTTCACTTCCAATATATTTGTTCATAGAGGCAGGATAAATTAAATATTTCTTCTCGCCAATCAAACAAATATCAATCTTTGTGCATTCCGGAAGAATTTAGTAACGATTTTTAGAAAACTTCGAAGAATTAAGTTTTGTGTGGTTTTGGGTTGTAGATGCCAGCTGGATTTCGTGGTGGTTCAAACATTCTTATAGCGTTATTGTAAATCTTTTTGCAGAGCGCACACGAACTGCCCGGCATTCTCAAAAGTTTGTTTTTAATTTTTTTCTCCAGTCATTTACTTTTTGAAAGAACATTGAAAAGGGACCATGAACGTTCCCAACACAGATGTGAATGAAAAAAGATACTACATTTATATCTTAGCCACAACCCTGATTTCTCTGACATCAGTTTTAACCCTAATTCCCAGAAGTGAACCTCACAGTCTCACTAAAGATTTCAAATGGTGATAAATCCGAAAGATTTTTGATTCCATTATTTTATGTAATCCTCTAATGGAATGTTAGAATTATATTGCATTAATATATTTAACATTTTAGACAGTTTTTGTACTTTTTAAACAAATGTTTTCAGTAATTTAGCTCATATAAGCCTGACAGTCTCACTTCTCGGTTTACGTTACTTTCAAAATTATGGGAATTAGGGTTAAATGTAAACAAAAACAAGAGTAGGATCGACTACTTGGAATACTTTGTTATTCCAGCCGATTTCATACGAATTCAAATGAATTAGCTTTGCTTCTGTTTGTATCATTATTGCTGGCTACTGTTCGCGCAGAGTTGCATAGAGCTTAGATGTTCTTGTACATTATGGGAAGAATAATATAGTTATGGAAAGATGTAGCACAAGAATATAGTTTATAAACCAGATAAATCTGGGAATATGTGAATTTGCCGCTGTTGGTTGGTGTTTGCTTTTTTCATCTCCACAGCATTTGTGTAATGAGAGTTCTCAAATGCAGTTGGGGCTGCGTCTGGGAACAGTTGTTTCATACCCTTAATTGGTGCAATGCAACCCAGTTCAAGCTCCACTTCACTACAGCTGTTTCCTTCATTTATCGTTCTCCAACACGCCGGGCGAAAACCGCCTACGAACATAGCTGAAAACACAAATAAATGCCGAAAAATTGATTGAAAATCATTTGAGAAGTGAACATTGATGTCTAGGAAACCAAAAGATCCGTGCAAGGCGAACGCGTGTAAAATTCAAGCGTGTTTATCGGGTAAGTGCGGTCGACATTTGTCTACGCCCATAGTACAATAATAAAGTAGTCCTAATCCTCTGAATTATGTAATTATTATTTACAAATATGTTACAGAAAATCACTTTCAAGAAGCTAAATGCTTGGATGTGCTAGAGCAGATGCGTCTTTGTTGTGTAAAGTGGCATAAGGAATCATATGTCTGCTCGGGTATAGATTTGGAGCGCAGCTATCTGACGGGCGATCACTCGCAGCCCGTGGACAAGAAAAAGGTTGCCCCAGCCGATACCTTGTAATAGAAAAAGGTAAATACTGCCCATCGGAAGTCGAAGTAACCAAAATAATGTCCTTATATTAAAAATCTGTATTGGTTAAATTTTGTGCAATTTTGATTGGAAAAATTTCGCATATTGATATGTATTGATTGGGCTTTCTTGATTGATAACCGAAATCCTAGTTATTTCTTATTAAATGCTACTAACAAAACAAAAAATAGTTTCTAATGATTTTGATTAAGGTGCTTTAACAGTTTGCGTTGGTTAGAGAAGGTTATAGGTCAAAATCAAGTTTTTTGCTGTAATGCTAATTCTAATTAAATTAAAATGTTTAACTGTCAATTAAATGTTTAAGAAATCAATAAAGACAGTTGTAAGAAATTAAAATTTATACATATAATAATATCCGATTCGGTTCATACTTGTCGAGGCTAAGCCGCTGAAGCTAAAATTATGAACTTTGTACAGTAGATTTATTTTACAGAGCGGACATACACTACAAAAGGATTTTTTTTTTAAATGTAGCCTTTTTATGATTATATTGTAAACTTGGTGAAAGTACTTCAGAACAGTTTAGTTTTCAGTTTTTAAATTTTTCGACAATCGATCTCAAAAGCGGGTTAAAGTTTGTGGCAGAACCGAAGTAATTTACATAAGAATAACTACTCAATAAATGAATGTCATTTTCAATTTCGTTCTAAAAATAAACATGTCTTAAAGCTTTATTTAAAAAGTAACACTTCAGTATAAAAGTAAAAACTATTGTTGTCATCTGCATTTGACTTAAGTTCTTTGTCATAATCCAAAATTTGTGCAGGCGAATCAATTTGATCAGAAATTTGTGGAGGAATTAACATGTCTAGGTGCACTCTACTAAAGGGTTGCTAAAACTAAAAAACAAGCAAACAGGTTTGCAAATATCTCTAAATATAATAACTCACTCTTCAAATCATTAAAAATGAATTTTATTTCTATAAATATATTTTTTATATTTTCTTGAAAATAAACGTTTGTTAATAATTTGGCAATTAATTAACTGTTATTGATAATTTGATTATCATATTAAGAAATTAATCAAATTATTAATGTGTGCTTCAAATTAATATAATTGAATAAATATAATAGTAAACAATTAAAAATCCCATACTATTTTTATAGAGTAAGTTCGGGTAATGTGATATAGTGGCTTATTTCACAAGTGTGTTGAGCTTTTTCAAAATTAACCTTTTTTAAAACATCATAGCAACTAAAAAACTCGTGCTGCATGATTTTGGATGTGTTTGCTTAAATAGTTTAGATTTTGGTTATAAAGTTTAAAAGCCCAGAAGGTACAAACAAAACCAATTATTAGAAAGTTCGAGGTCAATCAAAAGTAAATCAGTTATATCGATTACGAATTTGTGAGGTACGCTCTTAACAAAATTATTATTATTTTATATTTTTTTTCGCACATTACTCGAACTTATTACTTATTACCATTTGTATACAGAACTGTATATATACTTTATTTTATAATACTTAAAATGGAATAATCTCGAATGTTTTTTATGGTTAAGTTTCAGATAAAAAGAAATCCATGAAATCACGTTTCTCCATACAAATTTTTAACCCTTGCTTTACCCCGTCAGATTGTGATTTTCTAAACAAAAAAAACACGCCTAATAATTTTTAATTTCGAATATTTTCACCAATTCTGAAACCAATAGGTCTGTTAAATAACGTTTCTTCGAGTATATCACATTACCCGCCACTTTTGTCAGACGCCAATAATTAGATATTTTGACTTGTAATTAAAAAAACTCGTCAACAGTTTATCTTAAAGAATTAACAATCTTATATGTACTAAATAATGAGTCAATGAGCTATTTGAGAGCAAACCATTTTCTTTTAAGGCAAAGTTTTTCATTACCCGAACTTACTCTATCTAAGATATTTTTTTTTAAACAAAAATCATACGTCGTATTAAATCAACTTGAATTTATTCAATTTTGTTTACAGTAAAAAAATAAAAAAATTCTCTTGGTATTCTTTCAGTGAATAATGCAAAAGCCCTCCATTCCCGCATACAAACCATCGCCGGGAATTCAAGAAAAAATCGAACAAGTGCAACGTGAAGCGCAGCGCGACAGCGGACAGCGGCGACGCACTGCCGTGTTGCCGAAACGCAACTGGATTCAGCGAAATCCTCGCATCTTTCAAGTGACTTTCATTACCGGATCCTTGCTGGCGCTCTTCTCCAAACCGCTGTACGACGCGTTTTTCGGCTTAGAGTTGCCACCACCGCCCGGCGGCCCACCACCACCACACCGACGTTAGCCAAAACAATAACACGCATAAAGCACGACCTCTGAGAAGTCAAACGGTGCGCGGCACAGCACGGCAGCAGCGCCACTAACGCTGAACGCACAGTAATGGAATCGGTGCGTCGCGCCAATCAGAGACTACGCAATTATCCCGTGCTACTGGGCAAGTGCACTGATAAGGCGGTCAGCTATGCGGCATGTGTAACACGCGATTTAAATGTGCAGCACCACACTTGCGATAAGGAGTTCCAGCAGTTCAAAGATTGTCTGCAGAAGGCTGCCAAAGAAATGAAAACTAAATTGTAAATTGTCTTGCTGAGCATGGAATATTGAATGTTGTTTGTGTTGTTGTGTGTACTGCATGTCAACAGCGATAATGTTCGCAGAATATTGGCAACAATTATTTGGGGGTCAATAGAAGAAAGTCAAAGAACGCATTAAATCGAGGACAACCAAGACTCACAATTCAAGTATAGGAAATAAATATCAAAACGAAAACGTCACTAGTCTGTAGCCAAGTAGATCACCACACAATCGCGACAATCTTCAACTAACACGGAGCATTTGTACTAACCATCAGACGTAATATGTCCTCGCCCAAAGTTGAACTCGCTAGTGCCAAACTGTCGCTGCGTCGTTGCTATGCGCTGCTGCTGGGCCTCAGTTTTCGCTCGCATCTGCTCATCTCCATCATGTTGCGGCTGCTGCTCATAAGCTACGGCCACTGGCACGATGCGCACTCGGAGGTGCCCTACACCGATATCGACTACAAGGTGGTGACCGATGGGGCGCGCCAGATACTACAAGGTCACACGCCCTTCGCACGCCATACCTATCGCTACAGCCCGCTGCTGGCGTACCTGCAGCTGCCCAACGTGCTGGTGCACCCGGCTGTGGGTAAAGTGCTGTATTCCGCTTTTGATATATTTGTGGCGCTGCTCATCTACGCGCTGGTACGCACACAGCTGCAATCGCAATGCCGCAAGGCGGTACAGTCGCTGCTCACCAAATTTGGAAAGATACGATCGTCGCAGAGCTACCACGAGACCGACGAACGCAATAGACCGGAGAATATAGCGCGCGCTTCAGCCTGCTTCTGGCTGTACAATCCGCTGACGGCAGTGATATCGACGCGCGGCAATGGTGACAGCTTCTCCAGCTTCTTTGTCATACTTACCATCTACCTGTTGGCCAAGTCGGAGGATGCTGTACGCGGCCGCAATTGGCTGATCTTTGCCTCGGGACTGGCGCACGGCTTTGCCATACACCTGCGCCTCTACCCACTGCTATTCAGTCTCGCCTACTTTCTCTGCCTGTCCGAGTGTCTGACGCGGAGCTTACGCGACTTTTTGCGTCAGCTGTTGTTTCCGTCGCGTCGTCAATTGCTGCTCATGCTGGGTACCAGCATTGGATTCTGCACGGTCACCGGACTCTTCTATTACTTGTATGGCTGGCAGTACATCTACGAGGCGTACCTGTATCATTTCGTTCGCAAAGATGTGCGCCACAACTTTTCGATCTACTTTCTGATGCAGTATCTGAGTAGTGCGGACGGCGCGGAGGCGACGTTGGCCGAGAAGTTGCTGATTGCGGCACCGCAGTTGTTTCTGCTGCTATATCTGAGCTTCAGCTTTGGTCAGTTTCGGCAGACGCTGCCGTTCTGCGTATTTGCGCTGGCGTTTGTAATGGTTACATTCAACTCGGTGGTGACGTCGCAGTATTTTGTGTGGTATCTGGCGCTGTTGCCACTGTGCCTCAATAACTTTCCCACAATAACGCTGCCCAAGTCGGCCGCGTACTTTGGATTGTGGCTGTTGGCGCAGGCTCTCTGGCTGCTGCCGGCCTACCTATTGGAGTTCAAGACATGGCACACGTTCTACTGGATTGGCGTACAAGGGGGGCTGTTCTTTTTGGTGAACAGTTTTCTGCTTATGAGTCTGATCGAGCACTATAGCTTCACATCGTTTAAGGTGAACTTCAAGAAACTGTTTTAGATGTTTGGATGTGGGTTGGAAGGGTGAGCGGGCGGCGTCTGTGGTGTATATTTTTGTATATGCAAATTAGAGAATCGTGTAATAATTAAAATTGAACAATAAAGGCTTTAAACGATATACAGAAAATTCTGGTATGTGGAAATGTTGTATTGTAGGAATGGAGTATGTGACGTGTGACTTAATCGAGTGAGTATGAAGTGCTGTGCTAATTAAGCCTGTAATCTGAAGCAAGCTTTCCATTGCTTATTTGATTATGAATGTCGTTGCTGTAGCTTTGGGCAAGCATTGCACCGCCTTTATAAGGTTGAATAAACGAAAAACTTATATATAGAAATGTATATATAGGCTGTTCTAAATAATATTGTACTTAGAGACAAAGTAACTTAGAGGCTTGTCTAGGCAGCCAACTGTCAATATAATTTGTTATCAATGCCATGTTACGACAGTAATCTATTTTGAAATTTTTTTTGTTTATAAATGTTTTCTTGCTGATGGAAAACATAGTATCACCACAGCGTCAGCACATGCGTATGCGGTCAATTGACACATTAAGTACGTGTGCACCCTACACTGGACGATTGGACGTACATATTTGTATGTTTCGGTGTTAGCAAAGAAAATAAACATACATAAACTCTTCATATTCTTTGGTGTTAGCTTGAGTTAGGTCAGGTCGTTGCAGCTTGATTTGCCATTTTTATTATGTAAATTCAGTTTTTGTTTCATGCCGTTGTGTGGGTGAAGTTAGGTTTTGCATTTAGTGCGTTGCGTTTAAATTTAAGACACAACACAGTAATTACACACAGTTCAGAAAGAAGGAAACAAGTTAAATAAGGCCAAGGTAGCTTTAAAAACAAGTCTTTTGAAAACAGAAACTTTTGTGGCAGAAGTCTCTTCTAATCGATGCTTTAGACAGCATTGAAACTGTACTATTTATTGGTATAAATTTGTACTTGTTTAAGTAAGTACAGTACTTTTCGCTTATAACGAACCCGTTTCAAATAAATTTCCGCCTAAAACGAACCAATTTCAAAAGTACGTGCTTTATGTTTTCGCTTATTACGGACCCCTTTTAAAGCGAACTTTCGGTTAAAACGAACCATATTGCCCAGTCCCTCGAAGTTCGCTTTAAGCGAAAAGTACTGTAAATAAATACGTCAAATGTAAATGTTCGCGATCTTTTCATTTGTAGATTACCAATTAAATTCTTGTATTCGTCTATGACTGAGAATAAAGACCGATTTATAATTTGTTTACTGTGCCGTAGCTAGTATTTTTTTTTGTTTTTGTACTGAAATGCAATCGCGTCAAAATGGCAAATCCCCATTTAACGTTATCACGTTCAAATGCGCAGCTGCCTTGCACCAATGAGTAATAAGTAATATGCAGCGGCATACCGCATGCCATGTGCCATGTCAGCGTTATATTGCATTAAAAACTGGCTACAACAACATTTCGAAGACACAGACGATAACATTTATAAGCAGCATCTGAACGGCAATTCGACCGTTGACCGAACTTTGATAAACTTAGATAATAGTTCAAGGCATAAGCAATCACTTAGGCATAAGCAATCGACATTAGGCATACATAGTAGATCCTCTAATCTTTTACCAAAGATTAAACAAATGTTCAACAAATTATTTTTATTGTATTATTTTGCAAAGAACATTTTTGATAACCCTTGCTACTATTTATGTACTTATGTTGCTAAAAATATAGTCAGCCTTTGTAGTTGTAATAAGAAGCCGGTCTAATATAAGTTTTAACAATTAATAAAAATAAAAAACAACAATTAAGGTATCATGGCACGTTAGAAAGGGGAATTTTTAATGATTTACAAAATTATTTATTTTTTTTTTCTAGCATATTGTCTCTTATATATGTAGGTGGAGCTGAAGTCGCGTAGAAAAAAACACATCCTCCATTGCGGACTCCGGATTGAAAAAGATTGATAATATAGGAGCTGGAAAATAAATAATTTTGTAAATCATTAAAAATTCCCCTTTCTAACGTGCCATGGCACCTTAATAGAAATCCAAAAACTCTAATCAAACATATTTTTATAGAAGTCTGTATTGGTGAAGTTTGTGAATGTAATTTATGGCTCATTGAAGTGTTGAATTTTCGGAATGGGCAATTGGATCAGTCGTTCGAACGTAATGGAAAGAAGTGTGGTGGTTAATGTGCAGAAGAAAGTAAAGAAAAAGTACCTTCTGAGGATTTATAAATGAGGAGTTGTAGTTTAACAAGTTGTACGCAAATTAAATGCTTTTTGGCTCTTAAAGTTCTTTCTGTATTTTATATAGTAAGGAGTAATTAATTATTGAAGAAGGCTTTTTTCGCTCTTCGGCTTCCAACTTATATACTACGTGAACAATAAAAAGAAACTTCATTGGCAGCATCTATGACCGAAGGTAGCTTGAGGAATTTTTAAATTCGCCAAAAAAAATTCTGAAAAAATTCTTCTAAATTCTAAAAATCTGCTAGCTTGAAGAAATTACAAAAATGCTGAAAATAGGGCCTCTTAAGTTTATTTTAGTCATTCTAAAGTGGCTCTTAATTCATATTAATGACAAAAGTTTCAGGTGTAAAAACGTTTTTCTATTAGATATATAAATATTTATGAGATTTGTGATAACCTAACGTTTGAATTCTTTGTTCAAGTTCAAACTCTCACATTTGCCAATGTTTTACTTCAATTACTCTTAACTCAGATATGCCGACTCAGATATGCTTCAACTATGCTTCAAACTTTCTGATATCCTGAAATTTAGGTATACTTGGTTACTTTGGTTTTCTTTTGGCAGTTTCTTTTTGTTCAAAGTTCATGTCCCAATTTAATCAATTTTATTTTTTGTAGTCTTAGGTTATGTTAGGGTAAGTTATGTTAAGGTAGGAAGGGTGTGTACAGTGTATCGGAATCCCAAATACCCCACTGTGAATTCCTACTTGTTATATCTTGGAGACAACCATTAGTCGCAATCCTATGCAAATCTGTTCGAGGATTCGAGAAGATGCAACATTTCTAGCCAGATGCATCAGCAAACTTTATTCAAGTGTGCGTTCGTGAGTCTGGCAATGGCTCATTAAGTCGTCGCCGCAGAAAACGAATGTCGTATGTTCTATTGAATTTGTAGCACATACGACAATCGTTTTCTCAGGAGACGAAGTGTTGTCACTCGGCCTTGCAATTGTTTGAATCTTCCCAGAATGCGGCTGTTAATATGAATACTGGATTTTGCATTAGCTAAATGTATGGTCAACATTAAGAAAGACCCTCAGAATCTCTCGAGCTCTCGCAACGTAACCGCACACATCAAATCAAATCCTATCAAATTCTCAAATCAAGCGGCAATGTGCAGTCAATGCTGTTCAAGGTGTGTGCAAGTGAGGAAGCGGTTCAAAAGTCAAGCGACACGCGGCCGAGACAAACCGGAATACGCGTACTCCGAGTGTGCCGAGCACACGAGTTTGTGTGATTCACAGCCGGAACGGGGCTTTCCGACCGGAGTGCGTGTAGGGTGTGCGCTCGGCGCTCGCCAACTAGCCCAACCATCCATTCCGCGGCGCTCACTGTGCTGCGCACGAAGCGAGTCGCGGAGCAGCACGCTCTCTGCACACAAAGCACGAGGAGGCGTCTGCTGAGCGTGGCCGGTTGGTTAGTTGGTTGGTTGGCTCGTGCGGCATTGTGGACTTTTGCAGCACACCTGTGCAAGCATTTCAGGCAGTCGTTTGTGCAATTCGTGGTCCGCAGCTCGCAGCGGAATTTCTTTCGGTCTTTCTTTGCGCGTGCAGGCCGCAAGACGTTGCGGTGAAAAGAGTGAAAAATTACACAAAACCTCGCAGCGGCGTGAAATTACAAAAGCTGTGCGGCTAAAAGTTACAACACGGTCTTGAGCGCTAAAATTAGGATACTGACCGTTGCCATAGCTAACGAACCCAGTGAGCGCGTTGCTTTCGTCAGCCAATGCCCGGTGCCCAGTGACGAGTGCCAATTGTTGCCGCACTGTTCAGTGCATATTAGCATTAAAACACACATATATATATACGTATATATAAATATATACATATGCTTATGTATGTCTGTACGTAGTAGAAGTGTGTATTATTTTTTTTCGTTGTCCGCATGCCGTTCACCGCATTTGGCATTCGGTTTTTATCTCTTTTTCGTGTGGCATAATTTTTAGACGCAATTGTTGACACTGTCAAAAGCACAAAATTTTCAAGTTTAACGCAACAACAACAAAAAATACTAACGACAAAAATACGTATACTCATAACCACGCGTAAGAAAACCAACAAAAAGTGCAAAAACATTTAAATTCGCTCATTCAAATTTTCGTTGCTATCATCGAGTCGATAGTAGAAATTAAAATATAACAATTATAATATTATAGATATAAAAATAAAATAAAAACAAAAGGGACAAATAATTCACTACCAAAATGAATGTTGTATATCAATTCTTTCGTAACAATCACATTCTGGCCATTTGTGAAGATGCCATCGACAACAAGTCGTTTACGCTGAACTTGTCGCGCTTCGAAATGCCCGACGTGCCAGCTCTGGTGGAGAAGTGTCCCATATTGCTCAAACTATTCCTCAACCATAATCACTTGACAAAGGTGCGTACTGGGTACAGGAATTGTGGTATTGCGAAAGGCGGGCAGGAGGGGCCTTCTGTTTGGTTGTGGAGAATCAATTTGCATGTATTTGTTAATTGCTACGGCAGCATAAGAGTACATAGACAAATTCATAAATATGTACATATTTTTATGCTGAAATTAAAATAGTTGTAGAGAATGAAATAATTGCACATGAAAATCATGCATAAAGTGGAGTGTACACTATGAATGGGACGAGCAGCTCAGCATGGGTGCTTCAAAGGACAGTCGTGCCAATTGTTTACATGCATATGTATTTAAATAAATATATACATTGAAACGATTTCTGAGATATGTTTTCAATGACATTCAGTATTTAACGATTGTCAATATCGATATGCGGCTCTAGAAAGACTGATAAGAAAGTAGAGAGAAACGTGGAAAGTGTGGATTTCTTGCTTGAATTTGTCAACCAAAAAAGTATAAAGAAAAATTCCACAAAAAGTCCCTGTCCGGCGCATTGTTCTATAATGTGAATCGCTTCAATGCACATAAAAGAAGTTGAAGTTTGGCTGAGAGGGGAAGCGGATATGGCTTCCAAGTATACATACATACATATAATCTGGAATTAGAAAAGCAAATATTTACATTTATCAGCCAAGAATGAATAAGATGAACACATATATACAATTTTTTTTTTAATGTTTTTCTTATGTTTTTTAGTGCACAAAGAGCCTAGATTAGAATGGCGGGGCTATTGTGCACTGTGACCAATGTTGATTCATTGTGCTTCCAGCTTGCTGCGAAAAGACGTTCTCTAGACCCTATGCTTTCATAAAACTTAGAAATTCTTGTGGGTTTAGGAGTTTGGTGTGTCTGATTGCTATTTGGTACTGGCCCAGGTATAGTCCTTTGCTGTGGTATATATTGCCTTGTTCTAGAAGTGGGCATGTGTTTCTTCAGTCTTCAATGACCGATTAGAAAGCCGATGATCCCTCGCCGCTAGTGTTTATTTGGGTCGAAACATAAACAGCTGCTTTTTGACTTTCAAGATCTTCTTTCAAGATCTTTCAGTGCCTCAGCTCTGGAATGTCAGCCCAGCATTGTGAATTCCAGTTTAAACCATGCAATAATATAAGTGTGCCTCTTGCAATAAATGATTCGTGTTCAGTAAGGGATGTGACAGCCGTCATTCTCACAAGTCTATCTGACACTTCATGGCCCCAATATGCCTCAATGTGAGATCCAGAGGAGCTCAATTAATATTTAAAATCAGTTGTTAGTTTATGCTAGTTTAATTTTGAAAACCAAAATACTCTTCTTATTCTATTCTATTTCTCCCATGCTATGAAAGTTGGCGCTCAGAAAATTATGTTGCATAGTTACAAATTCTAAAGTCATCCTTTTATCCGGGGACAAATAAAAATAAAATAAAAACTGAAAAATCGTTTTGAGGATCATTAAAAATTTGTTGGCTCGTATTATTCCAGTAGCCCCGAAAGGGTTTAAAAATTAAATACAACCAAAAACAACGCATTTACTACAGAATCCATAGTGTTTTAGTTGTTTTTCCTTAACCTATAAAATATTGTAACAAAATCGTATTGCAATAAGATAGCAACATATAGATTAGATTACATTAACTAGAAAGAAACTGTGGTAAACAGCGCAATCAGAGAGCTCATGCTCGCCCTGAAGCCCATTATAAGTGAAAATGTATATATACAGATATAGTTGCAGCAATAGCTGCATGATGGAGCTAGGTTTAGCGATTTGACATTAAGAAAACTTTTGAGCTTTTGAATTCGAACTAACGTCATTTTGACTACACCTTAATCACATAAGTACGTTCAATGAGTGAATCCTGGGAGCTGCCAATAGCTCCACAATTTAATAACCGAATTTGATCAAATTTCATATTTCCAGACGAACTCTGGCTCGTTATAAAAAAATAATAAAATGCTTAAATTGCAAATTTCATAAATATTGCAGTTAATTTTCTACTAGGCACCACTACGTAAGAGATAGAGAATGCTAGTAATTCCATAGCTTCCCTGATAACGGTTTCCCCTAATTCTCTTCGCCTGGACTACTTCAAGACACAAGTTACAATTTCTTTACGTTTAAAATCATTTTCCTTTCCAAATCAACACAATGGTTTCCGTTTTGGAATCCATTTGAGCTTTGATCCTGCCAAAAAAAAATTAACAGAAATAATCAGAATTTCTTCAAGTAAACCGTGTTATATTAAAAATTTAACAGTTTCGCGTATTTGGCCAACAAAGTTGCATTTTCGCTAATTTAATGTGCATTCGTCACGCTCACTGCTCAGTTGAAATCTTGAAAACGCTCTTCATTTGTTCACAAACAATGCTTAACGCTTTTTCTCTCTTTTACAGCTGCCGCCCACCATGTGCAATCTAACACGCCTCCAAATGCTCACGCTAGACTACAATCGGCTGGACGGCTTCCCCTTCGTCATATGCCAGCTGACGCATTTGCGGGTGCTGAATTTGAGCTGCAATCAAATTGCCAAAATTCCACCGGAAATTGGATATCTGACGCAGCTCGAGACGTTCTGGTGCAACAACACCGGCCTTCTGGAGCTGCCGGAGGAGATTGGCAATTGTGTGCTGCTGGAAACGTTCGGCGCACGCGGCAACAAGTTGAAGCAATTGCCCGACAGTTTGGGGGGTCTGAGCAATTTGCGCTGGCTAACGCTAGAATCGAACGAACTGACCGCAGTGCCAAACACGCTAAGCACTTTGAAGAAGCTGGTGCATCTCAATCTGAAGGACAACCAGTTGACCGAACTGCCCAGCTGCCTGCGGCACATGACAAAGCTGCAGTTTGTTTTTTTAAACGGTAACCGTATTGCGACGGCGCCCGCAGAAGAACTCATAGAGACGCGTTTTGTGCGCAATTTGAACTTGTGCGAGAATCCGATTTGCAGCAATGCAGAGGCGCGCGAATTGATGCGAGTAAGTTGGCAAGTCGTGAGCAATTACTGAAGCATGAATTTAATACGAGATTTTGTATTTGTTGTTGCCAAAGGAACACGTGCATGTTCAGTACGATGTGCTTCCAGATGCTACTGATCAGCAGCGTTTAGGGGGACGCCAGCACGAGTACAGCGAGGATGAGGACGAGGTGGGCGAGGAAAATTCCGACTGGGAGAATAGTATTGAGACGAGCGATTTGGATTCCACGGACGAAAGTGGACCCGAGAATGACTTGGAGGTGTGTATGAAAGGTTTTCCCAGCGGCTTTTGCTACAATATAGTTTCAATTGCAGGACATATCGATGCTGATACCGGAGCTCTCCCGCTACATAACGAATTTCACATAAGCGGCTGCCGGATGTGTGTGCTTGAACTTCCTCCCCTCTTTCGCATGCTTCTGAGAGTGTGTTTTCATTTTCCATTGACACTATGTTGGTATTGAAATTGTGTGATAGCGTTGCAATTTATTTTTGGCAAATAAACAGACGCAAATTTTTATTTAAAACAAAAAATTTAATTTTGTTTTGTTATTCGCTGCCACAGCCAGCGCAAACTAAGCGACGCTTGAACATTTCAAATGCATGAACAAAAAAAATTATTATTACTGGTGTCTGCTCCGGCCTTACACTACATCCACTACTCATGGAGCAGTACAACAAAAACGGTAGCTTTATAAATTTTTGCTGCCAACAGCAAAAGGAAAAAAATTAATCAACAAAGAGAAGAACACTTGCAGAAAATTGTCACCAGACTTAAAAACTAATTTGGTTTTAATAATGTTTAGTATGAGGTTTTATTGTGGACATGCTGGAGACGCTGACTAGCCGGACATTTTCTTCATCAGCTCTTCGTCTTGTATGGACATGGCGGTCAGTTTTTTGCCGATTTTCTCATGTATATCCAAGTATTTGGCCACGCAGCGATCGATGCAAACCATTTCGCCTTTGCCTGAAATAAAGAAAATTTATAAAATCGATTAACCATTGTAAAATTGTTTAGGATAACTAATAATAAAATAATAAATAACTAAAAATAAAATAAAAGAATAAGATTTGAAAATGAAAAGGGATTCAAACAAGTGATCTAGTGTGGCTAGTCAGTAGCAAATTTGTGGGGCTCGTCGCGTAATTGATCCCTATCAACGAGTGCATCAACCGAATTTGGGGAAGCGACTCCCACGATAAGACTGCTGCTCACTATATTAGTGATTGCGCAGCCTTCGGTTGTTCCTGGCGAATGTGCTTTGGCAGCATGACTCGAATGAAGGATGATCTACTGGAACTCGAGGAGCTTCTCGCTTTACAAAAACGACGGACACCAGCTAAAAGAATTATTGGGAATCTTGATGTCAAGTTCTGCCTATTGAAGGTCGTCAAATCAGTCTTTTAAATGATTTGAATTTTATGCTGGTTGGTAATAACTTAAAAAATTTGCTTCAGTTTATCATGTTTGCCTCAATTGCTTACTGGGAATTTGTACCTTCTTTATTTGTTTATCAATGCCAAAGTCTACTTGAAATATTTTAATGCAATTATATTAAAAAATACAAATCTGGAAAATGTGGCTTTGTATACACTTGACTTATTGACTCGTCACCAAGGTATGTATGCATATTTGTAATTAATTGTAGGTTAGCAGCGATAAGCCGGAAAGTTGCCTAGAAAGCGCTGCGACTAAGTTCAAGTGTTCAGCAGTGTTTTTGAAACTGCAGACGCTTGCTCGGAAAAGCAAATTATAAACAAATACAATTATAGTAAAGATTTCATTTGAATTGGCCGGCAAGCGGTTAAATCACGATCATAAAAAATTGCCCACGTTTGCCGTTGGTTAAAAGGAATCAAGCAGGCAATGTCCACTGGGTTAGTAAAGAGAATTCCGTTTATGCAACTTCGTCCATAATGTAATCCAACTTTACAGTGTGCCACTACCTGCAGTCGCCCACACTGACACAAAGTAACACAACAAAGTTGCCACACATTTATCACTCACCCAGTTCGGCGTCGCCGTAGCGCGGCGGTATACATTTCTTGTGGCAGGCGTTCGTCATGCGGTTATATAAGTCGGACATCATCTCGATCTCCATCTCCTGCATCATTTGCAGTTTTGCCTGCTCTGCAGGACCCAACTGTGGCATGGCCATGTCTGTGCTGTGATTTAGTTTGTAGATTTAATTATCTAAGAGTAGTGTGCCAACGTTGTTGAATACGCTTCGCGTGGTGTCAATTGTCTTTCGCTTGTTTGATTTTAGTTCGCCGCGTGCTGTGCGCTTTTGGGTTAACCGCTAAAACGTCTGTTACTAATGGGCTCGTATTCACCAATATTCGCCTTTCGCATGCGTTCCCGTATTTGCATGCTCTCGTAGCGGCGCTTGTCCACTGAATTCTTCGACAATATGAACGCGTACACACCGCCAACAGTTATGATTCCCCTGCGACAGTGCGAAGCGCGGAAAAAAGAAATTTATAATTGAAAATATTTAGAGTTTTTGTCACACCTACTTACCAACTAATAGCTATTTTACCAAATGAACCTAAAGACATGTCCCTTATGCTGGTTTCTTTCGAACTTCGCAGTCAGTTTTCGCCCAACCGATGTAATATCACAGCTGGTTATGACATAACCTCAAATGAGGAACTTTCGGCGAAAGCAGGTGGAAAGCATTGCCAGCGGCAAATGAATGCTCGTCTAATTTGTACTAAATATTTTGAACAATGTCATATAAGGTATTCATATTTCTTGTGGAAAATATTAATACTCTTAACCCTTTCGGTTATTCTATGCCATATGGCATAGTCTCTTTTCAGTGCCTGTTTTAGGTCAAAAAACTTGTGGATACTATATTTTTGTTGTTCCTTAGAATAGTTTGAAGTTTGAGGAAAAATACGAAATTAATAAACTGAATAATTAAGTTGAGAGAAGAGAAGTATACACGTTTTTTTAATGGTATATCTTGAGATAGTGAAGGAAGAAGAAGCAGAAAAAATTAGATAACTTTTTTAATTTGACGTTTTCTTTCAATTTAGACACTTTTTTAAAAAAATTTTGGCTGAAGTAAATGAAGAAATATTAAAATTTTCGTTATGCATAAAAAGTTTTATGTTTAAGTAATTATTACAGCCACAACGATGTGGTTGCTCTCATAGAAAAACACTGTAAAATACAGGGTCCGAGTATAAAAATTTAAAATTTCTTATGGATTGTTGCTAACATAACCACATAGAAGCCTAAAACGTAAAATTTAAAATTTTAACTTTCCCCAGTAAAAAGCTAAAGGGTTAACACAAATAATAACCACATCCCTTTGCCCACCCAAATTGAAGTTGATCCAATAAACATTTCTCATAACTTTTTTGTGCAGAAATTTCTCCTGAATATTTTGTAAATCGATATTGAAACAGATTTGATCATAAACGTGAATGCTTCCGCAAAGAATTGGACGAGCGAAAATATTTGTATACCTACTAACGTTAATTCTAATATTTTTTATTATTTTTTAATTGAAAAACTATAGTTCAATGCTCCAATAAACCCTATCAAGATTTTCTTGAGCAACTGAAACACCGGGCTGCTGTTTTCGTTTTTATTCTCAGAAATCGTTTAATTTAATGCTTTAATTACATCATAAAAAAATCGCATAACAATAAACAAATTAACAATGTATATATAAGAGATAAGTTTGTATGGTAAAAAAAGGTTAAAGTGCAAAATGGAATGTTGGCGTTGACAGCAAACATTATAAGGACAAAACAAAAGGTGCAGAGATCAGAAGTGAGATAAGCTTAAGTAAGGAATAATAGTACACAATATGAAAAGCAAAACTTTTAACAAAATAATACAATAGCAAAACGGTGATCAAATGTAATACAAAATTAATAATATTAGGAACGGGGCAGTCATAAAAATAGTAACAATACAAAGTAACGTTGGCGGTTTTAAAATGTTTTCTTGGTAAGTTTTTGCGGTTAAATGCGTACGCGTAGCACTTAGCTGCTTCACTCAGCCTTTACTGGTTACGAAATTGCAATTAGAGAGCGGTGTTTCCTGCTGCGCATGTCGTTGGTAGGGTGCTGTTGTTGTTGGGATACTTGTGAATTAGTAAAAGATAAATAAGACAACGCTTAGGCAATGCGCGACAACAAAAGGGAACGCGCTACAAACAGCTACTTGCTGCTACTTTCAAATTTGTCTGTCCCACAAAACGCTAATGCACTCATTATTAACTTGGCGGTATGGAGCAGGCGCGCTGTCCGCTGCCATGGTCTGGCTTTGAACCGAACCAGCTCATCTTCCAATTGAGCGTGTCGTGCAGCAGTTTTTCCTCATCTGTGGACAACTGCAACAGCGTGGCAACTGCGCGTATCAAGTGACGCGCCTCCACCTGCAATGCAAGTGAAAAAAATGCATTAAATTCTGTTCTTTCAATGGCCAACAAACCTTACCTCGCGACTGGTCAGAAATTTTACAATAACATGTTTCAAGTACTTAAAATTGACCTCGTCCATGACAATGGCAGCGTTTTTTGTCGCTGTAGAACTAGTGGCAGCGCCACAATTGCAGCAGGTTGGCCCAAGTGTGATTGGCATCGCTGTATTTGTGCTGCTGCTGTTGGTGGTGGTGGTTGGTATTATAGCAGCGCCCACACAGTGCCCGTTACTGGCTACCTTCTCAATGACCACATCCAACGATTTGGCGCCGCGAAACTCTTTTTGCAGTGTCTTCTTTAAATCGGACAGTCGCTGATTTAGAATCTTTATTGTCTGAAATAGAAATTCACGTTAATGGTTAATTTTCGTTATTCTTCGGCGCCGCACCTTATTTTTTTCGCTAATCTCACGCTGCATCTCGTCAATCTCTTTCAGCTTTTCATCGTTCTTGTACATCACAGTCTTCAGTTCATCCATGGCGTGCTGACAGGCGGCCACCTCCTGTTGCTTGACCTTCAATGCCTCCAACAGTTGCTCGTTTTTCTCGTGCAGCTCGTTGGCCTCGTCTCGCTCGATGCGCAGCTCCTTTTTCAGTATTTCTTCGCTTTGTGAAATTTCGGCGTTGCGCAACAGCGCGGTCAGCTTCTCCTCTTTCTCATGCTCCAGTTTGCTTTGCGCCTCGTTGAATAGGTCCTGCAGTTGTGTGTGCTGCGTGCGTAGTGTCTGTGCCACATGCTCTGCATTGTTGGCGTAGTCGGTGAAACGTTCGTCCGCGGCATTTATGCGATTCTTCAGATCTCTGGTTTCACTTTCAAGCGTTTCCTAATTGTTAAGTTGGGTATTTATTGGCAATTTTTGATGAAAGGAAAATTGAAATATAACTGTCGCGTTAATCGCAAAAGCCAGTCGAGTGAAGTAATTGAAAAAAATATATAAATAAAATAAGGTTAAAAACTTATAAACTAATATTAAACATAGCAATGCATTATAACAAAAATTGTAAGCGTTTATTTTTAATATACGATCATAATGAAAACAACAACAAATTACAATAATTTAAAACGAATTGCTTAAAGGCTGAATTAATCACATCCAAATTAGTTTAATGGCGGTTAAATGCGCGGAGGGCATGGAGGGAGGGCAAATTAGGGCTGTTTGTGTTTCTTTGGTTAGTTTTGTTTTGGGTTGAACAATTGCGGATATTTGTTGTTGGTAAGGCGGTGTGGATAGTTATGAGGCATGCAATTTTTTGTGGCGTAAACATTTTTGTGTGCGTGTTGGTTAGTCACTGTGTTGCTCAATCCAATTGCAAATCGTTCACATCGGTGGAAATACTCACAGCCTTGTTGCGCTCGAACAAAATTTGCTGTTCGTTGTCCTCGCGGCACTCTTTAAGCGCTAAATTCAGCTCATCGATTTCCTCCTCCAATATTTTTATCTATTTGAATAATAAATAAAAGCAATTAAAATGGAAAAAAACACACATCACGTTAGGCACACACACACACCTTGTCATCGCGTTGCTGCATTTCGTCATTCTGCTTGAGCATTTCGAATTCCAGTTGCTTAACCTTTTCGTGTAGATCATCGCGTGTTTTCAGTGCTTTTCGTTTTTCGGTAGTTTCCTCTGCAACTTGTTTAGAGAGACGACTGACTTGTGTCTCCAACGCCAGATTTTGTCCGCTCCACGAGCTCTTAATGTCCGACAGCTGCAGGTGTGCTTCTTCCAGGTGCTGCTCGAGCAGCTTTCGTTCTTGCACCAGCGCTTGCACTTTTTCGTCCGCATTCAGAGTATTTATGGCCTCCAGGCGCGCCTGTTCCATAATCTGCAAGCGCATTTTTAGGTGGCGATTCTCCTCTTCGACGGCAGCAAGTGTGGTGGTTAGGTTATTCTTGCCCAGCTGTGCGGAGTGACGCATGCGTTCCAGTTCGTCCTGCAAGCGAAGCAGAAAAATACTGTTTGATATGTGTTTTTAGTGGCAGTTTTTGGATGAATTCGTTTGTGTTGCATGTTATACGTACCACCGCAGTGAGGCAACGCTTTGCACGCGCTTGGTGTAACAGTAAATGAACATAAAATATCTGACAGTTTTTTAGTTGTTTGATTTTTCATTTTTTAGTGTACACACACATATTTTTGTAACTCAAACTACAAAACATGAAACTATAACAACTCGGGGACTTGACAAAAATTTCATATTTTAAAATAAAAAAAGGTAAGTATTTACAGATGAACGAAACATAATGCAAGATGCCAAATGGTCAATAACACAGTGTAACAAGTTTGATACTAAGGCGCCAGGATGTAAATAATAATGCGGAAGTGAAGGTTTAAGTGCACAAAATTAACATAACTATATCAAACTAATTCGCACAATTATTTGCAAATAGCAATCAAGTTAAGTTCACTTTATACGCCGACGACAAAGCAACAAAGTCTATTTCCATTTTGAACTCAACACAAACATTTGTTGCACTGTGCGATTTCGAAAGCAATTTTTGTTATGAGAAAAATGAATGGTTAACGTAGCTGTGACGAATCAACTCAGTCCACCAATTGTTTCGAATGTATGACACAATATTCCCTCTCCACAACAATACTACTTCGACACCACCATTCTCCCTCGTTCACCTGCAGATCCTCGACCATCGGCTCATATTGCTTCAGTCGTTCCAGTTCTGCTGTCAAATTCTCGATTTGCTGTTGATTCTGACGCACAGTGCCCAGACGATCAACCGCCTCCTGTTCGCGAAAGGCCAGCAGATTCTTCAGCTTTTCAATTTCGCTCTGCTGCAGATTTTGTATTTTTTCCTGCTCTTCGCAGTAGATGTCCTTTTGCGTTTGCGCCACCTTCACAGTCTCCAGCAGTATTTCGTTGGTCTTCTCGATGCGGGTCTTCTCCTCTTGCAACGTTTGCAGGCGTTGCATGAGATCAGCAACTTTGGTTGTCAGTTCATTGCACTGGCTACGCAGTGCAGACAACTGTTCAGGCTGTGGGTGTAGGCAAGGATTACATTGAATTATTATCAATAACTGTAACACGTCAGTCACTATCAGAATTTTATTATTTAAGACTTACGGCACCGCCTAGTTGGTCACCACCGCCGCCGCCGCCACCGCCCACATCGTCGCTGGTGGAATTCACACTCATTGTCGAGGAGAAACGACTGCGTATGCGATTGTTGTTGTGGTTCGTGTGGCGACTGAGCCCCGTTGCAGCCACATCGGATCCGGTTTCCTCTTTGATTTTATTTTTTAACGATGCAAACATTTTTCGTACAACAGTATGTACGTTTTATATTTTTAACGTTTGCTGGAATTTCGTTGGGAAATTTCTTGTTACCAAACTTCTAATACCGTCAAACAATTTGCAGGTTGCATTTCCGTTTCAGGCGAATATGACGGTTGCGGCCCCTGTGTGCAGTACGTGGGATATATTTGTTGCGGTTGTCGTTAGTGTTGTTGCTATCACACCCTTTTTGCTTTGTTTATGTGCCACTAATTGGGCTTCTTTGGAGTACTACTTTCGCTTATCGCAATGCTAATTTCTTTGGTTTCCACTGTTTCGTCGTTATGCAAATTTTTTTGTTGATTACTTTTCACTATTTTTGTTTTTCCACAAATGAAAATTTCCTAAATCGTTTGTCCCATAGGAAAAAAGTGACACGATATCAAATGTCATCGGTAAGGAACAATGTGGCAATGAAACGACACAGCGTTGCTGTATTTGAAGAATCAACGGGTATGCGTTTTTATGATAGTGCTGACTATAGAAGCGACTTTTGAGTATTTGCTATTAGCAATAATAAGCGCAAATTTTTTAATGAGAGTGGACAGTTAAAGGCTCTCAAAGAGAATGTTTAAATTCTAGAGTAAGAGCGAAGATTTCAATTTATTATTTAATTGATTATTTATGAGTGATTATTTGAATAGTTTCTGCTTGGTAAAAAATATTAAATAAAGTTGTATAAAAACGGATTATTTTACATTCGAAGCATTGCTTATTCACTGCAATAGGCTTTGTATTTCATTGCATGAAAAATACACAGTCGGCGCCTGCGTGTTATACTTCCTTTCCTTGCTATTCGAATCAGTTCCTCTTTCCAACTCACTACACAGCACTTCAATTTCATATACAAGTTGATTTTTTTCATGGCAAGGAATGTGTGCAACAAATGAAAGAATTTTTAAAGAAAAACTCCAAAACCTGTGGGGTGTAGGAGTAGCGGCTCCTTACCACCATTGCGTTACTCCCAGCGGTAAAGTGCGGTATGTGTTCAACTACAACTGTGGTGCACACAATGCAAACGCACAACCAAACGGAGTGCGGACAATAGAAATGATAGTGTGAAAATTCTATAAAATTTAATTTCAATACAACAGCGACGTTAGGTAGGTTCGCAGTGAAATGCAGAGACAAAACGAAACATGCAAACCCTTTTAAGTTGATAAAAAGCTGTTTTGCCAAGGATGCTTGCTACACCCTTCAGTACAAACCAATAACACTGTATAAATATGTGGGTGGGGCGGAAGAACACATTTGGGCTGAGTGCAGAAAGCAATAACCGCAATGAACGTGTGTGTGTGTGTGTGCATCATTGGTTGAATAACCAAAAACTTGCCGGATGATTTGGCGGGCGGTGGTTTTGGTTGTTTTTCTTTGGTGAGTTCATTGGAAGGTTGGTTTCTTGGCTGGTTTATTTCCTGGTTTTTTGGCGTTTTGCTTGAAGTGATGTGGAAGAGCGAGGGTGGGGTGCTGGCTGAGTTTCCGTTTCCACCTGGAAAGTTGCGTAGTTTACAAATAAACGCAGATGGCTGAAGTTACTGAACATTTTATGAGCATTTCATTTTACAATCATTCACTGCACATAACAAAGAAATGTTCTTCTATAAAAACGCGAGCGCGAATCAAAGAAAAATTGTACGTGTGGAAACGGTAGCTTTGATTTGCAGGCATGTTTCATACTAAACAGTTAAGTTATGTGTGAGTAATGTAACTGTCTTGGCGTGACTCATATTCAATATTTTAACTTGCATTTTCTATAATCTTGCAACGTGCCTCTAAAAAAAAGATATAATATATAATAATAATCGAAATTTCATTACTTTCGCTTGCAGCCCTGATTCATTTATATTGTTATGTTTCCCGGCGGTCAGCTGTTAGTAAACTCGAAAACTTGTTGCAGCGCTCAACATTTGTTTTGATTTGATTTGATTTTGGCTTTGTTTTGAAATGAACTTTTCTGTACTGTTCAAAACAATTTCAACGCTTGGAACCGAATATGGATTATCGTTACTTTGTGCCGCCGGGATATCGACTCAGACGTCGCGACTATCCTGGCCGTCGATTTTCGCAGAATTTGCAGCATCATCTGTGGGATCGCGAGTCGGGCATTAGCCGGCACAGCGTGCGCGCTCACTCCGCCTGTCTGCTGCACGAGCGCGAGTTCTACAAGAGCATTACGCCCAATCTGACCATTCAGAATGTGGACAAGCCGCTCGGCTATATGCGCAAGTTCACGCCCGACGGCAAATTGCTGCTAAGCTTCTCCAACGATCAGCGCTCCTTGGAGGTCTACGCTTATCGCGGCGTGGGTCGCGCTGCTCAGCTGCTGCAACGCGTGCGCACTGAGTGCATTACCGCTGCCGATCATTCGATTGACTCGCTGCGCATTCGACAACAAGTCTTCCAGCGGCTCTTCCGCCTGCGCTGGTGCATAGCGCTGCAGACAGACTCGCACTATCGCTGGCATCTCAATCGCGAGTTTAGCATTTTTTTGGACTCCGGTCGCTACGTGCTGCTGGCTGCCATGGGCAAGCAGCCGGACGTATTTGTGCCAGCCGAGTATTTCTTGTCCTACGCCGACCTGCAGGACGACTTTGAGCTCTTCGACTATGACTTTGTGTTGGTGGATTTGCATCAGGGCGGCGTCAGCGACGTGTACACGGTGCGACGCGATTTCATCACACTCTCACACAACCACGGCGTGTCGGCGTATGGGCACACGATCGCCATACTGTCGCGCTGTCGCCAGTGTATCGAATTGCTGGAGGTGGTGCGCGGCAAACTGGTGCGTCTCAGCACAGTCAACTGTGTGGAGGTGGCATCACGCCCCTTCTACAGCATGCTGTCCAGCCTCAAGCAGCGCACGCTTGCCTACATCTACCGCGACATTGTTGATCTCGAGGATGTCGAGTTGCGGCGCACAAAGTTGCGTGCTTTCTATCGCAATTTCAAAATTGTAAGCATGTAGTTAATGTTTGGCAACTAGAAATTGAGTAATGATTTTCGCTTTGCTTCCATCTTTTTAGTACGAACGCATGACAATGTTTAAAATGCAACTGATCGATGCCGATAATGTGCTAATACGTTTCGAATGCCCTAATCAGCCGCCTGCCGAGTCTGCGCCCGGCGACGATAACCACGAATTCAAGCTCTACGTTTTCTACTGTATTTCCACGGAAGAAGTACAAAAGGTCTACCCGCAAAACTCTGTCGAACTGCTGTATCTGCTGCGCAACTTTTACGATACTTTTCGCAATGCCGTCTCACTGCAGACAGGACGACCATCCTCGTCGCCCAGCAATAACACATTCTTTCGTTACGCCTTCGACAGGTACAGCCGAGTTCACTCTTTGCGCCTCATTAGATTTTGTAATTTATTAAAATTTTCAGCGCCATGGTGAGCATTCCCGGTGGTCCGGAGAAGGCGGCTGTACGTTTCAACGCCACGTTGCCCATAGGCACGCAGAGTTTTGCAACAACGCCGTATTTGGATTACAACCTTTTCAACTATGACGATCGGCTGGTGTCGGCTTTGGAGCGGCCTAAAGTGAGCAGCTTGGAGCCCATACGGTTCAGTGATCGTCGCACGAATATCACCAAATTTCGCTTGTTTTTGGAGCCGCCGAGTAGTGCATTGAGCGCAGATGTTAGCAACGCCATAAACCCTGCGGCCAACAATCGCGAGCTGGTCGCATTCATATTTCACCCCTACGAGCCGTTTATCATAACTATACAAAAGCTATTGATGCGCTATGTGGTGAACTTTCACATCTACAACGAGAACACTAGAGTGAGAAAATAGCACAGGATGCAGTGTGACGTGAGCGTCATTGGTTACATTTAAATAAATTGCAATCGGTTTGTATGGTTGATCGAATCTTCCATGCTACTCTATTGGGCGTGAAAATTTCGTAGGCGTCCATTATGTGTTCATAAAAATAAGTTAACTATGTGCTTCCCAGCGGATTGTAATGCGCATGTACTGTCACTGAAGGTTTTATATTTGATATAAATATAAAAAAAAAACAAATTGTTAAAGGATTTAAGTTGATTTGTACATGCTTGGTGCTTGGAATTCCGAAATGAGTGCAAAACTGCATTCAAATTATGCGAATTGAATGTGCAGCCATGCGAAAAACATGCCAATACAATTAAGTGTTGGGGTGAGGGAGAAGAGAATTTCATAGAATTATACAACTTGGAGACAGATTTTTCAATATTAATAAAGTTGTTACATGTAATGTAAAACTAAATTTATTATATTATGTATTATTTGATTTTTACTGCGACACTGCAGGCGCTTGTGTTGGCAGGTTGCAAGATGATTATGAAATAAATGAAATGTAATTATTTTTATTAAATAAAACGAAAACGAAAATGTTAAGCATAAGAATGATTAAGAATCAAAATGACTCCATTGGGAAACTGTCTTCTGCTTCCTCTGTGCCTGTTCGGCTCTAGTGAGCAGGTGGAAGACGTTGGGACAGCAATGCTCAAAGATTTCGAAATCACAGTGAAATGCGCGCTAGGTTCGTTTCTTGCCTTCATTAACCTCTCGGAGTGGCTTTAAGAAGATAATAAATGAGAGGGTTAACTACCTATAACAATATGAAAATGATAGCATTCTTAACATTTGGGACGTCTTAAATCTGCAACCACTGACTTTAACATTGTTCAAGTTCAGAGAAAGATAGCAGAGGCTATGAATATGACAAAAAAACGTGTTGAATCAAGATTAAGGCATGAAAAAGCAGTTTACTTGCATACATAAATACGTTAGATCAAGAACGTTTTTGCTTGAACATTTCTTTGACTGATTTAAAGAGAGCCGAACATGGCTGAAAGAAGCGTGTAGACTTACAAGGGGACTGTGTAGAAAAATACAAATAAATTTGAAGAAACAAATTTTCTTGTATCTTTGTAAGGTCGGAAGCCGTCCAGAACACACTCGTACAAGAGTATAAATTACAGACGACAAGCTCGAAATTGTACACAATTCTTAAAATTCAAAAAAAAAGTACAACATTTATAGAATCCAACCGATTAATCGGCATCGGTTAGTATTGGCCACAAAAATTGGTATCGGCATTGGTCTTTTTTTTGCTTTAACTTTTGTTTCCAATTTTTTTTTTAGGTTTTTTGAAGCTGAATCAGTCAACAATTATTTTTAATTTAATTTAATTTTAATATTTATTTTTTTCGTTTTTGTGTTATTTATGTGAAATGTTTTTCAAACAAATGTATATTTAATATAGAACCTTGGTTTTTGTTGTTTTGTAAAATAAACTGTTTTTGATTGAATCTATTCGTTTCGTATTCGTATTCAACGGAATCGGCATCGGCCGATTCTTGCTCTGCCGACCGATTAATCGGCATGGGCCAAAAAAGTGGAAATCAGTCGGACTCTAAAAATTTAAATAAAGGCACTATCACAGTGAAAATATGAAAAAGTTTTAGGCTTTAACATTTACACTACCATTTTGAAATTGTGAAATTTTTGTAAATTTTATATGTATTAAACTTTTTGAAGTGTTTTAGATTCAAACTGCTCGTTAGTTAGACAAAGTGTCATCAAACATTGCAACATTTAATGTTGCTTGCAATACAAAATATTTTATCTCAACTACCAAAGTTCAAAATCATTACACTAAATGTGTGATAATGCTTGATTTTATTGAATTTCGGGCACACATCCTGTGTGATATATGGCGCCAATAATTTCTAATGGAACATTTTGGTTAATAGTAAAAAATTGCAATGCAATAGGCTTAGCTTGCAGAGCAGAACAGTGGCGATAACCAATCAACAATGACTGACGTCTTTCCGGTTTCGGTGCGTTTCCTCGAAACGAAAACGCTCGCTGTTGGCGATAAGAGCTGCCAAGGCTACAGCGTTGCACTACGATGCCCAGCTAACAGCTGCTTCGATGCCTACAAACGACAGCTTAGCTTCTGGCTCTACGCCGCAACATTGAGTTCATTGTTTGGCTACTTCCGGTTTCCGGTGTTGCCTTGGCTGACTATTCTATTTATAAATATATGTGTGTGTGAGTGAAGAATGTCTTTTGTTAAGAGTGACTGCGATATTTTCTTACACTTTGTGCTGTTCTCCTCGGCTAACTGCCGCTGCTACGTTTTCTGCTATTTATAGTTACACACACACATCAGATTGCACACTCTGATCCCGGTGGCTGCGTTTCGATCCATTTGTATTACTTTTTGTTTGACTTTTTCTGTTATTGCCACTTTTGTTGTGGCTGCTGCCAGTCCTGCGAGTCCTTTTATTTTTATTATTGTTTTTACGGTGCTACGGTTCCCCTTTCATGTTCATATTACTGCTACGTGTGCGTAAGTCTATGTGTGTGTGTGTGCATCAAATATTGCAGTACCCACTCGTTGCCAGTGTTGCACTCCAATGTAATGTGGCGTTTGTTGGCTCATCTATTTTATTACCTCGGCCATTACCTTCATTAAAGTTGATGTTCTTACTTTGTATTGGCGACTGATACGTGTGCGTACGTGCATATTTGTGTGCGTGTATGTGTGTGTGTGTGTTTCAGTATGTCTGCATGTACGGCATGATGTCACTGCCACCTACACGTACACGTACACGTATATTATACGAACGTATAAATGTATGCATGAGCTTTGGGTGGTGCGTGTGTACGAGCGTCTCGAAATATTCATTTGTGCTTTCGGTAAAACTAACTCGAGAAGCTAATAAGCCTATTACTCATGACAATCTTTTGTTGTTCCGGTTTGGTGTGTCATCTTGGGGGTTGAAACTGCTCCAGAGTGAGTGATTTCGCAATGATTAATGTCGAGAGGAAGAAGTTTAATGACACATTTCCTATATTAAATGTGTAGAATTTGAAATATACGAAAATCAAGAATAAATTGTAGGGAGTGTCCACGAAAAAACTGATCCCTTTTCTTTGATTTTTTTAATTTTTTGGGTGCGCACCTCAACAGTAGGCCTTGCTTTTTCAAAAAGCTTAAGCTTTAAAAAATTAATTGCATTTAGTTTCATTTGGATTTTAACACTCGAGCGAAATAGCAGCGAACGAAATTGAGCAGCGAAAAAAAATTGTGCACACTTCGAATGAAAATCCTACATGGACCCAAAAAAGGATAGCAAAACATGTGGGTGTCGGTGTTGCAACGGTGAAAAGGGTTGTCAAAAAGTTTAACGAACACCTCTCTGTTGAGAGGGCTTCAGGTTCTGGAAGAAAGGCTGGCCCTGCCAACGAACATTTTGCCAATGCAGTGAAGGCGCATTTAAAGAAAAACCCGAATGCTTCCGTCCGTGATACAGCATCCATAGTGGGAGTATCAAAAAGTTTTGTCCAAAAAACTAAAAATACTGCTCAACTCAAAATATATAGAGTGTAGAAAGTTCCGGATAGAAGCGATGACAAGGAAAATGAGGCCAAAAAGAAAGCCTAGAGCCGAGCTAGAAAGTTGTATGAGCATTTCCTTACAAAATTTGAGTGCTGCGTCACACAGTGTTGCGGGTTCATATGGCGGAGTGACAAAAATAGAAGGAGTGGTCGTACATAAAATTGAAATTTGGTATACAGTTATTGAATGAGTAAAGAACCTACTGTGCAAAATTTCACTGAAATCGGACCAAAACTTCGACCACCTCCCATACAAACGGATTTCAAAAAACTTCATATTAACAATGCAAATTATCTTAGTTCATAAAAACTACATTCAAAATATTTGTATTTTAATATAAACTTAAGTAGAAGATAAAATGTCCTTTTTTTAAAAGTGATTGAAAATAAAATCTCGATATATTGCTCCACAGCTGCTCAGAAGTTGCTCTTAGAGGGTTAAAATCTTAGACTTACCCCACTAATTTTTCCTCCTGAATATTTCTTTCGAACATACCTACCCCCTGTCTCCAATCCTTAATGAGGCTCCCATTCAAAATCATCGTTTTTATAAATTGAGCTCCCACTGTTTCCAGGTTGCCCCCAGATGTATCAGATGTAAGGCTGACCCCCATTTATTTTCCCTTCCAAATGTTTTTTCTATACACACCTAACCGCTATATGCAACTCTTAAGGTGGCTGCCATACAAAACTAGTAAATTTCAATGGAACTGGCTCTACACTTGTAAATGTAGTAAAGTAAGCGAGGAAACATCGTATCTGGGAAACTACTAAACCGATTTGAACGATTTATTCATCAATCGTCAACATTCCAGTTTGCAAAAAATACAAAATTAATTAAAGTTCAAAAATTCACCACCAGAGGGCGCCTCCCATACAAGTGAAGTAGTTAGGTTGTCAACTTTTGGGTCTGTACGAAAAAGAATCAAAGTGTACTGTCGAAACTCGACTAACCCCTCTATTTCGAATACTTATAATAGTAATCGTAATTGATTTTCCGAAGCTATATTCAACAAATTTTTCCATCAGCAGCAGAGCATTATTTGACAGATTGCATTGGCATTCAACCAAACGGTGAAAATATCGCGAATTTGAACAAAATATCAAAAAATTTCAAAAGTGATATTTGGTGTTTTTTTTAAATCACTTTTAAAGTTTGAACTCACTTTTAATTCACTCGTTTTCATTACTTCATTTTCATCATAACGGTACTGCTCAGAGGTGAAAGTAATCAGCAAAATTTTGGTCTTAGCAGACCTAAATTATATGAAACTTACGACAATAGTAACTTTTAGGGACCTGCTCATAATTTATTTTGAAATATTCAACCTCAAAGTTAAAGCAAAAATTTGCTGTTTGTAAACAATTTTTTTCCAACGCTGGAAGAACTTACTTTAAGAGCTCAGAACTTCTATGTTATCCAATAGTTTTTAATAGTTTTTAATAAAACTTCGGATTTCTCTTAATTGAAATATTTCCAACAAAACCTCATACTCAGATTTTTGTGGTTATAACATTGCATTTTGGCATTTTTGTCACTACTCGCAACACTGTGCGTCATGGACGATGAAACATACGTTAAAGGCGACTTCCAACAATTGCCTGGGCAGCAGTTTTACGTTTCCGCAGCTAAAGGAACTGTGTTTCAAAAATTTAAAACACAAAAAATGTCCAAATTCCCAAAAAAGTTCCTTGTATGGCAGGCAATTTGCATCTGTGGAAGAAGAAGGGACATTTTTGTTACAACAGGCTCAATCAACCAAGAAATTTACATCAAGGAATGCTTGAAGAAACGGCTTTTGCCATTTTTAAGAAGCCACAATGTTTCTACTTTTTTGGCCCACTATTCCAGAGCAGCCTTGAACTGGTATAATGACCATAATGCCAATATTGTACCCAAAGAATGCATCCCACCAAATTGTCCAGAATTACGTCCCATTGAAAGGTATTGGGCAATAGTAAAGCGGAACCTTAAAAAACCAAAAATGTGGTCAGTACTGAAAAACAGTTCAAAAGAAAGTGGAAGGAGTCCGCTGAAAAGATCACAGAATCAATTGTGCAAGACATGATGGAAGGAGTAAAGGGAAAGGTTCAGTTTGCTTTTTTTTCCATTGTATCCTATTACAAACACTTACAGGCATCTTTATACCAACAATTTTCGATTTTACGTGAATACTTCCAAAAATATACCGATTTTTTGAGGGATCAGTTTTTTCGTGGACACACCTTATATGTTTTTTAATTGTTATTTTAATGTACAATTTCTTTGATTTTCACTGCATTGGAGTCGCCCAGCACTGCCATGGCGTATTTTGTTAGAGTTTTTCAATTGGTTTGCTCAAAGTTTTTTAGGTTATAGAAGCCATTTTGTTAAAGTGAAATATATAAAATTTGCTGTCAAATGTTTAGTATTTTAAAGCAAACAATGATGAAGGGTTATAGCGTTGAATAAAGTTTGAAAATAATAAAATTTTACCATCATAGTCACTTCTTCGTTCGAGACACGTTCAGCACAAACTGTGATTTTTATTATCTTTAGCGACGAGGCCAAGTTTTAGTTGAATGGATAAGTAAACAAGTAAAGTTGCAGAACTTGAGTGATACCAATACACACGAGACACACTAAATAGTACAAAATGCATTCCGATAAAGTTAGTGTCTGGTGTGAATTTTGGAGTGAGGGAAACATCGGTGCGTATATATTTCTTCTAAGTCTAAATTTGTAACTAGAATGCCAAGCAAATTCAATGCTTCTTAAATGTCCATGTGGAATTATGTTACAAAATATTAAAAACATTTAAATCATTTTGACTCGCTTGAGTGTTCTAGTGTTAACCGTCAGCGGCGAGTGCTACAAATCGATGATAAGCAACTTTTAGTGATCTAAACTGGATGCCATGAATATCGATGATATGTGGTTTCAACAGTACTGCGTTTTATGCCACACAGCTCAAGCCACGATGGACATTCTGCACAAGCGATTTTTATTATCGTAAACTACCAAGTCCTGTGTTTTAACCCTTTAGGAACGGAGTTTTATTTTGAAACCGAGAATCTTAGTAGAAATCTTTGCATATTCTGAAGGTTGGGGCTAGAAAATTATGTTCTGCATACTTACAAATTTTAAAATCTTTGTTTTATCGTGAGACCTATAATCCTAATAAGCGTTTTCCGTGGGATATAATTATTGCCAATTAGTGTTTTTACAGGCAATATAGTTAAATTTAAAAAATAGTTTAATAATAACTTGCGGTTGAAATCAAAAATTGTTGCTTTCGGGTCGGCGAAGTCGACTTCTCCCAAAATTTCGTTATAGTCGCTGATACGTCGATAGATAGCTGATAGATCACATTTAAATTATTGCCAGTTTCTGAGGCAGGTGCGATATCATTGTAATTCTTATTGAAAAATTCTTGTCCAGAATATTAAAAATTTACATCCAAGTCACAACTAAATAATTTAATTTCATAAATATTTGTTTACACAAAAAAATCTGATTTTTACAAATCATGCCTTTTTTGAAAGAGATTTCAATAAATTACCAATCAAGCTTGATATGAATTTTCAGATGGTATATATTAGAGAGCTGCATCGGATTACTTTTTACTGCACATGAGAAGTTTGTTGTCGGATACGTATGCTTCACTTACTCGATCGCCGTCGAGTATGTATACTGGTCTTACTCGCTCTCTCGCTCACGCGTAGAGAAGAGAAGAGAAGCACAGAATTTCGGATAACAACGAGAAGGAAGCCGCGAAAAAGCGGAAGCCGAAAAATCGGAACATGAAAAAATAGGAACATGTAAAAAGAGGAACATAATAGCAAAACTTCCGCGAGTATGAGGTACCTTCCTACGGAAGCTCGAGAATTTGTTCAGCTTCAAGGTCAACGGCAGACCAGATATTGCTGCTGCTAATGGCGTTGTGGTTGGACTTAAAATGTTTTTGCTATGTTTATGCAGTTACTGCATTGCAGTAAATTGATTTAAAATCTTAAAATATAGTTATATTATTTATTATAGTTATATTATTAATTTTTCAATACTTATTATAATTAAATATTTTTAAATCTATATAACTCAAAATTAAAATATTTATTTATTAGTTATTTTATTTATTTATCCATTTATCATCCTGTAATCAAAATTCGAGCGATTACGCGTGGAAGCTGAAATCAAAGAATGTTGTTAATGTGGGAAGGGGAAGGTTTTTTATAAATTAATATTTACAATAACATATATTTGTTCATATTACTCGTTATAAATAACTAAACAAATATAAAATACAAAAAATTATGCTTCGTGCAATGCGCGCAATGCTTTGCAACATTCCTTTGAAGCACATTCAACTCAAACTTCACAAAGTATTTGCGGTACCTCATGCAGTTTCAAATCTTCCGACATACTCGACACCTTCCGCGAGCATTTGCGCTTCCTCATGCAGTTCAAACCTTCCGACATACTCGACAGCTTCCGCGAGTAATTGCGTAGCAACGAGAAGGAAGTCTGCTAGCGTCGATTCGCAACGAGAAGCTGCTCGCTCAGCGTCGAGTAACAACGTGCAGTTACTCGACAATTTAGAGGTACCGAAAAATGAGTACCTTTTTTTCGGCTTCTCTTCGGATACGTGTTCCGTTTTTAAAACTGCACGTGAAGGCATCGAGTATAAATGGATTTATGCAGCTCTCTAGTATATATTATATATTTTTTTAATTTATTTTTTTAATCTATTTTTAGGACCACTTAACTGGGCAATAAAATTGACAGTAAAGAAAATATGAAAGTTAGAAATTTGGTGGGATGAATCAAATGATCTCAGTAGACTCGAAAGGGTTAGGTTAGGTTAGGTAATGGTGGCTGCCTCTGCCTCTAAGAGACACACTCGGAGGCCTTTGTGAGGCCCATTGTGATACCACATATTTCGGAAGGGTTAAAACTTTTACACTTCTTCCTCTGATTTTATTTTCAAACGCAGATCTATGCGAAGAAATCGCAGACAAATGAAGCTCTCAAATCATCCAGAAAATTCAGCCACATTTATGCAAAAACGTCATTCAAAATTGCAAAGTTAAGTTAGGTTAATACTAGAAAGACCGGAAGTTTTTCATACCTACAAAGACTTGATATCATATCCGCTGATATCTTGAGAAATACATATCGAATTTGGCTAATTTTTCACAACATAAATTTTTAAAAAAGATTAAATTTTCCACGATAAAAAACTAACGTCACCAAAGCAAACGCTGACAGAAATACTACAGAAAATACAATTGAAAAACCGTCAAAATGACCGCAATGGTCTTTCTTGGGTTAAATAAACAGACAGCAGGCTTGCTTGCAAATATGTACACTTGGAGGCGTCAAATGCCAGTTTTTATACCCGAAGGGAGTGTAGGCAAGTTCCTGTTATCCTGTGTTCCATGTTAACTGAAACCAACCTGAGCGGGAAATGAGTCTGTTAATGTTCCCCAGTGTTCTCCAAATTAGGTAATGCTATGTCCGCTAAATTGCAATGACTTATGCTATGAAATGCTGGAGACTCATATAGGAGCAGTGTTGCCAGATACCTGAAATAACTTTCTCCTAAATAAAAAAAAAATACTGAAATTTCCTCCTAAAAGTTAAAAAAATTCGCCTAATATTTTTTATAATTTGCGTAATTTTAAAGGCCTTTTTTAGCCTTTTTTATTTATCTTCAGCTTAATAATCAAAACTTAACAAAAACAAAACATTTAACAAATGAATTAAACAAAAACAAAAATTTGTTGGCGTGATTTCATTGTGACAGCAATAAGTGAGAACAAGATAGAACCAGCTTACATTTTGTAAGCTTAAAAATTGTTAACGCAATAGGGTGCTTTGACTATTAAAACAGTTGCCAAAATATGTTTTGTTGCCAGTGTTCCCAATACATCAATCAAGTGTTCGTTATCCAAAAATCTCCTAAAAATCCACTAAGGATTCGAAAAATCACCTAACATAAAATATAAATCTCATAAACTTTATCTTAAACTTTCTCTTAATTCTTCCTCCTAAAAATTCTCCTAAAAGGCCAAGAATCTCCTAAATCTAGGAGGAAATCCCCTGATAGAGGTGAGTTGCACTGATTCGCATTTCCTTCCTATCCACGCAGCTCTAACTGTAATCCCGATGGAGTAAGCCAGGTCTGTCCGTAAAAGGATCAATGGCGCAGTGACGTGTTAAGATTCCTGTGGGTATGCAAAGTGTCGCTTTGCTAAACCGTAAAAGACAGAAAGTTCTCATTTGGTGCAATTTCAACCACAATGCGTGATTTATTGAAGCCGTGAATAAAATGCCAGAACAAATTGTGTCATCACTGGAAGTGAACCGTCTTTATTAAAGAAAACACAGAGACTGCCTATTTAATCCTCGTACTTATTTGCGTTTGCTGACTCTCTTCGCAACATTCAATTCACTTGAACTTGAGTGACTTTTGGTTTTGCTGATTTTGCTGAGGAAGCCGAAATTCAAGGCTCAGCAGTTGATGAGGGTTAATGATTTAAAATAATAATGTGCTATGTCGAGTTTCATCTGGTTGCTTCACTTGGTATGACCTGGTGAACTCTTAAACCTTTCGACCCCAAAGTTGCCTGAGACCAACTTTACTTGTCATCTTATAGCAAAAGCTACGATTGATTTATGGGTTTAATTTAAGTCGGCACCAACAAATTAATATTCTTAGAAGTGATTTCAAAGCAAATTATAAAATTTTTACTGTTATCCCCCAAATAATTTCCAATAATTTGCAGCGATATCAGGAAAAGTTTGTGTTTTAATTGAAGTCTACTAATTGGGCGCGTTTGATCAAAACGCTGTTTCTTTAATAATGGTTGAATAAAATCAAAAAGTGATAATTTTTTATTTTTCCATAAATATAAAATAATTTTTCTGTAATTAAAAAATATTGATACAAAATTTATTTAACCTATTTTAAGCTAAAATTGTTAAAAAGTAAACTAGCTCTAGAACTCTAACAAAGACTTCAAATGTCGTGTACACACTTCTTAAGTGTTTCATGATTTAAATACCAAAAAGTAATATCGAGACACAGGATAAAATTCGGGGTCGAAAGGTTTAACTCGTGTAAGATCATGCAATCAGGCCGAATGCTTCAATGGTCTAAGCAAGAAAAGTCGCTGCTAACATTTGAACTATGTTTTATTTCATACTTAATTTCAAAAAAGTCTTTAAAATGTAAATAATGAGTGGTTATTTTGTATACAACTTTTTACATTTAACCCTTCTGCGGTGCTCGAAAATATTCTCCAACTACTCTGTTGTTGCATCAAACAGACCCAATTAAAAAAAAATCATATCAAAATCAAAAAATCAAATTATTTAATTTTTTCATTACCTAAACCACAGTAAAACAGAACAACAATTATTTGGAATGAGTAATTTGTTTTTTATTTTTTTAAATTAAACAGATTAATTTGTCAAAAGTGGAACATTTTGACCGGAACACAGCAGAAAGACCCTATACGAGTCTCGTACAATTATTTATTTTTTATTTATTTATTTGCCATGCATAATGAGTGTTGTGGCTGGAAAAATATTTTCATTCATATTTTTCATTAAATGCTGGAAACTCCAAAAAATCATTAAAATGTGCAAGTCAACGGTAGCACGAGAGTTCTGAAAATGAATTTACTATTTAAAAATGACACCCACAAATTACTCACGCACAGACATAACTATAAATACTATACAGTGGCGCACACAGGGGGGACTTGGGGTTCAAACACCCTGAAATATAAAAATTGCTGGTGCAAAAAATGATTTCAAATAAATTTGGGCTCAACAGTTGTATGCAAACAACCCCTACCCCCCGCCAAATTAAATCCTGTGTACGCCACTGATACCATAAATGTATGTATGAATGTATAAAAGAGCCATTAAAACGACAAACTACAATAGCGCGCACAGTTAAAGACATCTGCCTCTGTATATGTGTATATGTGTGTGTGTGTTAGTGTGGGGAAATACATTTACTTACATTTATAGTGGTGACGGTTGCATGTAATAATCCGTTTCGCCAACAACTATCCACTAATATGGCCAACACATGCAATTGTTGCTTGTTGCCTACAGTTTCGTGCGCCTAAATGTATGCTTCAACTGGCTTAAATTCATGCAAATATTGTCCATAAACAAACGCATAAACACACTAATAGCCATATACATGTATGTACTTATACATACATACGTACATACATATATGGCAATGTGCCATAGGTAGGCAAAACAAAGCCACAACAACGGCTGACAGACAGGGTTGAAAATTGGGCAAAATTGGCGGTGTGCAGTCTGGTCCGGTGCTGTCTGTGGCAGTGTCTGATGGTTGTCATTCATGTAACCTTTCGACAGACAAACACAGCAACACGAAGAGCAGTGATGCCGTGACAGACACGCCAGACGAGCAGACAAACAGTCATACACAGTCTAAAAATTTAGACAGTTGGACAGCTGTAGACGCCCAACCAACCAACCAGCCAGCCAGCCAAAGTTAGACACATAGACAATCAACAGTGCGACAGTCAGGCAGCGCGACGTGTTCGTTTCATCGAAATGCACTGACTTGCATGCGCCTGTCTCAAGCTACATGTTTATTTTTGTTGTTGTCATGTGTGCATGTGTGCGTGTGTGGTGAGCACTTGGCTGGCGTTGTCAGAGCATTGTTGGCGTCGACTGTGCATTTGCCCGCTGTGCACATTTTGCTCGTTTTGGCCTCTCGCTTTGGTCGAACACTCATTCACTTACTCATCCAACAGTCACTGGTTTGCTTGCAATTAAATTAAAATTGTTGGCAACATTTTTTCGCGGGTGTGTATGGGTGTTTGTGTGTGTGTGTGTGTGTGGTGGCCAAGACTGCTGGCATTTCCCAGCATTGTGTGGTCATATTTCAGATATTTTTGGCATTTTCCATTGCGAAATTCTCTGTCGATATTTAAGCGACATTTGCATGCGCGCAGTTAAAGTAATTCAATGAGAGAAATAACTATAAGAAAGGCTTTAAGCGGGATTTAATATTTGTTTCTGCGCAGAGGACTTTTCAAATTGAATTCATGGTTATTTTTAAGGATTGTATTTGTGCAGTTTTTTTAATTTTTCATGCTGATTGCATACTTTTGAGGGATGAATAAAATAAATTTTGATGAATAAAATAAGTTTTGTTGAAAAATAGGTTTTTAGACCACTCTTTAAATTGAATTATTTTCTGAGATCGGAAGATATCGGAAGATGTAATTACATTATCCGACAAAAAAAGAATGCTACTTAAAATATAAAAAAATCCAGGAACATACTTTTACATTCTTTTTAGATATTTTCCTCTAAGTTTGCCAATTTTCAGATTTTTAATTTAGAAAAATATTTTAAATTAAAAGTGAAGTTAAAGCCTCAGCTTTCCAAATTTAAAGAAAATATTAAAAGCGAAAATGGCCATATCATTTCTTAATTTATATTGCAACTTTTAGCAACTTCTTGGTAACCATGTATTTAACAATTTTTTTTTACTCAAAAGGCTAAAAACAGAAAACATGTGTTTATATTTGTTTGTGAAAAAAGCTTCAACTTTGAGCCGCTTTTGCACACCACTAAATTATTTTTTGCACAGATTTTTTGGGATTTTCTTAGTTGGAGTTTTACCTTTCAAATGACTTCAAAATCGTTAAATTCTGAGGCTATACATTTTTTGAATTTTGTCTATGGAACGAATCACTGTGCAGCGTATGAACCATTTGAGGCGCAGCCGCGGTCAACATTTACATGAAATCATCTTTAAACATTGAATTATATAGATCGTTCTATAGACTCAAATAAGGATTTCATATATTGCTGTGAATTTTATGTGTTTTTTTTAAATCAAATCCGAAGGCTCTTAAAGAATCACCCTTTAGATACGATACGTGTTACTCATACGCCCCGACAACCAATATTTTATTATCATTGCTTATTGCTATTACTTTCACAATATTATATTATAAAAAATGAAGTAGAAAAACTTGTAGAAAACGTGAAAAATTCATAAAATATTCAAAAATATTGGTCTCTAAATTGAATAAGCACGATTCGTGTTAAAGTGATTTATATTATAAAAAATGAAGTAGAAAAACTTTTAGAAAACGTGAAAAAATTCATAAAATATTCAAAAATTATATTATAAAAAATGAAGTAGAAAAACTTGTAAAAAACGTGAAAAAATTCATAAAATATTCAAAAATTATATTATAAAAAATGAAGTAGAAAAACTTGTAAAAAACGTGAAAAAATTCATAAAATATTCAAAAATATTGGTCTCTAAATTGAATAATAATAATTAATTTTTATAATATAAATCACTTTATAATATAAAGTGATTTATATTATAAAAATTAAGAACAAAAACTTGTAGAAAACGTGAACAAATTCATAAAATATTCAAAAATTATATTATAAAAAATGAAGTGAAAAACTTGTAAAAAACGTGAAAAAATTCATAAAATATTCAAAAATTATTTTATAAAAAATGAAGTAGAAAAACTTGTAAAAAACCTGAAAAAATTCATAAAATATTCAAAAATATTGGACTCTAAATTGAATAAGCACGATTCGTGTTAAAGTGATTTTTATTATAAAAAATGAAGTAGAAAAACTTGTAGAAAACGTGGAAAAATTCATAAAATATTCAAAAATTATATTATAAAAAATGAAGTAGAAAAACTTGTAAAAAACGTGAAAAAATTCATAAAATATTCAAAAATATTGGTCTCTAAATTGAATAAACACGATTCGTTTACTCATACGCCCCGACAACCAATATTTTATTATTATTGCTATTACTTTCAGACTTTGCTAAACCTAAAACATGCACATAAATATTAAAAAAGAATTTAAAAAACTACAAGTGTAAAAAATACATAAAAAATCAAAAAGATTGTTCTCTAAATTGAATTAACACGATTTGTGTTACTCATACGCCCCGAAACCCAATATTTTTTATTTTTACACAGATACCTATTCCTTTTCTTTACGTGTTCTGTCCTCTTCTTCTTTTAATTTTTTTTCACAACGCCCAAAAATATGTTGCAATATTGTTACATTTTTCATTCAACACTCCCACGCCCGAAAAGTTTACTGTTGCCGCTGCTGCATGCAACGGAAATGGCGATTAAAGTTGGTGCCACGCATGCCAAGTGCAGTTGACCAATGCTCGACGAAACAAAAAAAAAACGATTTGAAAACAACAACAATGGTACTGACCAGCTTTAATCGATGACAGGGTTTTTTGCTTCGATGCGCAAGCATGTTGAGTATGCTTTTAGGCGTTAAAACCAAATGTAAAAACGTGGTGAGAAGCAACCATAGCACTGGAACAAGTGTTCAAATTGTTGAATGCGGCTGCTGGCGCGCGAATGAGTTAACAAACTTGCGTATAAGTGCAACATATGTGTGTGTATGTGTGCGTGAGTGTGTGCGGCAAATGTGAGCTCGAATTTTTTAGGGTGCCAAGCGTTTGTTTCTTGCACGTTTTTTCTGTGCCAATATTTTTTGTCGGTGTTTGACTGTCTTTGGTTTGTGCCGCTATACTTTTTTGCCGCTTTTGCTTTTGGCAACACTTTGCGTTTTATTATATTTGAACACGTTAAGGTGAAAAGGTAAAAGCGGTGAAAAACCTACGAAAAAAATTGCCAAGTAGCGGCCAATTGAATGCTCGTGTGTGAAAGTTGAATTGGATGGCCGGCAGAGACATGTTAATAGAAGCTGCAGGGAGTGGCGCAAAATAAAACGCCAGAAATAACAAGAACAACAATAACAAGCAAACAACATGAGCGACAACTTGAAGGTGCGCCGCACACTTTTGGGCATTTGGACGCGGCGATTCGCATATGGGCGTGGATCCGCTGCATATGCAGACAGACATTTATGACGTACGCCACATTTATGTATATACAACGCCTGGCAACAGTCGTCGCGACACCTTGACGCTACCAATACTCAAGTTACAAGTAATGGCACATGTACGCATTTGAGCGTATTTAAGCGTGTTTATGTGTGTGTGTGTATGTGTGTGAGTGTGTGCAATTTATTATTTATATGAAGCTATCCACTTGTGGATAATTGTATAGGATAGTATTTTCGCCTTGCAGCCGTTGGTTTTCGGCAAGTTCTGCCTCTGTGTTTGGGGGTCAAGGTGGGTGCAGTGATGGAGGCGGAGAAGGGTAGAGCGTTGGCTTATGTTGTAATTGAATGAAATCACGTGTTGATTTCGAGAGTAGCAGGTGGCTAATAACAGCGACAGCGGAAATAGAAACTGAAAACACTGCAGTTGTGTGTGTGTGTGTGTGTGCGGGACTGTAATGTGTTAGATTCACACACAGTAATGCCGGCCGTAATTAATGACACAGTAAAATTTTATTAACCTGATTAAGTCGTAAATTATGTAGGTACCCGTACTTGTGGTGAGCTCCTGTAAAAATCGCTCAATATAAACATAAATTACGGATTTATATGATATGATTTGGAAAGGCTGTGCAATAAAGGATTTTGTCATAAATTCAGTCTGTTGAGGTGTGAGGAGTGTGAGGCGTGCTATAAAATACTTAATTTGACGCTTTAGCTGAAGAGATTTTAATTTTTTGTGTTCAGCTGTTGAGATAAAGTATTCACTCTGGTACTTTTGATAATTTAATAGAGTTTTACAGTTTCAAAACTCGCCTAAAAGTATGCTAAGGAAAGGTTTATTTGAATTTTCTGTCGATTTAAATACTTTTATAATGATTAAAGTTGAAAAAAATCTAAAATTAATTATTTAATTAATTAAAAATCTAAAATTAATTAATTAATTAATTAAAAATGCATCAATTATATTAATTAAAAAATTAAATTAATTAGTAATTAATACATTCATAATGATTAAAGTTGAAAAAATTAAAACTTCAAGTTTGGCAAATTAGGAATTTGGACGATGGCAAACTAGGAATTAGTTGATAGATAGGGTTTTGAATTAAAAAAAAATCACCTAAAAATATGCAATATATCTGTGGCCGTAAGGAATAACAGCCAAAGTCGAGTTAGGACAAAATTGAGTTATTACCACCATTGCATTCGTCGTATTCAAATGTACTACTACACAAAATTCTATGGCTTTTGCTCATAAAATGAATGTTTTACGCCCAAAAGTCTGAAATTTATCTAGTGTAATCTAAAGCAAATTAAAAAATTAAAAGTGCTCTCCTGAAAACTTCATAAAATCGACTTTGGCTGTTATTCCTTACGGCCACAGATATAATGAATTGAATATATAGTTGAATTAAGTTCTTTTAGATTTTTTGGGTAATTTTTTGCTTTTATATTTCAAGAATGGGAGAATAGCAAAATTTGGAGTTGATTGGTCAACTATGATTGGTTTTGTTTTTAAAATTTCTTTAGTGTTTTAAATTTTTATTTTCCTCAAAATATGCTAAGAAGACGGTTAGTTGAATATACAGTTGAGTTAAATTCTCTAAATTGACTCTAGGTAATTTTTTGCTGTTAAGTTTCAAGAATGGGAGGATGGCAAACTCGGAATCGATGTAAATCGGTTTATCGGGTTTAAACTAAAAAAATCGCCTAAAAATATGCAAATAAAGCGATTAGTTGAATATATAGTTGAATTAAATACTTTGACTCTGGTTTTTTGCTTATAAATATCAAGAACGGGAGAATGGCAAACTCGGAATCGATTGGTCGACTACGGTTGGCTTTATTTGTGAAGTTTCTGTAGTGTTTTAAATTTGTATTTTCACCTAAAAATATGCTAAGAAGGCTGTTAGTTGAATATATAGTTGAATTAAATTCTTTTAAATTTACTCTAGGCAATTTTTTGCTTTTAAATTTCAAGAATGGGAGGTTGCCAAACTCGGAATCGATGTTAATCGGTTTATCGGGTTTAAACTAAAAAAATCGCCTAAAAATATGCAAAGAAAGCGATTAGTTGAATATATAGTTGAATTAAATTCTTTGACTCTGGGTAATTTTTTTGCTTCTAAATACCAAGAATGGGAGAATGGCAAACTCGGAATCGATTGGTCGACTACGGTTGGCTTTATTTGTGCAGTTTTTTAATTTATATTTTCACCTAAAAATATGCCAAGAAGGCTGTTAGTTGAATATAAAGTTGAATTAAATTCTTCTAAATTGACTCTAGGTAATTTTTTGCTTTTAAATTTCAAGAATGGGAGGTTGCCAAACTCGGAATTGATTCGTCGACTATGGTTGGATTTATTTTTTTTATCTTTAAGATTTTAAATTTTAAAAATCCCCTAAAAATATGCAAAGAAAACGATTAGTTGAATATTTAGTTGATTTAAATTCTTTGACTCTGGGTAATTTTTTCTGCTTTTAAATTTCAAGAATGGGAGGATGAAAATTTAACTCGGCAAACTTGGAATTGGTTGATAGACTACGGTTGACTTTACTTTTGAAGTTTCTATAGGGATTCGATTTTAAAATTCCCTTAAAAATACGTTAAGTTGACTTGAATTTATGGTTCAAGTAATATTGATTGAATATGAAAATTCAAGAACAATAAGGTGACATACTTACTCGAAACTGTGAGATAGACTCAGGTTTAATCCAATTGGCCCCCTTTTTGAAGATTCTACAGGGTGTAATAATTTAAGAAATAGCCTAAAAGTATGTTAAGAAGAAGTTGACTTTGAATTTTTGGGTTAATAATTAACTTTTCGACTGCTTATAGGTGAGTTTTGTAGTTAATTTAAGCTTCAAGAATGAGAGGATAGAAAATTAGAAATAGGGACAGGGACAGTCCATTGACTCTGATTTTCAAGGTTCTACAGAAAATGAAGGTTCTACAGAATGAAACACTTTAAGAATAATTAAGATAGACAGTTCAAAACTTCAGGAATGGGAGTCTGGTAGCCTCTGATTTCACCCAGACCCTAATAGCTCTAAATTCTAAGTTCTCCAGTGATTTAAAGTAGAATTTATAGTTGAAATTAATACTTTTAGACTGATTTTAGGTGATTTGTTGTAGAACATTTAAGCTTTAAGAATAACAGTATTGCAATTTCGTAACTGAGAGGCAAACTCCACTTGGACCGTACTGAGTCTATTTTTGAAGTTTCTTTGCTCTTAGATAATTGAAAAAGGCTGCTTAAATAATGACATTTTCTGCAACGTCCTCCAACGTCCCTTTGACTTTTGATTAAAAACTCTAACTACTGAGCCGCACGCCAGGCGCCAATTAATTAATTGCGCTCAATTAAAAGTCTTTGACCTATGACAGTTTTACTTTGTGCGATTTGAGCTGCGCAACGTAATGATACACTTTGAAATTAATATTTTTTTCGCTTCCAATTCATTTGACATTTCCACACTTTTGCACGCAAATTAGTCGAGCATGGAATTAATGAGCTCGTTGAAAGCCGCGCATGAAATTAATGCATCGCTGAATGTCTCCAGTTGGTAATTTGGAATAAAAGTGACAGCTGCTTGACACAGAAGTAGACATAAAAGCGCGTGCAAAGGGACTTGATAGACTAAATACTCCCTAGCGGACTATTATTAGCGGTGGTAGTATAACAACATGTAGAGCCTAGAGATATGCAATGGAAATTTGTTTTGAAAACAAGTTGGCTAATGTTTTTGGGGTAAGAAAATGGTTATAATAGTGAAAAGGCTCAACTAAGGTTCTGGCAAAAGATAATAGGTCATGAAAACCGATGTTGCAGTTGTATGAATGAAAAAAAACATTCAATATATGGTATTTTATCGATATATAATAAATAAGTCTGTAAAAATGTTTCAATGAAAAATATTACTAAATTATTTTATATGAAAAATTAAAATAAGTTATGAATTAATTCAATAAATAATGAAATTGACAATTATTTAATAAATACAAAAACACAACTTTTTTCAGGGGAAATATTAATTAGGTTACAAAATATTATGGTGGAGCTGCCGGTTAGGGGGTTAAGTTATTTTAATTTAAAAAATTAATATGAAATTATTAATTACTTAAATAATTACATTACTAATAGAGCTAATTAAATAATTAATACAAAAATAAAACTTTTATTTTAAATTACATTTTATATTATATAATTATATTTAATTAAACAAACAAATTAAACAAACATACTGAAATTCATAAATTAACAATTAAAATTAATTATTCAAAATATAAAATTTAATTATCAATTTTCATTTTAGTTAGGATATTAATTCAAATTATTATGAATGCAATTAAAATGTAAAATTAATTTATTAGAACATTCAATTATTTAATTAAAAATTGTAATAAATTATATAATTAATATGAAAACAAATAATTTATTCTAATTGAATTTCTTCTAATTAAATAAATTATTTATAAATTTCAAAACTAAATAATGATTTAAATTATTAAATAATTAAATAAAAACGTAGTTAAATTAATAGTTTTAATTATCAATTTCTATTTTAGTATATTATTTTAATTACATAAGTCCAATTATTATCCATTATTATTGTCCAAAAACTAATAATTTATTCTAATTAAATAAACTATTGGGTGTACAAGTAGAAAACCGCCGTTTTTTTCATAATTTGAGGCTTTATTGCATATAAATAGCTACATACTGATTATTCAAAATATTTTCCATCGCTAGCCACAACTTTCTCCCATCTTTCTGGCAGTATGTGAATTCCGCGTCGAAAAAATTGTTCGTCTTTGGACGCGATCCATGTATCCAGCCAATTTTTGACCTCTTCGTAAGACTGGAAGTGCTGTTCAGCTAGACCATGCGTCATCGATCGAAACAAGTGAAAATCGGAAGGAGCGATGTCTGGAGAGTAGGGCGGGTGGGGTAGGATGTCCCATTTCTGTGTTTCCAGGTAAGTTTTTACGGCCTTGGAAACATGAGGCCGGGCGTTGTCGTGTAGGAGTATCACTTTATCGTGCCTTTCCTTGTATTGTGGCCGTTTTTCCTTCAGCGCTCGGCTCATGCGCATCAGCTGGGTCCGATAGAGAGCTCCTGTGATGGATTCGCCTGGTTTCAAAAGTTCGTAATACACTACGCCGAGTTGGTCTCCCGCAAATGACGCTTATTCGGTTCAAATTTCGACATCTTCACGTACCAACAAAAAAATGGACAATAAGAATAAACAAGCGAGATGATGTGGAGTTGGTAACCGATATCTTAGCTTGCCATGTGATGTTTCTGATCGGAATTCTCTCACCGATTTGCAACGGTGGCACCACCCAGTGGAAAACGGCGGTTTTCTACTTGTACACCCAATATTTATAGATTTCAAAACTGAATGATCTAAATTATTAAAAAATTAAATAAAAACATAGTTAAATAAATAGTTTTAAGTAAGTAATTTAATAATTATTAAATTCTATTTTAGTAATTTAATTAAGTACAAATATTATAAAATAAATAAGAAATTAATGTAAAATTAATTTATTAGAACATTAATATTTATCATTTCAATTCAATTAATTTATTGCAATAAATTATATAATTAATATGAAAACAAATAATTTATTCTAATATAATTAAATAAACTATTTATAAATTTCAAAACTAAATTATTTAAATTATTAAATAACTAAATACAAACAGAGTTAAATAAATAGTTTTAAGTAAGTAAATGAATAATTATCAATTTATATTTTAGTAATTTAATTAAGTACAATTATTATAAATTAAATAAGCAATTAAAATTCAAAATTAATTCATGAGAATATTAAAATTTAAAATTAATAACCATTTCAGTCAATTAATTAAAAAAATTATTATGAATTACTTAATAATACTATGAAAAATTAATAATAATAAATTAATTAATAATAATAAAATAATAAATAAATAAATTAATTAATAAGTAATAATAAAATTAATAATAGCTAATAATGAAACAAGTAATTTACCCTAATTAAATGAACTATTGATTATTTTTAAAATTAAATAGTAATGTTTTACTAGATTAAACTAGCTGACCCGGCGAACTTCGTCCCGCACGGCATTTGTTGTTTTCTTATAATGAATGAATGAATGGCGAATCTATGGCAATGCAAATTGACGAAGAAAACCAACTAAAGGAAGAGGGGGGAGCTACTGATTAACGCATTCGAGGGCCTCAAATAAGCAATGTTGCTGCTAAGTTTTAGTAAAGAAATGGATTGCGCTTGAACCAGATTTAAATTATAGTGGCAGGGTCACGCCCCCTTATTTAATACCCGCACAATGCCCTCTGTCGAAGGAGCAAATGGTAGGTTCGTACTAAGTGTCATTGCTGAGCGACTTATAGTTCAGCGAAATATTTGGGTCACAACAAATGTGCCACGCCCCTTGTCCAACGCTTATAAAATCTTACCAGTAGAATGACCCATCTATGGGACGACGGGGCACTAAATTTCAGTGTTGTACGACTAAAAATTTCAAAGATATTCTCTATTAAAAATGTGGCTTGTATGGGTGGTGCCACGCCCCCTGTCCAATACCCGCCTCATTCCGTCTGTCGAAAGATATGAATAAATGGCAGGTTCGTACTTAGTTTCATTGCTGCGTGATTTATAGTTCAGCGGAATAATTGGGTCACAAAAAATTTGCCACGCCCCTTGTCCACCGCCCATTAAATCTGACCAGTAGAATGACTCATCTATGGGTCGACGCTATACAAAATTTCAATGCTGTGCGCCTTACAATTTCGAAGATATTTTATATTAAAGATTTGGCTTGTATGGGTGGTGCCACGCCCCCTTGTCCAATACTCGCCCCATTCGCTCTGTCGAAGGACATGACTAAATAGTAAGTTCGTAGTGAATGTAATTGATGTGTGACTTATGGTTCCAAAGTTATTAACTGAAAATGTGCAAAATTCACGGTCAAATATCGCATGGATTTTCCGACTTTTCCAATAGATTTTCCGGAATTTTTTTTTCGCACGAACCTGAACTGACTTAATACGAATCGAACAAAACAAACCCCATGAAAATCGGCCGTTCCGTTTGAGCGTGATGCTATCACAAACATACTGCCACTATCTTTTATATATATAGATTGAATAATCAAATAAATATAGTTAAATAATTAATTTAAGGTAAGTGATTTAATATTTAAGGTTAATTAATTAACTATTCACTTTGTAGTAGTTGAATAATTTTAGTTGAATAATTGATGAATTGGAATAATTATTTTATTTATATCCATTTTAGTTAATTCATTAATTAAAATTATAATTATCTTTAAATAAATAAATAACTGTAGAATTTAAAAGTTAATAATATTTATTACTAATGTAATGTATTAATAATTTTTTAAGAATTAATTTATTTATTTCTAATAAATAAATTATTAATTATTTCTAATAAATTAATTCAAAATAATTAGTTAATAAATTAAGAAATACTTGTCTCTAAATACATAAATTATTATATATAATAGTTTAAAAACTGAATATTGATTTACATATTTAAATATTGAATTTAAAAAATAATTTATCAGTTTTTTATTTAATATTAATTAATTAATAAATTTGACAACTGATTAACGTAACCAACACATGGCTGTTTTGTGGAGGGCCTATGCTCCAGAGAGGATTGAATAACAACAGTGAAAAATTAATACATTTTTTAATCGTTATAAATGATTTTGTTATTAATTATTTAGTCATTAATAAATCAAATAATTATGCAATAATTAGTAATTAATTAATACAAATAAATATTTGATACAAATATTATGAATAATTATTATTTGTATTAGTTACTTTTTATTATATAATTAATAATAATTTAATAATTGACTGGCACGACAGCCCGCTTACGCGAGACTAAGGCCTAGCTTCCCGCAACTACCCGTGTTGTGCGTGTGAATTTGTACGCGGGTTGAAGGGACCTACAGTTTAATGCCGGTTCCGAACGGCAGGTTGGGAGCTTTTTCATAAGCAATTTTTACTCTCAGAGGTTTGCCATTTCCAGCTGAGAGGACAGCCACCGAAAGAGAAAACGAGTTTTCCCGTTATTTTTTTTAGGTGTTATTACAGGCAGTATTTGAACCTGAGGTTGCTGCCTGCGACTCGCGGTCCAACGCACTAACCAACTGAGCCACGGCGGCTGCCGTGGCTCGGTATAATTAAAATATATTAAATAATTGATGTTTAAATGTAAATCATTATAATAAATAAAAATATAAAATAAAAAAAGGATAAATAAATAAAATATCTAAATTATAATAATATAATAAATAATGAACAACTAGTAATAAATTAGTAGATAGTAAATAACTAATTAACTAAAATAAAAAGATTAATGAAAAGTTTAAAATAATTAATTAAAATTAAAAAAATTAGTACCAATTAAATAAATAATTTTTGAAATAAACAAAAAGTTATAAAAAATCAAATAAGACTTATTTAAATAAATATATTGAAATTAATCGATGAAAATTTATTATTAAATAGTTAAAACACTAAAATTGCTTCTTATTTTCTATTTAAGGTGGTTTTTATAAGACAATCAGTTCAATTAACTATTTAATTAACTAATCACCTAATTATTTATTAACGCTCTTGAAACTAAAATCAATGTAGCGCCTGCTCTGCGAAAATTAAGATACAAATTAGATTTCATTACAATGTTGAACTAATCTCACCTTAAAATTTCTGCATTTTGACAGGTGGGGAGTGTGAAATGTATTTTTGTGCTTGCAGTTAAATCACATTGCAAATCTCATCATCATTGCTTTTAAGATTTCGCTTGCGCTTTTCACTCTCTATTTCTCTAGAGATTTTTTAATAATTGATTACTTGCTGTTAGTTCTCATGTACAACCATAAATACGTGAAGCAGCTTGTTTCCTTTCTACAGGCTAATGCACCCAAAAGCGTCTGCGCTACGTTAACCCGGTGGTGCTCAGCGTAACCATATGGTCACATTAAATATTAGTGAAATTTTCAAATATTATCAAAAAAATATTTTTGCAATATACGAAAGTTATGCTTATGTGCAAAACTCTTCTGACTAATGTCCTAAAAATATTTATTAATTCATTACTTTTCCAGTCGTGTGTTGTAATTTATACTAACTTTTATTGCGACAGTATTAGTGCTTGATGCCTTGGTTATTATTATACCACCTCGTAAATATGATAATCCACTGTGTCTGCCAGGGAGTGGTGCTGACTTATGGCAGATTAAATCTTAAACTTGTCGTTATTTTGACAAACTAGTGTAGGCTCTGATTACGTTGAGATACGTTAAATGGAAAGTCACTTTATAGTTAACATAAATATGGCAGGCAGTAAAAGTGTTGTTGCATACTTTTGTGCGCAGCACCCTGTTTATAGGCCGCCGGCAAGTTGCAAAGTTTTTAGCAGCATGAGCTAAAATTCAAAAATAAGAACACAAATAATAAAACGTGAAAAAATAAATGAAAACTGAAATCAACAAAAAAGGCAGCGCAATATATTTATAAATATATATATGTGTATCTATATACAAATATACTTGTATATAGCGTAGTTGTACATACTAGCAAAGCAACGTACGTACGTGTCACTGGATAAAAATGTCGGAAATAAAATGGGATGAAAATAATTTTTTGTTGGTGGCTGCTTTTATGATTATTTTCCGACGAAATGCCGCCAAGTGCGTCGCGTTTTTGCCGCCGCCAAATGCCGCCGTCGGCCGGAGCAGTTCTCCTTGTGCGCCCATACGAGCAACAACACACTACACACACATACACGCAGCCGTGCGCACACACTCGTGTCGTTTACTGTGCATACATATAGACAAATGTGCATACATACCGACCGACTGTCGACTGTCGGCTGTCTCCAGCCATAGCCAAATTTTAACAAAGCGCGTACACATGCAGCCACCGTCAATATATTCATTGATATATTTGTATACACACACACACAAACACACACATATATATATATATATATAATATAGGCCTGTACAGTGGTGTTTGGTGCTGTGGCCCATAGGAGACAAGATGACTGCATGATAATTTTGTTTTTGGCGTATATATTTGTATTTGTATTCGTACTTTATTTACTTTGTCTTATCTTAAAAAGTTTTTTATTTTGTTTATTTTATTATTTTTAGTGTATTGTTAAATTAAGTTCAGTGTATGCTATTTTAGTTTATTTTACTTTAAAAATGTTTTTAATTACTTTTTAAAATTGAAATTTTTTTATATTCCTATGCCATTTTACTATGTCAAATTTTTGTATTTTAGTTCATTTTATTGTATTTTTAAATTAAATGTATTGTTAGAGATAATTCAGTTTTTCGAATTTTATAATTTTTAAATTTGTTTTTATATACTTTTTTATTATATTTATTTTTCTACTATAATTTACTTTTTAAGTTTGTTTTTATAACTTTTAGTTCTGTATATTCATTATTTTTAATTTTAATTAATTTTATTATTTTTGAATTAAATGTAGCGTTTGAGATAATTTAGTTTTTTGAAATATATAACTTTTAATTTGTTTTTTTATTTTTATTTTTTTTATTTCTATAAATATACATATATCTATTTTTATTTTCCTAGTATTTTTCTATTTTTCTACTTTAAATTTGTTTTTATAATTTTAATTTTTTATATTTATTATTTTCAATATTAATTAATTAATTTACCAATTAATTTTTGATTTGTTTGTTTTGTTGTATTTTTAAATTAAATGTAGTGTTAGTGATATCTTAGTTTTTTGAATTGTGTAGTCTTAAAATTCGTTTTTATAATTATTTAGGTATATATTTCTTTATTTGTATATTTTATTTTAGTTTCTAAATTTGTTTTTGTAATTAAAATTATACTCTTATTGATTTTTAATTCTTTATTACTTATTGGTTTTATTTTATTTTATTTTATTTTATTTTATTTGATTTGATTTAATTTGATTTGATTTGATTTTATTTTATTTTGTTTTGTTTTATTTTATTTTATTTTATTTTATTTTGTTTTATTTTATTTTATTTTATTTTATTTTATTTTATTTTATTTTATTTTATTTTATTTTATTTTATTTTATTTTATTCTGTTTTGTTTTATTTTATTTTATTTTATTTTATTTTATTTTATTTTATTTTATTTTATTTTATTTTATTTTATTTTATTTTATTTTATTGTATTTTATTTTAAGTTATTTTATGTTATGTTATTTTATGTTATGTTATTTTATGTTATGTTATTTTATGTTATGTTATTTTATTTTATTTTATTTTATTTTGTTTTATTTTATTTTATATTATTTTATTTTATTTTATTTTATTTTTATTTTATTTTATTTTATTTTATTTTATTTTATTTTATTTTATTTTATTTTATTTTATTTTATTTTATTTTATTTTATTTTATTTTATTTTATTTTATTTTATTTTATTTTATTTTATTTTATTTTATTTTATTTTATTTTATTGTATTTTAGTTTATTTATTATTTAATTTATATTTTTAAATATATTTTTATATTATTTTATATTTTTATATGCGTATATATTATTTTCTATTATTATTTACTTTGTTAAGTTGTTTTTTATAAATTATATTTTTTTGTATCACTTATTTGTATTTGCTTGATTTGTATCAATGTTTTTTATTTTAGTTTATTTTATTGTATTTTTAAATTACATTTAGTGTTGTATCTAAATAATTTTTTCTTTGTTATAATTTTTTTCATTTTTTTTTATTGCATTTTACTTCTTAAGTTAATTTTTTATTATTTCTTTTTTATATTTCAATTTTGTATTTGCTTATATTGTTTTATCATATTAATTTTTAATATTTAAGTTCATTTGATGGCATTTTTAAATTGAATTTAGCGTTAGAGATATTTAATATTTTAAAATTTTATAATTTTTAGATTTGTTTTCATATAATTTTTTGTTTGTATATAGTTTTTTATATTTATATTATATTTTACGTTCTAAATTTGCTTTTATAATTTTTGTTTTATTTTGTCTTATGTATTATATAAAGTTTTGATATATTAGTTTATTTTATTGTATTTTAAAATTAAATTTAGTGTTTAGGCTTCTCTTTATATTATTTTTCTTTTTATAATCCTTTTTTATTTGGTTTATTATTTTTACTTTATAAATTTGATTTTTTAATTTTTCGTTGTTTGTATTTCAATTTTGTTTTTTGCTTTATTTTCTTGTATTATTTATATGAAATTTGTATAGTTAAGTTTATTTTATTTTATTTTTAAATAAAATTTAGTATTAGTGAAATTTTGTTGTTTTGAATTTCATAACTTTTAAATTTGTATTTCTGAATTTTTATTAAGTCAAAATTTCTATTATTTTAAACTATACTTATATATATTTTTGAATTTTATACTATTTTTTTCTTGTAATTTTGTTTTTATAACATTAATTTTATTAATTGTATTTATTTATTTTTTATTTATTTTTATTTATTTATTTATTTTTTATGAATACATTATTTATTTATATTTTATTTATTTTTTTAAATTTAAGTTTTAAAAATATTTGTAAAATTTTATTAAAAACTTTAATAAGCCATTCTAGTGTGGTTATACACCGGACACCATCAAATATTCTCATCGAATAATAAAATTATATTTCCAAAAATTGTATATTTTCATATTTTATAGTATTTCTTTGCTTAAAGGGTATTTTTTCCAGTGTACATTTTCATTTATTTTAATTATGTTCGCCATACAGTCGCCAAATTTGCTCTGTGATTTTGCAATATGGTTTTTAACAATATATATATATGCAATATATATGTATATTTTCCCAAATTTTGTTTAATTACTATATCAAAAACATAACCTAAAATATTCAAGTTACATTTAATTTTTTCCAGGTATCACACAGGTGAAAAAAATCTTTTATAAACATATTTTGTTTAAAACTACATATGTCAGAAAGTCGTGGAACAACTTTGGTGACTGGAGGGCAAACATAACCTACAAAATAAATTAAAAATTATATTTTAATGTTATATTTTATTTATTTTTTAAAATTACGCAGGAAGAAAAAAATATGGAAGAAATACGTATTATGAAACACTATACGAAGAATATGTTATATCAAAAAAGTTTAGAGATTGTTCCAAATTCTAACTAAGTAGATACAAAAATTGTTTGAGAAAAAATAAAAATTAAAAAAAAAATGTTCAAAATTTTACAAAATTTATATTCACTTCACAAACAAACATGCAAAAATTTTGTTATAGAAAGAAATATTTTAAGAATATTTTAACTACGTCCGCACACAAGTAAAAATCTTTGATTTCTTTCAACCTGGCGACCCCAGGACATACAAATTGTGTTGTGTGTAGGGTTTGATGCTAGTGACGTAAAATCCATACATATACCAATGAAACTCTATGTAGCCAACCACAGCAAACGATTTAAGCATGTCCCATGAAAAATTTAAGTATTTTGAGAGGATTTGGGCTAAAGTATAGCAAAGTTCGATGTTGGCTCGGATCTAATGCGCTCACATTTTACAATACAATTACCCAATAGGAAAATATTACTGAGATACGTGGATTGTCTGGGCTTCACTTTATTATTATTTCGAATTGATCGAATTAATTTAGTTGCAAATTTGGGTATCTGGTATAGCAATTTAAGCACATCAAATGATTCCAGACATGTCAACCTTATACAATATGCTTGAATCTGGCCTCGTAGGAAATTGCAGATGGCCCATGAAGGACTAAAGCAGCTTATAAGGCTTCCACAGCTTCATATGGCTTTCGAGCTACATGACTGAAAAGCTTTTTTTTTTGCCAAACAGTCAGTCAAATGTTGGTAACGATTTTCTGTTTGACCATGACGTCTGTTAAGCTTTTAACTACCAACCTTTGACATTTCATATCCTACATTTTTAGGTTAAAATAAAGTAAATGAGCAAACTTTCATAAGCGTGAAAGTCAGTTTTAAATTTTTCAATTGAATTTCGATTTGGTTTAATGCAATAAATGAGCAAACTTTTACAAGTGTTTTTTATACAAATTTTTTTTATTGGATTTTTTAAGATTTTAGTTTCATGTCGACATTTAGTGCGCATCAAAATGTCTGAACCCATTGACTACTGCTATCCAAGTAGTAGTAGTTGTTAGTATTAGTACTAACAAAAATTGTACAACCTTCTGTTTGGATGCTATCGAGCACTACTTATTTTCCACCCGGCTAAATTTACAATGACTCGTTCGTGCACACATACACACATACACATGCACACTCACATATATGCACACACTCACATAAGCATTGCAAAAAGTACATGTATGCATATGTACACATATATGTATATTTGCATGTTTGTATGTGTCCAAGGATGTGTGCACAAACTTGTATAGCGACCGTTCGGTCGCCAGTCAGTCAGGCATTTTTGCAGACATCAACGAGATTCCTCTTAATCCACACGAACTTTCGCAGCACCGACGGACGTGTCCGGTTTTATTTTGGCTGGTGCTCGTTGCCTTCTGCCTGGCTGCCTGTCTGACTGGCTGGCTGGCTTTCGCTTCGAGTATTTGCCAACTCCTGAATATTGTGGTGTTTTTTTTTTCATGTTTGTTTTCTCAATTTCCCCAAAACAGTTGGCACTTTTGCGTTATATTTGGTTATCCTTTCTCATAGTTGTTGTTGTAGTTGTTGTTCCCTACCAGCGCACCGCACCGCACCCATCAGTAAGTTTTGCTCGTTTGTGCGCGGCGCGTTTTGTTATTGTGCTACTTGTCGGCTTTGGCATTCAATTCGCATTTTCTGCTTTCGAGTGTGCGGTGCGCCCGCTTCGTTGGGTCCTTTCGGTGCTCATCGTTGGCGCTTTTGCCGTTCGGTCGTGTCTGCTTTGGATGCTATGGCGCGCTCTCTCGTACTCTCTCCTGCGCCGCTCTCTCACTGTCGGAACGGGTATTTAGTTGCGTAGTTGTAATTGTTGGTGTGTTCGGCGGCGCCTCGTCACTGCTCGGTCGTGCGCTTTTTTCCGTCCTACGGGAAACGGAAAGACGAGAAAAGGCAAACCAAAGGCCGGACGCGACGCGACTCGTCGCCACAGTTATTTGCAGTGTGGTGCGTGTGAAGTGCAGACGCAAAATTTGTTTGTTGTCTGACGAACGGCGGCGGGGCATGACAAGTCGCTGTGTGTGCATCGCTTGCTGAGTGCGAATTTAAATTCTGAGATCTTTGAAATTCGGCCTTTTCGAATTTTGTGCATAGTTTTGAGAAATGTTTTGAATTTCTTCGACAATTCGATATAGCAAAGCAACGGTTTCCCACGGTTGAGGTTAGGTTGTGATAATTAACCTCACAATTTTCATACATTTGTTTATTCGAAGTACGCAAACGAATTGCAAAAAAAAAGAAATCATACAACGAGAAAGTCAGTTTTATGCGTAAATAAAGCAAAATATATACAACACAACAACAACAACAACATACAAATATACAAAACGCGCCATTTGTTGATGCAGTTGCGAGTCGTTGAGGGCTCAGAGGCGCACGTGCCGTTTGCAATTGATTAAACAACAGGAAATTTAGTGCAGGTTGCCTTGGTAGTAGTTTTTTAACTTAAATAAGTGTACCACTTTTTTCCCAAACACACCAAATCCGCGTACGAGTATGCCATAAGTGGGCAAGTGCAAGTTGTATTGGCCTTTTGGTTGAGTGAAAACAAAGCGAAAGTAAACAAATCAAGTGCAAATTTAACACGTCGACAGACAAATTGTATCAACACAAAAACAAAAACCAAAGTTTTCAAAAACAAAAGGCTTTTCGAAAAAAAAAACTAACCTCAACAAGTCAGGCAAAGCAGCGAAACGGCGGCAATGAGGACTTAACCTCAATTCGCAGCAAAGAGTAAATTGCGCATCATTATTTCACCAACAACAACAGCAACAACGCCAGCTGTAATTGAAGTCCATTCGCATTTAAACTCTTCACCGAAATCAGCGCTTTTTATACACAAAAGAAAAATAAGAAGAACAAAACACCGAAAATCCAAGTTTCAAAGCCAGAAATTAAATATATTTAAAAATAATAATAAAATAAATAAAACAAGCGCCGAAAAACATTGAACAACACAGCACAGCACCTTGAAAACGGGCCCCGAAAATAAGGACCGCAACTCGCAAGCGAAAGCCGACCGCAGACCGTAGCGCCCAGCCGGAGCAAATCCCACGCGGCGGTCGAACGAACCGCACGAAAATGGGCTGCAACACCAGTCAGGAGCTGAAGACAAAAGATCCTAATGCGACCGTCACACAGGAGGAGACGGGCGGCGGCGAGGCGGGCGGCGTCGCCAACAACACCGCCAACGCGGCCATTGAGAACGGTGAGCAGAATGGCAAATCAAATTCAATTATATCCAATGGTGATGCTAACAAGCGCACTCCAAATGACGCAGCGGCGAGAAGAGGCGATGCCGGCAACAAGGGGGCACAGCCGCGGCAGTGCGATAAAGCGGAAATATCCGAATTGAAAGCTATGGACGATGACGACGAGGACGAAGGTGAGTGTGTGTACGCGTTCGCTTTTTGCGGTTAATGCTGCTGCAGTCGTGTGCCTTGGCATCTGTTCACTGGCGGCGCAAGACGTCGGAAGACGGCGGTTTTTGGCGGCTGGCAGCTGGAGGTGTGGCTGCCATGATGATGCAGATAGAATGAGTGAGCGAGGGAGAGAGAGAGAAGGAAGGGGTGTGTGTCGTATAATCGAGCAAAGCCGAATTTGCTCGTCTGTCTGGTTGTCCGTCTGCGAATATGTATGCTTGTCCGTTTAAGGCGCGTAAGCCTTGATAGAATTTTTATTGTTGTAGTGGATTCTTTAAAGTATGAAGTAGACAATAAATGGGGCGTGTTGAAATGAGTTTTGATTTCATATCTTATAAAGAAATCTACATGAAAAATGTAAATTTTTTATGTTTGTAATATAATGTCAAAAATTGCTGTGCCACGCCCACAAATGTTTCCATTTATAAATATAATATTTGAACTGTGTGAATTGAGAGATACAGGGAACCAATAAAACTCTGAAAACAGACAATACTTGGATGCTAAAAGAGGGCGTGGCCTTATGACATGTTCTAGATATTTCTATTAACAGCGACTTTTATGACTTTTATGAAAGCCGGTAGTCTGAAAACTTTAATTTTAGTCGATATTGGAACATAATAATTCTAACCTCAAAAACAAATTCTTTTGAGTTGGACTCAAATTACTACGAAAGAACTTTTATTTATCTCACAATGTATGTTGAAATATTTTCTTCTTACCTATGAAAGTTTCAGTTGCTACTTTAATGTAATCTAACCTAATTTTGAATCAAAATTTTAATACACACAAAACTTATTCAAGGTAAAACAATAATACAAGGAAAAACTTATGTTTCTTCGAGCAATGTAGTGTTATTGTTTATGGAATAAGTACTACAGTTTGTAGTTCTAAACCTAACATCACGTTACCTAACCTAACTAAATCTAATATAACATAAGCTAGCCTAGCTTTAACTTAACCTAAGTCAACAGAACCTAGTAGCCAAACATAACATAAACTACACTACACAAAGTATAGTCAACGCGTAGAGTCAAAGAAGCCAAAGAGTAAAAAAAAACCAAACGTATCGTAACATAACCTAACTAAATCTAAACAAACTTAACCAAATTCAACATAACCTTACTTAACTAAGTTATCACGTAATATAAACAAGCCTTAACCTAACCTAACCTACATTAGTCGAAGCGTGGTTAGAGCGTATAATGAAGAGAAAGAAACCCTAAAGGGAAAGCCTAACTTTATATAAATTAACCTCATTTAATCTTTGATTAAACTTTTGGATCAACGTAAAATATAAATTAATCTAACCTAACAACGTAACCTAAACTAATCTACTCTACTCAAAGCAAGGTCAAAAACCTAACCCACACTAATCCAACTAAATCAAATTCGATATAACCTTACTTAATTAACTTAACACGTAACATAATCTAGCCTAAACTTATGTAACTCAACTTACAATTCTCAAACTGTGGTTAACACTTAAATTCAGAGGGTAAAAACCTTATTTAACCTATGTTAACATAACCTTATCTAATCTTTAATTAAACTTTAAGATCGACGTAAAATTTGAATTAACCCAACCTAATAACTTAACCTAAACTATTTTATTCTACTCAAGCAAGGTTAACGCGTAGTCAAAAATCTAATCCACACTAACCAAACCAAACCAAATCCTACATAACCTTACTTAACTCAATCCAACTTACACTACTCTAACTGTGGTTAGCGTGTAAAGTCAGAGGATAAAAACCTAACCTAACCTTATCTAATCTTTGATTAAACTTTAAGATCGAATAACAATTGGACCCAACCCAACCTAGTAACCTAACCTAAACAAATCTACTCTACTCGAAGCAAGGTTAACGCGTAGTCAAAAATCGAACCCACACTAACCAAACTAAATAAAATTCAATATAACCTCACTTAACTAACTTAGAACGTTAGATAATCTAACCTTAACCTAACTCAACCTACACCACTCCAAACGTGGTTAGCGTATAAAGTCAGACGATAAAAACCTGACCTAACTTATGTTAACCTAACCTTTGATTAAATTTAATCTTAACCCAACCTAATAACCTAACCTAAACTATTCTACTCGAAGCATTGTTAACGCGTTGTCAAAGGAAAAAAACCGAATCCATACTAACCGAATCAAGTAACCAGCGAACCAACTAACTAACCTATGTTAACCTAATGTCATCTTTTCTTTGATTGAACTTTAAGATCGACGTACAATTGGACTTAACCTGAACTATCCTTTTCTTCTCGAAGCATAGGTAATGCCTAGCCAAAGGAAAAAACGCAACCCACACTAACCGAACAAACGCAACCCAAACTTGATCTTACTAACTGAATTTAACATAACCTAATCGATGTAAAATTTGACTCAAGCCAACTTAATCAGAGCAGTTAAAGAAAGACAAATGGAAAAAACCAAACGTAAAGTAACGTAAAGAAACGTAACATAACCTAATCAAACCTAATCGAACTAATCTTAATACCATAACCTCAAAAGTTAGTCAAAGAAGTCAGTCAAAGGACAGCAAAATATAATCTCACCTCAACAGTCTTTCATGAAACCTTACCATCGACTTAAAATTAAACCCATTGATTCTACAAATTCAATCGTTCAGCATTGCTATACAATTTTCTTACTCTTTTTCACTAACTTTTGAATTTCCCAGAAAAATTTCCCCCCAACCCATTCCCATCATTTGTTTCCCCCTGTCAGTCATTTTGAATCGCCTCGCAAAATTTTCTATTTACGCCAATTTGGCAGCAGGTAACCGCACCTTCTACCAGCTCACGTTGCCCCACCTTCTTCCCATACCACTTCACTTCTCCCCATAACGCTTCATTCCATTCGATTTGTGGGCGCTTGGAAAACGTGCGAATTGTTCGCATAAATTTTACCATTTTTCAATTCGAGAAAACAAATAAATAAAATGTAAATGTAACGCAGCACATTTCCTTCGTCTGCTGTTTTGCTGATTGGACTTTTTATGCAAATTACATCGTTGTTTGGGAATTATTGTGAAAATTTACGCTGAGTCATAAATCGTGTCGCTTTGTGTGTGGCGGCGCTACGCGACCGTTGCGCGAGGTGCATTTTACGCTTAATTGAGGTGTGTCCAAGGCGTTGTTGGTGTTGTTGTTGTTATCATTTGTTGTTGGCATTTTAAATAACAACACAATTTGAGGTTGACGACAATTGACGCTTAAGCACCTTTGCTGGTGTTTTTGTAATAAAGTGTTTTTTGTTTTTTTTTTTCTGTAGCTGTGCAATGTTATGGACGATTTGGTTTTTGAATTTAGAGTTCGTGACTAAAGTTTTCCCATAAAACGGTCCCAGCGTTAAGGTGACTTCTTCAAAAGTCTTAAATCATTTGAGAAGCATTCAATTAAATTTGAATTTGTTTTTATTATTTTCATTGCTACATATTCATTTGTTTTCTTTTCTTACAGTTATTAAGTATTTGAATTTTATGTGAAAACGTTTTCATTGCAAATTCACTTTAAAATAATGAATTATTTAGCTGCGATGGCTGCAATGTAAAGTTGTCGTTATTAAAATTTCAAAAGCGTCTCAGTTCGCTGTGTCTGCGTCTCACCTGCCGTTTCGCTCTCTTACACAGCGCCCAGTCGACGCCTAAGTAAACAGATGAATTATTAATTGCAAATATTTTGTGAATCGCTCGTTTAAGTATATCCATTCACTTGGAGTATAAGTTCTGCAGTCGTTGGGGTTTTAGCGAGTAGCCGAATATTTTTGGGTATCCTTAGGATTGTGTAATTAAATATTCACTTAATTTATTCGATTTCATTACTGAAAGAGGTTCCTTCCTTTATCCTTTTTTCATAGCATGGCTTTAACCCATTAAGCCCTGAGCGTTGCGTTTGCGCAACGTTTGGGAATTTCGCTATATTAAGTAATTCATAAAGACATAAGACTTGAAAATGGGTAGAATTGGATTAGAATTGATCGTTTTAGATTCTGCCATACTCAAATTTCAAAATTATTTAAATATTTATACGTTTTTTTCGATCCAAAGTCAAAGGTTTTTTTTGTGGAATTTTTGAAAATCAATCAAATATACTTATTCTTCAAACCTATCAAAATCCCTTAGTGGGCTGCATTTTGCAATGCTAAACTATTTTAAAATAAGTTTTGAAAAATTTTTTTTTTCATTTTTTAAACAAAAAATATGCTTTAACTTTTGTGTTGCGCGAATGCAACGTTGGGCATAAACACTGCCAATTTTCATACAACGCAACGCGTGAAAATGTCAAAATCCAAGCAGCTGATATTTTATTGGCACATTTTATTTTCCGCAAATGTTTGATTTTGTTTATTTGTGTAATGTTTGCGAAAAACATGACAAAAAAAAAAACATGGTATGAATTTTTTGCTTGATTTTTTTTCTTGATTAGGTCAATTTATAAGATTGTGTAAAATTTTATGGAAATCGCACAAGCCTTTCTGGGGTCAGGTTTTAATGGGTTAATTGAATATTATGGCCAAACGACGCAGAGCATTGTTCAGACGCTTTTTAATAAATATTTAATGAGTGAAATGATATGAATTAGTGCGCAGCAGATTATTGGATTAGAATATTGTGCAAAAACAAAAAGTTATATTGTATGTATATACAGGGTGGTGCAAAAGTTCTCACCTGGCGCAAAAGTTGTTATCCATTGTTCTTTGGCTGGAAGGTTTTATGCATTCATTCATAAACAAATTAGAGCCAAAGAACTTTTGCGTCACCCTGTAGTAAAAAAAGGGACTACCTTGGCATATGTTGCTCATCACATGGCATTAAATGTTTAGCTGTGGTATTGTTACGTTAATTTGTGCTGCTGGCCAGAGCTGGTGCCGTTCGTATCGCTGGATTGTGCCAAAATACAAAACATACTGAAAGTCTTTAACATAGTTCACCACAAGTAGAAACTTTTTTACAATTTTCCACACTCACATTACTTGCATTTTACTGATTCAATGGTAACTATACTTTCACTTAACTTTTCGAGTCCGTGTTACACTGCAAAACTAACTGATTTCGCTATACGCTGCCCGAAGCGCAGCTCGTTCTCAAACATTCCAGCAACGCCTCAACCCGTGTTTATGATGCTTTCCGCAAAATTATCATGTTCCTAAAACTATGCAATGTTGTTGCTACCGACAAATGCGTATTCCAGCGAGGATGTGATGCTGAATTTCGGACCAGTGAGGTACTCAACTATAATGAATGCGTTAAGATACTCTTAAGCTATACTATACTCCATACTTAGAATCATCTTGTTTATGGATATTGGGGTTTTTTATGCCGACTTGTGCTTCAATTTTATTCAGTGAAATATTGGATAGCAAGCAATAGCGAGAAACTTCTATAGTATTTATTGCCTCTTAAAAACTTGTGCTTCAATTTTATTCAGTGACATATTGGATAGCAAGCAATAGCAAAAAACTTCTATAGTATTTATTGCCTCTTAAAAAGGGATCCCAGTTATAAGACAGAAAACACATATGATGCTATTTAATTTGATGATATTTTCCAATTAAGGACTGTACCAGAAAAAATCCGGAAACAAAAAAAAATTCATAAAAATTTAACTTTAATAAAACTTATACTGTTATTGCATTAATCAGTCACACACATACATTCTTTTTAATTTCACATATTTATTTTATTCTTAGATTAATATTTATTCCTGTAAAAGTAACGTACCTGTGACAAATTTTTAAAAGTTCTACAACCATGGCCAAAATAGATAGTAAATAGGTTTTACTAGAATCAAATCCCATCTTTTACCGTTTTTGTTTAGCATGAGCCAACGCGCTTTAATGCGAAATATTGCATTGGTTTTGAAAGAAAGCAAAGTTAAGGAGGCAGAGTGTTGTATAAAGAATTATGGAGATTTGACTTAGAACACTCCAAGTTTATAGAAGCTTGAAGAAGCTTGAAGTTTATAAAAGCTTGAAGGTATAGAAGCTCTATTTGTATAGATAATTGTGGACACTTGACTTGAAAACTCCAAAGTCATAGATGTAGGATACGATTTTTGGTGGATTGGATTAGATTTTTATGGTGTATTACGTACCAATAATGAACTCTCTCTGTAGTGAATCTATGATGAGCTGGCACATCGTTTCCATATGGTATGCATTGGCTCCAGTATTTGAACGCATTTTTTGGAGGAATACTCGGAGTGTTGATAACAGATTACTTAGCACCACTTTATTTCATTTTAAGCATTTAATCGATCCTCTTACATTGATCCTCTTACCTATTAAATTAATTAAATTCACTGTTTTCCAACAAATTTGGTTTATTGAATTTGGTATATGAAACCAGAAAGAGCCCATATTTTTGTACTAAATGTCTTATTAATAACTGTTTCTTAGTTAAAATATTAAGATTCAAATTTGTTTTTGAATTGAGTTTTTTCTTAATTGAGTGTTTTTTTTTGTTTCTCCCATGTCCATTGAACGCCGCAAAATTTCTATCTGTTGAGATCATGGACATCGAAATATTAAAAATAATGAATTTGCGTGTGTGATGGCAAGATGGAGCTCGGTCCAAACGGCCCATTGTGTGAAAATTGATGAGTACACGATGGACTACTGATGGCCGGGTACTGATGGACTAATCGAAGTGATTGTGTGGTTTTAAGAACATTATGACCAAGTCTGGGTGAGGAAAAGCTCAAAGAGTCTTTTATGGTTCAAGAAATCTTTAGTAATTGTAATTACAAATATTATTAATTAGTAAGCGCCAGGAACTTTATAGAGTGCCCACACCTAATAGATACTTTCTGCAGATACTTTCTGTTACAATGAAAAAGAAGTGGAAATGGTTCAATAGTTTTGATGTCCATGTTTAGAGCTATAATCAAATATTTGGATGAAAAAGAGGTCACCACTTTTACCACTTTATGTGTTAAAGTTCAGAACTACAGACATAGCGACTCAAGTATTTGGATAAAAAAGAAGTTGAATCGTTCCAGAACTTTCTATGTCAAAGTTCAGAACAACAGACAAAATGATTTAAGTTTTTCGATGAAAAAGAAGTGGACTCGTTCCAGCACTTTCTATGTCAAAGTTCAGAACTACAAGCAAAGTGATTCAAATATTTAGATGAAAAAGAAGTGGAATGGTTCCAGCACTTTCTATGTCAAAGTTCAGAACTACAGACAAAATGATTTAAGTTTTTCGATGAAAAAGAAGTGGAATGGCTCCAGCACTTTCTATGTCAAAGTTTAGAACTACAAGCAAAGTGATTAAAATATTTAAATGAAAAAGAAGTGGAAGATTCAGATTCTTTGCTGATGCTCAGAGATACAAACAATGTGATTCAAAAATCAGAATAGTTCCAGCACTATGTCGAAGTTCAGAGCTATAAAAAAGGGCGACTTAAGCATTTAGATAAAAAAGAGGCGAAATCGTTTCACCAGTTTCTATGTCGATGTTCAGGGCTACTGACAAAGCAACTTACGTATTTTGAATCATATTTCCTCACAGACTTAACAGAGATTTTTTTCTCCTTATTCACTCTTCTTGGGAGCATAGGACTTCAATAAGGCGTGTGTTAGTTACGTTAATTAATTGAAACTCTGCCGGTCTTAGTGATGGGTCTGCAATCTATTGTCCCTTTGGGGAGGACAACTCGGTATGGTGAGCATTTTTTACTACTTAAGTTCTATAAGCGCTTTAACCCATTAATGCCCACAGCGATCTAGCAGTGCTAGGGGCTTGAAATTTAGAGACGTATGATTTATGATGCACAGGAACATAAATAAGAAAAAAAAATTTTGATACCTTGTATGGATTGGGCTGTGGAAGCCGTTACATATATGTAACAGTGGGCTATTTCCAGTACTTTTTGGTGGAACAAATTTTATTTATTTTTAATGACAATGTTACAGCTTAGTACTTAAAACTACATGAAAACTTTGTATACATTGAACTGTGAATGTAAAGGTGAATGAAACACATATGTGGTTGATACAATAAATTATGGAATTGTAGCATAATGGTACTTTTCGAAGCATTTGATGCACAAACCAACATTACACTTTTTGCACATAGAAGTGGGATGCGATTTGCAGTTCATTCCAGCGCAGCGGCGCCTTTTTTTATCTATTGTTTCTACAATAAAATGCCCAATGCAGTCATAGCGGCTTGAGAAGTCGGTCTCAGCCGCAGTTGTTCGATGAAAAATGCTCTGAGGTGGTCTTATTGTGCCAAGAGTTGGCAATGGCTCTGCGGAAATCAAGTAGCGTCATACTGCTTCCTCCTTTACGATGCAAGATCCACGTATTTTGCATCGACACGTCAATGAGCTTTGAAAAAATGGAAAACCACCACTTCTTTCCACGAGCGCTAATCCTGTATGCGTTTACATTTTGGTCCATTCTGTCGGTTCCCCCACATGCCGATTATATTGCAGTACCGAATTTTGTAATGGTACCATGATTGTTTTACGTTCTATTCGGGAATATTTTCCAATTTTAGTGATTGGAAGTTTTCCATGTAAAGTAGAAGCCGACGAAAGTTCATCACTAGGCTCCAATGGCTCTTCTTCTGAAGGTTTATAAAACATAGGCAGTGAAATGGCTCCTCCACAAGATGGCGACCCAAAAGACGTTGATGATGTAGTACCTGGTGACTCTATAAGATCTGTATTTAAGTTTGCGAAGGAATTATTTATCACGTCTTCAAGAGCTTGCTGTAGTACGATGTTTTCGTCGTCGTCGATTTCAACCTTTGTTGTCAATTGCCGCACAATAACCTCACACGGTTGCATTAATTGTGTTCTCGGCAAATTTGTTGTCACTCCACCGCCATCTTCTTCCACAGAATCCTCTTCAGATCCCAAAATATTGCCACTAGGCGGCTTAATTGTAACTTTTCCACTGCATTATCTTCTTCCTCATCACTTGCAATCTCTTGCAAATATATGGTGGCCTCATCCAGTGTCAAATATCCGTATCTAAGCATACAAAAATCTTACATTTATATTTGAACTTACGTTAAAAAAGTACTGAGAATAGCCCACTGTTACGTATGTGTAACTTAAACCAAAAACACAAAAGTACTGAGAATGGCCCACAGTTACATATACGTAACAGTGCAATTGCAGGCTGCTCAGAAAAGCCCACGGGCACTAAAAGTTTAATTTAACATTTTTTAATAAAACTGTAGATATTTAATAACCACTTTACACAAGAAGTTTCTCACAAAATACTTTCACTAAATTGATATAAATTTTTCTTACAGTTTGCGTGTCGCCATATCGCAATTTTTACTAATTTGAAATATACCTCATTACAAAACTTGTGCTCGCGACGAAAATAAAAGAGTTACTGACCTAATTTGAATTTTACAGCATTCGCTAAACTATTTTCAATGTCATATGAGGTATAAACATGAATAGGCATGTACATGCAACCTGTAAATAACATTTTAAATTATCGTTGCTGCCGTTACGTATATGTAACTGTGGGCATTAATGGGTTAAGCGTAGCCGTTGTTCACAGATAGGAGTAGTTGATAATGGGTTGGTGTCTTAGATGAGTGCTGCGTCATTTGCTATTAGTTCGTAATGGTCTGTGTTGTTGTAGTGTTTTTATGGCTACTGGATACAAGGAATGGAAGAACAATTATTGCATTATGTACAATTTTAATAAACAATAAATAAATATTAATAAATAAATAAATAATAAATTTGTATAATTTTCGAGCGAAAGGCAAAATACTTTTATATCTGATAGAAACCCCAGTGAAAAGGGGTGGTTGATTGAAAACAATTAATTAATGTTATTTTCAGTGTATGTAAATATATTTTTTAGGACCACGGACAATATGTAAATAGAATTTTCAAAATTTTTTAGAGAACAAAAATTTGACAGTGAAACTGGGAATAGACTTGGTAAAAATTTCACACATGTCTCATTGGTCATGAACGGGTTATTTATTGGTTCATTTGAAATTCCAGTTAATTTGGGGACTAATTAAAATAATAAAATAATAATAAATAAAAACTTTTATTTTGGTTTCGTTGAATGTTAGTCGAAAATCATCAAATGCTCTGAAATCCTTTTAGAAAAGCTAAAAGTTGTGTTGGCATTCCTAGGTTTTAATCACTAAATCACTGGAAAATGCTCCGAAAATAGGCACGAAATTTAATTACTTAAACCTTTACAAGTTCAATGCCATTAAACTAATTGTGCTTGGCTCGTAATTTGTCTATGCGTCTTGTTTGCCCATAACAACAACAATGACGTCACACTACTAACCATTTGTAGCGAACTTTCACCTTTTCAATTAAGCAAATTTGCACTGAGAAAACAGCAGCCGCGCATTAATTTACACAAAATAAATAAACAATGAATCCAATGTTTTAGAATACTGGAATCAGTGCCCGAAAATCGCAACGTACACACCTACAATATTTACTTTTAATTAGCTGCAAACACCAGCAGTGCACTAACAAAAACTACAACAGAAACAATAACAACAAATCAAGTCATTTCACGCCTAATTGAATTAATTCTACTAGTTGCCAAGAATTGTTGGTATTCAAGTTGAATGGGCCAACTGAGCAGAAAGCAGCCAACTGACACTGGTCGCGCCAATAGCTGCGCGACGCTTTTAAGTGCGGCATTTAATTAGAATAATGCTAATTTTTATGAGCGCTACATATGGGACCGGCCGAAAAGTAATTTTTGAACAAGAATTTTTACCGAAATTAATAGCAACAGCGCGCTGAGCAGCAGTGAAGGGGGGGATGAGGTGTGGCGCATGTGTGGGCGGCATGTCGGTTGCTGTTGGTTGGGTGGGGAGTAGGCTTGCGTTATCGTTGTTGGGATGTAATGCTATCAGCTGTTTAGTGACTTCATTTTGTGTGTTTTACGACACAACAACAACAATAACACAGACAACAAAGGCGCATAACAACGAGAATAATATCCTAATTAGCATTTGACGACAAGCGGAACAGCAAAAAACCCACAAAGCGGCGGTACGCGACATTAATTAAGTTAACAGTACAAAAGTGCCGGTGTGAGAGTGTGTGCGTGGGTTGTTAGATGGGCTTAGGTAGGGTTGGGTAGGTAGGTAAGTGAGTGGGTAGTTGGGTGCCAGTGCGTCGGTGGTCTTTTTGACCAAATAAACCAGCAAACCCTTAGGCTGAGTAGAATGTTGAGTGAAGTGAAGTGAAATTTTTCATGTCGCTTAAAATATGTTAAGTGCTTGGTATAGAATTTCAGCTATTTTGCACTCAACGTAATTGCGTGGAACAGTTAGGGAAAGGATGGTTATAAAGGCAATAAATTGTTTTTAAAAAATAAAAATAACTTGAACTGATTCTATTGGAGATTCTTGGGAGAAAATTGGCCGCCCATGCTCAATCAATTCTTCCTCTCAATGAAAAAGTGAACACTAAAAAGGACCATTGTGGTAATTTTAAAGGGTTTTCATTTTAAATATTTGTATTTCCTTTAGTATTTCTATCAGTTTTTCCTTTGACGACTTTAATTTTTATCGGGTTCTACATTTAGTTCTACAATTACACTACACAACAAAATCAAATTTTGTTTTAAATAACAGCGTTCTGACAACGGATTCTGGTAGAGGGGACCAAAAAAAAATATACGTGTATGTAGGAGATTTTAGTACCAATTTTGAATAAGAACGAAATAAACACTTAAACACATTTTCAGTTTCGGCTTAATTCTGGCGTTCACGTTAATTTCTGAGCTTTGATGTATTCAGAGACCTATAGTAGAATTTTATGGGGAATATTTTCGTGGTACATTTTTTCCTTAAAAAGTCCTGTTTTACAGGACATTTTTGGCATTTTAGAAAAAAAGGGTCAAATTGACCAATAAAAATAGTAGCTACAGGGTTAAAATGCTCCACAAAAATATTCTTCGTAGTATTTTACATCAAATTGCTCAAACCATCATATACCTAAAATGTAGGGTTACATGGGTTTCGTATGCCGATTCACCATAAGAATGTGCAAAAAGGGGAACATTTTGACCCTCCTAAAAAAAATTCAGATGTAAACTTTCAAAACACCGATACACATATATTGTTTTTTGGTCCCCTCTACCAGAATCCGTTGTCAGATCCTTGTTATTTTTTTTGTGTTGTGCAGTGTTATTTATTAATTTATTTTTTAAAGTAAGCCAATGAATACAATAAAAATTCTTATGGGCTAAGTTGAACATAATTTAATGTAAAAGCAATTTCGAAAAAGCATAAGATTTAACTATTTATAAGAGAGGTTTAACGAATTCATAAAGCGATTTTTTTTAATGAAAAATCAGTTTCAACATATTTGGAGAAATTGTTAAACTCAATAAGGGCTCTGGTAATAGGGGGCACTTCAAAGATATAGAGCCTGAAATAAAAATGTTGGGTTCTATCGGGTGTTTTTTTTAGAGGTTTGTTTTTCGAATAGAGATAAAACTGGCATTTTGTGGTCAAATCTGGCAACTCTAATGTCATTTATGTTCAGTTTGGTTTGCCATTTCATCATGAACAGGTTGACAAAAGAACAACGCTTGCAAATCGTGTAAATTTATTTCGAAAATAATGGTTCAGTTCGCGAAGTTTACCGCAAGCTCCGTCCATTTTATGGTCGACATAATCGTCCATCAGAGCAATTAATTCGGTTAACCATGGGTCGTTTTCGCACTACGTTTGCTCTATGTGATAATACGCATCCGCAGAGACGTCGAACAGTGCGCACCGAAGAAACAATTGCCGCTGTAGAGCAAAATGTTGAAGAGGACCCAGTCAGAAGAGGAGTCAGTTACCGTTAATGGAGACCGGTATAGAGCCATGATAACCGACTATTTTGTTCCCGAATTGGATGGCATGAATGTGGATGAGTTGTGGTTCCAACAAGACGGCGCTACATGCCACACAGCGCACGTCACAATCGATTTATTGAAGGAAACATTTGATGAGCGCATAATTTCGCGGAATGGACCTGTCAATTGGCCACCAAGATCGTGTGATTTGACACCATTGGATTATTTTCTTTGGGGATATTTGAAGTCGCTCGTCTAGTTACGCCAACAAACCAGAAACGTTAGGGGACTTGGAAGCCAACATTCGTGGCGTTATTGCCGACATACGGCCCCAAATGCTCGAAAAAGTGGTTGAAAATTGGACCTGTAGAATTGGCTTTATTCGAGCCAGCCGCGGCGGCCACATGCCCGAAATCATATTTAAACATTAATGGCATAAAATTATCCTTCCAATAAAGCCAAATTGATGGACAATAAAACGATTTTCTTGTGTTTTATTTCAATTCGAAGTTCTATACCTCTAAAAAATACACGATACAATACAATTACAATTAGTCAAATCCGAAGTGTAGTTGTCGAGATATAAGCGAATATAATATGTAGTCTTTGTAGGTATGGAAAACTTTCGGTCTTTCTAGTGTTAATGGGCACTCCAACATTTTAAACCTATTCAACGGCATGTTTCAGATTTTTTGGTCAACAATTCTATTTTTACCATTAACCACTCGCCCTACTCATCTGACTTGGCTCTGTGTGACTTCTATCTGTTCGGTAAAATGCATTTGTCAATGAAAGGACAACCATATCCTGGAGTTGCAACGATTCAAAAAGCGACGACCGACATTTTGAAGAGAATGGAAACAGATGGCCTCAAAATATTATTTGATGATCTAATTGATCGTGCAAAACGTTGTACCGAAGCAGAAGGAGATTTTGAATAAAATGAATGAATTAAAAAAAAATATAAATATATATTTTCTTTTGAGCAGTCTTGTTTTCCTTGGGACAGACCTTGTAGAGTAATTAAAAAATATTTTTAAAATATATTTCTTTATTTCTATTTTTTCAATAAACAATTATTAATAATTTGCAATTATCTAAAATTTATTTTTAATAATTATTTGATTGATGATTTCATTTTAGGGTTTTAAAAAAAGGTATACTAGATATAATAAAAATTGATGTTATATACTTTTTATTTCTATTTTTTCAATAAACTATTATTGATAATTTTCAGTTACTTAAAATTTATTTTTAATAATTATTTGATTGATGATTTCATTTTAGGGTTTTAAAAAAATGTATACTATATACTCGTATAATAAAAATTTATACTAAATTCTTTTTATTTATATTTTTTAATAAACATTTATTATTAACTTGCAATTATTTAAATTTTATTTTGAATAATTACCGCCAACAAATATTGCATTTTTCTTCATTTCTATATTTAAAGGTTAATGACTCAGCCGTTTTGTAAGTTTGTTTATGTACGCGCGCGTGTGTGTGTGTGTGTTCGTTTTTATTTACCCGTATAAGTAGTGAAAAATTGCTGAAAACTCAGCCATATACGACAGCGACTTGCCAACTTTATTTGGCACAGTTTTATAGTTTTACACTCGAACAAAAGTACCCGTCGACTTGGTGTTAATTTGCGCCTTGCAATCGCTTTGCCAGCATTATTGGCAATCGGCCGTATTGTACGAACTTGTATGCAATTTTAATTTTTGCCATTTTGTTGACATTGTTGTTTTTGTTGCTGTTGGTAGTTTGTAAGCGCGGAAAAACGTTTGGCAAGTTTTCAAATTGCCCAAAGCAGAAATAAATTTGAACAGCGTAATTTACATGCAACACATTTGAGCATAAAAATGTTGAAGTTGTATGTGTGTGTGTGTGTGTGTGTGTGTGTTGGCGACCGAAGTGACCGAGCGAGCACGCCGAATTGTCAAGTGACAATTTGTGTTTTTGCTGCGGGCACAGTAATAAATTTTCGCATAAAAATAGAACTTTCGTAATGAGATTTGAAGAATGGATAACTTAAGACAATAGACATAAATAATTCAATCAAGCAATGAGAGTAGAGTTGAAATGAGCAGTGAAAAGTGAGGAAAATACATAAATAATTGAAGTCTAATTACAGTACTAACATTACTTTATATACATACATATATATGTATATGTATATATATGTATAATTGTATGAAGTTTGTGAAATTTTTGCCTCCAAAAATCTGTCCAACTGATGGTTCTTGCTTTCTTTTTAATTCTGAAAGTGCATTCAGCGCAAAAAACTCATCTCATGCAACTGTGTTGCTACCCATTACACTTTTATTTATTTATTTATTTATTAATCTGGTGCAGTGCGGCCAGCATTAAAAATTCACCGTTCGTTGTACTTTCTTTTTTACTCTACTTGAAAACACAAATTGACTCTTTATGGCATTTTTATTGACAGCTTACAGTGTTGCCAGTAGTCGGTGTTGCTGTATGAGCATTAAAGCACTTGCGGCTTTACGACTTTAACGGTGTTTTTGTTTTACTCATACAGAGGCAACATTTAAACGAAGATGTAATGGAATTTATGGAGTTAAAAGTTGAAAAAAGAAGTCAGACCGAGGCGTTTGGTCAACAAAGTTGATGTTGAATTTTTTTTTGGTGTTGATTGTGTTGTTGAAAGTAATTTGCAGTTTGTGGTTATTTGATTCTATGAAAGCAGTGGCGCACAGTGGATTTCATTTTTGTGGAGTTCTGTACACATTTTTTGTACCTAATACGAGTTCAAACATGCAGAAATTTTGCAGGGCTTTGCACTACATATAAGAAAGTATATACCTATTAACTTGTTTCGAATAGAAAAGCAAAAACAGTTTTTATTTTATTACTATTATTTATTATTATTTTATTTTATTTTATTTTATTTTATTTTATTTTAATTTATTTTATTTTATTTTATTTCATTTTATTTTAATTTAATTTATTTTATTTTATTTTATTTTATTTTATTTTATTTTATTTTATTTTATTTTATTTTATTTTATTTTATTTTATTTTATTTTTTTTAATTTAATTTTATTTGATTTGAATTTATTTTACTTTATTTGATTTGATTTTATTTTATTTTATTTTATTTTATTTTATTTTATTTTATTTTATTTTATTTTATTTTATTTTATTTTTTTAATTTTATTTTATTTGATTTGATTTGATTTGAATTTATTTTATTTTATTTTATTTTATTTTATTTTATTTTATTTGATTTGATATGATTTGATTTGATTTGATTTGATTTGATTTGATTTGATTTGATTTGATTTGATTTGATTTGATTTGATTTGATTTGATTTGATTTGATTTGATTTGATTTGATTTGATTTGATTTGATTTGATTTGATTTGATTTGATTTGATTTGATTTGATTTGATTTGATTTGATTTGATTTGATTTGATTTGATTTGATTTGATTTGATTTGATTTGATTTGATTTGATTTGATTTGATTTGATTTGATTTGATTTGATTTGATTTGATTTGATTTGATTTGATTTGATTTGATTTGATTTGATTTGATTTGATTTGATTTGATTTGATTTGATTTGATTTGATTTGATTTGATTTGATTTGATTTGATTTGATTTGATTTGATTTGATTTGATTTGATTTGAATTGATTTGATTTGATTTGATTTGATTTGATTTGATTTGATTTGATTTGATTTGATTTTATTTTATTTTATTTTATTTTATTTTATTTTATTTTATTTTATTTTATTTTATTTTATTTGATTTGATTTTATTTGATTTTTTTCTTTTATTTTATTTTATTTTATTTTATTTTATTTTATTTTATTTTATTTTATTTTATTTTATTTTATTTTATTTTATTTTATTTTATTTTATTTTATTTTTTTATTTTATTTTGTTTTATATTACTTTATTTTATTTTATTTTAATTTATTTTATTTTATTTTATTTTATTTTATATTACTTTAATTTATTTTTTATTATTAATATTATTATTTTTATTATTTTTATTCGTATAGTTGGGTCGAAAAGGAATATATAAATGTCATGAACGTTACTCTATTTTTTTAATTTTTTATTTGAATGAATATTATTCGCTTATGGAAATATGAACAATAAAACAACTAAACAAAATAAAGAAACATTGGCAGATATATTTAGCAGTGTGAATCAAATGACAACAATAAGATTTAATGCTTGAAAATAGGTCGTTGCACAGTTCTTTATATTTTCTATAATTATTGCAACCACATATCGAAGCTAAGACTGGGTCATTGAGGGAAGTAACAAAAGGAAGGTTTTGCATTGTTTTAGTCCGCGAAGATTTTTCCAGTATTAACTTTTTTGCTTTGTCACATCTCTGTATTTATTTTATTAGTTTCTTTATTGTATGCTTTCATTACTATTCTTCACTTTTTCTACGTTACAACGTACCAGTTTTGCTCCATGCTTTTGTTTAATAGCTTTCGATTTGTTTTTGCTAACCTATGAAAAAAAATTTTAATGGTTTTTGTTTCCTTCACTTTGGCATCTGCCGTGACTCAGCGATTAGTGCTTAAGTGAGAGGGTTGTGGATTTCTTTTCCAAATCAATCAGCCATATATATCTATATACAATCTTCCTTCACTTTTCTTCAGTTACTTTGACTTTTATGATCGCCCCATACTCTGCACTTCTGTCTATTTCAAACGATTCCCTACCAACTGCCTGTCATTCTGTTCATCTCATTTTCTTTCCTCTCACTTGGCACGACAATTTATGGTCCTTCATCTGCCACTAATGGCCCCTCCTCATTTTTTTGTGTTGTCTTTTATATTCTCTACGCCTTACGCTCTAATACACATTTCAAATTTTTCTCAACGCAAACCAAAAAAACAAAAAAAAATACCAACAACAACAGCACTAAAAATACATATATAAACGCCAACAAACAAAGTCCATCAAACTGCTGCTAAAACTTTGTTATTATTGTTGCCATTTTGAAAGGAAAACTTTTCGCTGCGCTGGAATTAGTTACAAACTGTCAGGCGGCGCCGGCAGAGTCACTTGTAAAATTGACGTTGGCGTTGACATTGCGCGTTGACGATATGAATGTGAATGCGAATGCCTATGTTGATATAAAGTCGCTAAGCTATGGTAGAGTTGTTGTGTTTGGTTATTTTAAGTACCGAGCTGGGTGTGCGTATGTGCGTGATGTCTATGTGTGTGTATGTGTGTGTGTGAGTATATGTATGTGTGTGTCTATTTCTGCTGTGTAAGTGTATCTATTGAGCGGTCGTGTCACTTTGTGGCAGACACCATGGCGTATGCGTAACATTTTCGAACGCCTGCTTGGCATGCAATTAAAAGTTTCTCATACGACCCGGTGTACGCAACACTTTGATCTTTGGCATTGTCAATTATGCAAGTTAACGGTACTTTCAAGTGAATGGGCTATGTGGATTTGCATTATTTGAATATGTTGCAAAACTTTTGATTAAACAGGAAAATGTAAAAAAAAAAATTATATATACGAATCTTTTTTTATATAAAGGAATTGCCAAAAAAACATTGCAAACAATCGAAAAGCCATCTGCCATGCTTAATGCATTTGTCATTTTTCACTTTCTATGCCTTTTCATACAAACAACACATTCTATCCAATTTCAACTGATTGCTGCTGGAATCATTGAAAATCGTTGCTATAAATAACAATGGTGACACACAAATAATATTCGAATGCCCAAATCGAAATGTGTCGACGCAAATAAATATCTTTTACGCGCACACTTGTCAAATGTCAAAGTATTCTAAGAAAAACACCAACAAAAAACAAAAAAAAAAGAGGAGGAAACTGCACGAATTGTATTGCGGACGAGCAGCGAAGAGCCATAAAACGTAGACAACAGCACAGCGGCGCGGGTCAAATGTCATTAAAATGAACTGGCCGGGTGCAAAGAAACGAGCAGCAAATAAAAGAAAGGCTGGCAGTGCGAGGGGAAGATGTACAAATAAATATGCCGTAAATGTAAATTCATATTCAAACGAGGAGAAAATAAATTCATAATCATGAGAAAAATGATGACATTTGACAGTGCGTTGGTATGCCGAGACTACATTTCGCTGTACGTGTCTGCATGTGTCTTGCGACGCACGCACTCACACACACACACACACACAAATAAAAACAAATAACGTGTCTTAGTTGCTGTCGACAGTCGGCTGCGCGCTCCGCTGTTCCACTTAGTGCGGGCTGGCTGGTTGGCTGGTGGAGGCTGCAGTGGACAAGTAGGTCGATAAGCGGCCGTGCGGCGTGGCGACGCGCAAATGTGATAAGCGAGGCTGCGATGGGTGTCGTATAAGTTACACGAAATTTGTTTTTCGCAATTTATATTTTTTATGAGTGGGCTGACAAAAAAAAAGGCAGAACAGAACGCAGCCACAAACATCAATTTATCATTTCCGTTTCTGCCATACGAGAACGCATGAAAGGACGAGAAAAGGAAACGAATGAAAAAACATGGGTTGGGGGGGAAAGGACTCGAGTCAAAGTGTTTGTGCCTTAAAAACGCATTTCTCATTTGTTTTGACAACGCTTGCTGAACGCCGTCGATGCCATTAATGTCACTTTTTATTTCGACTCACCCAAATGCCAACTGTCGACAGCCATCGCTCGCCCTCGCACTGCTACCGTTCGCCTTTCATGCGGCTTTGTTGAGTTTTCCTTTTTTGGAATTTTTTTTATTGACTGAGTTTTGCCCAACACATTACATTAGTGCGCATTATACATCACTGAGTTTGGTTAGTTGTTTTCATTTCGCTCTATTGCCCTCTATCTCACTCTTTCTCTCTCTCTCTCTCTCTCTCTATCTATCTATCTCGTTTGCTCTGCTGTTCAACTTAATTTTAATTAATTTACCAAACATTTGCTATCATTTTTGTTGCGCATCATCGCTCATCAGTCCCGCCCCCCCCCCATCCCCCCTCTCACTCTGCCATCACTCGATAAGTACCCACCGAACGCGACCACTGGCCCACACGCCCGCAATAGCCAAAAAGCACGCATTCGGGCCGTTTTATTTAACGAGTCTCCAGCTCCTCCAAATATCCTTTTTGTCTCATTTAATACACACGCACGCATCATACACACACACACACACACACATACGCACACATCTACTTACATGCATACACACGCCCAGTTTTATGCGAACAATTAAAGTATTCTCGTCGCTGCTGCTGTCATAGTGTTGTTGCTGTTTGTAGCGCGACATAAATATTTGGGAAAGGTCGCGTCCGCTTGCATCGCATTTGGCACAACAAATTGTCAACACGTGCCCGATTTAGAAACTCAAATTGTCCCAAATTGAGAGAGTCTTTTGTTATTGAAATTCTTTGCAGCAATTTCGCATGGCAACGAACATAATTGAGCTGCAATAAATAAAAAAATATTAATATTTTTATGTTGAACTGCTGACCTAAGCTGAGCTGAATTTTTTTGTAATAAGAGCAAAGTCTGGTTATTAAAAATTTATTGAAAATATTTGTCATTAGAAAAATAGAATTTCTGTGAAATTTGTAATGGGTTTTCTATTTTTAAAAACTGTGAAAGTTGTATTCTTCAGTCGGTGACAGTCTAGCAAATCCATTCAGACATAAAACGTGACCCAGTAAGAACCAAGAAGATTAAGAAGAAGAAGAGAAAATGGAATAAAACAACAACAGTGTAACATATAAGATTGATTCTGGCTTCATTTGGAAGCTACATTAACCCTTTCGACCTCAAAGTTGCCTGAGAACAACTTAACCGATTTGTCATCTTATAGCAAAAGCTGCAATTAATGATTTATGGGTTTAATTTAAGTAGGTATCAACAAATTAATATTTTTAGAAGTGAATTCAAAGCAAATTACAAAAATTTTACTGATATCCCCAAAATAATTTCCAATAATTTGCAGCGATAGCAGGAAAAGTTTGTGTTCTAATTGAAGTCTACGATTTGGGCGCGTTTGATCAAAACCCTGTTTCTTTAATAATGGTTAAATAAAATCGAAAACTGATAATTTTGTATTTTTCCATAAATATTAAATAATTTTTCTGTAATTAAAAAATATTGATACAAAATTTATTTAACCTGTTTTAAGCTAAAACTGTTCAAAAGTAAACTAGCTCTAGAACTCTAACAAAGAGGCGTGGCGATTTCAAATGTCGTGTGCACACTTCTTAGGCAAATTTTTCATGATTTAAATACCAAAAAGTAATATTGAGACACACGAAAGGGTTAAGATTCGATAGTTCAGCAAGTTAGAGCTGAACAAATATCGATAGTATTGATGGTTTTATTTCAAGCCACTTTCGATGGTTCTTTGGCACTATGGGTACTATCGGTTTTTTGATGTAACGGCAATGCCTCCAGAATATTCCTTGCTGACTGTGCTGGCATAGATATTCCGCTTGGATATTCAAATATGTGGGTACGAGTAGAAACTACTTAACCGATTGGTCTGAAATTGAAACACAATGGCTGATATATCCAAGAGACGGTTTCTGGATATTTTTTGTTGTGTATGAACAAGAAAGCGTGGCAACGCCCATACAACTAAAATCTATCATATTGAATAACGTCGCATTTATAAGTCGGACGGCATTGAAATTTAGTACGCCGTCTTCCAAGAATAGTGGTGGCATATGACTGATATCTTTGGAACTACAAGTCGCACACGAATGACTTTCGCTGCGAATTCTCTACTTAAATGCACCTTTCGACTGAAAAAATGAGTTAGGTATTGAACAGAAGGGCGTGGCATAGCCCATATCACTACAATTTTTATTATGAAATACTTTTAGAACTACAAGTCTCATAGCATTGAAACAAGTAAATTGCATAGGCATTGGAAGAGCAGTGTGGACTCTTAAAACAACTCAAAGACTTATCGACTATCGAACAACCGGCATTCGTATCGAAATAGCCGTCTTGGTAAAAGCTTTCAATATAAATATTTTTCAGTACAATTGCCTGGTATGATATGAATTTGTATTATTGATATGAAACAATTTCGATTTATTTGATAGTATCGACATTTTTCACTCAAACTATCGAAAATATCGAATGAGCGAACTATCGATAGTTTCCCAGCTCTAGCGCAGGCTTTTTATACCGGGATCGAAGATTCGTTTCCTAGTTCGAGCTGGTTAAACAATCGTCTACTTTTAACTTTATTCACATGAAGTAAATGAGAATTATAAGGAAAGCACAAGAAAAACTGCTAACAGAAAATGTATTTACTTAAAATGTATTTACCTATCGACATTCATATCATTATATATGGAAGGGCATTCAAATACCCTCGGTTTCGCAGGCAGTGCTTCAAGTGGTCGGATCAATTTTAGATGACTTGGTTCAATAAGTTGTTTCGGCAATGGTTTATTGAATATTGGCCACGAGCTCGTCCAAAATGATTGGCTTGAGGACTTAACGTAGCCCTAGAAAAACTAGTCGAGGGGTGCCAAGTTGTGTGAACGCGACGGCCAATTGCTGAACGCTTGCCGTAAGATGACCGAGTAGCAAAATTTCTCTCTCTAACACTTTGTAGAAGTCACTCATACTAACCCGTTAAGATATCATTAAAATTTTTGTGTTTTTTGTAGTTAAAATACTGTTATGAAGATTAGTTCTGCTGCCTTAACGCAAGCGTAATTCGTATCTCTGGATTGTGCTAAAATTTTTTCTGATATTATATTAAAATGTTCTTAAATTTAAAATGTGGGACTTCACGTGTCTTCTAAAGTGGTACTTTTTTGTGGTAATTCTATAAGGTATGTATGTATATAAAATTTAATGCCTTTTTGTTTGTATGTTTTTTGGTCACACAACACTAAAATTTAAAAACTAGACGGCCGATTGAGTTGAATCTCTCACGGAATGTTTATCTTGACTAAATCTCAGTAAACCACATAGTGCGAATAAGTCCCGATCGGTGGTCGTGGCACCGCCCATACAACCCAAATTTTTAATATGGAATACCTTCGGAATTAAAAGTCGGACAGCATTGAAATTTAGTACAGTGTCATGGCCTAGACGTGTCGTTCCAGTAGTATGGGCGTTCGACAAGGGGCGTGGCCAATTTTTTGTCACTCAAATTTTCCACGTAATTTTGGAACTGCAATTCGCACATCAATGAAGCTGTGTCACACACTTCGACTGGAGAAATGGATTGGGCACTGCATAAAAGGGGCGTGGCACCGCTCATACAGTGTTGTATGAAGAAACTTGATTTATTGGGTCCATTGACTTCACACTTGCGCGCAAAGCCGTGGGGCCCTGCTTGTTCCATATAAAATCTAAAACCACTGGATTTCATATTATTCAATCAAATTTGGACAATTTTTACTGACTTGAATAAAATGCAAATAGTGAAAGAAATGCAGTAAATAATAGAAAACGGCAAACGAAACAGCAAATTGCATTGTTGTATTGTGCGAAAAAATTGTGGCGGTGCTTAAGATGTTATTTAAAGTTATGAAAGCATATCGAAAAGAATCGCACAAATATGCAAATATGCGGCGTTGTTTTATTGTTGTTGTTGTTGTTGTTGTGTTGAGGAGAATGCAAATAGTTGCGGTAAATGAAATAAACTTTTCCACTACATACCGTTCATGCCGCAAACCAAACAATACCAACAACAAAAACAACAACAACAACCGAACACAACCACAAAAATGCCAACAAAAATAACAGCCACAACAACAACAATTAGAAGGAGGAAAAAACCCGCTGAAGAGCCAAAACTTTCATTACGATCGAATCGGATGAGCCGAGGCGGCGCAAAGAGTGCGCGAATAAATTTAGTGCCGGTTGCGTGAGTGTTTTTACAAAGGGTTGTCTATTTTTGTGCGCGTATTCGTTTTTCTTTTTGTGGTGAAAACTTTTAATAAGCGCCATAGCGAACGTCATAACCTCAAACTTTAACTATGCGAATAACAATGAAAGCAAAGCCCACAGCAACGTTGACAACAACAACCAGGCACAGTATTATATTAACAACAACAACAACAAATATTTGAATAGCAAACTCAAATGCAAAGAACAACAACAACAACAGCAATAGCAAATATTTGAATAGCAAACTGAAATGCCCAAAACCGTTCACAGCAAATTTAATAAAACGGTAATTGCGTAAAGATGCAAAAATGCCAAATTGGAAAACAACAACAACAATAACAACGAATAACGGAAACAGCAGAACCAACACTAACAAAAAGGCGAACGAAAAACGCGAAGAAACTTGGTAGCAGCTTCTTGGTTGTCGTGTGGCGCCATCTTTACTGCCATTTTGTCTGTGACACACATACGAACGTGTAGCACTGTATGTGTGTGTGTGCCTGACGCGTTCGTTATTTTTTTCAATCTTTTTGCTGCAATTCGATTTTAAAACTTTTATTTCTTTAATACCTGATGCTATTGTTGTTGTTGTTGATATTGTCGTCAAGGTTGTTGTAGTGTTTTTGGTTGTTGTTGTTATTGCGGCAGCTTGCGGCAGCTGTTGTTAGTGCTCTTGCTATCGCTTATTGTTATTGCATCGGCACTTACTGTCGTTATTGTTGTTGTTTCAATTGTTGTCGTCGTCGTCGCTGTTGTTGTTGTTGTTGCAATGCCATTTGCATAATTTTTTTATGTTACTTATTTGCATTGTTGTTGCAGTCGCTGTACCAAAAACTTGAGCTCGTCTCCGCAGCTAGAAGCCGCTTTTGTTGCGTTGCTTTTTGCCATTCTTTTGTCATTTGGCTTTTTGACATTCCGCTTTGTTGTTGTTGTTGTTGTGCCATTGTTAGCATCAGGTTTCGCTATTTTATTGTAATTATTAACGCTTCTATTGTGGCTGTTGCTGCATTTGCCGCACTGCAATCAATTTCCGCTTTTGCATTCTTTCGTTTTTTCGCCACTCGTGCTTTCTCTTTCTCACGAAATTTTGCTCACCTACACATTTTAAGCTGCGCAGTTGGGTTTTAGTATAACATCGAATTGATTTTATAGTTAGTAATGCACAAAAAGAGGCGTGGTTTCACACCAACAGCGGAGCAGCGACTGGGGTTTGGGTTTTTATTTGTGTTTAGATGTTTGAGATTTTTACGAATTTGTATACTTTGTAGTATTGTAAAGGGGCGTGACATGACTTATTTCTTCTTGTCTACATGGGCGAAGTTGCAGTGGAAAAAATATCATATATAGATTAGAGCTGACTGAAAGATTTAAGAATGCTCGCTGGAATTTGAAATCTTTGTCTAGCTAAATTTTTGTATTTTCGGTTAGTGCTGACTGAAATATTTAATAAAGTTTAACTGTTAGCCGAAGCTTTGTGCAGCAATTGAATATGTGCTTAAAAAAAAACGGTTAACGCTGACTAAAACCTTAAATAAAAGTTAAACATTAAAAAATGTATTAAAATAAAAAACTGATTATTATTATTAATTATAACTAACAAATTTAAAATGAAAAATTGTCTTAAAATAAAAACTATTATAATTAATTATTAATTAATTATTCATTATAACAAAATCAAAAAATTAAAACAAAATGAAATAATAAAACCCCGTCTATTTTGATTTTGCTTGTGACATTTACCTGTAAATTGGTTAATGCTGACTGCAATACGAAAGTATCGGTCAAGGCTTCTTCTTTTTAGCTTTTTAGAAGCTTTGTTTTAAAATAGGTCAGTTAAGGTTGACTTAAAAAAAATCGTTTTGCCTGTTGGAGCTCGTTTTGCAAATTTTTCAATAAATCGGTTAGTGCTGACTGAAATGTAAATGTGCCTTTCTGTCGGTTGGAGCTTTTTTTTTCATTAGCATATTTTCGAAAAAATTGCTAAAGGCTAATAAACTGGTTAGTGCTGACTGAAATGAGAAATTATGTTTTTCTACCAATCAAAACGTTGTTTTAGAATATTTTTGAACAAGTCTGTTAAGACTAACTGAAACATTTCATATATATATATAATTAATTCTATCTGTCAAAGCTCTTTTTGTTATTTTTTAAATACTTAATCGTTTATTGTTGGTTAAAATATAAATTTGTCTTCCTATTGGTAAGAGCTTTGTTTTAATATGTTTTCAAATAAATCTGATAAGGCTGACTGAAACATTTTATGAATTTTTCCTTCTGTCAAAGATCTTCTTGAAAATCTTTAAAAAATCGGTTAATACTGACTGAAAAATGAAATTATTTTTCTGCTGATCTTTTTTGCAGATTTTAGTTGGTTAAGGCTGACTGAAACATTTAACAGTTATTTCCATTTCTCAAAGTAGTTTTTGCAATTTTGTTTATAAATCTGTTAATGCTGACTGATATATGAAAGTTTATTCTTATCGATCAGGGTTTTTATTTTTAGAATATTTTTGATTAAATTGATTAAGGGTTACTAAAAAATATAAACATTCCTTCCAACTTTCTCACTTCCTTTTGTAACCTTTGAATAAATCGGTTAATGCTGACTGAAATATGAAATTATGTCTTTCTTTGAGCGGAGGCTGCCTTTTTGCATATTTTCGAACAAATCGCTTAAGGCTAACTTAAACATTTGATAAATTTTTCTGTCTGTCAAAGCGCTTCTTGAAAATCTTTGAATAAATCAGTTAATACTAACGAAAGTATGAAACATTGCCTTCGGTCGAAGTTTTGTTCATATTTTTCTATAAGTTTTTTAAGGCTAACTGAAACATTTATTAATTTTTTCGTTCTGAAAGAATTTTTCTAGCAAATATTTGAATAAATCGGTTAAGACTAGTCAATAGGTCTAGACTGACTTGTTAACTAAGACATGTCTGTCTGTCAGTTTGTTTTCTGTTGGTCAACTTTTGAATATGTGGACCAAGTATGAAGACTGACGTTTAATGAAAGAAACCAATTGAAAAAGACGTAAAATTAGTCAATTGATTAACACTAACTGGTTGACTGGCTATCTGTCTGACTGCTTGTGCATTTTAATTCTACTCAATTTTTGAATAAAAAAAAGTTAAAATAATAAAGTTGAGTGAAGTAAAAAGCAAAGTGTTACAAAGAGGCGGGACACAGCTCAATTCAATAAAAGTAAAAGCGAAAAAGTTAATCGGTTACCAGTAACCGAAACTTTCTGTTTTCTTTTATTGTCAGTTTTCAATGTGGTACAACCTTTGCTTTGTTAATTGTGTTGTCATAGAAAATCGATCTTTTCAATGAAATTTCAATACATGAAAAATTTCATCGCGCATAAAATTTCACCGCATCCCATTACGAAAATATCAACAAGAAGTTTCTTTCGTACCAAAGTAAACAAATTCGATTTTTTTGATTATTTAAAAATCCCAGTCTCCAGCGATGAGTCAGATTCTGTATTGGCACATTCTAGCAATCGTTGTGCTGCTCACTTTTGATTTGCCTTTTTCATATATTTTCCCATGCGTCCGTATTTACACACAAATCATTGTGTATGCTTTGTGAAAAGTTCTTCCTGTCTTTTTGTTTTCGGCCTTTCGGTTGGTGTCCTTTGGTGGCTGTTCCGAAGCTGCCAGTTTACGTCTATGTTGACTCAAATGCTTACAATATTAACAGAAGTAAGCAGAAAAAACGCCAAGCGGCGACACACACACACACACACACACACATACAGATGCAGATACAGACACAGACCCACACATAGCAATGTGCGCACATCCACAAATCACTCATGTAAACACGTTCCGGGCAGTTCGCTTTTATTGCTGTCGCCGCCGTAGATGTGTCGCTGTGTGTGTGAAGCAAAAAGGAATTAAATTTGCGTTGCCTGCTTTTAGGCTGAGTGTTGCGCTGAGGCTTTTTGTTTGTTCATATGTGTTTGGGTGTATGTAGAGTTGCCAGCTTTGGGTATTTTGTTTATTTGTTTGCTGCTTACTGCAAATGAGATTTGAGCGTCAATAAGCTTTAAGTTACAACGAACAACAACGAACATTTTGCTGTCGCACAGGGTGGGAGAAAGTGTATTTGAGTTGATTTTATTGCGTCTAATGTGTTCGGAGTTTAACTACACCTTTTAGACAGATAGCTATGAAAAGGAGATTTTGCACAGCAACCATAAATAAGGAGGAACAAACGAAGCCATAATAAATTTTACGTAATAACAGAGTGGGAAAGTTAAATGTGAAAACAAAGATCTCCATAAAAATGTCTTGTATTGAGAGCATGAAGCATTGCTATGTGAGGCAAGAAATCGAGTAAGACAAAGAAAAAGGAAGAGAAGAAAACTGTTTGTATTAAATTTCTGAATATTTAAAAAATATTGAAAACTCGCTTATTTATTGTGCAGAACAAAAAAAAGTTAATAACTTAGGCACTTGAATGCCTATTGAGGGCTTCATAGATTATTCGTGTGACCCTTTAGGTGCTTTGTGATGCTTGCAAGCCAAACTGAGTTGGTTAGCAGCTTTTAAATTAATAAAATTTGAATTTAAAAGTTAAAGTTTTTTTAAAGTTAAGTTAAGTTAAGTTAAAAGTTTTGTAAAACAGAAAAATGTTTTTATTCTGTATTTGAGGATCAACTTTACGTACGAAAAAAGAAGAAGAAGGAAAGATGTTATCCTTCTTCATTGAACCTTCAAGAACCATTCATCCTAATGTCTTTAACTTTTGTACTCTCCCAAAGGTTTAAAGTTAAAAGATAACTTTAGGAGGATTTGAGGATCAACTTTTCCACAGAACGTAACAGCTTTCCTTCTTCATTGGACCTTCAAGGACCATTCATCTCTTTAACTTTTGTACTCTCCCAAAGGTTTAATGTTAGAAGACAACTTTGGGTCTCCTAACGAAACCTTTTAGTTACTTTATTTTGTTTAATTAAGTACTCACTAGAAGACTTTAAAGTTATTAGGCACAGTTTCTGATAGTTTCTGATAGACTTTAAAGCTAAGCAAAGTTCCTAATAGCTTTAAAGTCTTATCTTAAAAAATCGAACAACAATTTTCAAATCTACTCTAAAAAGCAGCCTTTTTTGTGGGTGGGTTAAAATCTTAAAAAAAAACATTAGATCTGAGCATCAAAGCTCTTTATTTAGATTTAGATTTAGGTAACTTTGAATCTTCGTGGGCTTGCTAACCATTCTCCAGAAAACGAAACATCTACCTATATCTGTAAATCTTTCAGATCCTCACAATTTTTTTTTCTTTTACATTTGTCAAGCATTTTCAAAGAGGTTTTAGTTCATTGCGAATTTAATTCTTCAGAACTATGGTAAGGATTCTCAACAGCCTTTTAGAATTCCTTCTATACCCCCAATCGTTTCTTAAGAATTTCGTAATTTTTGTAAAAGTTACATTGAAATCTGAAATCTTTAGTTCTTCCAAAACGATTTTCTCCATTCCAACAAATTCAATCGAAACTTTGAATCTACAAAAACCTGAGAGCTCAGATGTCAAAATATTTTTTACTTAATATTTTATATTTATATATATTTAAAAAAAAATTAATAGTACCTAATAATAAAAATAATAAAAAAAAAATAAATAATAAAATAAAGTAAAATAAAATAAAATAAAATAAAATAAATTAAAATAAAATACAATCAAATAAAATACAATAAAAAAATGCAATAAAATAAAATAAAATAAAATAAAATAAAATAAAATAAAATAAAATAAAATAAAATAAAATAAAATAAAATAAAATAAAATAAAATAAAATAAAATAGAATAAAATAAAATAAAATAAAATAAAATAAAATAAAATAAAATAAAATAAAATAAAATAAAATAAAATAAAATAAAATAAAATAAAATAAAATAAAATAAAATAAAATAAAATAAAATAAAATAAAATAAAATAAAATAAAATAAAATAAAATAAAATAAAATAAAATAAAATAAAATAAAATAAAATAAAATAACATAAAATAAAATCAAATAAAACAAAATAAAATAAAATCAAATCAAATCAAATCAAATCAAATAAAATCAAATAAAATAAAATAAAATAAAATAGAACAAAATTAAATTTAAAAAAAACTGCAGACCTCCCTGATTTTGACAATGATCTCGTCCTCCTTTGGTGATACTTGGTAATTTGCAGCAGTTGCATGAATAACGAAGTGAATGAAAGTGTACTTTATCTCCTAAGTACTTTAATTTCTTTATCTTCCCACTCGTTAGGAGAATTTCTTCTCCAATCCACCTGGGTGAGTTTTTCTTTGACAAGCTGGGGTATCTAATCCATAAGACTTTTCGCAGTCTACTTACCTTTGTTAGAAGCTCTTCGTGGTTCTGTTACCAGGAGACATTTTCCTACCATCAGCTTAAATGGTCTCAGAGAGTAGAGGGATTTTGAGTCTGTTTGCAGGACATTTAAAAAATGTTATCATAAAAAGTTGTTTCCCTGCTTACTCCTGTTATAAAAACGTCCAATGATTTATAGGTGTTGAAGAGATACCTAAAAGTTTGGGGTTGTTTTGTAATGACTTCAGCAGGTCCTCGATGAGTAGTAGCTTTTCGGTAGCTTTTAGTGACTCTGTTAGCAGTAGACATGATTTGGTGCACGATTTTTGGATTTCGCTGATGAAGAACCTCTCATTTTATGCGGTTTGGTAAAAACGTACATGAGCCAAAGTTCACAAAAAAGCTGGGAAATTCGACAAATTACTCCACAGCTGCTCAGAAGTTGCTCTTAGAGGGTTAACATCTATGACTGACCCGCACTAATTTTCCCTACTGAACATTTCTTTCAAACATATTTATGCCTTATCTCCAACCCTTAATGGGGCTTCCATACAAAATGATCGTTTTTAGAAAATAGGCTCAAACTGCTATCAGGTTGGCGCTAGGTGTATCAAATGTGAGACTGACACTCATTAATTTTCGCTTTTGAATGTTTCTTCCAAACATATCTACCCGCTATCTCCAAGTATTAAGGGGGCTGCCATACAAAAATTGCCATTTTCTATGGAATTGGCTCCTCGCTTGTAAATGAAGTAGAAAAATTTGTATTTAAATATTATATCTCGTAAACTACTGAACCGATTTGAATGATTTATTCAGCGATTGACAACATTCTTGAGTACCAAAAATACAAAATTAATTAAGGTTCAGAAATTCACCAACAGAGGGCGTCTCCCATACAATCGGAGTTGTGTGGTTGTCAACTTTGGGGTTTCTATGAAGCGTAATCAAAATGTATTATAGAAACCCCATTAACCTCCCGATTTCAAATATAATTATAATTTTAGATGAGTGTTAGGTTAAATTTGTTTGTTTGTACTTTTTCAGCAAACCTTAAAAAGGAGAGGCTCTTCGGCATCAAGAACCCATTATTAAGAATCCTCATAAAACATTAAATCAAGTCTACTGTACACTTAAAAAAGTCCGATTTACAACAGTTAATTTTCGAACTTTCGTATAACATTGAAGGTTCAAAACCATCTATACATATCTTCTTCTTCTTATATCTTCTATACCTATATATAAAAATGATTTGCCATACTTAAAAAAGGTTTAACTGAGACGAAGTAAAAATCAAAATGTATTGTCGAAACCGCATTAACCTCGCCATTTCGATAATAATTGTGTGTACGGAAAACCCGTAATTTTATTCTGAGGCATCATTGCCTATTGTGAGTGCCCTCTATGACTGCCAGGAAGAGGCACATCGCTCTAACTGGGGTTCTAGTATAAAGACAAGGTATGGTTTTTGTTAAACTGAGTGGTTCCATAATTTTAGTTCCGTTCTCTGTAAGATCTGTGAGGAAGCGTGAGGTTGAGCAGTGTAGTCCTGGACATTGAAATAGAAAGTTCTAAATTGATTCCAGTTCTTTGCTATAATGATAACTTCTGCAGAAAGTACTTGTAGGCATTCGCCTTCATTGGAGCACATTGCCTACTTTTAAGTTTTATAAGTACTTTTATTGCAGATTTTTTGAACCTCAACAGGATTTTTAATCATTTATTTTCTAGCCTTGACTAGCCTTGACTTATAAATAAATAAATAAATAAATCGTTACTCATTAGCGATTAGGAGATTTTTTAAATGTTAAATGTTATAAAAAATTACAAAAATTTAAAAAAAGTTGCCCCAATTATTTTAAATGAAGCGCTACACTAAGCGATCGATTTATTGAAGCAACAATTTCCAGAACGAAATTTCTCTTGAAAATCCGATGTCAACTGACCACAAAGTTTTGCTCTCTGTCCCATGGAAATAAACCACAAAATCGTTTTGAGCTCAATGTCGAGATGGAACGCCTCATCGGTGGGATAGATCCACTTCAAAGGAGAGAAATATTAAAAAGTCTGTTAAAACATGGTTTCTCAGAAATATTGTTTATTCTGTCTTTTTCAACAGGATGTAAGAACGTGAAGAATTCAAAAAACATGTTCTTCTCTTCTTCCTCGGGGCCTCTAGTTATAACGTAATTTGAGCTTAATTTGTAAGTTATTTTCTTACTAACTTAAATGATACTGAACTTTTCCAAGTTGTGTTGTTAACAATAGAAATAAAAATAATTAAATTTCACATTCGACGCTAGTTAAGCATTCAAATGTTCAAACAGACATTGTGCTCAACACTGACAAACAAACAAAGCAAGAACACCACACAAACATTGTACTCTATGTCTCAACGATATATGATATGTATGTATGAAATTGAAATGTGTTTTGTAACTGATTGTAAATTCTTGTCCGTACTTGAAAATATTATATTATTTCTACCCGTTTTTTTCTTTCTTTTCTTCTATTTCTCGTGCGATTTTTTCATTTCGTTAATTCATATACTTTTTGCGTATTATCCACACATGCTTTTGTTTGTGTATTTTGAATCACCGCGCGTAAAATTGCCTTTTTAAGACGACGATGAGGAGGACGTGGAGGTAGACATACGCATACCACACCACCATCATCATCACGGCAGCAAGAAGATCCGTCGAAATCCGTTGAGAAATCTGGATCTCGACTTTAAATTTGATGTTAATTCGTTCTAGCCACAATCCACGTCTGCACTAATCGGTGTGTGGGTGAGACATTAGCAAAATTGTCCTTTGATTTTTGCGTTGATTTGTTTGTCTCTTTCTCTCTACAATCGTACTTGTGTATTATTATTATTATTATTATTCGTTAGAGCACGTACATACCTAACTATTTACATACATACATATCTGTGTAACTACTGTGCGTGTGTGTGTGTGTTTTCGTTCAGTTTAAGTTCTTTGTGTATTTTTGAAATTTTGTATTTTTAGCATTTCGGTTTTTTAATGTTTTACGTTGTTTCGAATACGAAAAGATTGCACGTTTCTTAGAATTAAAGGACTTTTGTTAAGCCATTTGTTTCAAAGTTTTTCTATTAAATGGAAGAAAAGAAATAGCCTTACGTTCTAAAGCATGTTTCCTACCTACCAAAGTTCTAACTATACTCTTTTCATATTCTGTGTGTTGACGCATTGTGCGCTGCGAGCATTTGAATGTAACGGTCTTAGCAGTGTTGCCAATGCATAGTTGAATTTCAAATTACTACTTTGCATTTGGTAGTACACACTGACACAAAGCTTTCATACTCTTCAGTCGCCAGCAAATGCGCGTAAACTCTGTAAGTGTACTCTTGCTCTCTTAGCTGTACTGTTCGCTGTCTCTTTGAAAGTTTTGCTCTCATTTTTACGTCATTTTCAGTGTTGTCAACTTTGATACTACATTTTAAGCATTTTTTAAATCATATATTTTCTATATGGAATCTAGCAAGTTTTTTGCATATGATATATTTTTTTCTAATAAAATTGTGGTGTTTCAATTTTGGTTGAAAGTTGTTCTATGAAAAAATCAATATAAAAAAATGTATACATATATATTTGTTGCCTTACTATATTATATTTTTTGATCTTTTTGCAGGTAATTGGCTTTTTTCAAAATTAAATATTTTTCAAAAACAAACTGCGCACAGGTATTTATCGATTCTTTGAAAAATTTATTGAATTTTGATTGTTTCAAAATTATTTTTAGTAAAAATTTAAATAAATTTTGTAATGAATTGGAGAGTAAGGTTATAGTAATTGTGGATTAGAAAAGCATTGTTTTGTTAATTTTTATACATTTTAATGGGAAAAATTTTAATAGGGAAATTTTTTTTTAATTTTTAAAATTTAAATTTTAATTACAGTCGTGTCTGGATATAGTGAACTAATTATTGCAAGGCCTGTTCACAGTATTGAGGTTGTTCACTATATCAAGGTTAACATTTTTGTTCAAAAAATCGTTTTATTTGCTCGAAATATATTACCCTTTTTGCTTGAAATTGTTTTCAAAATTTTGTTGAATATTTAGAGGCTCCATGTCAAAATTTGGGTGTTCACTATATCGAGGTGTTCACTATATAGGGTGTTCACTATACCCAGACACCACTGTAATTAAATTTTTTTTTATTTCCCTATCCGACAACAAATTTTACACACGAAAAAGTCGACATACTCGCGATATACATTTTCAATACCTCTTCGTCCTTTTGCACCAAAACATTAAATTTTTTAAAATTCTAAGAATTTTTCTCTTTCATTTGATACCCATATTGTTATTCTACAACGCGCTCAATTTTTAAAATAATTTTTTGAAATAAACATGTCCTTCACATTTCAAAGTACTTTTAAAAAAAAACCCTGACATCAGAAAGAAAAACTAGATAAAAACGCAGTTTTACTACATTTGTCACCTAGTTTCGTGAGTATATCGATTTTTTCGTGTGTTTTGAAATTTTTTGATTTTTGTCGCACGGTGTAATAAGTTTACAAAAATTATTAAAAAAAAAAATAATTGTAATTGAAGGTTAATATTAAGAAGACCACAAAAACTTAGCTCAAAGTATTCCAGCTAACTTCGAAATACAGTTTTAAAAATGACGTTTAAACCTTTTGGGACGGAGTTTAGTTTTGAAAACTAAAAGATTCTTGTTAAAAATATTCCAATACATTAAACAACTTTTTGTTGCATACTCACAAATTATGAAATCATCATTTTATTCCAGGATTCGAATAATGATTTGAACAATTCTTTTTGACGATGGGACTTGGGTCCCTTAAATTTTTTGCACTTATTTCATAAGGCATTCAAACATCGAGCTTCTTTTTAAAACCAACGTTATGCAAATGGTTTAACATTTTTTTGTAAACTATCTACTCACATAACCGTATTTTTTAACCTTATCCATAATGCATAACTTTATCAACTTTTCGTATGACGGACCATCCAGAGCGAGTAGCATCTTTCACTTAAAAATTTCAAGAACGAAAACGAGCACAAATAAACAGCTGATTTGTCTCTTGATAAGCAAAAAAAAGTAGCCACAGTTCCATAGTTTCCAGCAAACAGAAACAATCAAATACTTTTTCCCAAACCAAATATAAAAGTGGATTATAACAAAGTCCTTTTGAGTTAAGTTACTTAATGAATTTTAATTAGAAACTTCGTAAATATACAACCCTGCACTTCAGAATTGTAGGGAGAGAGAAAGTTTTCCTGTTATTCAGAAGGAATGGAAAAATGAAACAAACAACAAATTTGAGAATGATTTGGCAATTGAAACAAACAAAAACTTCCATGCTTGAATTACTCAAAGTAATTTTTCTCACCTGTAAGCTTTAAGCTTTCTTACTTATGAACACAAGAAGGTTTAGCATGAACTGAAATAACGGTACATTTTAAAAATTTTCTTAACAATAGTTGTGACAAAATTTATATGAATTGAGGTTTAATAGTTATTTATATAGAAAAGAAATCAATTCATGTTTTCCCTTAAAACTTCGAAAACAGAAATTGTAATTGTGTAAAAATTTCAAAAAGAACTTTAGAACTAAAAAAAATGCAAATTTAAAATTTTGATTTGTAAAACGTTCGAGTTTAAGTTATGAAAATTTCTTCTTCTTTTTTTGAACAAAATTTCATATTTCCTCAAAGTTTTTTTGAGATTTTTTAAGTTTAAATTGAGTTTTGTTTTAACAAATTCTTAATAAATCTTTAACAAATTAACAAATTCATGTTTCTTAAATTTTTTTTTATGTTTTTTAAATTTAAACTGTAACTTTTTTAACAAATTTGTATATTTTCTCAAATTTATTTTCATATTTTTTAGGTTTAAACTGAAACTTTGTGAATAAATGTTAATATTTCTTAAAATTTGTTTGCTGTTTTATAAGTATAACTGATAATTTTTTAATAAACGTTAATTTTTCTTAAAGTTTTTGTTGTTTTGTAGGTTTAAAATGAAACTTTATGAACAAACTTTTTAATTTCCTCGAAGTTTTTGATGTTTTTAAGTTCGAACTGAAACTTTTTGAATAAAAGTTCACATTTCCTCAATGTTTTTAAGTTTGAACTAAAACTTTTTAAATAAATGTTCATATTTTCCGAAATAATATTTTTATTTTAAGTAAACTGTAACTTTTTGAAAAAATGTTCACATCCCCTCAACTTTTTTTTGAGTTTTTTAAGTTTTTAACGGAAACTTTAAGAATAAACGTTAATATTTCTTCAAGTTTTTGATATTAATTAAGTTTACACTGGAACTTTTTGAATAAATGTTCCTATTTCCTTAAACGTTTTCATATTTTTTAAGTTTAAACTGAAACTTTTTGAATAAATGTTCATATCTCCTCAAAGTTCCTTGGTGGCTTTTAAGTTTAAATTGAAACTTTTTGAATAAACGTTAATATATCTTAAAGTTTTTTGATGTTTTTAAAGCTTACACTGAAACTTTTTGAATGGAAGTATCTATTTCCTCTAAGGTTTTAATGTTTTTTATGTTTGAACTGAAACTTTTTGAATACATGTTCATACTTCCTTAAATTGTTTTCATATTTTTTAAGTTTAAAGTAAAAAAGTTTTTAAAGTTTTGAAGAAATGTTCATATTACGTTAAAGCTTTTTGAAGCTTCTTAAGTTTAAACTGAAACTTTTTGAATAAATGTTCAAATTTCCTCAAAGCTCTTTGATGTTTTTTAGGTTTAAACTGAAACTTTTTGAATAAATGTTCATATTTCCTTAAAGTTTTTTGATGTTTTTTAAGTTGAAATTTTATGAATATATGTTCATATTTTCTTCAATTTTTTTCATATTTTTTAAGTTTAAACTGAAACTTTTTGAATAAATTTAAGTTTTCCTCAAAGTTTTTAAGTTTAAACTGAAACTATTTGAATAAATGTTAAAATTTGCTCAACGTTTTTTATGTTTTTTAGGTTTAAACTGAAACTTTTTGAATAAATGTTCGTATTTCCTTAAAGTTTTTTGATGTTTTTTAAGTTTAAACTGAAACTTTATGAATAAATGTTCAAATTTCCTCAAAGTTTTTTGATGTTTTTTAGGTTTAAACTGAAATTTTTTCAATAAATATTCATATTTCCTTAAAGTTTTCTGATGTTTTTTAAGTTTAAACTAAAACTTTATGAATAAATGTTCAAATTTCCTCAAAGTTTTTTGATGTGTTTTAGGTTTAACTGAAACTTTTTGAATAAATGTTAATAATTCCTTAAAGTTGTTTGATGTTTTTTAAGTTTAATCTGAAACTTTATGAATAAATGTTCATATTTTCTTTTTTTCCATATTTTTTAAGTTGAATCTGAAACCTTTTGAATAAATGTTCACATTTCTTTAAAGTTTTTTGAAGCTTTTTAAGTTTTAACTGAAACTTTTTGAATAAAAATTCATTTTTTCTCATAGTTTTTTCAAGTTATTGAAGTTTTCTTAAAGCTTTTAATTGTAATCTAAAACTTTTTGAACATATTTTCTCATTTCTTGAATTTGAGTTTACCTGAGAGTATTTTCTAAGAAATAAAAACAAAAACACTCACCATTCCCTTCACTATGTAGAACATGGCGAAAGTGGAACATTGGCAAATTGAAGCTTTCAAGCACCTGAAAACCGTACAACAAACACGGCAACAAGCATTTTTCTAGGTTGGTAGGTTATGGCCCCATGCGCTCAGCCAAACGTCCAAGCGCCTTTTGCCTTTCGCCTGTTTCGAATTCCACTTGTTCCCCTCTTAAGCTTTTGACAGCTTTTGCTCCACTTTCGGCGCCACTCAGGTCAGCAGCTCAACGCCACACTTAGCTTTCACTCAAAAACCAAACACACTCAAACTGATGCTCGCACAGAGATTTTCCGTTGGTGTTTCATTTCCGTTGGGCCGCTCGTGCTCAGCTTTCATGTTTCACTCATGCTCCGCTTTCCAACTAAGCGCCAACTTGGTACGGTCTATGGGTTGGCGGTGTTCGTGCGTTGGTTCGGCTTTGTCCTGGGCACACGGAGAAAATAGCCCAAAACATAACCACGGCCACGGTGGCAGCAGTGCGTCAGGCCAGTGTTACAAATCGACCAAAGCGTTCGGTACGACAGGTTCTCGAGCACGCGTCCAACCGAGCTGATCTGGTGCGACAACTTGAAACCCAACTGGCAATTAGGCAGCGACTGTCTTGCGGGCAAACAGCAGCTGAAGCAGCAACAGCAGCCTTGTGTGTTAACTCGAAGCTTTAAAGAGAATTTTTCGAATTTTAAACTTAAACGCCACATCCGTTTTAACGGTCGCGCAAGCTTTAATTTTAACGCAACCAATCGACAAAGCGGCACGCAGCACGCACCGAGCATTGCATCGATAAAAGTGTGAATATTGTTGACTAATTGTTGACTCGCGCGCCGCAATCAGCAGGTATGTCTGTCTATTTGTACACGATTTGTGAACGTTGAACGTTCACGTTTATGATTATCAGTTGAATCTCAGTTCAAATTGCTGTAATTTTCGATGAATTAGTAATGTGATAAGAATGTCATTTCGATCTGAATTGGTTGGGATGCAACAAAATTGTTGCGTGCGCGGGCAAAGCATTTTTCCGCTAATCAAGGTTTGTATGTCAGTATTAACATGAATTGAGAAATTAATGTGAAAATGTTTTTCAACGAAACTTTTCATGTTCTGGCATACATATCTACTACAAAAACATGTTCAACAAGAGTGCTGCATATTTAATTTAATGGAATCAATGCTGTAAGCGACACTTACAAAAAAAAAAGGACAAAGCCATAACTGACATGGAATTGGAGCGTTTCAATGGATTACAGGGCCATGTATTGTTTTCACCACCCACTCTTGAGCAACACATGAGGCAATATTTCAATAATTGCTATGTATTGTGTTGTTAATTGACGCATAGTAGTATTAAAGGTGAACGTTTAGTTTGATATAACTTTTGGGAGCTTGAGTCTAAAAACAAATGACGGTTTTAGTGGAATTGAAAGACACTTTTAACGACAACTTAATCATTAATTTATATGGTTTTTGGGTTCTGGATCTTAAGACTAAAGACTTATCAGAGCTAAACAAATTTATAGAAAACTTGAACAAATTTTGTTATTATCAGTTTATGGTTGTTGGTAGTTTAAGCTTAGATAAAAAAGTATCTTACCGACACTTTTGTCATCACTTTATGGTTATTGGGTACTGGATCTTAAGAGAACTTATGAGTACTGAGTCGATTCTAGTGAACGTGATCGACACTTTTATGATCAGTTTTTTGTTGTTGGTAGTTTGAGCTTAGATAAAAACGACACTTAGATAAAAACGACACTTTTGTCATCGATTTATGGTTATTGGGTACTGGATCCTAAATCTAAAGACTTATAAGAGCTAAAAAACTTCTATTGTACTTTACCGGCACTTTTGTCATCAATTTTTGGTTGTTAAGAGTTTGAGCTCAAGTCTAAAGAATTAGAAAAAAAAATGGAAAAATAGTGGAACTACACTTTTGCCATCAGTTTACAATTGTTGAGAATCTAAAGACTTATCTAAACTAAAAAACTTCTATTGGTCTTGGCCGGCAATTTTGTCTTCAGTTAATAGTTTAGTGGTCTCGAACGTTTTGTTTTTGATTCGAAACATGGTTCATTGTCCTAAAAAATACGTTCATTATAAATTATTCTATTTTAAAGATCTTAGCTTTTTTTAGAACAATTTCTGTGCAATCGAACCTTAATTATCCGGGTTTCGATTAACCCAGAACATTAATAATCCAGGAACGATAAAAATAAACTGGTTTTTTACTTCAAATAACCGTAATTAACTCTATTAGACGAGTGAGTGATAATTAAAAAAATATTTTTAAATTTTTTATTGATGAAATTGTACCTAAAAAAAATTAGTTAGTCCCCTTGTTCGAGTTCATTTTTCACAAATATAAACAAGTTTTTGTTCTAGCAATAAGTTAACTTTGACATGAAAATTTTATTTAAAAAACCCATTTAAATACATAAGTAGATGTAACTGACTGTCAGCAATGACCACACATGGACCCAAATTGGGTCCTTAAGGATACCAAATGGATCCATTAACGAGGTTTAGTAGTGATCCATGCGAAAACTTTTCGCACCACACTCGTACTAACTTTTTCTTAGTTACATTCGCGTTCTAGTTGACTGAAAACAAACTATTTTGAGTACTAAATATTTTGTATATATATTGCGGCCACTGCGAACCCTGGAGCCGATCAATCAGTACTAATGAGTCATATAAACTTTATTGTTGTGTGCGTTTTTATTTGTTTATTTATAACAAATTTGAGAACAAATTTTGAAATACTTTCTGAGTTTAAAACATCTTAAAAAGAAACAAAACGAAATGAAAATCGATGTTCAAATGCTTTAGCAAAAAAATTATACATTAAGTACCAATGAACTGATTTGAGAGATCAAATCGAAGAATATTTCAAAATATTTTAAAAGCTCAAAAAGAATTCAAATGTTTGGAATTGAGTTAAGTCATGTCCAAAAATTGTATTGACCAAAAAATTGGCTCGTTTCTAAATTCTTTGAAAACACGTCAAGTCTGCCTTTTTCTATGGAATTATTTATGTTAATTCTGAATCTTTCAGCTCACTCATTCTTGTAGACTTTTCGCTGCAGCACATTTGAATGATATTGTTTTACATAATTAATGGCATTGGTGGCAATTTAATTCGATTTATTTTTCTCCCATCTTCAGTGGCATCAGTAGAAAATTAAAGTCATTGAAATATTTATTTAGATATCTGAAAAAGCAAACTGCTTTAATACAAAAAATATAAAATAAAAACTCCCTTAAAATGCAGCTGCAATCCGGAAAGAGTGCAATTCAATTAGTTTAAATATGCATGGAGTTTTAAGGGGCAAAAAAGCATAGAGTGTAGAAAACAGAAAACCATTATTTTATCAATAACTGGTTGGTATTTTGAAAGTAAATCCATCATCTTTCTAATATAAACGCTCATATCTTTGGGCCACAAACTAGGGCAATCAATACTCAAAAGTTCGTCGACAGTGCCACCAAACACACAGCAAATCCTTTCTAACTGTAAGTTCTGGCAGGACCGTACTTAACGTTGTCCGAAGTGATACACTTTTCATCACAATACGACATTCCGATAGTAAACCCCATTTTTTTTATTTTTCCCATTACGAAAATTTGGCACTGGATTTTCCAATTGAAAAAGTTGCTTATGGGATCTTATTTGTATTTTACTTATTAATTTTATTTTTTTTTTATTTTGTAAAATGTTTTGTACTGGATACTTCTTGCTGTGTTATAAATTATTTCTTTAATAAAAAATATGTACTGAAAAGGGTTTTCAATTTTATTTTGGAATTCTTTTGATTTTTTTAATTATTTTTATTTTTATTTTTATTTTAATATTTAATTTTAATTTTTAATTTTTTATTATTGCTTATTTTAAAATGTTAAATTTTTTCAATTTGATTATAATATTGAATTTATTTTAATATTGTATTTTAATTATTTTTTATTTCTTATAAACATTTTTTGAACTTTTTCAATGTGATTATTTTTGATTATTGAAAACACTTTAATGTTAATATTCAATTTTAATTTTAAAATTTTTATTAGTTTTTATTTGCAATTTTGGTTACTTCTTTTTTCAATTTGATAATTTTTTATTAAAAATTTTTTTTTTTAAATTTTCTTATTTTTATATTTGTATTTAAATTTAATATTTTTATATTTTTCATTATTTCTTATTTACATTTTTTCAATTATTTTTGATTGTTCATAATTCTCTTTATTTTAATTTTAATATTCAATTTTTAGTTTAAAATTTTTATTATTTTTTATTTGTAATTTTAATAAATTTTTATCTACAAACATTTTTTTTTGAATTTTCTTATTTTTATTTTTATATTTGTATTTAATTTTAATTTTTTTATTTTTCATTTTTTCTTAGTTAAATTAATTACATTAATTTTTCAATTTGATTATTTTTGATTGTTTAGAATTCTCTTTATTTCAATATATAAGTTTTGTTTTAATTTTTTTTCCTTTTTTTCTAATTTGTAATTTTTATTATTTCGCATTTTTCCAATTTGATTTTTCTTTTTATTTTTTCAATTATAATATATTATTTTAATATTTAATTCTTATTATTTCATATTTAGAAATTTTGAAATTTTATTGTTTGTGATTTTTTTAATTGTTTTATTTTAATATCCCCTCCCCCTACCCTACCCCTATTATTATTTTAATATTTAATTTTTATTATTTCATATATTGACATTTTTAAAGCTTATTGTTTTTGTTTTTTTTTAATTTTTTTATTTTAATATTTAATTTTCAATTTTTACCATCATATTTCTAATTTAAAATTTTTTATTATTTCCCTCTTTCAATGTGATTATTTTAATTTTTTAAAAATTTAGATTATTTTAATATTTAATTTTTATTGTTTTTTATATCTTATTTAAGTTTTGTAATTTTTTCCATTTGATTACTTTTAATTTTGTGAATTTTTTTAAATTTTTATATTTAATTTTTTTTTTTAATTTTTATTTTTTTATTATATCTTATTTTACATTTTTTTATTGTACTTATTTTCTCCAACTAATTAAACTAATTTATTTGGTCTCTTTTGCTGTTTTTTTCCAATTTTATCAGCATCAAACTTTACACTGATATCATGAATTTTTTCCGCATACTGCACATAAATCAAATACAAATATCCACTCTAGCTTTTGCTTTCATTCAACAATTAATTTAATGTGAGGGTTTTCTGAAACTTTTAAATCCCTTGCGAATCCCTACGGCTTGATCCGAATCTCATTGAAAAACTGTATCGCAGACTATAAATTATTCAAAACATACGCGATCGTAAATTTGCATGTCGAAATTCATTCAAGAGTGAAAATTGCATTTTCCCTTTAATCATCGATTTTTCGAAAGGCATAAAAACAACAACAAAAACAATACATGACAGCTGTATCAACTAAAACAACAACAACAACAACAACATTATGGCAATAGGCTGTGTGGAGTGTGGCTCGAAGGAAGGAAGCATGAAATGTGTAAAAATATGAAAATAAAAATAAAAGTGATTCCGCTTCGCTGCTTCGACGAATGATGTGTGTATGTGTGATAAAATGTGGGCGTATGGGAGCGTATAGAAATCAAAGTGGGATGGGTTGCTTGCAGTGTTAAACTACCATAGCAAATGATGACATTTTGTTTGGCTGATATTTTGCTTCTACACACTTTCTATGAATTATCAATTCAACATAACCTCAAAGCGTATTCAATGAAATGAAGAGAAAACCAAAAATAAACGAAATAAAGAAGAAAAACACTAATAATAAATATGTGTAAACAAAAACAATAATGCAAAGTGAAAAACATGCAAGCGAAAAACAGAGCTTCGAAAAATCAGTTGGGCCGGTCTGGTCTGGTGTCGATTGTGGTGAATGGGTGATGTGATGTGTGGTGCGGTGCACGTGTGCGTGCGAAAGTTTATGTTTATTTGAGTGTGTTTGACTGCGGCTTTGGGCATTTATTGCAATAAACGAGAAAACAAATTTTTATTTTTGTGGTTAAATAATTTAAAAACGTTGAAGTAACAAAGCGTTCAGCATTTCTTTAAGTGCAGAATGACAGAGGCTAAAAATTCAAATTATTAAAAATGTAATAAATTCCATAAAATTTTTACTCAACGCCATTAAACTGCGTCGTCACTGAGCGCTGGCTCACATGTCAGGCCGACTGACAGCGTTTTCGTCAATCAGTTTATGGCAGTGTTATTATTTCATTTTCGGGCACTGCGCTTTCTTTTTTTTGGCTTTCCTTTTTCACATTTTGTTGACAATACTAAATATAATAAGCCGGCATGCTTTTATCCCTCTAAGGCTTCCTCACCTTTTTGCTTCCTGGTGCCTCAGGCACAATTTTCAAATATAAAAGCAACTTTTTTTATTTGAATTTAACCTTTTTAAAAGAACAAATTTACTTAATGTCTGCTTTCAATGCTATTGTTGTTGTAGTTTGACATTCTTGCCGCGCACACTGCCATAAAATTAGTTTTCGGCTTACAAGAAAGCAAAACCCATTTGTTGTTGGCAGCACAGCACCAACCAACCCACGAACCCACCAATGCGCCAAACAACCAACCAACCTGTGCAGCACATCGATTTTTCCAAGTTCTTGTCCCCATATGTCAAATACCACTGTTCACATAACCGCATTGTTGTTGTTGTTGTAGCAAATTACAAACTGCTGTGTCGCCTCATAAAATTGTCGTTTTGTGCTCTTCTTGCCTAATGTTGACATTTATTTTTATGATCAGTTTAGTGAGCCCTCAGATTATTTGGAATTTTTGTTACGGTCCAGTGGCTGTTGTTGTTGTTGTTTTGAGAAAAATTATATTTAATTTTCGAATGTATGAAAAAAATCAGGAAATAAAAAAATCTTTGTGCATAATGTGATTTTGGTTTAATGGATGTCTTTCAATGTTTAATTTATTATCATCGATTAAATGAGAACCAAAGCAATGCTTAATGGTAGATGTAAGGATCGCCTTATATCTATAAATACCTTGGAATTGTTTTAGCATTATTTAATCAAATTCCAATTTGATGGGAAAAACTGTAAGAAAATAGTTAGTTAGGTGACCCTTTCAATTCTACGTACTAAACACATAAAAAATCAACATATCAGACAGTTCGCTCGTCCCAATCTGTGGAAGTATACCTTTCAAGAAAATTTTCGATTCAGTCTTAAGGTCTTTGGTTCTGATAGATTGAGTTGGCAAGAAAGTAATTTTTGATTTGTAGTGTAAAGTAAAATTCAAATTTTTTTATACAAGGAATACGAGAATTTTCCACTTTTTAGCTTTTGACATCTTTCTGGCAGCCGCCGTGGCTCAGTTGGTTAGTGCGTTGGACCGCGAGTCGCAGGCAGCAACCTCAGGTTCAAATACTGCCTGTAATAACACCTAAAAAAATAACGGGAAAACTCATTTTCTCTTTCGGTGGCTGTCCTCTCAGCTGGAAATGGCAAACCTCTGAGAGTAAAAATTGCTTATGAAAAAGCTCCCAACCTGCCGTTCGGAACCGGCATAAAACTGTAGGTCCCTCCAACCCGCGTACAAATTCACACGCACAACACGGGTAGTTGCGGGAAGCTAGGCCTTAGTCTCGCGTAAGCGGGCTGTCGTGCCAGTCAATTAATTAATTAATTCATCTTTCTGGCAACTGATTTCGCTTCTGATAAAAAAATCATAAAATTTCTGATTCTTATTAGTAAAAAACTGATCCAAGCACGATTTCAAATCATCATTTTTGGCTAAAGTTTTTCCATTTAAAAAGTTTTGCTAGCTTCGAAATAAATGGTAAACTGATGGTGCTTTATGGTGGAGGTGACATATGGTGAATTTCACATCAATCTCCAATCAAGCCCCAGAAACTTTCTACAAGTCACAAAAGATTTGTGAGGCCTTGAGGCCTATAAGATACCAAAAATGAGAAGTGAGACCTTGAGGCCTAAAAGTTACCAAAGATGTGGGCTATATGGTGGATTTCACACCAATCTCCAATAAAGCTTTAACAACTTTCTACAAGTCACCATAGATGTGTGAGGCTTGCATTATGGTGGTGGAATACTATGGTGAATTTCACATCAATCTTCAATAAATTCCTTTAAGTTGCCCAAGTGTAAGGCCTTGAGGCCTACAAGTTGTCAAAGATGTGGGGTATGTGTTGAATTTCACATCAATCTTCAATCATGCCTCAATAACTTTCTACAACCCACCAATGATATGTGACGCCTTGAGGCCTACAAGTTACCAAAGAAGTGGTGGATTTCACATCAATCTCCAATCTCATGAAGCTTCAAAAACTTTCTTCAAGTTATCCAAGTGTGAGGCCTACAAGTTACCAAAGGTCTCAGCTATATGGTGAATTTCCAATCATGCTCCAATAACTTTCTTCAACTTACCCAAGTGTGAGGCCTTGAGGCCTACAAGTTACCCTACAAGATGTGGGCTACATGGAGGATTTCACTTTTCAATAACTTTCCAATAACTTTCTTCAAGCCACCAAATATTTCTGATCTACTCATATCTCCTCTCCTATGTAATCCCACCAAATTGACAGCATCATCTTTTTTTTATTCAATTCCAATTTTGATGTGATTTGTGCTTGAATCATAATGAATCATAAATCTTTCTTTTAATGTTATTGCAAAGTAGTTATTTTTCATCTCCAGTGATGTTTTGTTTCAAAAAAGGGTCAACTTCTTTACATTTGAGATTCATATCGCAAACATTGGTTCGTTGTGTTAAGTGAATCTCTTTCAGTTGGTGAGGAACCAAAATATCAAGCCTCTTTACGAGTCTAAGACCTTTTAACCCAAGTTCGCCGAACTTTAAAAGTAACCAAAACCTTAAGAAGTGACCTTAAACTACTGAAAAATTCAAGATTACAAAACATGTTGAAATCGAAAATCTTTGGGTATAGAATTTATCACCATTTGAGCTGCTTGATGAGACTGTGATGCCCACTTCTGGTAATAAAATATACATTTAAAAAATGGTTAGGTGATTTTTACTTGTTGTGTTTGATACATTTTACTTCTCAGCAATCTCTCGCAGCAATCACAGTTACATAATGATTCGACTTAATTATGGTTTTAATTATTCAGTCGAATCGTCATGGAACTGTGCGAGAGACTGCATGATTTTAATTTGATTTGATTTGGTTGTCATTAACTTCAGTATGTCGACCAGAATGTTGGTCATCTTCGATTCAAAAATCTCCAGAACGGAATTTTGTAAATTAATTCTGACATGTTTGTTCTGTTAACCCTTTCGCTACAGGTTTTTACTAAAGGAAGGTTTTTACAAAAGGGAAAGTTAAAATTTTAAATTTTATGTTATGGTAGGCTTCTATGTGGTTATATGTATTAGCAACATTCCATAAGACATTTTCTAATTTTTATACTCGGACCCTGTATTTTAGAGTGTTTTTCTATGAGAGCAACCACATCGTTGTGGCTGTAATAATTACTTAAACATAAAAATGTTTCTTTCTTTCATTTATTCTATTTCTATTTATCTATTATTCAATTTCTTCATTTATTTCAGCCAAAATTAAAAAAAAGGTATCTAAATTGAAAGAAAACGTCACATTAAAAAGTTCTCTATTTTTTTCTGTTTCTTCTTCCTTTACTAAGTCAAGATATACATACCATTAGAAAACGTGTATATTTCTCTTCTTTAAACTTAAATATTCAGTTTATTAATTTCGTATTTTTCCTAAAACTTCAAACTATTTTAAGACCAAAAAAAAATGTATTCTTGCAACCATAGAGGATGCAGACGTCCACAAAGTAGCATGTTGCCATATGGCAACAAAATAGCAAAAGGGTTAAGTAAACAACACCATAAATTTACATATCTCTCTGTGATCCTTAGAGGCTTTTTTGCTTTACAAAACTATTCAATTTTTTCTTTTTTTTTCTATTTCATTTTAAAATTAATTTAATCAACAACAAACAAAGCTAAAAGTGACAGATATCATCTATCAAAAGAAAAAATCGTTGAGAAACATACTTCAAAACAAACCTTTGTGATTCTTAGGGGCTTTCTTGCCTTTGCAAACTTATTTAATTTTTTTAATTTTTCTATTTCATTTCAAAACAACATTTAATCAACAATAAACAAAGCTAAAAGTGACAGTTATCAAATGTCGAAAAGGGAAAAATCTTAACCCAGACAAAAGTCCTTCAAAACCTAACCTTCACCTATTTGTCATCTTATAGCAAAAGCTAAGTATGATTGATTTATGGGTTTAATTTAAGTAGGCACCAACAAATTAATATTTTTAGAAGTGAATTCAAAGCAAATTACAAACATTTTATTGTTATCCCCAAAATAATTTCCAATAATTTGCAGCGATATCACGGAAAGTTTGTGTTCTAATTGAGGTCTACGAATTGAACGCGTTTGTTCAAAACCCTGTTTCTTTAATAATGCTTAAATAAAATCAAAAGGTGATAATTTTGTATTTTGCCATAAATATTAAATAAGTTTTCTGTGACTAAAAAATATTGATACAAAATTTATTTAACCCGTTTTAAGTTAAAATGGTTCAAAAGTAAACTAGCTCTAAAACTCTAACAAAGAGGCGTGGCGACTTCAAATGTCGTGAGCACACTTCTTAGGCAAATGTTTCATGATTTAAATACCAAAAAGTAATATCAAAATTCAGGATCGAGAGGGTTAAAGCCTTTTCATCATTAAATTAAAAGCCTTCTCATTGCTTATTCAATTTAACAACTAATTTTATATATTCTATAACTAACGGTACCTGCAAAAGATGCGCTTCAAAGTGCGTGTTTTGTGGCATTCAGTTAATTTTTTATAAAACTGTGATAACAATTTGCATACATTTAGCTTAAAGTTTTTAAGACTTAAAACTCATTTGAATTCCCTTGCACCGTGGCCTCTTCTCACTCACTCTTCACTCTTGAGTCACAGATGTATCAAATCGAACTTATCAGCTGCTTCCATGTATTTCATGGCAGCTACACACACACACACACACGCACACCTGCGGCTGTTATTTGGGCGCGCCCGAACAGTTGGCGGCACTGTCACATGGCATCGAGTTGTGCTGGATTTTATTAGGCAAGATTGCCAACGTTGGTGACGTTCACTCAAGCAAATGAAATGCCGAACATGGTCGCGCATGACTGCAGCCAGCTGCACGTTTGACTTTTGGCGCACGTCCCGGTTCATTATACCCCGTTGCACTCGAGAATGTGGCAGATTTTTGGGCACTTTCCAGTCAGTGAGCTGACGATTACTGTCGGTGGGATTTGGGGTTAAGTCAGCAGGCGAATGGAGCAGGAATGATAACGAAAAACGTCAGTTGTTGTATAATGCCTGAAGGTACTGTACGCTGTGCTTTGGTAGACTTGCATGCAATTTTACAACTGACTAGTTGATGTTTCCACGCGGAAATCGATTATGTAAAATAGTTTGGGATTATCATTCGTACAGGAGAAATATTTGTTCTTTTTATTTCTTTTGTATTTGGACAATTTTGAATTGGTTGTGTGACTCAGTAGTTTTCTTTTAGCAGAAATTATTGAAACTCTGACAGATAATTTGGCATCTTTAAAATCTTTTTTGGAGATATATTATCTGATAACATATATAGATAGATATATTATCTGAATACAACAGAGTAACATTATTTGAAGATATTTCGTACTTTCAAACCATTGAAACACAAATCGGACCAAAGCACAGTGAGTCGACTCCACACAACCGCGGCACAAAATTAGAAGGGGTGGTCTGTTCTTAATACAATTTGGTGAGTAAGATAATCATGATCTGCTCAATTGAAACCGCCATTTTGTTTTTCTGAGACTTAAGTTTGCAATGTTCAATGCATGTTTTGCATTTGTGCAGTTTTTTTCATTTGCATACTTTCAGTATGAATAAAATATATTTTGTCGAAAAATTGGTGTTAAGACCTCTTTAGATTATTTTCTGAGATTGAAAGACATCGGAGGATGTGTTTACCCTATTCGACAAAGAAATAATGCTTCTTGAATTAAACAAAAATTCAGGAACATACTTTCACATACTTTTTACATATTTTCCTCTAAGTTTGGCCAATTTCATGGTTTTTTATTTTGAAAAATATTTTTAATTAAATGTGAAGTAGAAACCTGAGCTTTGTAAATTTTCAAAACACATTAAAAGCGAAAATGGTCATATCAATTCTCAATCTATATTGAAAGGTTTAGCAGCTTTTTGTAAGCCATGTATTTTTTAAATTTTTTACTCAATAGACTAAAAACCAGAAAACATGTGTTTAAATTTTTTTGCGAGAAAAGTTTAAAAACATAAAGTTTAAAGTTTAAAGGACATAAAAATCATTAAATTTTTTTTCGAGAAAAGTATTGACTTTGAGCAGATTTGGTGCACATACTAATTAATTTTTGCACAGATTTGTTGGGGTTTTCTTAGTTGGAGTTTTACCTTTCAAAGGACATAAAAATCATTAAATTTTTTTTTCGAGAAAAGTATTGACTTTGAGAAGATTTTGCACACACACACTTATAATTTTTTTGCACAGATTTGTTGGGGTTTTCTTAGTTGGAGTTTTACCTTTCAAAGGACATAAAAATCATTAAATTTTATTCGAGAAAAGTATTGACTTTGAGAAGATTTTGTGCACACACACTTATAATTTTTTTGCACAGATTTTTTGAGGTTTTCTTAGTTGGAGTTTTACCTTTCAAACGACATAAAAATCATTAAATTTTTTCGAGAAAAGTTTCGACTTTGAGCAGATTTGGTGCACACACACTTATAATTTTTTTGCACAGATTTGTTAGGGTTTTCTTAGTTGGAGTTTTACCTTTCAAAGGACATAAAAACCATTAATTTTTTTTTGAGAAAAGTTTCGACTTTGAGCAGATTTTGCGCACACACTAAATAATTGTTTGCACAAGATTTGTTGGGGTTTTCTTAGATGGAGTTTCACCTTTCAAAGGACGTAAAAATCATTACATTTTTTTGGAGAAAAGTTTCGAATTTGAGCAGATTTTGTGCACACACACTTATTAATTTTTTCCACAGATTTGTTGGGGTTTTCTTAGTTGGAGTCTTACCTTTCAAAGGACATGGTTGGTTGGTTGGTTTAGTGGCTGCCTCTGTATGAGACACACTTAGGCCTATTGGCCCGTTGTAATACCACAAATTCCACCCGTTTGAAATGTGTATGCAACACTGTTTTTTGCAACATGTGATACAACACACATTTCAAACGGATGGGGAAAGGGAGGGAGGGGACCTACAGTTTAACGCCGAATCCGAACGGCGATTGGCAGTTTTTCTTTCACACTTGGAGGTTTTGCCATTGCCTGCCAAGAGCGCACTTGTGCGATTCTTGTAATTCTCATTCCCTTCATGTGGATAGCGATAGAAGTAGATGAGTGTTTTTTCCAGCCCAAGCCAGGAATCGAACCTGGGGCGCTCGGTATGAGAAGCCAGCGCGCTACCCGCTGAGCTATCGAGGCCGACTTCAAAGGACATAAAACAATAAATTTTTTTTCGAGAAAAGTTTGGACTTTGAGAAGATTTTGCACACACACACTTATTAATTTTTTGAACAAATTTGTTGAGGTTTTCTTAGTTGGAGTTTTACCTTTCAAAGGACATTAAAATCATTCAATTCTGAAACTATAAATTGTTTGAATTTTGTCTATGAAACGAATCACTGTGCAAACGACTAAAAGTTTCCAGTGTCTGATGATAAGAAAAACGTTTTTTTCCGCATAATCAACTCAAAGCACGTGTGAGAATAAAGGAAAGTAAATGCTCAAATAGACCGAAATCAAACATTTTCTTGTTCCCTTTTCATATAATTTTTCCCATTTTCATCAAATTTATCGAACACAGACATCCGAGTACGGCACAATGTAGACTTTTGTTGTTGATAAAACCCACACAACAATGTTGCGTCAGACTCTATCGAGATGTTTCCTTCGATTGTGCAAGTAACTGAATTGAACTTTCTAAAGTTTGCTTCATATTTGATTTCATTCGTTTTTCGTTGCTTTTCACTTGACTGCTTTCGGCAATTTCTGCTGTCTGCTGTCAATCCTTTCTTTCCGGCTTTTGTTACATGCCGTCCACAAATAACTAAGCGCCGGCAAACCTCACATTAACGCACACCAAGTCTTTAGCTCATCGCTCGGACAATTGATTGATGAAGCCGCACATGTTCGCTGCTCGTCCTGCAATCCTTGCGGCAATGGCTGCCGCACCGTTTGCTATGCTTTGCCAGTTTCTTCACTTTAATATTCTCATGCTTCATGCTGCCTGTTGTTGTTGTTGCATTTAGTTGTTCTTGTGTTTGGTCAGATTTCCATCAAATGCTAACAACACCTGTCACGAGAGCCAAACTGTAGAAAGTGCTGAAGGAATAATGTCCAGAAGCGAAGCAACTCAAAGCCCATCAAACAGCAAAAATAAGGGCGCCAAGTGAAAGGCGCTCTTCATAAATTTGGCCCTGAATTCGATATTCATTTGCCGTCAGCAATTTGACTTTGATGAATTCACTGCTGTTGCTTACGACTACGTTGCGGGTCTCCGGTTGCCGTTGCTGTAGTTTTCAGTTTTCAGTGCGCTACAAAGAAAACTGTGATTTTCAACTGAAAATCTTAAATGTTTGCCAGTTGTTTGCCTTTTCTGTTTTGCAAAAGTTGTGCACATACATGGAATTCTTGCGTCAAATAATGACATTTCACTCAAGGTGAAGGTGACTGCCTGCAGCTGCGCTTCGTGCCTTCACATTCGTATTTTAGTTCCGTTGACGTCTTCGTCATCAATCATTTTGCAACTTAATTTGCAAAAAAAATTTACATTCCGCTGCCATGTGAAATGCAAGAAAAACGTAGCAGATATGGAAAATTTGCAAAATTACTCGCTGGAAAATGAAAATTGCACAAATATTTATAATTAAAGTCGACAAGTGAACTCGACGTTTTGCACTTAAATCTCTTAAATGTAGTCACGAAAATTGCTGCAACAGCAGAGAAAAATTGAGACGAAAATTGAGACCAACAAAACGCATCATTAATCATTGGGCTTAAAAAATTCGTAATGCCTACGAAACAAGTGGGAATGACATATATACACATATACATATCTATACGTATATTTGAGAATATGTACATATATATAAATATTCTATTGAGACATCATTTTCAACATCATAGTCGCTTGGCATTTCCGCAGTCCTCGTAATTGATAAAAGTCTACGCTAGATTGATGAATTTTGCATGCATTTATCTGTCTGAGAAGAATTTGAAGAATTTCAATTTGGTGCTAAAAAGTCAAACTCAATCCATAAATTTATCGATATTGAATTTCATAGCAACAATAACTTTGGAATTGTTAAAAAAACACACACAATAAAGATGTGGTGGATTTTTAGTCATCAGTCACTTTTACGACAGTAGAAAGGATGGTAGACATTATGTATGAATCAAATGTTGGTCAATGTTTTTTTACAAGACGTGGTACGAAACGGTAACTAGTTGAGTCGCATATCCTTCGCTTCGCAAAAGTGACGGACCGACTTATGTAAAAAGTACTTGTTATCACAATTTGTATGCTTAAAAATTTTTTTAAAGCAATTTTCGTAACATAAACTTACGTAAATTTGTTATTTATAAAAAATCGCAGGTCATAGAAAATTTCTTCAGAAACTGACAACCTAGTCAACAGCGAATTTAAAATGTTCTTGTTATGGTAATATTTAACTTTAAAAATGCTTTTGAAGCAATTTTCGTAACATAAGCTTACGTAAATTAGATATTTATAAAAAAAAAAAATCACAGGTCATAGAAATTTCATCAGAAACTGACAACCGCGAATTTAAAATGTTCTTGTTATCGTAATATTTAACTTTAAAAATGCTTTTGAAGCAATTTTCGTAACATAAACTTACGTAAATTAGATATTTATAAAAAAAAAAATCGCAGGTTATAGAAAATTTCTTCAGAAACTGACAACCTAGTCAGCAGAGAATATAAAAAGTACTTTTTATCATAATTTTTATCCTAAAAATGATTTTGAAGCAATTTTCAAAGACCAGATACCCTTAACCCATTAAAGCCGGGTACCAGTTCCGCCCATACGATTTTGATAAAATTTCATACGCGACCTGGAATTGGCCCAAATGATCAGAAACAAACAACATTTCAGCTTTCTATCTCTGTACGTTGCTGAGATATTCATTAGGAATTTTGTACCCATTACGCAGCAATGGTAGCTTTTTTCCATACTTTTTAAAGTGATCAGCTAAACACGTGAACAAAAGATGTATTGTTTACAACTGAGTTAGGAGGCAAATTTTTGTGAGGTTCACCTCCGGAAAATTTACAATTTTTGGAGTCTGGTAACTCTAGCTAGATGGCGGAATTTTAGGGTGACCTCCACTAGACTAAGGTAATTCCATCTTTACCCCAACCATCCCTATCAATGATTTTGAGATATCTCTACCACGAACTTTTCTGTGATTTTTAAAAAAAGTCAGTTTTAATGGGTAAAATTTTACCCATTAGGCAGCAATGAGTTAAGGAGATATCTGTAAGAGTCAGCAGCACCAAAACGGGCCTCTGAGGGACGGCTCAAAGTTCAAGACTCGTGTCTTATCTGTTCCGTATGTACAACACAGACCACAAAGTAAAACACAAAAATGTTGCAATTGTTGAACTGTTAACAATTTTCCATAATACAATACCCGAAATTTCCCATTTAAACAAACCTCGCTTGAGATATTGTCACCATATTTTTTTCTGGGTCGGTACATCTGTCATCTGGTGCTCAAATATCTTTTCGAGTGCCTTTTGTCGAAAGTTTGTGCATGAAAACTTAAAACAAAAAAACTTTGTTTCTTGTGTTCTGTGAATTTCGCAATGTCGAATTTATTTAAGCAAAAAGTTTGATTAAATGTCTGTGTTTGAGGGAAAATGTTTGTCCCAAGAGATCAAAATTATGGAGAAGCAACTTGTGGTTTCTTAACTACAACAATGTATTGTCTCACACAACTAATTTTTTAGGCAACTATTCGACCAAAGGCAAAGTTCATATCGTTCTGAAAGCATTGCCCGCTCCATTTCCCATGACTCAAGTTACCACTTCACGTAAAGCGTTTGGGAACAAATGAGAAAATAAAGGAGCTAAAGTTGATCCCAAATTCAGAATATGAAAAGTGTTTTCAAGATTCCAAATATTGTGTGTTCAAGTGTTTAGTAGACCAACTACTTTGATAACTTGAAGTATCCACCAGGAAAAAAAAATTGTATAGACAACAAAATAATGTATAACACAGTGCAACAGTAAAAAAAGGGACAAGGTCAAACATGTCTCATTCGATAGAGGACCTTAGTAGATGAAAAAGTGTCAACGGATTTTTTCCGGAATGTTCCAGTTTTTTTAAATGCAGTTTAAAGATGGCGGCTTAGTGCCCCTTACTGAAACTTTTAAAACATCATATCTTTTGATTTAAATGTCAGAAAGGGATAAATTTTACGTCAAATGAAAGCCAATAATATGAAGTCGAAGAAACAATATCTTTTTATGAAAAATTTTATGAAAAAGGATATGAAGGACCTCAAATTAATTTTTATCCTTGAATATCCTGGAAACCGGGAGAGCTTAATTTATATAAGTGACTTCTGGTAAAAAGCATTCAAACATCTATACTGCTTATAAATTTCATGTAAATCACTTTTACAGTTAAGACTCTACAACGATTAAAAAAATGTGCTTTGCTACATTCGATGTTTTTAGTAAGCAACTACGAGATATTCTGTACATAAAAACATGAATGTAGCAGTGTCTAATTTTTGAAACGCTGTAGTGGCTTAACAGTAAAAGTGATTGAAATTAAATTAATACGCAGTATAGATTTTTGAATGCTTTTTTACCAGAAGTCACTTATATAAATTTAGCTCCTACGGTTTCCAAGATATTCAAGGATACAAATTTAGTTGATGTCCTTTACGTCTTTTTTTATAAAATTTTTCAAAAAAGGCTATGGTTTCTTTGGCTTCATATCATTAGCTTTCACTTGACGTAACAATAATTTTTTTCTGACATTTGAGTCGAAAGATATGAAGTTTTAAAAGTTTCAGTAAGAGGCACTAAGCCGCCATCTGTAAACTGCAATTAAAAAAAACAAACAAACTGGAACATCCCGGAAAAAAGCCGTTGGTACTTTTTCACGTACTGAGGTCCTCTATCGAATGAGATATGTTTGAGCTTGTCCCTCGAAATTTTTTTGAATTTGTTGCACTGTGTAATCATTAAAGGACACTAAGCGACAAACTGAAACTTTTTGGGAATTGATTTTAGTAAAAGAACAAGAAAACAATAATCGATGAATTGTAATTCAAATAATTTAAATAATTTAATTTTATAAACAAAAAATTAATGCATATCTCCAGGGACTTAACTATTATAAGTTTTTTAAGAAATTAATTGCAATGTAACTATTACAATGCAACATAAATTTTATTTGTGGGTTATAATTATTAATTACGACAATTAATTTTTACGTTGCATAATAACTGTTATGAGAAATAAATATTTTTTTCATTCTGGATAATTATTATTTTGGGATTTTTTTGTTTATGTTGCTTCATAACTTTTATTTATGATTTTTTTTTTAATTTACGTTACCGATAACTATTACTTGAAAGACAATTTTTTTTACGTTGCCTCATAACTTTTATGAAAGAAATTTTTTTTATTTACGTTGCCTTACCACATTTTGAGCATGAATTGATTTTTAATTGGTTAGTTGTTGGTGGAAATAAGGTTTCTGCAGTTAATTTGCGATTGTCAGTTTAAAACAATTAAAAATGAATTCAAATGAAATTCAAATGAATTTTCAAAATAATAGTTATCGGCAACGTAAATGAAAAATTCATAAATAAAAGTTATGAAGTAACGTAAAAAAAAAAATTTCTCAAAATAATAGTTGTCGGTAACGTAAATTAAAAAAGTCATAAATAAAAGTTATGAAGCAATGTAAAAAACAAAAATCCCAAAATAATAATTATCGACAACGAAAAATATACTTGTTACTTATAACAGTTATTATGCAACTGAAAAATATTTATTACATGATACTAGTTATAGTTAGGCGACCTAAAAAATTTCTTATTGGGAATAATTATTATAAAACAATAATTACAGAAATTTCTTAAATTAGGGCAATTTTTTCATTCCCAAAAATATGGATAATAATTATTTTAGGTGTCTGAATTTTTCTGTTCGCACGAAAACATATCCGCGAAAAAACTGTTATTTTCATGTAAAACATATAAAAAAATATATAAAAAAATATATATAAAACATATTTACTAAAGCACTACATATGACGTAAATTTTTCCTGTTTCCGTTTCTTTGTTGATAATTAGAATTTAATATCAATTTTGTGCTTAATTTAAATTTAAATATTTTATTTCCATGCCAAAAATATGTAGGTGTGTCAAAATGCCGCAAACGATATGCAATGTACGACATCTGTTTATATCTACGTATATATTGCGTGCAGTAGCGCACGCAAGGGGCGTTGTGGGCGAGTTGAAACCACTGCAAATATTTGTTTGTTACAAATATTTTGGGAGGCTGAACCTTACCAGAACCAAAATGATGATGATGCATGTATGTGGGTGTGTTTTTTTTTTTACTAACCGAGTTGAAAAATATGTATGTGTGTGTGTGTGTGTGTGCTGGTGGCTTCTCCTGCCGCCATAATTGGCACCGCAGATGGCATTTCAACATATGCGAATTTTGCTGGCATTTCCATATAAACAAAAGTAAGAAAAAACAAAAAAAAATTCAACAACCAAATAAATTTCCACACCTCTGGAGAGAAACAAACACAAGAAAAGGTAACGGTAAAGTAAAGCAAACAAGAATAAATTGAATTAGAATGAACTGCATGAACGAAACGACACGAAACGAAACGTAACGTAACGGCGCGCCCGCACGCTGAGCGACTCAGCGTGCGACGCACTGTGCCGAGATAAGGCCACGTTCCGGCTACAACAACAACAACAACAACAATAACCCCATTTGCAGTTGCTATCTCTGGCTTGATTGTCTGCAGTATTTGCCGTTTGCTGCTGCTTCAATTTATTTAATTTAAGGTCAAATACAACAACAAATAAACCAAAAAAAAAATAAAAAAATTCAAGTAGGAATTGAAATACAAAATTTAGCAGAAAAATAAATAAACAACGAAAGAAAACACTGAGATTTCCTGCGACTAGCATAAATTAATTTTGCAATTTTCGCACAATATGCAACAACAATGCCACAGCTCAAGTTGTGTTAACTAGAAACACAACAACACAGCACAGCACAGCACAGCAACACAAAGGCCACAGAGCACAGTGGGCTGGCTCAAAGAAACGCTGCATAGTTAAAAGCGCCAAAGCCTGTTAAAGACTACCAAGCGAAAAGTCTAAACTACAACAACAATGAGTATATGAAAAAGGCGGCAACATGGCCACCTTTTGCTTGTTCAGGCTTGACGGTGCTGTGCCGCTGTTGGCTGTGGCCATTGTGGCGTCACTATTTTTTGCTTAGGTTGAGGGCAAAGCATGTTAGTTTAGTTTTTTTTATTTATTTTTTGTTCTCTTTTAACTCTCAGCTAATGTTGTTGTTGCGCACAGCAGCATGTAGAAATATTAGATTTATGCGAAAATTTATTATGTATACATACCTGCGTTCGCAGCATAAATAATGCATGTCAGAAGTGGTTATAAATACCAACAACAACAACAACAACAACAACAAAAATGCTAATAATGTGATTGTAGCAACGGAAGCTTGAAGCAACAACAATAAAAAATGAAGATATATGCGCGTCTGTATAAAATATGCACTACAACACGTTCGAAACGTGCTGCGAGATATTACTAGCGATATTGGCAGCAACAACAACAACAACAACAACACTTGCTCAGCGGCACAGTAAGGCCAATATTATATATTGCCATTGTTGACCTCAAACATGTAAGCGGTCATAAGTGCCAAGCAAGTGTGGGACTGGGGGCGTTGGTGAACACCCCTATTACCAACATTACGGCCCATTGTCATGTACCATTACCATAGACATAATACAACTACTTATTTATTGGCAATAGCCTATGATTTGTTGTTGGACGTATTTTATGGCATGAGGCACTTAGCACTTCAATCTATGTTTGTGTGTGTGTGGCTCTTTGTGGCCCAGTGTTTGACGTTATTTTATCTCATTATTGATTACAAACAGAAAAAAATTAAAGGACCCAACCTCGTCCCTATGCCTCGTTCACACACAAGAAACACTGTCACTTGCTCACGTTGTGCATTTTATTTATTTTTATCGTTAAATTATACACCAATACACACGCAGACGCGTGAAAACCTGTGCCGCTGACCCCAACACTGGGCCGCCCTCTGCTTTGCTCAACGCACACACGGAGTTCTGCGTGAAGCCCTGCAGCTGAAACCTTATAGAGGAAGAAGAAGAAGAAACAACAACAATAATAACAACCAAACGAACGACAGTAATCGATGTGGTTGTGCGTTTTGTTGTGTTGGTAAACTGTCATTGTTTGTTGTTGTTGGAAACAGTGATGGCCAAAAGCAATCAATGTGGCAATGATGAAGCTAACAAAAAATTCAGGAAATCCTCAATCATTGAGAGAAAAATCAGTCTTGTTTTCTTGTATAAGTAGAAAAGTGGGAAAATAAAGAAATTCAATGGAGCGTTTAACTGTTAACATATATTTAGGTAGGTAAATAATATTTAGAAACATAAGAAAAGTACAGGGAAAGCGAAATCAGTAGAAAAAGACAGAAGATAAAAACATTATTAAAGAAGTTTAAAGGGCATAAGAATCCAGCGCTAATTTCCAGGACATTTTTATGAAGATAGCACAGCGTTAGAGTTTGAATGTTATCCACTTACGAATCCAAAGAATGCAGACTTTTATGAAATCGAACTAATTAGTTAGAATGATGAAGGAAAATCCAACTGATTTTGGATTTTCTAATGAAATTTTTAAAATTTTCTTTTTCTTAACTGGTCATAACAACCCAAAGTTCAGCAACAACAAAGTTCTCCAGGCAACTCTGCTTTGAGTGCGCCTTCTTCAATTGGTCAAACCAAGAGATTCCACCAGAGAAACGATCCAACTTCTGAGTCGAACACCTCTTTTTGGCTGCAGATTCACTGTCCTTACGGCAGACATGGTCCAGCCATCATGGCTCCTGGATGTTGATTCGCTGTGCTGTGTTCATGTCTTCAACCAGCTCATACAACTCACTGTTCATTCGTACTCGATAGTCCTCGCCAATACGAACAGCGCCGAACGATTTTGAGATTTTGCCATGCAATTTTGGTTGACCCCAAAAAGGAGTAGAGGATTGAGTTGGTTAGCTAGAGTTATATTTATTCTGTTTTCTTCAGAAAGGAATCTTTTTTGTGCATCTCAATGTTTGAGAAATAACTTAAATTTTTGAAAAGAGGCTGGACAGAAATAGTGAAAAACACTCTATTTTTTATTCATAGGTATTATAGGAAAATTTCCAAATTTCCTGGCTCAGGTTAGTTATTTGGTCCAATAGTTATTGTGAGACCAAATCCATCTCGTTAAATTGCATGTGAACAAGCTTCTTTATCTGCAGTTAAGCTGAGAAACTACTCCATGATCTCTGTCCCAACTGATCTCTGTGAAATCCAAACTAGTTTTGTGCTTTACCAGCCAAGAGGTGAACAGAGTTTTTCTGTAGTGTAAGTTTTTTTCATTAGAAACCCATATAATAGTAGGTAATTCTACATTGGAATCCCAAGATTTAAGAATCCTTTAACAGTCCAATAAGAATTCGGATTTGATGGTTCCATGAATGCAGCTTGGCTATTGCAGAAGATCACAACTGTCTTATCTCTGCAATTACTGAGAAGATAGCAGGACCCGATAATTCTCGGATTTATTGGTTCTCCAGAGCCATGAGTGCAGCTTGGCTATTACAAAAAATCGCAACACTCTTATCTCTAAAATTCCTGAGAAAATTGAAGGACCCCATAAATCTTCATTCCTTTCCTCAAGAGAAAAAGCTAATCTAATCAAGTAGTTTTAGCGAAAACAGCGCCCCAAACCGATCTTAGCGAAGTCCCCAACCATTCTGCTTTCGTTTCCTTTACACAACAGATGGCGCTATGGGCGGTAGCTCACATCATCGGAGGCGGCAGTAGGTGGCAGCCCAATTTAACAATTTTTAAGCACAAGCAGCAAAGTTGTTTCGTGCTGTGGACTCACTCCATAGAGAATAGGCTAATTGATTCTTTGAAGACGCCTATTGTGGACATATGCTGATCTCAAGGATCTTTCTGGTCTTAGCAGAAAGTTTGTTTTCTTTCTGTTCAAACCTATCAAGAAACACTTCACTTGTTCCATACAAAATTTCCAAAGACTATCGTTATTATCAGAGAATTCTCATGAAATCAATTTCTTTAAATATCGTTTTTGAATGTTTTACTAGATAACTCAAAAAGTCTTCAACAAGAGAACTGGAAAACATTTTCTGAAAAAATTTACAATAAATGAAGAAGACAGTAAAGTCAAGGATTTGGCAGCTGATTTTAAAAAATACTAATCTATTGAAAAATTTCGTACCCAACGTTTGAATAGATCTGCCTTCAAAGTTCAATAACACTGATCAACAGGCAAATGGCTTTTCTGGTTCTGACATCAGTTCTAGGGTAATTAGGGACCACTGATTTCGAATCCGCAAACCGTTTTGAAAACTTAGTTTCCGTTTTCCCAAAAAATGGGCGTGTCACTTTTTCGGATTTTCCTTGACTTTTTTCACGTTTGGGATTGTAATTTCAAAACCAATAAACCGGTTGACATGATTTTCACTTTGTGGGATTTACAACACTTCACGGCTTCTTTTCCAATGTAATTTATTTGTATAAGTTTTAAAGATCCGCGGCAATTGGACCTCAAAGTCGGAAAATATGGAATTTCAAGGCATATTCTTTGATGTTAAAAAACAAACACATTTTTCGTAAATCAATTATCGAGTTATGTATAACACGAAAGCGGAAACATGAAATTATACAACACAGCCAAATTTTTTGGCGTGAGTCCCATTCTCATCGAAATAATAGCAAAAATGTACCATAGTCATTTTCATATTTATTGATACTATTTCCTTAAAAAATTAAGGGCCTCAAAATATGCTCTTTTATATATTCCATTCACTGTCTGGAATACAAGCGAAAAACAATAAAATTTTGAATTGCTTCAAACAAAACAAAATTAAAAACTTTGCATATTTTGAGGCTCTCACTTTTTAAAGGAAAAAAACTGAAATCTGTTGAAAATGACTTTGGTACATTTTTGCTATTATTTCGATGAGAATGGGACTCACGCCAAAAAATTTGGCTGTGTTGCATTACTTGATGTTTCCGCTTTCTTGTTATACATAACTCGATAATTGATTTACGAAAAATGTGTTTGTTTTTTTACATCAAAGAAAACACCTTGAAATTCCATATTTTCCGACTTTGAGGTCCAATTGCCGCGGAATTTTAAAACCTATAAAAATAAATTGCATCGGAAAAGAAACCGTGCGGTGTTGATAATGCAACGAGGTGAAAATGATGTCAACCGGTTTATTGGTCTAGAAATTATAATCCCAAACGTGAAAAAAGTCAGGGAAAATCCGAAAAAGTGACACGCCCATTTTTTGCGAAAACGGAAACTAAGTTTTCAAAACGGTTTGCGGATTCGAAATCAGTGGTCCCTAATTACCCTAGAACTGATGTCAAACCCAGAAAAGCCGACCAAAAGTCGAAATTTGTTGCCCTGTGTAATTTGGCAGTTCTATAGTTCTATAGGTTCTGGAAAAGTCTTTGCCATGTTAGCAATTCACATGTTCTGAAAAACTGGGTTAGTTTGATTGAAGATAGTAAATGATTGAAGATAGTAATTTCGAAAAAGAGGACTTGATAGCTAGTTTTTAGAGATAACTAGTAAACATTTTCTTTCAGAACAAAATAATTTGGCACAAGTCTTTCACAAGTGAACTATTCACATGTTCTCAAAAATTTACAGTAAATGAAAACATTTGAAAACATTTTCAATCTAGACTTGAATAGATCTTCCTTCAGAGCCCATAAATTTGTAATTTTTATGGCTTTATAGGTCTTCTAAAAGGTCTTTCAGAAGTAAACTATTCAAATGTTCTCAAAAATTTATAGTAAATGAAGATAGAAGACAGTATACTCAACAGTAAAGTCGAGAGTTCGGCCGCTAATTCTTAGTGACATTAATCTTATGGAAATATTTTCAATCTAGACTTGAATAGATCTTCCTTCAGAGCCCAACAATTTGTAATTTCTATAGCTTTATATGTCTTCAAAAAGGTCTTTGACAAGTGAACTATTCACAAGTTCTCAAAAATTTTCAATATATGTAGGTAGAAGACAGTAAACTCAACAGTAAAGTCGAGGGTTTGTCAGTTGATTCTTAGAATCAGTAATCTTTTGGAAATATTTTCAAAAGATGAATAGATCTTCCTTCAGAGTGGTCTTCAAAAAGGTCTGTGAAAAATTTTTAATAAATGTAGATAGAGGAAAGTAAAGTCAACAGTAAAGTCGAGGGTCTGGCAGTTGATTTTCGAAAGCATTAATCTGAAAATTTGTTTAATCTAGATTTGAATATTTCGTCCTTCAGAGCCCAGCAATTGGGCAGTTTATACAACTATCTATAGGTTCTAGAGAAGTCTTCGACAAGCAAACTAGACAACTAGTTATTCTATTCTATATGTTTTCAAAAATTGACTTAAAATTTTGAAGGAAGACAGTAATGTCGAAAAAGAGGATTTCGTTGTTGATTTTCAGAGAAAACTGAAAGATCTTCCTTCAGAGTGGTCTTCAAAAAGGTCTTTTACAAGTGAATTATTCACAAGTTCTCAAAAATTTTTAATAAATGTAGATAGAGGAAAGTAAAGTCAACAGTAAAGTCGAGGGTCTGGCAGTTGATTTTCGAAAGCATTAATCTGAAAATTTGTTTAATCTAGATTTGAATATTTCTTCCTTCAGAGCCCAGCAATTGGGCAGTTGTATAGTTCTATAGGTTCTAGAGAAGTCTTCGACAAGCAAACTAGACAACTAGTTATTCTATTCTACATATATGTTTTCAAAAATTGATTTAAAATGTTGATGAAAGACAGTAATGTCGAAAAAGAGGATTTCGTTGTTGATTTTCAGAGAAAACTTTTGCAAAATACTTACTCGCGATTTGAGGTTTTATAAGTCAAGGTATAAAATACTTTTGAATAAACTAAAATAAAAGATCTTTACAGATTGTAGAACAAAATTATTCAGTTAAAATATATAGGTACTAATAGTTTTTATTGCATATATTTAGGGGCCAAATGTTAAAAGTCAAGAATTTTCTGAAATGTAAGTAACAACTATTTTGAAACATTTTCTCAATTTTTTTTTATATAAAACGTTATTTAAAAACTCATAAAATTTTCATTTCATCATCCATTCAAAGAGATGAGTGACAATTAAGTGGCACAATATTTTCTGCCACCACTGTACGCATTGTGCACGGCACATGAATCTAAATAAAATGTAAGACAAGAGCAACAAACAACAAAAACCACAAGAATAGAGAAAAGAAAAGAAAAGCCAGTGTTGGAATAATAGATTTTTTCCGTGATTGACAAATTTGTTATGCTTTGCGCTTTGCGGGCTTTTGTGTGTGTGTGTGTGTCCGCGAGTGTGTGTGGGTGTGGATACAACAAAAGACACGCAAAGCCTCGACCTCTACCAGCTGCAGACACAGCACCAACGCGACCGCGTGCCACACAACGTAATTGCCGTTAAATAAAAAATGCGCGAAGGCCATAAAATTGTTGTCTCTTTTGGTGGAAGCAAGCGGCACAACGACAAATTACCGTTACTCATTTAGAAATTTATTAAGCTCAGCTACGTGGTGCACACAATGGAAGAAAGGTAGAACACACAACAAAGCGGACGAGTCAAACGGCGACAGAAGCGAGCATGTGTCTGTTTTACCGCCGAAAAGCGTGCTTCGTTAAAGCATTTTATTGCGAATTGCTGAATAAAAGTAAAAGCAAAAAACGAAAAGGAAACCATGGGCCACAGCCCAAATGAGGCGACACTAATTGCCGAAGAGTAAACGAAAGAGAAAAATAAAAGCAAATAAAAAATAAACAAAACTTAATAAAATTGAAATGAAAAATGAAACAAAAAATAAAACAAATAAGTACAAAAAAATTGCCAATCAACTGCAATAAACTTGGCTACGTTCCCGCTATTTTGTAAGTGAATAGTTGTAATTTTTTTTGGGTGGAAGTGACCTGTCGACCGTAGCACTAAGCGTTCGCCTCATTAGGGGCTTTTGTCTCTTTTTATAATATACTTTTATCAGTGTCGACCCAGGGTTGAGCTCAAGTCTGTCGGTTTAAAAATAGACATCGTCAGTCATTTGGCCAAATTGCAGCGCCATTATCGATCTTACTCGCCATGGCCAAATACCGTCTTGCGACTGCTTTTCGAACTGTCTTGTTGCAATGTCTGCTCTGACTGTGCCATGAAGCGCGAGTCGCGATGGCCAAATATTGACGCTGATTGCCACACTTTCAAATGTAGATTTTATGAAATATCTGATATTCAAAGTTTTTCGCCTTTTTATGGCGTCAATTGTCGGTTTTATTGATGTTGTTACACGTAAATGAGTTGGCTGAGTTTCTTGGCAAAGTTTTGCTGAATAATATTTAAGGTGCTTACGATTTGCGACGTTGTCGTGGTGATGAGGCACTTTGAAGAATAAGTTTAGACTTCTATGTTGCAGTTTTGATTGGAGAATTGATGTCATAGCTTTTGGAAATTCGATTACATTGTTAGAATTTCTTACGTTCAAAGTTTTCATGTCGACATTAGAGCCGAAAGACATTTTGTCGCATTGCTATTTTCAACTTGTACTGTCGTAGTATAAAGAAGATTACGTAAAGGTTTCAGTTTGTCATTTGTTGATTTTATTGTTGTAATTGTGCTCACAATTAAAAGTATTAAAACTTGGTTCCGGGCGGGAGGGGGAGGGGGTTTGCGTAAATCTTTTGAGGCGAATACCATTCAAAACCATATTTTGTACCAGCAATTTTTGTGTTTGGGGGAGGCTTGAACCCCTAAACCCCTGCCTGCTTGACAATGTCAGTCAATGTATGAACGCTGCAGTGGCGCACACAGGATTTCATTTTGCAGGGGTTGCGTACACAACTTTTGAGCCAAACATTTTTGAAACCATGTTTGCCATCCAAAATGTTTGTAACAAACACATTTTTGTAGGGCTTGAACCTTCAAAATCCCGCTTACAGGCGCCACTTATATGATGGATTTATCAAAACTTCCCAGCAATGTTCTCTTAGTTTCTACAGGATCAACAGAGACGTATGTGGCCCAGCGTTCTGATGAGACACAACACTTGTCCTGTTGATCAATTTCGTGTCTTCGATCTTCTTCTTCTTTGATCAATTTCGTTCTATTTTTTCAATTTTTGTATCAAAAGCACTAATTGCTAAAATTAGAGTTTCGAATCAATTATTTGGCCAGGCTAAAGTAGCTTTTAATGGATGTTACTGTTGTAGTCTCACCAAAAACACAGCATCACCTTCTTTGTTATCAATCCCAGCTTTAACACCGTTCTTGGAGTTTCACTATTTTCGAACAATATTATCGTTTGTGATTCACTTTTCATCATCTGTTGTTATGCGTTTCAAAAAAGATTCGATTTCATTTCAAAAGGGAATCTTAGATAGAAATTTGATCACATCGAGTTTCTTTTTGAAACCAACTTTATGCAAATAGTTCAAAAGTCTTTTGTGTTCAATCTTCAGTTCCTTAGCGATGTTGTGACTGTTCAGGTAACAGTTTTCATGAACATTATCCTTGATTTCATTGACTTTTTGTTGATATATAGTAATAACGAATTAACGAGTCTAGGCTCATTGATGCCTAAAGAAACCAATTGTCATTTTATAGTTTATACAAATAAATTAAAATCATACAGATTATATGGTTAGTTTTTCTTTAAAGAATCTGAATGACATAAATAAGAAATATTTGTAATAAAAATAGATAGGTTAGTAGGTTTGAAGTATGTTCGAGTGTAGAGCAGTAGTGCCTTATTGAAAGTCTACTAAAGCATATAAAGATTATAAAAACACATTGGGATTCTTAGGCTCGCCCACTTACAATGCTGGGATCTACAAGGATTCCTATCCACGAGGATTCAATTATTGACAAATTTACTAGGTTAAGCTCCGAAGTGTAAGGAATGGTTGGAAAATATCCAAGAGGAAGTGTAGGTGGACCAGCTCCGGACGGGGTAAATGAGAAAATACGTACACCAGGTGCTCGAAAAAAGCATGCTCAGAAATAAGACGCTTTTTTGTCTCTAACAATTCCAATTATATATAAACACGCAAGTTTGAAGTCCATGAGCCCAATAAATCGAGTTTCTTCATACAACACTTCAACTAATATTTGGCCCCTTCCGACCTCAAATTTACAAAAATTCCGTCTAAGCGGAAGTTAAATTTATTAAACATACCTTGAGTTCAAATTTCATGTTTCTAGCTTTGGCGGTTTGGGTTGGGCGGTGATGAATCGGTCATTCAACCAGTCAGTAAAAAAAATTTTAGGAGATTTTTTTAACTATTGGGAGAAAACTTCAGTATTTTTTCAAGATTTAGGAAAAAGTCATTTTAGCTATGTGACAACACTGGTTTTGCTAGTCAGAGACAAACATGGACACATAAGAATGTTGCTAATTCTGACAATTGTCCAGTCCGTCTTCTTCTTCTTCTGACATGACAAACCCCACTTAAGTTGGCTTCACAGTTGCCTGTTTGTATTTGTGACTCGGTAGCAATAAAAGGTTAACTTTTAAAGTTGTTTGAGACATAAGATTTTCAAAATTATTCGCTTGAGTTACTGTTGGATTGCAATGAAAGTTTATAACCTGAGCTAACCATCTCTTGAGCAGATTTAAACCAACCCAGCTCACTGTTATCCAAAATAAGTTTTAAGCCAACCCCAAAAGTTCAAGCACCAATCACCTTCGGGTCTAATTTATGATTACATTTTAAATTGAACGAAATTATTTGCCGACTTTTAGTCCACTAATCTGTTTTGCTGTAATTGAAATGGGTGTGAATGTTGTGGCTTAAAATGGCCGCACAATGTCAAGTCGCCTCAACGCTGCAGGGTTGATTTCGAGTGCAAACATTATTCGCTCAATGTCTCTTCAACGCTTATCTGCTTAGCCAAAAAAACACAAACAAACCCACGGAATACAATAAAATAACGTCAACTTAATTGAATTAATTTAAGCTGTTGTCTTTTTGCTGAATTTAATGCAATTGCTCGAATGCTATTTTGATGCAACCTTGACTCGAATTTGTAAGCAAAAAAAAAATGTCAAAAAGTCACTTCAAACGTAACAATGCCAAATTAAATAATGCACATTTCGATTGACAACGACAACAACATGGTTTTTATATTTTATTTTATTTAATTTAATTTTATTTAATTTCGTTTGATGTGCACAATTTTCAATTAAAATATTTAATGTAATTGAATTGGTTGTGCGCGCGCTGTCAGCACCAAACAAGGACATCCACAAGCACATTGGCGCTCTGAGTAGTAAAAACTGATAACGGCCATGGCGCAGTGGGCGCCGGGTGATGCGGGCGAAAGGGTGCACAGCTCAATGGCGAAATCTATAAAATTGATCTACAATAAATGCAGACGGTGGCATTGTTGTGCGGCGCTTGTGTGACAATTCAATGCGCTCACACTGGCCGCATTGTCAGCAGAAAATGAAAAGAGTGCGAAAATTGGAAAACGCCAGAAAAACATATACGAAGGCAAACAGCCAACAATGTTCGCGCGGTGCTTAGTATGTTACATATGCGTACATATGTATTTGGCTGGTTAGACGAACAAACAGGGACAGCTAAATCACACGGACAGCCAGACAAGTGGCACAAGAATCGCACGAAGCGTTCAAGTGTGACATAAGAGACGTGAGAGATGCAGCAAACGTAATAAATCAAGCGATTAAAGCGTAGTGCACATGCAAATTTGCAAGCAATCTGCCAAGGCAACACTCAAAGCGACCACTGTGCGGCTACACTGAGAGAAAATTGTGCTTAGAGATGAGCAGAAGACTTGAACTTTTGCATGATAAGTTAAATAAATTTTGTATCAATATTTTTTAATTACAGAAAAATTATTTAATATTTATGGAAAAATACAAAATTATCACTTTTTGATTTGATTCAACCATTATTAAAGAAACAGGGTTTTGATCAAACGCACCCAATTCGTAGACTTCAATTAGAACACAAACTTTCCCTGATATCGTTGCAAATTATTGGAAATTATTTTGAGTATAATAGTAAATTTTTTGTAATTTGCTTTGAATTCACTTCTAAAAATATGAATTTGTTGGTGTCTACTTAAATTAAACCCATAAATCAATCGTAGCTTTTGTTCAAAATTTCATGGGCCTGTACATTTGATGTTCAATTTTCAATTCAATTCAATTTTTTAATTTTTTTTTTATTTCACATTAAATTTTTTACACTAAATACAAAAGAATTACAACCCGAACTATTCAAAACCGACTTTTTCCATAAATTAATTCACACTTCAAAGCCGACTTTTTCCCATCAATCCGACTTTTTTCCATCAAGTTTGCTTATCAATTCACAGTAAACATCTCTAACTACTTAAAAAATTGCAAACAAATTTCATTGTTAACATTAATTTTAACTGGAAAAATACTTTACAGTCAAGTCCGCTTAGCTGCAATTTGATTTTCCCGCCTTTTAGTTGCAGTTAACCGGTATTTTTCAACTAAGCGAACTGCGGCTAAGTGAAATTTCTTTGAATTGAGGCTACTTCGAATGAGTGAAAAGAGCAATTCAGAGAGTAATTCGGAGTAATTCATTTATCCACTGATCCTTCTTTATTAACCCTCTAAAGCCAACCATATTTAATATACGTTAAAGCTAGATTCCCACCGAATATTCGTTGTCGGCTTCTGTAATTCGGCTTATTCGGCCAATTTTCAATCTTCTACTTCGGCCAAAATAGCCGAACACTTTAGCCGAAGGGTTTTGTTTTCCAAGTCAAATTGCTATGTTTCTAAGTATTTCATCCAATTTGTTAGCGGTTTTAGCGATATTTCGGACATCAAGATTGCAATTAAAAAAGTATCTCTAATCAGCTGTCAATTGATTTCTTTAGTTTTTTTTTGTTAGAAACTGAGCTTTTAGACTGTTGTTGGATTTTTTTTACTAAAATATTTCTAAAAATGTATTTATTAATTCTTAAGTGGAACCAGTGAACAAAGAAAGAACGGCTAAAATTCATCAAATTTGTTCCTTAAAAGAATTTTTATAAGTATTCAGCTTCGACCGTATATTTTAGTTATGCCGAATATTCTGCTTCTGCTTCAGCTTCGGCCAAAAATCTACCTTCGGTCGGACACTTGTTAAAGCCAATGTTTTTCGATTCGACTCACATAGTTTTATGATCGATTTCAAGAAGCCGGTAGTGCAAAAAATTAATTTTTAATCGAATTTTTAATTTTTAATTAAAATTCAGAAAAAAATTTTTTTTAACATGTGGTTTTTAAAATTTTGCTAAATAAAGACTAGCTCATTTTTTCATTAGATCGAGAAAAAGGGAACAATGGTAGTCGAAACGAGGAACATCGGCTAAGTTGGGTTTAAAAGAAGGCAGATACCATGGTTGGCTGAAATAGTTTCAAATTATTTGCTTACCTACTCGTAACATATTCAAATATTTGCTTAATTTCTGCACAAACGTTCTAATTTCAAAATTTTTTATGTCGTTACATTTCAAAAGCCAACCGCGCCAACTAATGAAATCAGCTGATCCATTTATCAGGGATGTAATAATATGGCCAAATAATAGCAGACCATTATCTTTAAATAGTAAAATGTGACAAAAAAATTGTCCACTTAGGCACAATAAAAATAGTGTAAATTTATGTTTTGAACCCAAAATATTCTTTCACCTAACCGAATTTTTCAGTTATGCAAAATTTTATTTTTTATTTATTTATTTATAATTCAGTCAAACAAAAAATACATTTTAACGGACTATCTATAAACTGGAATATTACAAAATAATAAATTTAAAATTAAAAAAATTCAACAATAATTCTTAATACTATAAATCTTGGAAGAGAGAGATCCAAGTGTGGAATGCGATTAAGTTCCGAGAGCGTCCTAGCAAGAGGAGCGTTTTTAGCGTATTCCGTTTTGCATAAACCAACATAGAAATAATTAAAATGTTAAAAACAGTTAAACGAACTAATTTTCAGGAAAAATACCAAATAAAATAAGAATTAGGGTTATATATTCCAAGGCAACAACCGCTTCTGGTGGCAAAAATTAAATGTCTTAAAATGCCAAAAATTGTTTCTCATTTTATAGTTTTCCCCAAGTAAAAATATTTTATATGCACACTTTATTGTGTGATTCAAAAGTGTTGCAGATTGAAAATATTTTTTCTTCAACTTTCGCAGCGGTGTTTTAGTACAAACAATTATACAGTCAGCATGCATGTTGTGCGGCATTTGCCAAGTTCCGCTCAATATTTTGCAAAATTATAATAACCCAAATTTCATGCAATTCTATTTTGCACAAACATGCATAACACACGCCCGACACGACCAACGCTTCCACACAACGCTGATAGCCTACTTTCAGGCTGCCTGACTGCTCGCCTCCCTTGCGCCGCTTCGAGCGTGCACTCTACGCTGCAGCGGCAAATCCTTGAAAAACTGCTTTGCTCTGTGGGTTGTAGGCGCCTCAGCCGCAGCGATAAAGCATGTCTTCGTTGTAGCTTGCTAGATGGTTGTTGTTGTTGTTGTTGTTGTTGCCGTGGAGTGGTGTAGTTGGGATTGTGAAAGCGTAGTTTGAGTGCAGCTGCCAGCCGCCGACTGATTGCAAGGAAGGTGCTGCAGTAACAGAAAAAAAATAATTCGTATGTATTGAGGCACTTGTGCGCGTTAAGTGCCTAACAAGTTGGCGTTTTTACTGTTTTTGCTTTGGCATTTCGTTATGTGGCATTTGTCGCCGGATTTTGCTGATTTCGGTAAACGCAGAACGTACACGTATGAAATGTAACGTTCCACTTGATGTAATCGTAAAATGTCCTTATTTTTCAAGTGTATGAGAGGGTGTTGTGTATGTGTGTGTGTGTGTGAGGGCAAGCGAGAACGAAGCCATACAACTGGAGTACAATGCTGAAGTGGCCGGTAATTATAGCTCGAGTATTGAATTTTCAATGAACGTTCAAATGTGAGTGAGTGTGGAAGACAACTGGCACTGAGTGCAGGACTTTTCATGCAGTTTTCATTTGAGTTGCAGTGGGCGTGCATGCAGATTTTTGTTTCTGTGATCTGAACTAACCTAACCCTACTTGTAGTCTGAACGTACTTAAAAATCGAAGAACAAAATTCCTAGAATAAATTGAAAAATAATTAAAGTTGTTGGTTTGATGCCATAGATGCCATTTACATTGATAGATGAATAAATGTATGAAATGCCAAATGTACCTTTGACAAAGCAGTTCTGTAAACACTCAGCCTGAGTAGAACGTTGTATCAACTGTAGACAATGCCATTTTCCTTTAAAGAGGCCATTAGTCATTGAAGCCAATGCGATTCTTAGTCCAATTTGAAGAACTCTGAGATGGCTGCCTGCACCTATAAGAAAGTATAGATGCTTCAGGAAATATCTAGCAGGACTCAACTTTGTTGGCTCAACCTTACTCAGAAAGTTATCTATGTAAACTAACTATTGTACGAACTGTGAAGAATCTGGATTGTCTTTAATTAATCCATAAAGCAGTGAAGTCCACAAGGTTATTGGTCTATTCTGAGAACTTTGGAATCGCTGACTGCACCAATAAGAAGGTAGAAGCTTCTGGAGATATCTAGTACGAGTCAACTTTGTTGGCTCAAACTCAAACTCACGAATCGTAGGAATACAAAGTAAAGTCCGGAAGGTTCTTATTTATTCAGAGAATTTAGGAATGGCTGACTGCACCAATAAGTAGGTAGGAGCTTCTGAAGATATCTAGCACAGCTCAACTTTGTTGGCGCAACTTCACTGTTAAAGTTATCTATACCAACTATTGTACGAACCGTGGGCATTCTAGATTGTCTTTAAATAAAACATTAGGCAGTGATATCCGGAAGGTTCTTGTACCATTCTGAATACTTTGGAATGACTAACTGCACTAATGATGGGGTGGAGTATGTTGAGGAGATACCTAACGCGGCTCAGTCTTGCTGAGAAAGTTATTTGTACAAACTATTGTACCAACTGTGGAAAATCTGGATCAGCTTTGAAGTAACCATTAGACAGTGAAGTCCGGAGGGTTCTAGGTCTATTCGGAGAACTTGTGAATTGTGTAGGAAAGGTATAGAAACTTCTGGAGATACCTAGCACCACCCAACTTCACTCGTTCAACCTTACTGAGAAAGTTATATGTATACTAACTATTTTTCGAACCGTAGACATTCTAGATTGCCTTTAAAGAAACCATTAGACAATGAAGTCCGGAAGGTTCTTTGTCTATTTAGTGAACTTTGGAATGGCTAACTGTAGTAATGATGGGGAAGAGAAACTTCAGGAGATACCTAACGCGGCTCAATCTTGAGGACAACTGTATACACTCTAAATCAGCTTTTAAGAAACCATTACGCAATGAAGTCCGGAAGGTTCTTGCTCTGTTCGAAGAACTTTGGTATGGTATAGAAAAGGTATAGAAACTGCAGGAGGTACCTTGCACTGCCCAACTTTCTTGGTTCAACCTTACTGAGAACGTATCTATACCAACTATTGCATGAAGCTATATGTATATATACTAACTATTCTTCGAACTGTAGACATTCTAGATTTACTTTAAAGAAACCATTAGACGGTGAAGTCCGGGATGTTCTTGGTCTATTCAGAGATTTTTGGTATGGTATAGGGAAGGTATAGAAACTTCAGGGGATACCTAGTACTGCTCAATTTTACTGGCGCGACCTTGTTGAGAAAGTATCTATACCAACTATTGCACGAACTGTAGAGAATCTCCATTGGCTTTAAAGAATCCATTAGGTAGTTAACTTCAGAAGAGTCTTGTTCTATTTGAAGAACTTTGGAATGGCTGACTGCAGTAATGACAGGTTATAAAAAGTTCAGGAGATACCTAAGTCTTGCTTAGGAAGTTATTTCTACCACTCGTTCGACTTAAAAAAAGCCATTAAACAGTGAAACCAAGAAGGTTTTAAGTCTAATTTGAAGAAGATCGAGTTGGTTGGCTGCCATAATTATGAAACTATAGCACAGTTCAAGCTAGCTAAGGAAATTACAAAGGATTAGAGGACAACGAAATAGCTGCACACATACTGGGTCGGTGTCAGACGTTTGTGAGAAGAAGATTGTTCATTTAGGGATGTCTATCCGTAACAGGGAATGGCCTATGGATGATTCGTAACAAGAACCAATTCGAGATATTGAGGTAGGTTGGCAATTACAGAATTTATATCAATCAAAATTTCCATCCAAAAAGCTTAATGTACTCAAAGTTTAGTCGACTAGTCGGTGGACTGAACTTTTAAATTAAAAAAGGGAAAAACTTTTGTCTCAAAATTTTTCCTAATATACAAAAATGTTTCGAATGAAGTAGTTTTCACACCACTTAAGACAAACATGGTTATTTAAGGTTAAAGGAATAAGACAGCAGACTGGGTGATTAAAGTTAACCCGAGATATCGAGGGATGTCAATAATTATAGCCAACCAGTGGATGGCTAAACACGAACAGACGGACAGAAAGGGGTCCACTCATTGATTTGAAGTTACGGCCAATTTGCTGGTAAAAAACAGAAGGTAATTTTAGCTGGTGGATACTAGTCGATGGATACGATACGGATTCATCGGAATCTATAAAGACTTTGACAGAAAAGCCTATTGTACTTGAAGCTCAGGGAAAGGAGTCAGTAAAATATGAGCTATTAAGAAAGGAAAACCAATTTAAGCTTACAAATTGTTAGGGTTAGGTAGGGAAGGGTGTGTGCGGCAGGACCGCACTTCCACTCGGAGGCTAAAATGGCCCATTGTGAATCCCTTCGTATGGTGTTCCGGAGCTAACCAATAATCTCAGTCAAGGGGAAACCAGTTCGACCTCTTAATGAAGGAGAGCAGACTCGAGATTTCGACTTTCGCCGCGCAAGCCAGGTCTGTGAGGAATCTTGACCCCAAGGTGCAGAGTCGGCGTTCCTGCAGAGCCGGGCAGTGGCACAGGAAGTGTTGTATTGTTTCTACTTTTTCTTCATCTCCACAGCTACGGCAGAAATCACCGGACGAGAGGCGCCATTTGATAAGTTAAAAATTGTTTCTATATACAGAAATGTTTCAAATGTTTCTATAAACAGAAATGTTTTAAATTAAATCATCTTTTCACCAATATGAACAAAAATGGTTATTCAAGGTTTAAAAAGTAAGACAAGACTTAAAGGATCAGAGTTAGGTTGGGAAAGACAGGCTTCGTTTTTTTGATCGATTAGTACACTCGGAGCTCCTGAGTCTCTAATTGTGGTGCCTGAAGAGAGTAGTCTTCTTTATGCTTTGTTTCTAGAAGAGTAGCTCTAACTCTTGTAAAAATTTTCTGGATTAACAGAAATTACATAGATTTAGAAAGTAAACTTTAATCATTTCCATAACATCAGAACCCAAAGTCTTTTTCTTCTTTCTTAGCAGTCCTCGGTAGACCACTGCTCTTCTCTAAATTTATTTCTCATTAGCCAGACTCCACCAGTTTTGGACCTTTAAGAGTTTTAGGTACTCGATAACAGCATCTAACCATATTTTTGTTGGTTCTTCTTTTGTGCTTTGCGCTCCTCAATCATCGACGTGTCTAAGCCATCCTATACTTCACACTTACTAATCTTATCATGTTTTGGTTGTTGATAAATTTTTTAAGTTTGTAATTGCCTTAAATGCCATAAGTATCAACTTTTATATTGAGAGTACCAAATATTTTCTCAGAAATTTTCGCTAAAATGTTGCTTGCTTTCATTGTCCAAACTACTCAGTCAGGATCGGAAGCAAGAGGATATGATACATTCGAATTATCAGTTTTCTCAATAGAAGTTTTCATTTAAAGCGTTTCATGTGTGCGCAGAATATTTAATTCGCTGCCTGTATTGTGTCTTGCATGGCAATTGTTGTGTGTCCTCACTGTCGCTAATCATCACAGCCGTGTCTAGTAAATTCCGTCGTTTCAATTTCGTACCCAAAGTACTCAACGTACACAATTTTAACAAAAAATTGGGGAACTTACATATCCAACCGACCATAAACATTCAAGTACCGCCCAAATGTGTCATTTATTGTGTACAAAAAATGTTCTGTCCCATCAGTCTGATGCCACTACAATGTACTTCATCTGTTCTACTCGCTGCAACAATACTTTGTTGGCTTGTTGCAGTGCACCATTGTTGCCACTTGGCCACAACTGCCTCCTCGCAAATGTCAAGCGAAGTGTGCCAGCCATCACTTGACAATGACCTGACCACAAATGCACGGCACGCTGCCGCTTTACTGGCCCACAATCGACTTAATGCGCGCTCATAAAATGCAAATGCTGCCATTTCTGGTTGATGGCTGCCTTTAGGCGCAAACACACTTCGTTAAAATTAACACACAACAAAAAACCAAAAAAGAACAAAAATAAAACAAAAATAAATCATTTAAATCAAGTATGAGAAGAACAAAGACAAAAGCGCCCAAAAGTATGCCATAAAATTCGAGTGATGCCAATGTAAAACAATTTGCATAATTTTCATATTAATGACAAGGCGCAACAACATTGGTGTGCCGCCTCTTAACGGTTAAACGCGCTGAACGAACTTTGTTGTTGTTGTTGCGCTTTTGTCACTTTCCCACATTTATCAAAAGCAAGCTGACGGTGTGCGCGTGTGTGTGTGTGAGTTTCTGTGTGTTTGTAGGTGTTGATTGGCAACGACTATAAAGTCACCAATGCAGACTGTAGCGACATTAAAGTCTTTATGTGTGTGTGTGTGTGTGTTGTCGAATATTGAATTGGTTGCCGCCATTCGGTTGCTCTGCCATTGTGCTACGCGCTGCCAGTGACGTCTGTCACTGTCAGCTGACACAAACGAATATGACAGCTGCAGTGTGTGCGCTGCGTAGTCGCGTAGTAAGTGTCAAATGCACGTTTTGACATTCGAGTCGACAGTAGTTGGCCGCCTATAAATAGGCAACGTTGATTGGCCATTTGTTGAGTGGCAAACAGTCAATTTGGGGCGTTTTGTTTGGCGCGGCTAGTAAGTTTTAATTAAAATGGCGTTTCACTTACACACTCACACAGACACACCCATACATTTGTGGTGAGTACGACACGTACGCGCTGCAATGTGGCACTTAATGGCCGCCGCACAACAGCTGCAAAGTGCGAATATTTTAATATTTCATTTTGAACAGTAAATCTGTGCTGTGTCCAAGTGTGGAAAAGAAGAAGAAGAAAGGAAGGGATTGTGTGTGTGTGAAGGAGATTAAAGGATTTTGCTGTTGACAGCTCGGTTTTAATTTGCTGCTAATTAGAGCAGCTTACGGTGCCTTTTTGTTCGAGCACATGACACGAATTAGGTCAAATTGTTGACCCGTCGCATATGCGTTGGTGAAATTATTTGGTATTAAGACTGCCGATGGAGCGTTGCAGACCGCAAAAGGATGTGACGTTTGAGGAGATTAAGTGTGAGTGTGTGCGTGCACAAGAAAGTGGCTGAATGTCAGCAAAAGCCCTTTGCAAAACTTTCAATTACTTTGCGATATTTAGTTTTCAACTTTTCGGATTATGGACGCTATGACGCTTCGTTGTGGGCATCAAAATTGTATGGCAAACCAGGCACACTTTTCCACCGATTGAGGCTTTTCACTTGCAATAATAGAGAAAGCAAACAGATTCTTTCAAGTATTTTAAATGGCTTACAAAATTCACAAATTACACTGATCAACAGCAAAATGGCTTTTCTGGGTTTGACATCAGTTCTAGGGTAATTAGGGACCGCTGATTTCGAATCCGCAAACCGTTTTGAAAACTTAGTTTCCGTTTTCGCAAAAAATGGGCGTGTCACTTTTTCGGATTTTCCCTGACTTTTTTCACGTTTGGGATTGTAATTTCAAAACCAATAAACCGGTTGACATGATTTTCACTTTGTGGCATTTACAACACCTCACGGCTTCTTTTCCAATGTAATTTATTTGTGTAAGTTTTAAAAATCCGCGGCAATTGGACCTCAAAGTCGGAAAATATGGAATTTCAAGGCGTTTTCTTTGATGTTAAAAAACAAACACATTTTTCGTAAATCAATTATCAAGTTATGTATAACACGAAAGCGGAAACATGAAATTATACAACACAGCCAAACTTGTTGGCGTGACTCCCATTCTCATCGAAATAATAGCAAAAATGTACCATAGTCATTTTCATAATTTGTGATACTATTTCCTTAATAAATTAAGGGCCTCAAAATATGCTCTTTTATATATTCCATTCACTGTCTGGAAAACAAGCGAAAATAAACAAAATTTTGGATTGCTTCAAACAAAACAAAATTAAAAACTTTGCATATTTTGAGGCTCTTACTTTTTAAAGGAAAAAAACTGAAATCTGTTGAAAATGACTTTGGTACATTTTTGCTATTATTTCGATGAGAATGGGACTCACGCCAAAAAATGTGGCTGTGTTGCATTACTTGATGTTTTCGCTTTCTTGTTATACATAACTCGATAATTGATTTACGAAAAATGTGTTTGTTTTTTAACATCAAAGAAAACGCCTTGAAATTCCATATTTTCCGAATTTGAGGTCCAATTGCCGCGGAATTTTAAAACCTATAAAAATAAATTGCATCGGAAAAGAAACCGTGTGGTGTTGATAATGCAACGAGGTGAAAATTATGTCAACCAGTTTATTGGTCTAGAAATTACAATCCCAAACGTGAAAAAAGTCAGGGAAAATCCGAAAAAGTGACACGCCCATTTTTTGCGAAAACGGAAACTAAGTTTTCAAAATGGTTTGCGGATTCGAAATCAGCGCTCCCTAATTACCCTAGAACTGATGTCAAACCCAGAAAAGCCGACCAAAAGTCGAAATTTGTTGCCCTGTGTTATTGTCAAATTTTTTTCTGGAAGCCAAAATGAGTCATAACTTGGACTATTTTGGAAGCATGCTAAGTTATAATTTATGGCATTTTTCGACTGATGAGCCTTTGAATTGCAGTTATGGAAAAATCAAAATCTAAATCTTGTAAATCAGTTTTTAAATTTTTGTGCAAGTCATCGGTTCACTGCTTTTGTAGAAATCGAAATTTGGCTCCTTACTTGGATCACCTCAAAAGATGAGACATTTTTTCGAGATGCAATTCGAAAATTGCCTGAGAGATGGGAAAAAAGTAGTAACTAGCGATGGACAATATTTTGATTAATCGGACCGTTTATTGCGTTTCAAAATAAATGAATTTTCGGTCATAAAAACGAGCCAAACTACATAATTTGTATTCCCAATAACTTTAACTAAGATAACTTAACTCAATCACTTAATTCATGTAAATTTGTTTTCAAATTTTTGGCAAGTCATCGGTTCACTTCGTTTTTAGAAATCGAAATTTGGTTCCTAACTTGGATCGCCTCAAAAGATGAGACATATTTTCGAGATGCAATTCGAAAATTGCCTGAGAGATGGGAAAGTACAAACTAGCGATGGACAATATTTTGATTAATCGGTCCGCTTATTGCGTTTCAATATAAATGAAGTTTTGGTCATAAAAAACGAGCCAAACTACATAATTTGTATTCCCAATAACTTTAACTAAGATAAATTAACTCTATCACTTAATTCTTGTAAATCTGCCAAATAAATTGAAGCAATTTAGGTCTTAATTGAATTCATCGATTTTGCTGTTCACACACCTCAATAAAGCTTACAACTCAATTTAGCTGTTATCGAAAATGTTATCGAAAATTTTTTTACTTCGGCGGAAGAAAAGTTTTTTCTGTTTCTGCATGAAAAACGTTCTTAGAAACATTTATTCAACATTAAATTATATTTCTTTTACTTTTGAACTAAATTAAATTTATTTATTTAATATTTATTCAACATCCCTGCTGATGCACACAATTTTTAAAATTCATTAATTTAATTTAAAACTAATTAATTAATTTAATTGCAAAGCAAGCTAATGTTAATAAACGTCTTTGGCTGCTGTCAGTTTCGTTTATGTTTTGTTTATGTTTGAAAAACGTTCTTGAAAACATTTATTGAACATTAAGTCATATTTATTCAACATCCCTGCTGATGCACACAACTTTCAAAATTCATTAATTTAATTTAATATTAATTAAAATGAATTAATTAATTAAATTTCAAAGCAAACGCCTTTCGCCTTTCGTTGCTGTCAGTTTCTCATTTGTTTTTTTGGTTCCGTCTATTGTGAATGATTTTATTTGTCGATAACAACACAACACAGAGTTGCATGGCTAATTGAGCTCAATTCATGGTCAATTTAACGCCAATTGCAATTAGCTAAATTTAGATTTTTGTATGACAAGTTGAGTACAATTCAGAGCTTAAATGAAAATAAGTTGAAAAATGTCTGAATAGGATTTCAATCACCCGCTCGCTTGACTTAATCTTTTATTCATCAATTTTCTTGCTCATCGCCCATTCTGTGTGTGACTTAACAACTGCCTAAACTTATTCAGCACAAAGTTTCTTTTCATTTCACAGCATTCAATTTCAACACATAAAACAATCACAACTGTCAACATCCCCGTCCCAAAAACAAAAAAACAAAAAACTTCTCAACAACGTTCACTGCACAGTGAGCACAAAGTTGTGAGGGAATTCTTAAAATATTAATTAATTTTTGTGCGCTCGATTAAATTTTCAACAGCGCATCCATTCAATTTCATTCAATAAGCGCATCGGTAGCACTTCGATGTTTATCTGAACACTCGGTCGTGTTCGTGCAGTCAGCCATAAATTTGATAACAATGAAATGGCAAATGGTGAAAATGTGCAAAATGTTGCACGTTGAGTGGTGAGCCGCACAGCTGGTCACAGAAGCCAATGCGTCATAGGAAAAAAAAAACAAAAAAAGAAACACAAAAAAACTGTAGTAACCCAAGAAACAGCAACGTAATTTTCACACTTAATTTCACACACGCGTAGTCCCTATAACAACAACAATAACAAAAACAACAACTATAGCATTTGGCACATTCATTTTTCTTTTGTTGATGCTGTGTTATGGGATCTTAATGCGAAAAAGCCGAATGCATGAAATGGCACAAATATCAGAGTACTCGTCTATATGTATTACTCGTCTATATGCATGAGTCTTTATGTATGTGTGGGTAGGTACCCTACAAGGAGACTACCGGTCATATGACTAGTTATATAACCGGTATACGTAACCAACATATCGGTTATAATTCTAGTCAGATTTGTTCTAGCCGTGTGAAAAATCTGACTAGTCCTTTTGTGTACGTGTGACTTGATTTCGTGTACGTGTGATTTGATATCACCTTCTAACGCACGCGCTCCGAAATCTTGGCAAATGTACAGCTGTCTCGCTTACTCACGTGGAGTCTCGCATGTAACAATCAGTTACGTCTATCTGACAAACCGGTCATACGTATCTGGTAGACATAACGTACGATTCGGTATGTCTACCGTATAAATCAGTTACGTGTAACCGACAAACCGGTCAGACCTATCTGGTAGACATAACGTACGATTCGGTATGTCTACCAGATAGGTCTAACCGGTTTGTCGGTTAGATGTACCTGATAGTCATTACGTAAATATACATTAAAACTATTTGGACGATTAGTTTAAAAAAATTTATTTGGTTATTATAAAAAAGGAAAAGCGAGAAAAGACACACAAACAAAAAACACAATATTTTTCCGGCGCCTTTGGTTTTAGCCTCCAGGGTTCTTCTGTTGAATTTGCCATATCCATGCTTCGGAAAACATCTATATAAAACAATCATGAAATAATAATTGAATTCAATGCTATTTTTTAATCAAGTAAAGATTTTGTTACCTTCAAAACGTTCCACAAAAATAAATTCGACAGCGGACGCTTGCCTGACGTAGCAGTTGAAGTCTTCTCGCGAACTACGACATTTTGTGCATAAAATCAGGTGGCACGCCACGTTTATATCGTTATCTCACTCTTTCATACAGAGAATATGGAAGGTACTAATGCAAATATATTCTTTCATTCCCACTTACTGGAAAAAATCCCAAAATGTGAAATGCAGTTTTGTATGTGTTAGTGAGATTTGGGAAATTTTTATGCATGTGTTAGTTTTTAGACAAATTTTCAACTTTTTTCTGGAGTTTCGGTTAGGCATTCCTTGTAGGGTATTGTTGTTCTTTCTTGCATTAGGCTGTGCGTGAGTTTGCACTTTTTTGATTTCAAATGAAATTTTCGCGTGTCACAGGCTAATTTAGTGCTCCATTGTTTAATAGTTGTTGTTGTTGTTGTTTTTGTTGCTATGCGCTCTTGTATGAATTTTGAACCTGTTTCCTGTTATATTGCTTTTTGTTTGGGCAATTATATTCCATTGTAAGTGTGGTTTTTAGTTTTTCCGGCTGCAACATTTGCTTAATTAGCGCAACTGTGACCTGGGCCCAGCGCGTTCAGCCACTGTGGGGCGCCAACCTTAAACACTCAATGCATATCTACCGAAAATTTATATTTACCAAAAAAAAAATTGCAAAACATGAACATGAAATGTGCTCCATCATGTGGTGGCATTTTATTTAATTGTTGCGCATACAAATCCGTGCGTGCAACTTTTCTTACAAAATTTAGCCTGCAGATTGTTTTAGCTGTGGGAAGGTTAGGTTAGGTTATGGGGGTTGCTTCTGTAAGAGACACACTCGGAGGCCTATTGTGACGCCCATTGTGATGTCACATATTTCACTCGTTTTTTTAATGTGTATGCAACACTGAAACAAATGAAAACAATTTATTATAAAGTTGGTAGGTGTGAATAAATGCTCATTTGGGGCTTAGAGGCCCATTGTGATACCACAATTACTACAAACTAAGATCTCCTTATTTAAAACAAAAAAAACATACACTCTACTCAGTCTATGCCAGGAGCATATGTACTTGGAATGTCCGGACCCTAAGGAAGGTGCCTCTATCCAACTAGCGGAAGCCCTTCAGAAAATGCGATGGATAGTACAAGGTTGCTCCAAGCGAGCAGAATACGACGTTCACTACAGAATTTGGCTGAGGATTTGTGGTCAGCAAGAGATTTTACCACCACGAGCGGCTGGCTTCAATCCGCATCAAGACTAAATAAGGACGATGCGTTCAAAGATGCCTTCTTTGTGAAGCTCGAGGACGTCTTCGACAGGTGCCCCACCTACGACGTCAAGATCGTTCTCGGAGACTTCAATGCAAAGGTCGGGCGAGAAGGTATATGTTGTCCCACAGTCGGGTAGTTCAGCCTCCAGGCGACAGGCGACCGACGATTTATGCAGAAGCTGCAGGGAGACAGGGATGCAGCGGAATCAATCGAAAACCTGTTATGCCATTGCCCATCACTACAGGAACAATGGCTCCGGACCCTTTGAGCCAGGTTCTTCGATGGGCTTACGGAAATAGCTGATGCACGTATTACTGATCTACACAGTTTCCTCGCCAAGACCAAATGGTTTCCAAAAGATCCCGGCTGGATCTACAGTGATCCCAATAGATAGGGAAAACAATGGACCCAATGGGGTCTCCAGGTGGAAGTACCTGCCACACACTCCCCTTCGTTTACCTAACCTACCCTATCCCCCGATCAATCCACACGCAACCAGATTGATCACATTGTGATTGATGAAAGGCATGCTTCCAGCATTCTAGATGTGCAGAACCCGAGGGCCGAACATCGACTGACCATAACACTTGATTACTGGGTTACGGCCAATAGCAAAAGTTCTTTCCATGCGCCTTTGCTTGCCGCTCGCCTTCTTCAGTTGATTGGATGTCCTCCGGTTGAACCTTTCACCGAAGACTCGATCTTCCTTTTTGCCATCGGCCTCCAATTACCGCGTCGAACACTTCTTTTTTCCGTAGCTTCATTGTCCTTATGGGAGACATGGCCAAGCTAACGTAGACTGTGGACATTGATTCGTTGTGCTACGTTCATGTTTTTAAACAGCTTATTGTTCCTTCGTATTCGATAGTCCTTGCCAATACAAACAGAGCCGAAGATTTTGCAAAGCATTTTTGTCTCGAACACCCAAGGGCCGCAATGTCCATGCTTTTGTGGCAGAATAAACTTCCTAAAAAGTGCAAGTTTTGCCGCTCCAGGAAAGTCTCTGCTACACAATGGCCTATCGAGACCATAGTAGCACCTATTGACAAGAGTAATCCTTCGCTATAACTCCAGACCTACATCATTGCTGATGTTTAGGTAGACGAAGATTAGGTTAGGTCACCTAACCAACGACTTCAGCAGAATTTGCTGAGGCGAGAGGGAAGACCAAATTATTCTCACTTGCTCTGTCGAATGTTAGAATTATTAGAAACTCTTCGAGATACATTTCAAGCGAAACGTCAAGAACTCAATAAGCTTTATCACTTGTTCTGGTTGTTTCAAGTCCTAAGAGAAGGTAATAGATCCTGTAGGCCTCACTGGCCTGATTTAAGAATTGCTATTTCTACCCACACAGCAATGTCAAACGGATTACGAATTGTTCTCGACTCTTGGAGAAGGAGTTTCCTAAGGAAATCCTTCTTATCCTTTTAGAAGAGACATAGTAATTACTAGATTCCGTTATTGCTTATCCAGGTCGATCTAGTACTATGAGTGTGTGGAGTTGAAATGGAATGGAATGGATATGAGGGGAGCCGAGAAAGTGAACCCTAGATGGTCCAATTTTTCAAGAGTTCAGGTTAGAAAGCCCATTGTGCTAAAGACCCGAGAGGAAACGGGTAATAGGGGATGAGGTGGGGCTAAAGAAAAAAGTAGTGGGGAACTTCCTGGATTCTTTAATGAATCTCAGGACGTCACGCAGGGTAAGAGAATGGACCTCGTCTATCCTCATAAGATCAGAACCCAAAATTTGCAATCTCGTTCTAGCGAAGGCGGGACATGCACAGAGAAAGTGATCTGTGCCGTCTACCTCCTCCAGACAAGATGCGCAAGTTGGATACTCGATAATACCCATTGTGGCCATATGTTGTCCCAAAGGATTGTGTCCTGTGAGGAGTTGATAATACAACTCTCACACCATTCTTCACTTTTCACTTTATTCTCCCATTTATCTTTCTAGCCATAACTTTAATTCACCTCTTCTTTCTGCGTCAGACAGGATCTAATAATCCAATAGGAATAAATTCAAACACAGACAAAATTCCATTCTAGAAAATGTTCCATTTTATTCCTTGGCCAGTGAACTCCTGCAACGATCATTAGAAAGCAGTATCAATCGTTCACCTATTGGACTGTGACCATTCCAAATGGTGACTTCTCAGCCTGGCCTGAATCTAAGTATTCGAATATGAGGATTTGGTATATGAAGTACCTTTATGAGAACTTTAGGTGCTTGAGATGAGAACACTCAGTTTTCATTCGCTCTAGCTTTCCTCATCATCCACCTGCCCATGAAAATGAAAAATTAAACTTACAAAACGAAGGTCTTGTAAGTATTTATGTCCTTTTACTTTTCACGCAGAAGGTTCGTAAGTAACGAGTAACGTTCAAAAAGCCATTAACAGTGCACTTGCATGTTTTATTGCGCAATATCGCCTTTGTTCAATTTTGTGATTACTCAGCGCTGTGTGAATACCCCCATTGTTCTGTCACGTTTACGTACTTGAATGCATTCGAGACATGTAATGTTGCCTACATATAAAATATTTACTATATTCCTATCTATATTGTTAATTCAGTTCAACTACACTGCACTACCTCGTTAATGGTTTTTCATAGTCTTTCGTTTTGTTGTTGCGTGACTGTGTGGCATTTCGCATGAACACTTTAATATGAACTTCTCAAGTCTAGTTTGATTATTTACTGCCATTTGACACCATTGCCAAGTGTTTGAAAATGAAATTAAACACATAAATAATTTCTGGTGTAGATGTGTCTGCGAGATAATTAGCAGCAAAGTTGTTGCACTTTCTTTAACGACACTCAATTTTTAATAAACACTAAATGAAGGATACTAAATGAATGAACGACACTAAATGATGGACGTTAACATTTTGGAAAAATTTTCAATCAAGTTTCAAGTGCAACGATTGTGGCACTATGAACTTTTTAAATTGCTGTGAGCAACCCATAAGCATTGCATTATATTACAAGAAAGAAGAGAGAAAAAGAGAGAAGAAGAAGAAGATGAAAAAATACATATTTGCTTAAAACACTAAATTTATAGCTTGGCTGCGCGCAAAATTTAATGTTGGCTGCGTTTATGCAATTTGCGGCAGTGCACGCTTGAAGGACTTTCTTTGCTGCACTGCACTGCAGGCTTTTTTCTTTTTGTATAGAGAAATATTGAAGGCAAAATAACAACAATAACGCTGCCAAGTGCTGCGTCAGTGCTGGCCGTCGTACAATTATGAACGCTTGAAAAACGCTTCAAGAGTCTCGCTCGATTCTCTATGCGCCTGCTGCACTTTTTAATATATAATAAATTTTTGTTCTTCATTAAATTGCTCTCATCTCAGTAAAAAGTCTAAAACGACTGCCAAGCACATAACCACCTAATAGACTGCACGCACATGGCCACACCACGTAACGGTTATTTGACATTACCAACAATTTGTGGCAACGTTGGCTTGAGACGCTCGTCGCGCGTCGCTTGCTAGACGCCTTTAAATGCCGGAAAACGTTAGCAAAACATAAACGCCAAGTCTATAAACCCAAATAGCGTATACAGACTCGTACTTGTAATGAACACAAGACTTGTAAAACAAATTGGCGGAAGCGTGTCGAGCCACAATAAACATCAATAAACACCAAAGAACATTGCAGCTGTTTGGCGTGGCGCGTGTTCGAGTTTAATGTTGGTTTCTGCTTGGAGTTCAGTGGATTTGCGCAAATTTGGTAAAGTAAACTTTGCACAAGGATTTGCTTTTCTCAGCTTTTTATTGGGTTGGAGAAACGAGCGAGTGGGTTGTGGCAGTCAATTTGCGGCTATCACTTATATTTGCCATTGCCGACTGTTATTAACATCACTTTTATTTTGGCCTTTTATCAACACAATTGCCGTCAATTTGCGCAATTTGTGGCCAACACTTGCACTAAGCTACACTGAAAAAATGAAAGAAAAGAATTAAAGAAATAAATACAATAAAAAATAAATATAATATAAATAAATATGATAAAAAATAAATATAAATAAATATAATAAATAACAATATTTAAATAATTCAAGCAAAGTTAGGTTAGGCTTTGATGTGATGAAAAAATATTGTGACCTTATGTAATAGCTTACGAAGAAGAAGAAGAAACGATTTAACACTTGCTTTGGCTCTGCAGGAACGCCGGCTCGGTACCCTGGGGTCAAGATTCCTAAAGGAAGTTGAAATTTCGGATCTGTAGTCCTTTGTGAAGAGGTCGAACTGGTTTGCCTCGGATTGAGATTGATTGGTTAGCTTCAGAACCATTTAAGAATGGTTTCACAATGGGCCAATTTGGCCTCCGAGTGGAAGTGCGGTCTCTCTGCCGTACACACCCTTTCCTTCCTAACCTAACTTTAGCTTAAGGCCCTCGGGCACTTTAACTCAGAGTTAGTACTTTCAAGGCACATTAAGTATGCAACAATATTGGAATGTCTTAAGCTACATAGCAACTTCTGTGCGAGGCTAAATGACTTAGAGAGAGAGAGAGAGAGAGAGAGGCTTAGAGTCTGAATACAGGAAAAAGGACATGCTCATCTGTTCCAATAGTAAAGCAGCCATCAAAGCACTAATCTCATATAAGATAACCTCAGAGTTAGTGCTGGAATGCATAGAGGCATTGAAGGTACTGAGCATATACAACCAGGACACAGAGGAATTGTCGGAAACGAGGACTTCGGCCCCCCTAGGACCGGAGACCTACATTGCACTGGGCCAAAGCGCCAAAGCAGAGTCACCTAGACTTGAAGAAAGAACCAGAAATTCGGAACACTGTTCTAACGCCTCTGGCATTAGGCAGTCGAAAATCTTTATTAAAGATTATAACCCCAAATGGTTTGAAGAATGCTTCAAACTAAGGAAAAACAGCTTAGATAGGTCACCAGTCTTCTAACTGAGCATTGCAGACTGAGAAAACATACATATGCACACAATCGGACTGGAACAGCTTAACGTCTGTAGACTCTGCGGAAGAGCAGAGGAGACTCCCAAATACAGGGTGGACCATTTAAGATTTTGGATTTGAATCGGTTATAAACAAAAACTAATGAATATTTTTTGAAAATTCCTGTTTCATTACAAAGCTTGGACTTATTTAAGAATGAAAAACGATATCGTTCATATGACTGCCACCCAATTTTCAAGTACTTTTTCGATTGTTCCGGGTAGAATTTCCTGAATGGCAACTTCGATTTCATGTTTCGAAGCTTCAATCGCCTCTGGATGGTTAGCGTAACACTTGTCCTTTACGGCTCCCCACAAAAAAGTCCAACGGACTTAAATCGCAGCTGCTCTGAGGCGGCCAATTGACTTCAGAATTTCGGCTGATTATTCGATTTTCGAAAACGGTGCCCAAAAGTTCGATTGTTACGTGCCGGATGGTCATGAGCCTTCAGTTCTTGGACCAATTGAATTTTATAAGCCTTCATACCGAGATCTTTATGCAAAATTCTCATCAACGAAGTGCGAGAAATGTTCAATTCCTGAGAGCGATGGCGAGTTGACGTTGATGGATGTTCACGCACATTTTCGGCTACAAAAGCAATGTTTTCGGCTGTGCGCACTGTACGAGAACTGGAACGGGTTGTTTGGTCCATTAACGATCCAGTTTCACGAGCTCGCTTCACAAATTGATCCACAAACTGATCCACAAACTGAGTTGAAGGCCAAACTTTTTTTTTTATTATTTTTTTATTATTTCTTACAGTTTGGGTTGAAGACTCTCCACTTTGGAAGTAAGCTCTCAATATTTCCCAATTTTTTTCAAGCGTCTTGCGTCCCATTTCGTAAATGTTAAACTTTTAACTAAATTACGAACACAAATTGAATGACATTTGGACTGCCATTCTCGAAATAAAGCGTAGTTCAAATTCCAAATCTTAAATGGTCCACCCTGTACAGTCAGTTCTGGCTTGAAGAAGAGAACATCAAGCACATAAGCCGCTTGAGTTACGAAGCTTCACTAGGTCTTTGAGTCTAGTAGATGTTCTCTAACAACTTATAGCGGTCACAATAGATCACTTTTGGTCTCATTAGATTCTATTCTAGTCTGAGCGCAGCGTGCAATGGTAGTTTTTAAGCCTTGACAAATCCATATAGATTCGAAACTTGATACAGTTTACTCAAATACAATAAAGCTGCATACTCATTTTTCAATTTTTGATCTTGAGTTCTGATCTTTTGTTTTCAAAAACAACACTATTAACATCTTTTTGTTCTGAAATGTCATAAAAAATATTAGAGGATTCTTCTCTTTCATTCAAGACACATATTTTTAACATGTAAAGAGTACAAATATCTAAAAGAAATTCAATCAACCAGAATTTTTTTTAATTAAAGTTTATTTGTTTTATTTTTAATTTTTCAAAACTGTTTAAAATGTGTAATTGAAAAAGCTGTACCTAGCCAGCCTCGATAGTTCAGCAGGTCTGGCACTGGCTTTTCACACCAAAGATTCGGTTAGGTTCGATTCCTAGTTCGGACTGGTCAAACACGCGTCTACTTCTATCGCTATGCACAAGAAGTATATTTGAGAGTTATAAGAGAATTCTACAATTGTTATGTGTGAAATAAAAAGCTTGGAGTCAGCATTAAACAGTTTAAAATGTTGTATCAACTGTATCACACCGATCACTTTTTGGTCAAACTGCAACACCTCTGGCACCGCTAGGGGCCCAACAGGGCCTATACGAGGCTGACTTGGCCAGCTGGCTTTTCTTATCTAACCTACTTTTAATAAAAAACATCAACTATTTCACGAACCATGGCAGTAATTCGTAACTTTATTAATCATCATAGCAAGTATTTTCCTTGTATTCTTCAAATTTATTATCTGATCTACCATTATAGATAAAATTTTCTATAGGTAGCAGGAGGAATGTTCTAAAAGTTCCTCCTTGCATTCTGAATGCTACCTGAAAACTTTTTATTTTCATAGAACTAATGACATTTTAACCTCAACGTAGTATCTTTAAAACCCTCTCGACGAAAGGAGAGTTCCGAATCAAGTTCAGCAGTTATAGTTTTCTTAGTTAGAATGGGAAAGAAACTTACTACTCCGCTACTGTTTGTCCAATTCTATACCCTAAGTCCCATATCTTCCATAACGATCTGATTGAAGTATTGCTGCCTTTTACATTTTAAACACCAAATTGTTGAGCTCAAATTTCGAATACAAATAATGACAACTAGTAGTAGTTGTTTTCTATATTTGACAACAAATCGAATACAGAATAATAACAACTTAAAACATAAGACAGACTTAAAAAAAACACAAACGACTTTGACTACAATTTGTTGTCCGACCGCACATAAATTACAATTAATATGCAATCTTGGCAACAAACACCTAATTTTCTTCTAGATTTAAGTCTCCAAAGACCAAATCTGCGCTTAAAATCCCCACACGTCCGAAGAGTGTCGTTTTTATTTGCTTTAGTTGGCCTTCATTTTTTTCCTATTTAGTTCTTACTAGCTGCGCATTATTGCACTGCATTGAAGCGCGCACGGTTGCAATTCCACAGGGTGACTCAAACGGGAAGGGCAGCATGGTTTTTTTTCAAGTGTGCGCACAACAACGTGTCGCTGGACTTTACGCTTTTTATTGTTCGCATTGTTGGCTGTGAATTGTATGTCCCTTGTGGTTAGTTGGCCTTTTGCTTTGTGCAGACTTGACTTGTGTCCGGACAAACGGAAATATTCGCATTCAGTGTGGAAAGATTTCAAAGTGCTTTGAATAATAACAACTTTTATGTAATAAGCATTAAGGGGAGGTTCTCCTCTTTTCGGCCGAAAATAAAGCGAAATTCTTTAATTTACTGTCGGATAATGAAACGACTTACGAATAGACGGTTTTGATGGTTTATTAAGCCATCTTTCTAAAATACAAGGAAAAAATTTTTTTTTACAAAATCCAATATGGCGGCCCAAAAATGGCGGGTCTTGTCAACCTCTGCAAGCGAGACATTGTTCGGAAACGTCAAGGCTGTAGCCACTTGTAGTGAACTGAAATCAAAAATTTTTTTTTTATAGTAAAGAATATTAAATTCCCTATGACTTATACCTATTTTTGAATAATTTTTATAAAAAATCATCTAATTTATGCATAATCATAGAAAACGTTCAATTTTTACCATCTTTTTTTCGACTTTTCTTTTGTTAAAAGACTATTATTACACATTTGTTTATATTTGTTTTAGGTATAAGTCATATAAAAAATCATACCCTTTAAGAAATGCTATAGATGAAGTAACTCGGATAAGTAGATCATGAGTTACGCTTGACGTTAGGATGAAAGAAATGGTTTCGAGATAAACGCGTTTGAAGCAAATTAGAGCAGTGGAAAAATTTGTCTAAATGGCAGTTTGTGTTTGCGGTAATAGATGGTATGGCCAGGAAGAGGTTTCTGAATATGTGGGAACATTGGGCGCTAATGGGTTAATACAACTCAAATCCAGAATATTGAATAATGTTGAAATTATAACGTCGTTTAAACTGCAAAACTATACGTCGTTACTCAAATTTTAGAAGAGCATAAAAAATGTTTTATTTCAAGACCATTTTATATTTCTGCGTACAACATCGTTTTAGGTTACTTTGTGGATTATTATCGAAACAAAAGTATTACCATTTGCATGAAGGTTAAGCAAATTGAATTATTGACAATTTTCCCTGCATACGCGGTTTTTCATCGAGGGGGAAATCCAAAAGTTAATAACCTCACAACTTTGTTTGTATGCTTGGCGCCCTCTGTTGGCGAATTGTTGAACTTGAATAAATTTTGTATTTTTTGGACTCAAGAATGTTGCCGAACACTGAATTAATCATTCTAATCGATTTAGTAGTTTTCGAGATACGCTTATTTAACTATTACATTTACAAATAGGGAGCTAATTCCATAGAAAATGACCAGTTTCGTATGGCAGCCTCCTTAAAAGTTGGATATAGCGATTAGGTTTGTATGGAAAAAACATTCGAAAGGAAAAATTAATGGAGGTCAGTCTTACATTTGATACGTCTGGGGGCAACCTGGGAGCAATGGGCGCCCATTTTATAAAAATCATCATTTTGTATGGGAGCCCCATTATGGGTGGGAGATAGGGGGTAGGTATCTTCGAAAGAAATACTCAAAAGGAAAAATTAGTGGGAGCTAGTCATAGATTTTAGCCCTCTAAGAGCAACTCCTGAGCAGCTGTAGAGCAATTTGTCGCATTTTCAAGCACTTTTGTGAACTGTGACCTCGATGCGACGGCATTTAACTTCATTCTAGCGCCCCAATTTTTCGGCTCATGCTTTTTTTATCAAACTGCAAAAAATGAGAGGTTTCTGAGCATCGGGAATTCATTATTAAGAATCCCCATTTTTGGAACGAGGGAATGTGAAAGCATACGGTACGCGGTACTGCTTCAAAATCCATAATAATCCTGTTATTTGATACGGTTTTGACTTCTACTGTAAGTATGTATTTTGTTGTCCAAATTTCTATGTTTTGGTATGGATCGATAGAGTTCGGCTTGTAGAAGCTTTAGCATACCAAATCACATTTTTGGCACAAGTGGCGTATACGTAATTTTTCAGTTTAAACCACAGTAAGTCGGATAGTTAGTATTGAAATGTATGGCGTTGTTCCATGGATCTGTCGTTCCACTCGTCAGATTTCATGGGCGTTAGACAAGGATACTTTCATTTTTTAGCTACACAAATTTGTCATATAACTTTTGAACTGCAGAACAGTGAAAGCTTATTCAATAAACAAATTTTTTTATTTTTTTTTTATTTTTATTTTATTTGTATAACAATAAATTACACAGTAGCAGCACTAGCAACTTTGGCCATCGGCTGTTGTGATAAAAAAAATGTCTGCATAACTTAAGAATTGTAGAACATTTTAGCTTTTGTTTGTTTCACCATATCCTAAGTGAATATTAGAGTTTAAGGATTTTTATAGCTATGGAATTTGGAAATTTATTTTGTTTCGTTTCGTGTTTTCTTCAATCATCCCTGACACTGTTTGCATTTTCAACTGATTCATCGCTCATGTTCAGCAATTTATTTCAATACAATAATCTCTTATGTGTCCATCTTCAATTATCTTTGTTTGCCTCTTATCTTGTTTACATTCCACCAGTGTTAATTTCACTTCCTTATGATAACCCCGCACTGTCTTGTCCTTTATTTCACTTCCGCTATTATCTCTTCACTTCAATGTGTTTCCCTTTTCTGGTCGATTGATAAAACAATAAGCAACAACAACTAACAACTAAGCATCTTTTCGGCGCCCACTGTTTCAAAGATAAAGACAACTCACAGCTCACAGCAACTCGTTTGTTGGCTCTCACAACAATAACAATAACAAACATAACCCACTTCAACACTATTCCACGTACATTTGTGCATACATTAATATGTGTGTGTGTGTGTGTTGATTTTGTCTATGGAGGCCCATACAAAATGCTATTAAGTTCTTATCCAGCCAGCTTGTCGCCAGTTTGTCGGAGAAGAGAGAGTGTGAAGGCGACGACTGACAAAGGCATCAGCAGGACTTTTATGTTTTTATTTTTCATGTTCCATTGAAAAGATGAGATGCTGATGGCAATGTTTTTATTTGGTTTACGAGATAATTTTTTCTTATTATTCGTTTTATTGCTACTATATATTTATGTCTGCGTGTGTGTATGTGAGTGTATGGTTGCGGCAAAATGTACCATTTGCAGTGATGGATATGTAAAGTACAATTATAAAATACAGGCTGAAAAAATTGTTGGAGCAGCTGCAAAGTTTTCCAGAAAAATTTGCTAAAGAAAAACAAAAACATTGAGATAAACATTTGGGAACATTTGTTTTTCTTCAAAAATTTTCTAGAAAAATGTGTTCATGGAAAACAAAAAACAATTAAAACCAGATCAATAATTAAATTTTACATAAACAATTTTCTTTAAGAATTACAAAGAAATATTCTATATTTTCTTGATGAAAAAAAGAATATTTTTAGAATTTTTTGATTGATTACAAATGATGAACAAATAATAAATACAAATGAATGATTACAAATATTGCAGACACTGAAGGCTTCGTTTGTAAAATTTTAGAGTTTTTCGTTCTAACACTGCTGAAAACTGAATGATTTTGAGGAACAATATTGTTTTAAGTGTTAAGTTTGAAAAAATGTTCAATAAGTTTTAGTTCTAGTTTAGTTTCAAAGTTAGTTTAGTTAAGTCTCGTTTAGTTTTAGTTGCTGTTTGAGGTTTAATTTTAGCTTTACTTTTGATTTTAGTTATAGTTTAAGTTTCACTTTTAGTTTATTTTTTTGTTTCAGTTTCATTTTAAGTTCCAGTTTTAATTTCAATTTAAGCTTTAGTTTCACTTTGAGTTTTAGTTAAATTTTTGTTTCAGTTTTAGTTTCAGTTTTGGTTCCAGTTTTTATTTCAGTTTTAGTTTCGGCTTAAGTATCAATTTGTGTTTCAGTTTCAGTTTTAGTTTCACTTTAGTTTTAGTTTAATTTTTTGTTTCAGTTTTAGTTTCAGTTCCAGTTTTAATTTCACTTTTATTTCCAGTTTCAGTTTTAGTTTCACTTTTAGTTTTAGTTTAATTTTTTGTTTCAGATTTAGGTTCAGTTTTAGTCTAAGTTTTAGTTTCAGTTCTAGTTTTTCTTTTACGCTTAGTTTAATTTTTTGTTTCAGTTTCAGTTTTGATTCCGGTTTTAGTTTCAATTTCATTTTTTGTTTCAGTTTTAGTTTCAAAATTAGTTTTAGTTCCAGTCCTAATTTCAGTCTCGGTTTCAGTTCCAGTTTATTTTCACTTTTAGGTCGAATTTAAGTTTTAGTTTCAGTTTCCGCTATAGTTTCAATTTCAATTTCAGTGTAAGTTTTAGATCCAGTTTCTGTTTTTGTTTCACTGTTAAGTAGTTTTAATTTAAGCTTCAGTTTTAGTTTCAGATTATGTTTAAGTCTTAGTTTTAATTTTAATATCAGTTTTTGTGTTACTTTTAGTTTTAAATGAAGTTTCATCTTCAGTTTTAGTTTCAGATTATGTTTTAGTTCCAGTTTTCATTTAAATTTTAATTTCAGTATTTGTTTCACTTTTAGTTTTAATTGAAATTTCAGCTTCAGTTTTAGTTCAAAATTTAGTTTTAGTTCCAATTTTAGTTTCGGTTTCAGTTTCAGTTTTAATTTCAATTTCAGTTTTAGTTTCAGTTTCAGTTTTTGTTTCACTTTTAGTTTTAATTGAAGTTTTATCAGTTTCAGATTATGTTTTAGTTCCAGTTTTCATTTTATTTTAAATTTCCGTTTTAGTTTCAGTTTTAGTTTTAATTGAAGTTCCAGCTTCAGTTAGTACAACTAGTTTCAAATTTATTTTAAGTTTCAATTTCAATTTCGTTTCAGTTCCAGTTTTAATTTTAATTTCAATTCCCGTTTTAGTTTAAGTTTCAGTTTTAATTGAAGTTTCAGCTTAATTTCTAGTTTCAAATTTAGTTTAAGTTTCAATTTCAATTTCGGTTTTAGTTCCAGTTTTAATAAAAATTTCTATTTTGGTTTCAGTTCCAGTTTTAATTTCAATTTAAATTTTAGTTTTGATTTAAGTTTTAGCAAAATGATTAAAAAGCTGTAAAAAAATTAATTTAATATAGTAAAAAACTTAATTTTAAATATGTCCATATGTGTAAAAATACACAATTGTGTTTAGATTTGCGCGATTTAAAATTGTGGAAAGGATGAGGACTGTTGAGGTCGATGTTTGTTTTTATTTTTTTACGATTAATTAACTGTGAAGCATTTTTAAATATATTTAGCTATTTAAAATTACTCACATTTATTTAAAAATACACAAAACTTAACTTTTTAAAATTTTCGATAATAAAACTAGTATAACATTTTAAAAAAATTAATTTTTTTGCAAAGTTTATGAAATTTCAACTAATTTATGTATCTACCTTAACCCATTAAAACCTGACCCCAGAAAGACTTGTGCGATTTCCATAAAATTTTACACAATCTTATTAATTGACCTAATCAAGAAAAAAAATCAAGCAAAAAATTCATACCATGATTTTTTTTGGTCATGTTTTTCGCAAACATTACACAAATAAACAAAATCAAACATTTGCGGAAAATAAAATGTGCCAATAAAATATCAGCTGCTTGGATTTTGACATTTTCACGCGTTGCGTTGTATGAAAATTGGCAGTGTTTAGGCCCAACGTTGCATTCGCGCAACACAAAACTTAAAGCATATTTTTTGTTTAAAAAATCAAAAAAAAAATTGTCAAAACTTATTTTTAAATAGTTTAGCATTGCAACATGCAGCCCACTAAGGGATTTTGATAGGTTTGAAGAATAAGTATTTTTGATTGAATTTCAAAAATTCCCCAAAAAAAACCTTTAACTTTGGATCGAAAAAAACGTATGAATATTTAAATAATTTTGAAATTTGAGTATGGCAGAATCTAAAACGATCAATTCTAATCCAATTCTACCCATTTTCAAGTCTTATGTCTTTATGAATTACTTAATATAGCGAAATTCCCAAACGTTGCGCAAACGCAACGCTCAGGGCTTAATGGGTTAAATGCTTTTTATTAACTTAAAAAATGTCTCTGCTTATATAAAATTCAGTTTTTAATATTTTCATTGAAAAGTTTTCTGTTCGATCAGTAAGATTAAGTTTAAAATTTACTCAAGCAAAAGTGTTAATTTTTATACAAACTTAATTGAAGTTTTAACTGTTATTTTATGTGTAAATTTACACAGAATACTTTTTATTAGTTTATATATTTTTTGATTTTATAACTCAGCTTTTAACATTTCCATTGCGAAAAAATTTTCTGTTCTGATCAAAGAACAAAGAACTTTTTATGAAGAATGAAATTTCATCTTTTATGCAAAATTCATTCTAATTTAAACTACTTAATTATGTAAATTTACTCAACAGCATTTCACAGTAAATTGTGTTTCTTTGATTCTTAGAAGCTCAAACTTTCTCAAATTCTCAAACTTTCTGCTTCACGCGAAAAGTGGTGATTTAATATTTAATCAAGCAAACCGAAACCGGCTCAAATCGGTTTTGCTTGTGTAAAATTACACTAAATGTGTTTCGCTGGATTATGCGTTTCTTTGATTCTTAGAAAATTAAAATTGTATCATTTTCATTGTGAAACTTTCCTAGTCTGATGTAGTAAGCAGTGGTTTTGCCACTCATCTGGCAATTTTATTTACTTTTGTGCTTAATTTATTCAAATTTTAACTGTTTTTTTCTTGTGTAAATGGACGCAAAATGTGTTTCACTTAAGTATACAACACGCTGGTTCTTACAAAATGAATAAATTTGTATTAAATCTGAAACGTAAATTACAAATGAGAATGGCCGACTCGCATAAATTGGCGGAAAGTGAGTCAAAAGAAAAAGTAGGCATAAATTGCAAAGCTCGCCACTACATTAAAGCAAAGTCCACCGTTTTTTTTGCTACACGCACACACACACACACACACACTCACACATGGGCACTTGGATTTGCATATAAACTTGAACTTGGTGTGGGTGAAAGTTTTTCTTATTTATGACGACAAACAATTCGCCACTCCAGTCGAGTGCAGGCACAGCACTCCTAATGGCAATGCCGATGATTTTGTTGTTATTTATGAGACTATTTTCGCATAAACGAGTACACGGGGGAGCCTTAAATGCGGTCGCCGACTATGCAAATGCCTGTTTGGGTGTGTGTTTGAGTGTCGATAAAGCAACCATCGATAGATCATCAAAATGCCATTGAAAGTGCTACACACACACACACACACACACACATTGATACATGAATAAAGTAGTTTTTGGCAGCCAGCTATTCATTTTTATTTTATGAAAATTGACAACAGCTGACAGCGTCGTAACGAGCTGTCAGTGGCAGCTCTAAGGTTCAATGGGTCCAATGCGCCCGGGCAGCTTTGGCTGATGGCACACGACACACGTCGAGAAATCTGCCTTAAATTTTTAATATTATTTAGGCAACTTTGTGTGTGTTTGAGTGTGCGCCTGCACCCTTTGACACGGCACGACTTGTCGCAAATTCGTTTGTGTATATGTATATGTGTGTGTGTGTTTTTCCATTTTATTTGTTGGTAAATTTTTAATTTTTCACTGTTGTCGCATTTGTGCCGCAAATCCTGTTTACGTGCCAGCCGCTGCTGAAAGTCTTAAATTTGCCGCTTCCTTTTTGCTGAATTCTGCGTTGACATGCGGCAAAGCGGCAGCCGTGCACGTGTGTCAGTGTGCGTGCGTGGCGCACACAATTTCTGGCCTGCTTTTGCTTGCTCTTCCTGCCCGCGTCCGACCTGCCACATGCCGCTGCGGTGGTCCTTTCTCAGCAGCTGCTGCTGCTGTTGCTGCTTTTCCTGTTGTTGCTGGCCGTCCGGCAAAGTCTATGCGCTGTCAGGCGCGTCTGCTGTGTGCGCCCTGGCCGTTGTTGTGCTTTTTGAGTAACTTAATATACACCGGAAATCCCTTTGTTCATGTTTACCTTAAGGACTACGTGTTCTTCGTCGCCTCCGCTGCCGCTGGCAAAACTGGCAGTTCTTGTTTTTGTTCTTGTTTTTGCTTTTGGCTGGCTGCCACTTTGTTAAAATCTTGGCGGGAATATACGAAATTTAATGTAACACGAAGCAAAAAAGTGTAGCGCGCGTGGGCGAGGCTCCTGGGGCACATGTGACAACTTAATTGTGGCCCCCGGTTTGCTTCATCACGCCGACATGCAATATTCGTTTGCTGCTGCAAATGGCAGTTTTGCGCCAGCAAATGTTCGGGGATTTACCATTAAAAAAGGGCAAACGAAGAGGAGAAGTTCAAGTTCAGTTTTGAATTTCCTTCTCTGGTTCATGGCATAAACATTAAAGTTTTTAATTAGGCCCCAGACTGGTTAATGTATAGAATGTTGTATGTGTAGTGTATAACTTTTGGAAAAAGGCTTAAAGATATGGAAAATACTTTTGAAAGTTTTCAGTGAGAGCAGAAGCAATCGAGGTGATCGAGTTGTGGCTGCAAACTGAAATTTTAAATATATACTTCACCATACCGACCATTAATACTTGAGAGATATTAGTTGATAGAATTTTATCAAAAATTCATTTAATCCAGTTTTCGCTTGAAACGTAACTGAAACTTTTTGCATTCTGCAGTACATCTTCTTGGAAAATGATGACTTCAAACTGATTTCTATTTATAATAAATCTTAGAACTAAATAAATAGAAGACTGCCTGCTTGATCCATGATTAGTGTTTCGACGGATCACTGTTTCATTGACAAGTAGGTTGGGTTTGCTTTCAAATTACTTCTGTGGTAGATGTATGGACGAGGAAGAGACAGAAAATGCACTTCACCTTCTATGTACTTTTCCTGCATTATCTGGAAGAAGCAACAGTCATCTGAGCTACTTCTTCTTCAACAATCTCAGTGATTCAGTCAATAAGACTGCTATTAGTTAGAAACTGATTTAATGAATGAGAGGATTTAAATTCGATTGCTTGCAACATTAAAATGGGCCTTCTTGGCCTATTTAATTTTATTTTCGGGACATAAAAGCAAAAACAAAATCCAGCTACTACCACCCAACTTCCTTGGCTGATTGATCTGTGGGAGAGTGTCAAAAACTCCAAACTAAATTACTCTCCACTGCATTAATGATGAAGATCAATATCGCCTAAAACTGGGATATAAGTCATCAACAAACTTTGGAAATGATTTAAAAGCCAGGTATTTGGGTGCCATACGAACTTAAACTCATAACTCACACAAAATCAAAAGAACTGCCAAACCTTTTTTAATGGAGTATGGAAATCAATCGGAATATACTTGCACTACTATTTTGCTAGCTAAACCGAATTCGTGCCGACTTAAAATACCGACCGGTTGGGAATTCACCGAAGCAGGTCATTTAATTAGGTCTTTTTCGGTATGAAAAGCATTAGTGGTTCATTAGTCATCATTAGTAAGACGTCATTAGTCATTAGTTAGTGATTAAGTCATTAAAGTGTCAGTGAGTCATGAATTAGTCGTTGAGTCGTTAGTTAGTCATTAAGTCCATAATTAGTCGCTGAGTCATGAATTGGTCATTAGTTGGTCATGTAATCATGGATTAGTCATTAAGTCATTAGTTGGTCATTGAGTCTGTAATATGTTCGCACTACCTGTCGGGGAAGTAGAACACTCGCATCACGCGACTTGAGTTCCTTTTTGCAACTCTTTCGCTAGGCTCATACGAGGGATTCGAGCAACGACTAGCGAAGCGACTGGACGTGGAAAATGAAATCAGTGAAAAAGTTAAATTTTGTGAGCTGTATTACAAGTCCTTACTTGGTCATTGAGTTTTGAATTAGTCATTGTGTCGTTACTTATTCATTGAGTCCTTAGTTAGTCATTGAGTCATTAGTTGGTCATTGGATTATTAGTTGGTAATTGAGTCAGTAGTTAGTCACTGAGTCATGAATTAGTCATTGAGTCATTAGTTGGTCATTTAACCATGGATTAGTCATTGAGGCATTGGTTAGTGAGTCATTAGTTAGTCATTGAGTCATTAGTTAATCATTGAGTCATTAGTTGGTCATTGGGTCGTAAAATAGTCATTGAGTCGTTAGTTACTCATTGGGTCATTAGTTGGTTATTTAATCATAAATTAGTCATTGAGTCAGTTATTCATTGAGTCATTAGTTTGTAATTGATTCAGTCATTGAGTCATTATTTAGTCACAGAGTCATGAATTAGTGATTGAGTCATTAGTTGGTCATTGAGTCGTAATATATTCATTGAGTCGTTCATTGAGTTACTTATTGGGTCGTTAGTTGGTTATTTAATCATAAATTAGTCATTGAGGCATTAGTTAGCCATTGAGTCATTAGTTTGTCATTTAATCATGAATTAGTCATTGAGTAATTAGTTGGTCATTTAGTCTTTAGCTAGTCACCGAGTCAGTAATTGATCATTGAGTCACGAATTAGTCGTTGAGTCGTGAGTTTTCATTGAGTCATTAGTTGGTAATTTAATCATTTATTAGTCATTAAGTCATTAGTTAGTCATTAGGTCCTTAGTTAGTCATTTAGTCACTAGTTGCTCACTGAGTCATAAATTAGTCATTGAGTCATTAGTTGGTCATTGAGTCCCTACTTAATCATTGAGTCAGTGGTTGGTCATTGAGTCATGAATTAGTCATTGAGTCGTTAGTTATTCGTTAAATCATTAGTTGGTCATTTAATCATGAATTAGTCAGTAAGTCATTAGTTGGCCATTGAATCCTTAGATAGTCATTGTGTCATTAGTTGGTCATTGAACTAAGATCTGATGAATATATCCTGCGTCAACTTCAGAGTGTCCTTGAGTTTAATGGTCCGCCAGCTCATCCGCCTCTAACTCCTTAACTTAACTCAATTAGTCATTGAGTCTCTGAGACTCTGTTAGTCATTGAGTCATTAGTTACTCATTGAGTTATTAGTTGATCGTTGAATCCTTAGTTACTCATTGAGTCATTGAGTTATCCATTGACCTACCTTCTGTTGACTCTATCCTGCGTCAACAACTCTATAACTCTTCCTCCAACTCCCAAGCTTTACTAGATTAATGTAACTAGTTTTTTTCTAGGAGGAGTGACTGCTCTTAATCTCAAACGATTTCTCACATGCTGCAACAACAAATTGTCTGTCATACAATGTAGGAGTTGCCGCCTTTTTATCTTCTACAATTTACACCATTTGCTATCGCTTAAACGATTTATTTCACGTCCTGTTGCAGCAGCAACACAGCTAAAGTCAGCAAAAATGTATACGTCCGACTTTAATGTAGCAAAAAGTCAACACAGCTGCAAGAATGCAATAATAAAAACACACAATTTTACAGCAACACATTGTAAAAAAAAAAATCCCACAACAAGCAAAAAAGCGTATCAGCATTGCTAGTCAGAGCCAATTTAACGGCCATGTGCGGCCACATATTGCCAAAAGGTTATGGCCATCATATTTTAGCTGGCTTATCAGTTATACCACAAACGTTGGTGCATGTTGTTGCTACTGCTCGCTCGCTGTTGTTGGCATTAATGTTGCTGCTGCTGCTGTTTGTGCCACTTGAGGCAAATTATGACCTTTTGATAAATACGCTTCATGAGTGCTGTCATAATGGCGCATTTTTCAACCTGCTTGCGCAAACGTTTTGTGGTTTGTATTGTTGTTGTTGTTGTTGTTGTGTTTGTGACATATCCTCGGGGAATTAGCAATGTTTGCTAGCATTTAAAATTGCTTCTGTTTTCCTCTCTAATGCGCACATGACAGTAAGCGGCAGCGGATTTTAAGTAGAATTTGTCAATCTATCATAGGCGCCGGCGGGCACAGAACATTGCGCCAAACATTTAAGCTCAACTTAAGTCAGAGCACGTAATGTCTCTTCAAAATAAAGTGCCATCTTTTAATGTTTGAAAGATAATGGTTTTTGTTAAAAAAAAATTAATTCAATTTATATTACATAAAAGTGTGCATTTAGCTTCATTGATATGCTCGTTGCACATTTGACTTGGCATCAAAAACTTGGAAGCGTAATTATTTTGGCACTGGCAGCACTCAGCCTAAAAGCTTACATGACACGTCAAGCATCGAAGCACACAAAGTGAGCGCAAGACGAAATGTGCAGCAGCAGCACAGCAAATTGCGCTCGTGAGATTATTTACTGTGTTTATTAATAATTCATTCAAGTGTTTTATTTATCAGAAGCAGTCAGTTGTGAATACACTGAAACACAAGTTTGTGCAAACCCAACTTCGTCTGGCATTGCTAAGGACCCAATGGGGACTAGGCGTGGCCGTACTGAATGAAAATTCTAAGAGAAGTTTAATCTTCTCAATACACACACAATTTTCTTAAACAGGAACACACAACTCCATGTTTCAGATCGAGTAAAATCGTTTTTTTGAGACCACGAAGAAAAGACAAGGCAAGAAGTATTTACTTGTTGGTCAATAGGCTTCAAGATTTCCTTTTATTCCACACAGTTCTGTTTCGCACGGAAGAAGTGCTGGAGTTTTGTTCAGTTTCCGGTGGAAGCAACATATTTTTTAGGAAGCTATACAGGTTATAGACAGATCTGTTCAACCTTTAAAGACCTATGAAGCGACTCACCACTTTGAGACGTTGGTTTCTCAGAAGTCACCATGCCTTAGCCCAATGACAGTTTCCTAACAAATTTTCATCATTCTTGAGGTGATATATAGAGTAAGTTGGATGGTTCGGAACGCAATTAAAGAGACAATTTTTAACTCAGAAGTCTCTATCGAAAAAGTTGTGCCCCCCTTCATGGACTAACAGTTCGTCAGTAAGTCCAGTATCCGAAGTAAATTTTAGTATGATACCTAAACCTCTGATATCATTAGCTTTCATTTGACGTAAAAATTATTCCTTTCTGACATTTGAGTCAAGAGATATGATGTTTTAAAAGTTTCAGAAAGGGTCACTAAGCCGCCATCTTTAAACTGCATTTAAAAAAAACTCGAACATCCCGGAAAAAATCCCTTGACACTTTTTCATCTAGTGAGGTCCTCTATCGAATGAGACGGGTTTGACCTTGTCCCTCGAAATTTTTTTTGAATTTGTTGCACTGTGTAATTCAATCTCCAATGCCCTGTTAGCATGCCTGTAATAATTCTTAGATTATTCTTTGAAAACTCCATACATTCTTCGAATTCTGTATTATTTTATGACCCAAAAATCGCCTTGGAATGTTGTAGGTCTGGTTGGTTGTCCCAGTATTGATTCCTGTTGATTATTTCGTCTATTCAGGTCAGGACGGATAAAGCTCCTTTTTCCAAGCCACAAAAAGGTTCTGGGCTGACGAAGGGGTTAAAAGCGCTCCTTATTCCGAGCTTGTCGGCTTTTTCATTCCCTTCAATGCCAGCGTGATCCGAAACCCAGAGGACCCATACCTGATTGCAGACGCCAGTTCATTTAGCTTCTCAAGACAGTCCGAAACCAGTTTCAAGGATACCTGATATGATCTCAGTGCATTGATGGCCGCTTGGCTATCAGAGTGGATCGCAACCTTTCGGTATTTCCTCGCTGGATGGAATGTTTTGAAAGAAGTACGAACAAATGATTAAGTCAAATCATAATCCGCACCAAACCAGTCTTGGATTTGGTGTTGATGCATCTTGCGTGGATTGCAAGGGCAGAAGTTTGCTCGATATTTTTTTTAACGTGTACACATGTGCCATATTCCAAAATGTCCTTCCAGATACACACTCACACATACTCCCATCCACTCCAACTCACTCACACACTCCACAACTCCAACAGTCGGAACAAAACGCAGCGCCATTGCAGGCTCATAATGAGCGCAATAACTCTCAAGTGGTTTTCGAAATAGCGAGAATATAGAAAATAAAATGAAAACTTTTGCCGCCAACGTCACAACGACACATTCGCGACGGCGTTTAAAGCTCCAGCAGGACCACAGCTACCACATGAACCGGTGACACGGCGAACTGGCAACGGTAGCTAAGTTTGGCCTTTGACTGCAACAAATTATTAAAAAGGATTGAAGCACCGCACTGTGTTGTGGTTAATTCAAGTTAAATACACCGTTCGCAGCTTGGTAAGGCAACATTTGGACGCAAAGAGAATTTTCAATGTGCAATGTCGGATTTCAATGCGATTTAAGTTAAGTGACATGTGGCCTTGTTTGCTGTAAATCCTTTTGAATGCTTTATTTCAGCAAGTGAAGAGAAAATGTCACCAATATGCGAGAAGGCGAACGCAGTGTGAGATGAAAAGTGCATCAAATGAAAATTGTTTGTCTGCGCATATTTCGACAAATTCGCTTGGCAACCGAAATTATTAAATTTAATTATTTGGAATTTTTTCTTTCGTTGTGGTTATGCGAGAGGAAAATAAATTAATTTTGCTTTTGGCTACAATGAAATATTCACCAGAGATTTCTGGCTGAAATGGTGATTGTGATTGAACGTTGCACTGGGTGTGTTTATGAACTAAGTGTTCGATAAAAATACTAAAATAGGACTTTGTGACAAATGTCACACCTGTGACAGATTGTCACAAACTACTTCAAAAGCTCTGTTTCCCATAGGAATACAATATTTCTAAAATTAATGCTACTAGTATTATATTAAAAGCTATAATACTACTTATACCCTAAAAAAACGAGTCAATTTATGTTAAATGTGTAATGAAATTTAATTTAAATGCCTTAGTTTTTTATTTAAATGATTTTGCAGCAGTTTGTGACAACATGTCACACGTGTGACAACTTGTCACAAACTCTTGAAAAAGACAGCTCGTGCCCTAGTAATTATTATTGCAAAATTTTTAGTAAAAATTGTGCTGAAAATAGTGTGAAATATGTGCCAAAATGATTTCTTACTCCAACTTTCCTACATACATAAAATTCATTACACTTTCGATTTTATAATCAAACAAACATTATGTTTGCACAGCTTGAATAATTTTTAATTACTGCTGCACTTAAACCACAAAAATTGGCCTCTGTCGTATAATTAAACGCTTCAACCAACCGTGCGGCAGACATTAAATTTTAATCAAACCGGGCAGTCAGCCGACAATTTTTTTCTGCCATAAAACATAAAAATGAAAAATCTGTGTAGAACTTTAAGTTAAACACCATCCAGAGACCACATAAACACCGTTACCTAACGGCTGCTGTACATATTAAATATGAATGTGACATTGTCACCTTTCGCATAAAGCTAACATTGTTGTTAGTTTGTTGATTTCCACCGCAAAATATGCTCCAGTTTAGTTCATCATTAGCGGTGAATGTGCTGCGCTTAATTACGCACTGTCGGGCGTTCTTTGCAAACAATCACACAGACAATTTCCTATGCGTTGGAATTAATGTGCGCAATTAATTAAATTTTGATAAGTAACCTCAACGCCACATTCTTGGTGTTTGCTGCTGATGTTGGCTCGCCTGTGATTTTACTCCATTTAGCGTCATTTTTGTGCGCTGGTAATTCTGTGCGACTACTAACGGTGATGCATTTGAACGTTAGTGTTGACGGTGGTTGTGGGCAAATCAATTTTATTTGGCAGCGTTTTTATGGTTTGTCTTTTCACATGACGAGCGGTTGACGTTTGCGGTACGATGTGACATTGACGTATTCACAGTGTAGACGACATTTGTTTGAATTATGACAGTCACTTGATGGCAACTAAATTTGATTGAGCTGCTGCTATTTTATGTGAAACAAAATTTGGGCACGTGTAATGTACATTAATGGGTAGATTTGTCATTTCGAGTGGTGATGGAAATTCCAATAACATTAAGTTGAAATTATTATGAAAATTCCAATGAATCTTGCGTTGTTTGAGAATTAGTTTGCTATATTTGAGAAGGAATTTTTACTATATTTCATTTGCAGTTTACAAACGAGACTTTTTTTGTGGACTTCTGTGTTTGAGAATTGAGGTGATGAATTCAAATGACAAATGTTGCTAAAAATTTGTAATTTAAATGCCAAAATAATTGAATTTGTTCTCTGCAATTTTATAAAAATTACATATCTTCTTTGAGTTACAAGTGTGTAGTTATATTAAAATAAATTCCCAAAAAAAATGTGTTCGTTGGTTTTACTTATAAAGACCTCAAACATAGATTATGATGTGATGGATGGTTAGGTTATGGAACGGCGCTATCGCTATTGGAGAACTTTAAATTGAAATCAACAATGTTGTTAATTTGAAGTTCTTCTCTAAGAAAACACCTGATAGATACTTGCACTATTAAAATTTCCTCCACTATAAAAATGTCGATGCTATGTTGGCCAGTTTTTCTCTGGATGGATCCAAGTTTTTTTACTTTAAATTATCTATCAAGAGTCTGATGTATCATAGTTAATCCTCGAACTTTGATGTACCAAAGGCCAACGATTTTTTACTTAAATTATATTTCAAGAGTCTGATGTACTGTAAAAGACTACTATATCATAGTCAATCCTTTGATGTACTTTACTCTATAATATATTCAGTATCGCAATTCCAAACTTGCTCACACCCACTCAATCAACCTTAGCTCACCAGTTTTGCACTTAACAAGCTTTAGTGAATCTCAATAGAAGCTATGCATGAAAGCGTCCAGTGATTAAAATGTATTTAATTCCAACTAAATACGTTTGATTGTTGTCCATTCGAGAAGAAAACGAAATAATTATTACATAAACAACAACAATTTGTATTTACATGAATTTCTACCTTTTGCGCTTTTATGCGCTAATAGAACTTTCCCTCACTCGGGTACCCCAAATAATTGAGTTCGTTCTGCAATCATGCTCAATTTAATCTCGACATTCTACTAGACTTGCGTCGCTTTAGTCCATCTCACCACTCATCGCAACTCCAAATACAATCAGTATTAGGAAATTCAATTTGTAATCGATATTCCCCGCACAGTTCCCATGAACTCCCAAGCTGCTTGCGACCTCGGCAAGCAATCAGCCAAAGAGGAAATTACTATTTCGCAATTGAATGAATGCGTCTGTCAAGCAACTACATTGTCGGTCCCCCCATTGCGGCAGCTATGTACATTCGCTTACTCTCTTCACTCTTTCACTCTCTCTCTCTCCCTTTCAGTCACCTAAATACTGGAATTTCGGTTGAAATGGTGCGCACAGTATTCACCAAATCAATTTCCTCTGTTCCATAAATATTCATATACACTTAACTTGCATTGTTTGTCGTCCCACTTTGGTCATATTCGGTGCTATGTGCGATTGCAACCAATAACTGGCTAGACGGCTTCTATTCCACTAGCCAATAAATATTTATTGTTGGTACAGTCAATAAGTGGCTAAAATACAAATCACTTCAAAATATGTTATGATAAAAATAGATTTTCAATTTAGCTGCTTATTGATGAATTGCATTTTATTGTTATTTATCGTTCGGTTTGTTATCTTGTTTGCTAACATGCAAATGGCCAATTATGCAGGCAAATGTCATGCTTGTTATTTTGCCATATTTTATGATAGATATTTTCGTACGACAGTTATATATAAACACAATGCGATTAAGTATTGCTTGAATGTGTTAACTGTGGCTATAAAAATGCAATCTAATATTTTGTTATGAGTTATTTAGCAAACTGATAACAAAATGTAGTAGAACGGGAAATTCAGGTGGTGTTTAGTGTAATTCTATGTTTTATGCATTTTGTGACACATTGTCACACGTGTGACAGTTTGTCACAAAGCTTCATAATATGTTCAAACTGTTATTTGGATTGAATTTATAGTTCAAAACATAGGTGAAAGTTGTAGAAAAGTATTTTAAGATGAATTAATGCTCAAGATTGGCTAAAAAATAGTTAAAACTAAAAAAATAAAATTTTTTTAAAATATATGATTTTTGTTATTACTTAAAACAAAGTCTTAGCTAAGTCAACTGTAGTACAAGGAAAAAATAAGTTTTTATATTTAAAATATCTTAAATTTGACCACAACTGGCAAAAGTAGATGGAATTTCCTTATAAAAAGTGTTTTGATAAAGTGTTTTGTAAAGTTCATTACCATTAGGCGTTTTAAGCATTTTGTGACACATTGTCACACGTGTGATAACCTGTCACAAACATCACAAACTGCTCCTAGCAGTTATTTAAAAACATTCTAGGAACTATTTTTAATATTTTGTATTGTAGTTGTAGTAAGAAATGCCAGGCCTGCAATATATGTACGTTTTTATTGCAGCCTTTTGTGCACAACGTATGCTGTAAGACATAAATGTATCACGCATGTATGTACATCTAGTAAAACATATGCAATTTTATGGACAAAAATGAAAAGGGTTACAGAAATTCTTTTTTTTATAGCATGCAAATATCTAATAAATTCAAATATGTACCATTCATGTTATGATGTGTATTTGATTTTTTTGGAATTACCCAGCATGTGAGTCTGCAGCAAAAATATGCTAATCCGCACAAAATCTGTCAGAGCAATAAAAAAGTATAATATGATAGTTGTATTTGCATTTGTTGTACTCGTAAAATGGTAGCATTCGTACAGACAAAAAATAGTGAATTTAACTTGGCAGTAGAGCGTAAAAACTGTGCGAGGTAACTGTCACAGGCAACACTTTCATTTGCATTTGGAAATCCGCACAGACATGCGAACAGGCTTACAGTGTGTATTTTTAGTATTTGTTGTTGTTTTGAGAGTTGGGAGTAGTGAGAAGAGGTACGGAAATATTTAGAAGGTTTTTTTTTTTGAAATGGTGTCGGGCGTTTTTTTGCTTGGTCATGCAATTGCTGCCATTAGAGGAAACCAAACACACCCACACACACACTTTATGCATTGCTCCCCCTTCACACAGACAACTCTGGCTCGCTTGAGCTCGCTTGAAATGCGTTTAACGGTGTGAAAGAGTGTTTTAAAGTTCAAAGAAGCCAAACATGTTGAAGGCAGTAGAAATGTTCATAGCGCTGCAAAGGTAAAAAGTAGGGGTTCGTAGCAAAAGGGGTTCACATGGGGCACACTTACGATTGTTTTTTTATATGTGAGTAGCAATGATATTTATAGCAAAAACTTTGCAGAAAAGTTAAGTCAGTTGCAATCGGGTTTCAGCAAATTTAATTTAATGTTAAATTCACTTTGACACCAAAAAACTTAAGCTCCTGAAAGTATAGTTTAGATACGCGTTTGTGAGTGGCAGTCAATGAGATTAGAAGCTGTGCTGGGTATAGATAGCAAAGTTAAGTGTAGTGACCAGATTAGCAGCGAACATATGGGACACGTGATGTAAAACAACCACGGCCACTCGGTTTCATGGAATATTTGTACTGAAAAACAACAAAAAAAAAACAAAACAGAAACGTGTATGCTTTGCCGATAGTTTGCAGTCGGCTACCGAAGCAGATGAGAAAAGTCACATAGACATGCGATACTTAAACCGAGAGCCAGACGGCGAGAAACAGGTGGCATGAAAACACACTCATACACACATATTACACTTGTTTACATATTCACGCCATACATATGTACATACATATGTGTGGCACGTTAGTGCTCGCTGCATGGCAGTCAGGCAAACGACAATTTGAGACACAAAAACCCATTTCAATTTCTCTTTGTATTCACAGTTGGCCATAGCGAATGCCGCTAGCTAAGGGTTAAATTAAAGTTTCATTACATGAAAAACGCTAACAGCCAACAAACAATTGCACAACAGCACAAAAAGCTACAAGGCAAATATGCAAAAATAAATGCATGAAACTTGCAATCGCGAGAAAAATGAAACGAGTGCAAAAAAATAAGAGCAAAATATGTTTTTGTTTTACCGGAAATATGCGCGTCGGGTGTCGAGCAGCCATGGCATTTAATTCACTTTGTTCGCTTCCGTTTTTCCGTTCTTTTGGTACGAATTTTTTCGTGTTTAAATATTTATAAATTCGACTACTTGTTATGGGTCGATTACTGTTGTTCTTTTCATTGTAAAGTAATTTTAATAAAAATTCTTCTTATTCTTATTGCTGCCGGTTCGAATGAATATATGCAGCGTTTATAGCGCTGGGATCGCACACGAGCAGCGTAAAAGTTGCAGCTAGACTTGCCATTCTTTAACACTTGAAAGTGCTATCAACAAAGTTGAACAAATTTTCAACTTGCAACATGAATTTGTTTGTTTTATTTAAAAGTTCAGCTCACAACTAAGACAAATGGGTGTTTTTTACTTGTTTGAAAAAAAATATTTTCCAAAGAGTTTAAACGATTTAAAAAATCAAGTCTTGACGCTTAAGTTATATCTTCTTCAAAACACAATTTTTATATTTTTATTTGTTATATTTACTCGTACAAGTTTAAACCACAACTAAGACAAATGGGTGTTTTGTACTTGTTTGACAAAATAAAAAAAATATTTTCAAAAGAGTTTCAACGATTTCAAAGCTGAAGTTTTATAGATTAAGTTATAACCTCTCGGACAGATACGAGTATGAATGCGTTTAGATAAAAACAAAAGTTTAAGAAAAATAAAAGAACATCTACTTTTGAAATTTTTAATGAAATGAAATGATGAAATTTTTAACGACATAATTTAATACTGGGTTGGGTATCCTTTTTATTGTAAGTGCCTTGGACAAAATTTTTACTGGAAAATAGTCAAACTCCAAATTCTTCAATGCAGTCCTCTAAGTGGCCATAATGACGTTAGGTTTAAATGGCAGCCTTAAGAGCAACAAGATGACTCGCCGTGATAACACAGTGGACCCTTTGCTGCGCTGAGAACCAGCAGGATTCCAATATGAACTTTGCTTTATCCCCAATAACAAGAATTGAAAGCTCGGTTGTTAAATGAAGAACTTAGGAAATTTGGTCTACTCCTGGCCAGAGGCAGACATTGGAACATAGAGTGGAGGATCGTTTCTTTTTTAATAACAACTTTTTAATTGAAAAATGAATTATTAAATTTTTTTTTAAATATTCTTAGGACTTCACAATATTCTATTAATCACAAAAAAATATCTATGACTTCAAAAAGCATAGGGGACAACAAAATAGCAAGAAGCTCATGCAAAGGTGAACTGTTAGAGGTTTTGCGCTCCGAGCATGGCATACTTTTAGGGGCATTGTCATTTCGATGGAAAAATCGCAGATGGCATGTTCGAGAACAACTCGGGCCCATACTGAAATGTTCGAGAACGAAGCATGTCGCAGTCCGCTTCAATTGGTACATTAGTTAATTAATTTTTAGCAATTTTTTTTCGAATATAGGGAACCATTTAGCCGAGTTCTAATCCCTTATAATTAATCCCTGAGCTGGGAGAATGAATTTAAAAAATACAAAAAAATATATCACACTGGACAACTGCATGTCCGTTGCATGAAGTTTTTTACATGAATCTGAATTGTTTTTCCACATCGATTTCAAAAACATATTCCGTTTTTATGTAACAGCTCTAGTTTTCGTAGTAAATGGGCGTGTCACTTTTTTTGAATTTTTCTTGACTTTTTTCACGACTTCGACTGTAATTTCTGAACCAATAATCAACACTTACAACGAAAAATTTGTATGTTTTTGACCATCAAAGAAAACTTTGAACATCAAGGAAACTTAACATTCCATATTTTGCGGCTTTGAGGTCCAATCACTGCGGAATTTTAAAACATAAAAATAAATTGCATCGAAAAAGAAGCAAAAAGAAAATCATGTCCACCGTTTTATTGGTTTAGAAATTACGATAAAAAATATGGAAAAAATAGAGGATAATCTAAAAAAGGGACACGGCACCTGTATCTCACTAACTAGAGCTGCTATAAAAATTTGAGGGTAGATTCGAAATCAGCAAAAAACAGTAGAAAAACTCCATGCAACAGAAGAAAAGTGCGATTTTGTTGTGCTGTGTAATTAATAACTTTCGAACAAAAATTCCAGTGGAACTCAAAAGTGAATATAACCTAAAAAAATAGTTTGGTGGCTTTTTTTCCATTTTTTATCCAGTTAGAATTTTGGTACAATCACCAATTTTTTTTGAATATTTTTCTCGTTTAGTTTTTTACAATATTTATATATTTTATCCACTTTTTTTCTATTTGCATACTACTGAAAAAAAGAAAACGTTATTTTTAAACATAATTTTTATTTATGTTTTAGGTTATGTTTATCCAGATAGAATTTCGGTACAATCACCAAATTTTGTTTTAATATTTTTTTTGTACTGTTTTACAATTTATGTTTTTTTACATTTTTTCCATTTGTGTACTACTTAAAAAAATATAAAACCTTGTTTTTAAACATAATTTTTAGTTTATTTGTTAGGTTATGTTTACTGCAAAGCCATCAATTTTTTTTTGCGAATTACTGACATAGGTTGGAACAATATGAATTTTTTCTTAATTTTTTTTTTACCTGCGTAATACCTACAAAAAATTCAATAAGCTTTGCATAAGTCTCGGTGAATTCAAAATTCAAGTTTTATTTATATCATTTCTATGCCGTTATTATTTTTTATTTATTTAGTTATTATAAATTAGTTATTATTTATTTTGTTATTATTTGTTTTATAAAATAATATTATTTGTGGGAAAATAATTTCCACTTGACACAAAAAAACGCAGACACTTACTAAGCCCCCAAAGTCGTCCAAGTTAGTTTACTTCAAAGCCGCTTATTGCATTTTGCTCACTGCGCGCCCATATCTTTTGTCAAATCTCTTTGTCAAATTCAAATGGTTTGTCTTTGAGTGTGTTGGTGCCGTGCTTTGTCTCATTTCAAGTCTTCAGTTTATCGCCTTATTTTTCAAGTAATTCCCGTATTTATATGCTTCAGTCTGGCACTTTGCTACACGGCTGACTCATCAAGTCGGATTCATTTTGCTCCACTTTCGCTCTCGCAACGCTCTCAGCATTGCGCAGCCTACTTGTGCCACGAACTATCGTTCGACTACTTGGCTTGGTGCTTCAATGCAACTTTTCGCTCAGTCCTCTTGCCACTTTTATGCTTCATTGCACGTTGCTGCAGCTAAATGCCGCCAATGCTGCAAAGCGTCGAACTTTGCGCTGCACAAACGCACACAAACACATTTTTATATAAGTATGAGTATTTTTTTCATGTAGAGTGCAAGCGAGTCACTTCAGACTTGACTGCTGAAAGCACACTTTTCAAATATTTTTAAACTTTTGTGCCTAAGTATCATTGCGGTTTCTAGTTTTGCGCATTCGTTGGTCTGCTTCGTGTTTGCCGTGAAAAAAACAGCTAAATTTTAGAGCCAACGTGTGTTGTATATTAATTTAAAAAGACATAGTAGGCACTAAAAACTGGCGTTGCATCGACTTTAATAAAATTTATTAATAAAATTCTCTTTGCGAAAATTTTTATTGCATTATTCAAAGTGCGGCTGACGAAACGACGACGCGTATTTCTTGCATTTTTATTACTTTTGCAGCAGACAAACTTTGGGTTTTGTGGCTTTAAATTAATTTCACTGTTTTCTTGTTTTATTAATAAAAAATTTACGCTCGAATTAGAATGCGGCACACATATTTCTTTCTTTTGCTTTTGCCTTTTTTGCGGCCATTGTTTTGATTAGAAAATTGCGAGCCATAATTGCTATGCATGAAGCTTTTCAGCTTTTCAGCCGCTTTCCACATCCATTCTCTCTCTCGGTTGTAAATGTTGTTGCTATGCTAGCACAAGCACATGTCTGCGTTACTACTTGGCCGCTCGGCCATTGTGGTTTTTATATTGAGAACAAAATATATATAGCCTACTTTTTGGCGTTTTGTGCTTTTCATAATTTATTGCATTACCTTAATCACATTGAATAATTTTTATTTTGCCGTGTTCACGCACAGCTCCCCACTCATACAGGAATACACCCACTCACACACACACATACATGCAAATTTATTATATTTCTTTTTTCGAGAAACGGTGCGGACATTTTTATTTTCACTTAAAAATCAATAATTGCGTCCGTCCTGCCAATGGTAATTTTTCACTTTTATAGCTCGTAAGGATAAGCGTACAGCTGAAGAGGTGAGCGCAATACCTGCCGACAGTTCGAGTGTAAATGCGCCGCAGGACCTGTAGGTGGGACGGGTCACATTCCCGGCCGTTGAGAGCCACAGCTGCAGCGGTGCACGTGTGCCTTAAGTGTGAATTTTGCACTTGCAACTTTCCAATTTATAAAACGCCAACGGACAGCAGATGTGCGCTGCGCTGGGCAAGCAATAAATTACGTATACGCCTCGATGCCAATGAGGAGCATAAATGATGGCAAACGCTTAAATTTAAATGCAATAAAACAATTTTATGCGCAGAATTGAAAGCAATGTTTTTAAGAAAATAAATTATGAACTTTTAAGATTCTTGCAAGTGTTGTCCTCACTTATAAAATTAAATTATTTATTCATATGTGAGAGGAAACGAATGGACTATGTGAATTGGATGGACTTATGTAAAGTGAAATGCAATTATGAGTAGACGAAGACTTGACGAAATATGAACCATTTTCGATACCTAATTACTCTAAAATTGATGTCAAAATCAGAAATGACCGAAATTTGTTGCCCTAATTTAACCCTTTCGATCCCAAAGTTGCCTGAGAGCAACTTCACCTATTTGTCATCTTATAGCAAAAGCTACGATTGATTTATGGGTTTAATTTAAGTAGGCACCAACAAATTTATATTTTTAGAAGTGAGTTCAAAGCAAATTACAAAAATTTTACCGTTATTCCTAAAATAATTGCCAATAAGTTGCAGCGAATCAGGGAAAGTTTGTGTTCTAATTGAAGTCTACGAATTGGGCGCGTTTGATCAAAACACTGTTTCTTTAATAATGGTTAAATAAAATCAAAAAGTGATATTTTTGTATTTTTCCATAAATATTAAATAATGAAAAATATATAAATAATGAAAAATATATAATATATAAAATATTAAATTGATACAAAATTTGTTTAACCCATTTTAAGCTAAAATTGTTCAAATTGCTTGTACAAAATATGGTTTCAAATGGTATTGGGTCCAAAAGTTGTACGCAAACCCTCCCGCTCCCTGCAAATGAAATCCTGTGTGCGCCACTCTTGGTGACAAATAACGTTTCAAATATTGTACTGAGCTCAAAAGTTGTGTACGAAAACTGCACCGAAATAAAATCCTGTGTGCGTCATTGATTAAAAATAAATCAATTTTTTTTGCATGAAACTTAAATCTTTATTTAGCATACCTAAAATAATCTGCTTTAGGTTAAATATGCACCGTTTTGTTCCACAACTTGTTGCCATTTTGTAGATAATTTCATTTTGCCTTTATCATCATTTATCATAGAAACCCTCGTCTATTTTGGCAACAAACTGGTCTACTGTCCCAAGCGTCTCTTGAAGCAAATTTTCTCACCAGTTCAATCATTCGCCATAAACAGTCACAGATGTTAGTCACTTAATTAAAATATTGAGCCGAAGCCAACGAAGCCAAAATATTCGACATAACTAAAATATTTGGCCGATGCCGATGTTGAAGGCTAATCAAAATTCTTTTAAGGAAAAAACTGATCAAATTTAGTCGTTCTTACTTTATTAATTTTTTTGTTTCACTCAAGAAATAATAAAAAATATAAATATATGTAAATATTTTAGTAAAAAAAACCAAAAACAGTCTTAGCGTTCAGTTTCTAATAAAAACAACAATTGACATAAATAGCTGATTAGACATAATTTTTCTTAATCGCAATCTTAATGTCTGAAATATGGATAAAACCCGATATTTTATAAAATTCTTCGAAACAAAGCAAATTGACTTGAACTACAGAGAGTCCGACTGATTCTCACTTTTTTGGCCGATGCCAGGGCCGGCTAAATTATTCGACTATATTGACCGAAGCCGAAGATTTAAAATTGGCCAAATAAGCCGAATTCCACAGCCGAATATTCGGTCGGACACTAATAAATACTATTCACATTTTCATCCACCTGGTTTGCATTTTCGACTTTAACAAAGTGAACCTGTAAAATGTGGCATCTCTTCTCTTTGCTGGTGTCCTTTTTTGTTGCACGCTTAAAAAAAACTGAGTCAAACAATCACAAAACTATCTGAAAAGTTTTTTTTAGTACGAAATCGTATCTTTTCGGAGCCATTTAACGTAAGCCGATGGCACCTATAAAACGTGAGATACAGTTAACTAAAGTCAACTAATAAAAAAGTTATGGCTTTCTTTTTACTACAACTTATACAAATCTTTTTTATATATTTTTTATTAATTTTTTTATTTTTTTTATTTTTTACCTTATTTCAACCCTTTCATTTTATATATTTTTTATCCTCCATCTTTTCAGTTCTCTAATATGAAAAAAATTACCACCCACAATTATATTTAAGTTAAGTTAATTCACAACACTACCAAATGTTCAGTGACCCTTTCTTGAAGTATTTATTTATATTTTTTGCCAACGACATTCATCATTTGCAATCAGTTATAGACCGTACTTAACAACTCATTTGAAATTCAAATCGAAATGTCTGCGCGGCACGCACACACAACTTTTGCCTTTCGCTACTTTGGGTTGCGTGGGCATTTATAATGAAAACGTACCAGTGCAAGTGTTCATTCAGCAAGTGTCAGAATTCATGTTGCCATTTAAACTATTACTGTCATTAACATTTCAATTATGCAAAGTGATTTGCCTCTTTATGCCATAAATAAATTAAATGATACGTCATTAAGGCATAAAGAACTCAAGCATGTTTGTTATATGGGAACTTTGTTTATTTTTGGTGAATAATGTTGAGATGAGGTTAAAAATTATTGTATTATTTTCGAAGGTGAAACTTTTCAGTGAAAGGCAATGAGGTCATAAATGGTGCAATTAATTCAATTTTCAATGGAGTTAAGTATGTTTTAGGTTGACTAACACGTTTCACAGTGGTTTAAAGTGAGGTTAGATCAGTTAGCTGAGACCGCAGTTAAATTAACTGAAATGCAGCACACAAAACGTGGTAATTATCAGTCAAAATAAGAGAGAATTGAAGATGTTTTACACAAACATTAACAAATATTTTCGAGTATAAGCCACGAGCTGACTTTGCATTTTTCAAACTCAAAAAGAAAAACAAAAACATTACAATAATTTCATTCATAGCAACACGTCTCAAACTTAAACCTCATTCATTTCACTTTCAAATACTTAACAAATTCTTGACTTATAAGATTTTTAAACTTGATCCGCTAATCCCAAAAGCGGCGACTAGTTAAATTCACTTACAAAGAAAAGCTTAAGTTGGGCATTTGTTCGAAGCTGTGACTAACTGCATTGTTTTTGCATTTCCAATTTTTGCTTTGCAACGCAACAATTTGTAGGGTCATGAACATAACAAGTGCGTGCGAAGGATTCATGTCAAAACTGAAACGAAAAAAAACTGTCAGAGCTGAGAAAGGATAAAATGTCGGAGATAAAAGGATAAAGTGGCATAATAAAACTGTCATTCAGCGATAGACACAAAAAACATAAAATGACAACCCAACTAAAAACAAAAAAGCGTAAAAAAAGTGTTTCAAATGTGTGGTTAAAAACGACTTCAAAAAAACAAATAATGACAGTGACTGTTGTAGGCGAGGATATGTAAATTTTTAGCGCGCAAAAATGCTAAATAATGCTATCACTGTGCTCAAGTGAAACGTTAAAGAAGTGGAAGAAAGAGAGAGGAAAGTATAGTAAGAACACAAAAAGACTCAGCTAGGTTTAGGAATCCAATGAGTGGCGTTTTGTTATAACAAAACGGGTGCGTAGTGTTTTTTTGTGGATTATTTGGGCCTCAAAGTGACTGAAACAATGCGTAACATGAAAATATTTCATTACTTTAGGCTAAGCAAAACAGGCAGTTTACCGACTCGTCGACTAATAAACACAGAGGCCGCTGATATCTCGTTTATACGGTAGTTCGAGTCGCTATGAATCAAAACGCATCGACTCAATATGAATGTATAAACATGATTTCAAATCGTCTTAAATATTTTTTGCTGCAAAAATGTGAAAAGAATGGTTTAATATTTTAAAAGTGTTTTGAAAATATACTAAAAGTGATGCAAACTTAACTTTTTGTGCATTTCCAAATTGATATACCGCCAAAAGCAAAGGCCAAATATAGTAAAACTGCAATTTTAGTGTTTCTCTTGGACGTCGGAATTTTAAAAGAACTTTGAATTTTCAAGGACATGAATATTTCCAAAAAATGAAATTATTTAAAAAAATTAGCGCAATTTAGAATATTAATGTGGCTACCAAATGAAGGAAAAACTCCCTAGAATTAAAAAAATATATATTTTTTTTGATGCGCCATGATGCGAATTGAAAATGTCCTTGTAAAACTTTATCTTTAAATATTACTGAAAATTTCCAAACGTTTTTTTGAAAAAATTGTGTCTCAAAAACTAATAGAAGAACGATTCATCAAGAACAATTTTAGTTTTTCTCTCGGACGTCAGGATTTTATAAGAATTTTTAATTTTCATGGACATGAATATTTCCAAACAATTATTTTAAAAACTGAGCGCAATTAAGAATATCAATGTGGGTAACAAAAAAAAAACCCCCTAAAATTAAAAAAAAAATTTGTTGATGCGCAAGGAAAAATAGGTAGTAAAAATGTCCTTGTAAAACTTTATTTTTAAATATTACTCAAAATTTCCACACGTTGTTTTTTTTTAATGTGTCTCAAGAACTAATAATTCACTACCACATGCTTCTACTACGTCCTTCAAACTTGATTAGTTTAGGATACAAAATTTTATAAATTACATATTTAATACTTCTCTCCATAAAACAAGGAATGTATTACAGATGACAGACATAAAATATTTTATATTTAATTAATATTTAATTAACACATAAATAAATCAAGCGAATTGCCCATGTTTTCAAACAGCTCATACAGCTCGTTGTTCGTCCGTATTTAATAGTCCTCGCCAATACAACGAGGACTGAAGTTTAGCAAAGCACCTTCCCCTCAAACACCCCAAAGGTCGATACATCGTTTCGCGACAGTGGCAATGACCACCCATTGCCTATTTTTGAGCAGACTTTTCAATCACTTAACATGCTAAAATTTCAAACAAATAGGAAGGAAGGAAGGAAAGGATGGGATTAGTGATGAGATCGACAGATCACTAGAGACAGCACTCATTTAGCTACAGATCAATCGGTGAAGTCATTTCTACTCGTACTCTCATATTTGAATAACACAGCGGGATATCTATGGCAGCATTGCCAGCATATAATTTTCTAGAGGCATTTCCGTCACATCACAAAAAACAGATAATGTCGATAGTGCTAAAAAACCATCGATAGTGGTGTCAAAATAAAACCATCGATACTATCGAAAGTACTATCGATAGTTGGACAACTCTAATGGGTAGGTAGGTATTTGTTCCGGAAGAATCACACGTAGACCAAAGAGGCTTCTTGTGATGCCACCGATAGGTGTTTGTGGCTGATTCGGATCAAAAAAGTCCATTGGGATACCATACTGGTTGTACGAGTTAAACTTCCATCTCCCCTGCTAGCAGAACCAGTTGAAACTTCTGATACATACAGTCAAACCCGCTTAGGTAAATCCTTTCTTTGCTAAGTACCTACCCCGCTTTAGTGACTCATCAATATTTCTTAAAACAATGCGCTTAAGTACTTCAAAATGCTGAACAACCTTTTCGACTGTAAATATTTCTTAGCTTGTGAACATTTTGGTGAACAGGAAGCCATTCTTTTTTTTAATTTTAATAATTTCAATGCGTTATTGAATTGTGTAGCACTTTATGAAAAAATGGTGACGATGATGGAAAATAAATGTCGAACATTTACAACGTTGCTATCTGCAAGGAAATGTAATGGTTATGAGGGGAGCCGAGAAAGTGTGTCCTGGTTGGTTGGTTGAAGTGGCTGATTCACAGTTGTCCCCCTACAAGTCACAATTAGCGCATAGACGCCGTTTTGATACCACATGCTCACCGAAACTAAACCTGGTTAGTAGTATGACTAAATCCACCCGGTAGAATTTAGGTATCCAAGAAGGTTCCCCAGACTTACTGTCGAGCAATCGGTCGAGCAAGTAAGGAAGTGTTTTCCCAGAGACTTAAATCTTGCCCTTGCCAAGGTTGGGCAGTGACAGAGGAAGTGATCAAGTGTTTCTTTCTCTTCTAAATTCCCACAGCTCCTACAGTGGGTATTGAAGGGAATGCTTAGCCTATCCGCATCTGGACCTATGGTCCAGTGGCCTGTGATGACCGCCGTAAGCCTAACGACCTCCGTGCGAGATCTGTGTATAAGCTTGCGGGATCTCCGCTCATTGTAGGAGGGCCACATCGCCCGCGAGGTACGACAGGACGTCAGCGACTTCTAATTCAGATTGGCAAGACTGAGACAGTGCAGATAGCAGCCCCTCTTGACAACTTCCAAAGGCGTCGGAACCGGGACACCCAGCAATGCGTCAAGCGAGGCACCTGAGTGCGCCAATTCGTCCGCCCTCTCATTCCGTTCAGTGTTCCTATCGCCAGGAACCCAGATAAGGGTGATATCACCCAACGACTTAGCGCGCTCAGCGCCATCTTACAGTGTGTCCTAGAGGGTCGAACGTCTCAAGCACTCAGGCTAGATAGCCCATTGTGCTTAAGACTTGTGAGGAAAAGGGTGATAGAGGAGAGTGAGGTGGGATTTTAGAGAGAAAGAAAGAAAGAAAGAAAGTAGTATATAGGGAAGGGTACTACAAGTCTTCCGGCATAAATTTCCAGAATTCTTTAATGATTTTCAAAAGATCGCGCTGGGTAAAAGAATGGATCTCATCCGTAACATCAGAACCCGAAATGCGCAATCTCGTTCTAGCGAAGACGGGACATGCACAGAGAAAGTGATCTGTGCTGTCTACCTTCACCAGAGAAATTGCGCAAGATGGATTCTCGATGATGCCCATTGTGGCCATGTGAAGGACTGTGTCCTGTGATTAGTCCAACGACCCGCCAAAGATCATTCCTCCATATATTCAGAAGGCCATCTGTCATCTAAAAAACTTCGGAGCAACAGTTTGTCCAAGTTGTGACAATACTATTGAAAAACCTTTTTATGACACTTCATACGTTTGAAATTTTTTATAGGTATGCAATTTTTATTTAATTTATTTTAAAAGTATGCACATTATTTTTAATATAGTTTTCTGTGATTTTAAATTCTTAAGTTAAATTGAACATGAAAAAATTACGACAAATATGTTTGTTTAAAACTCCTCTTATGACTAAGTTCTGTCTACTGCACAACCAATAAGTATGCAAAATCTCGACAAGAGCAAAGAAAAAGAATATAAAGAGTTATCTTTTGTTTCAGATTCAGAATTCTGTATTAAAAACTGGGCCTCAGCTCAAGTGGCGCTCCTGCGCGCACCGACTTTATCGATTCGTTACAAGTAAACTAAATTAAATTAGGGCTCTACTTGTCGGCACTGATGCGGACGCGTGGGAGTGGTCTTTGGAATTTTTGGGGGCGTAGCAAAGGCAAAAGTTGTATGTTAATGAGTCAATTTGCGCAACGCTCGAGTCGAGCCGCAAGGCGCACGAAATTAGGCCAACAGTGAACAGTGAATTTTCGCGAAATTCCGCTGTCATGCAACTTGTGGACTGACGTTGAAACAGCGCAAATAATTTGCATATTTTGCACACAAATTCATAATGAAGGCATTTTAAATAAAATACACAACCAAAATGAAGAAAACGCGCGAACAATGCAGAAAATGTGCAGGCAACGAAAATAAGACTTTTAGTGCACAATAAATGCCTTCAAGTTGACCTCAAAAACGAAAAAACAAAACATCGAAAAAAAGTAGTGCAGTGTAAAGTTTAACTGCCAGGCAGCGAAACGAACCGAGAAAAATGACCAGGACCGGGTCGGGCCTGGCAGTCAGTCAAACAGTCAACCGCATGCCACATGCAGCAGCAGCTCGAGCACACTGCTGCATGCCGCTGGTGGCAGTAAATTTTTGCATTCACTTGCCAAACGAATTGTGGTGGAAAGCTACAACAAAAAAGTCATAAAACAAGCGCGCAAAATGCTGCACACATACACACACAAACATTATGTATGTATGTTCAGCAAAAATGTGGCAGTGCACATTTCGCGAAGGGACCGGAAACTTTCAACTGACACAAAAGCGTTAGGTTAGGTTAGGTTGAGGTGGCTGCCTCTGTATGAGACACACTTAGGCCTCTTAATGGGCCCGTTGTGATACCACAGAATCCACCCGTTTGAAATGCGTATGCAACACTGTTTTTTCAACATGTGATACACCACACATTTCAAACGGATGGGGAAAGGGAGGGGAGCGGACCTACAGTTTAACGCCGAATCCGAACGGCGATGGGCAGTTTTTCTTTCACACTTGGAGGTTTTGCCATTGCCTGCCAAGAGCGCACTTGTGCGATTCTTGTAATTCTCATTCCCTTCATGTGGATAGCGACAGAAGTAGATGAGTGTTTTTTCCAGCCCAAGCCAGGAATCGAACCCGGGGCGCTCGGTATGAGAAGCCAGCGCGCTACCCGCTGAGCTATCGAGGCCGACAAAAGCGTTAAAACAACAACAATACAAAATAAACACCAAGCATTGTATGTACATAGTTAAAAAGTTTGGTGCGCTCGAATCCGAGTGCTGCCACCAGCGGTTGCCCATCAATTGTGGTCGCTTTCTTTATGGCAAATGTTTTCTGCAAATCTATGAGAAATTCTGCCCAGCAAACCGCACATTAAAAAAAATATTTGCAACCACAGCAACAATGCATTTTAGAATGCCCAACACACGGCGCCAAGGCGATAGACTTTTATTTTGACCATAGTTTTTGTTGTTGTTGTTGTTTCTAGCTGCCATCTTTCCGCTGCCGCTGCGCATTTTGCTGCGTTGGCGTATTTTTCAATTTCCCCGTCAATTGCTGGCGGTGATTTTCATTTCCTTCTCGCACTCTGGTATTCTGTTTCGAATCCTGCCTCCTCACCGCCCACTTCCGGCATCAACTATTCACCGCCTTAGCCATAATGTTGCATTATTCTTAATTCTGTTGGCATTTTCTATGCATTTCAATTTCCAACGCCGGTATTAATGTCGATTTCAATATCACAAGTCACAACAAAAACAAAAATTGAATAAAACATGACAGCTTAAATTTGATTTGCGTTAAGCAAAAATTGAGGTTAGAGCCGAAAATGTGGCACGTGCACGTAGGCAAACGGAAACGTTTAGCGTGAACTGCCAGCAACAAATTCGAAACATTTTGCTGAACAAGTGAAATGGAAATTGCTTATTATTTATGGATTAAGAGAAATGAAGTGAAATAACAAGAATTTTGTGTGTCCATTTTGGTTGACCAAAAAAAAAAGGTTTTTTAAATTGCTATTTAGATAATTAAATAATTCGTAATTGGTAATTGGCGGAAAAATGCTGCAATTGTTCACAAAGGATTTACTAAAAATTGTTTAACTTACAATCTGAATAGACTTTTTAATTTAGCCCAACTTCCATAACTCGACTTTCTATAACTCGAAATTTCTATAACTCGAACTAACTCGAGTGGCAATAGCGTTTAGAGAGCAAGTTCCATACAATTCTTTAAGTTGAAGTCTCCATAAGTCGAGGTCTTTCTTTGGATGATTCGAGTTATGAAAGTTCGACTGTACCTTGACTGACTGTATCTGTAAGTTTGTTTGTAATAACCTGAAGCCAACTTGAAAAAATCTTTCGTCCAACATTTCGTCTCTCATTCGATTTGAACTGTCACTCGTCGGAGGTTGGAATAACGATTCGAACTCTCACTCGTCTGAAGTCGTTACGAGTTGTATGGCAGGTTCAATTTTGTTTGTAATAACCTGAAGACAACTTGAAAAAATCTTTCATCCAACATTTTGTGTCACTAATGTTATTTTTCTAATATAAAAAAATTTTAAGAATTGTTGTGTTTTTGTTGTTTTGATTTATAATTCAGTGCGACCCTTTACGCTGAGTTTAATTTTTGTAATATTTTCCCTCGAACTGAATTTCTCAGAATTTCATTGCATTGGCTTTCTTTAAAAGTTGTGTCGTGATGATCTCAGCGTTGTTTCCTCAGTTGATTCCATCAGTTGCTTGCATTATAAATACAATTGAAAATTCAATTATGAAAAGTTTTCAAGTACTTGAAGCTTTTATTCTAAAATAATTGCAGAAGAGCTCAATTAAGGATTTCCTTGAATGAATGCTTGATTGTTGTCAATCAGTGATGGCTTTCATTAAAGTTTAATTTTTCTTTATTCGAGTTTAATTTTAGCTTATTGGATCAAATTTGTTTTCATTAGAATTTAAGTTTGTCACGCACAGACATTTCTTTGTATTTTCAGCATACGAAAGCTAAAAGGATCCTTAGAGACTGAGCTTAGACTGAGCTCACAAATGCTCAAATGTTTAGTTTAGTAGGAACTTAAAGTTAGAAATTCCAAATACAAAGATTCTCTTAGCATGTAAAATGTTGAAAATTATATTCAATGTAAGCTTTTTGTGTGACGTCAAGTTTTAGGGCCCTTTGGATTTTTATTAAAAAAACTCTAAAGAACAAATAATGACTGCTTGGTTTTGTTTTTTTTGTTTGTTTTTTGATCTAGTATAATATTTAAATAGTAATTGGTATAATGTAAAATATGAAAAATATAACATATTGAATAATAAAATTTATTAAACTTTTAAATTATTTAACTTTTTAAATAAAATGATGACTGCTTAATTTTGTTTTTTTATTAATTAATATTTTTTAATTATTAATTAATATAATTGAAAATTAATAACAATAAAAAATAAAATTAATAATTAATAAAAATAAATATAAATGTAATTTTTCATTATTTATTTCAGTAATTTATTAGTCATTCAGTCATTGCAGTATAAATCACGAAACCCAAGTCATGTACAATAAATTTATTTCGGCCATTACAATTTATGTTAACACATACTAAAACTGTCATTGTGATTTTCGCTATAAAATTTTTGCAAACTACTTTCGGCCAACTTTACTACCACAAACCTAGCACAACATCTTTCACTAACGGTTAGTTGCCACGCGGCCAGCGCAGAAAATACTTTAATGTGCCGGCAGTTTTCTGGTGTTTGCCCCTTCTATACAAAATTTAATACTGTAAATATATACATAGACTATGTACTATGTCTATGTGTATAGATATGTGCACTTAGCATTTCGTTGTTTAGGTTCGCACGTATATTTGACTTGACTTGACTTGAGTTATTCCCCGAGCTGTGTTGACCATGAAAATCGCATGAATATAAATTTAGGCCATAAATTTCAGTTGTGTAGCTGTGTGGCTGCAAGATTTTAATTTAAATAAAACATATCTACAGCTGACAGGCGACTTTAGTGTATTCCTGCTGCTTACATCAGAAGCCTTTCGGTTGGCTGTGGCGGCGCCACCGGTCAAATCATGAGACCCATTCAAAACGACTTATGACTCTTTCCTGCTAGATTCTAGTTACATTTCAGACACAATGCTTCGGCGCTTGTAAATAGTAGTTTGCTTCTAATGAAGCGCTAATACGACGCTGCTGGAATCTTAATGGCATTGTGAGGTGTTAATGACTTTAAGAATGCTTTGAGTGCTGAGACAAGTGGACAAGTTTTGGCAAAAGTTTAGTTGTGCTAAAGTACTCAATACTCTGTTATTTGCTTGTTCTGGGTATAAGGGTTTAAAATTCATCAGGAACTAAATGAAAAATCTTGAACGAAACAAATGTTGCTTAAATGTTCTACTAGACATTGGAAACCTGGACAGCAAATTCAACTGGAAACCTCATGTTGACCGAACTATCAAGAGAGCAGGTAGATTCCATAGTTTCTGGGAAAAATCAAAGAGTTCCTGGGCAGCATTGGGGGAGATAAAATCCTTCAAGAAGGAATAAGGGATTCGACATCTAATTGACCAGGCTAAATATTAAAAATTGCTGTACATAGTTCTACAGTCATGCATGCACCCAAAAATCGGTTTGTTTCAAATGGAACATTTAGTTTCAAAAAGTGTTGGACTCAAAATTGTGTACGGAAACTACCCAAAATGAAATCCTATGTGAGCCAAAGTGGTTCTAGTATCAACTTAACCTGAGAAATAACCTGAAAACTGTTGAAATTTACACTATTTCACAAAATTACAGTATTTGCTAAACCTGACTAATTGTTAACAATTGTATGCTCCACTATTTGGTTCAAGTCCTTGCAACCATCTTCTACGCAGTATTCAAGTAAATTAGTCATATTTAAAAATACAAAAACTACTCACAAATTATTTACCTGAAGGCCACAGAGTGACACTTACGGTACTCAAGTCACTTGTGCCAATTACAAAAAAAAAATTTTCTATTCGTCGATGCCCCCAAATATCGATTACACTTGCTGCCCAAGGACGCATACCTAGTTTCCAAGTCCGCACAACGCCTCATCAACTCGTCCATTACGATGGCAAAAGTGTACATTTTCCAGTGTTGTGGTTGGGCAAAGTCAAAAAATGGCATACATTTTTAATAACACCAATTTCCAGGTAGCGAATTTTGCATACGCCGCAACGCAAATCAATAGAAACTCAATTAGACCCGTTCGGCTAACGTTGCAAAATGGCCAAACACAGGGCGCCTCGAATGTTTAAAGGCAGCCAGGAAATTGCCAAGATTGACAGAAAGTCGAAGCGCAAAATGTGTGTTAATTTTTAATGCTCACACAAGCATTAAAAATTAATTTTTAAATTAAATTTAACACACACACACACAAAACAAAAATTTAACGAAAGCGAAATTATGCCACATTTTTGTGCTAATTTAATCTAATTTCTTATTGTCTGGTTCACTCTGAAAAACTTCTCATACCAAAGTTGACCGGTTAATTGAATTGTTTTTGTTTTATTGTTGTTGTATTTGCAGAAAAAGCCGCCACCAAGATCCAAGCCATTTTTAGGGGTCATAAAGTTCGAGCCGATATGAAGAAGAGCGAAACTAAAACCACCCCCACCGCTGCCGCTGCCGCCTCCACTACAAACAATGCAGCGGCTGGCAATGAAAGTGGCGCGGCGTCAGCAGCGGCGGACCCGACCAAAGCAGAGCTCGAAGCTGAATTCGATCCCAATGACAAAGGTAAGTGAGAGCACCTCAGGCGCCAAATTAATTGTGATTTGTTATTGTGCAACAACAACAATACTAACAACAGCAATCACAGCAGCAGTCAACGGTTGAGTAATTACAAAAGCAAAGGTAGAGCAGTAAAAGCGCGCAAAGTATGGAAAAATTGCTGTCAAAGTGAGTGACTGAAGTGGCACAAACTGTTTGCTGTTGTTTGTGTTATTAAAGCTGTTGTTGTCATATTGGCATTTGGCAAAATCTAACAACAATTTTAAGCGCTGCACGGCGCCCACTTTTGTCAAGCACTTTGCCTTACGTTGGGATTTATTGTTTTGACAACTGCTGTCAGAATGTTGGGGGCAACAGCTGGCTGCCGAGGTGTCAGTGAAGTGGGCGTGCATTTGGAAATTTGCAGGTAGAGTTGAAACAAGCATTTAATGGAGGTGTAGAACAGTTTGTGGCTATAAGGAATTCTTATTTTTGATTGAAATTTAAAACAAAAAACTTAAGGACTCGTTTAGCCTGTAAAAATACTCGAGTATTGCGACTGTGGGTTATTTATATGTTTACTGATTCAAAAAGGGTCAAAAGGATGTTGATTGCAAGCTCTGAAATTCCACTTGTTGACCCGTAAGCTTTTTGTGAGTTCTTTCATTTTGCGGAGGAATTTTTAGTCTCTTATTAGATTAAAGGCCAAAGGGCAAAGTGCCCCCGGCCAATTTTGATTGTTATTTTGACTGTATTTTTTTATTTTATTTTATTTATTCTCATATAATGTTTACCAATATAAATTTTTCCAAATTTTTTCCACCTGCGTGATACCTAAAAAAATTAAATGACATTTTTTAATTGGTTTTCTAGGTTATGTTTGCCGTACAATCACCAACTCATTTCTATATATTTCTCATATAGTGCTTTAAAATATATATTTTTGGTAGATTTTTTCCACCTGCGTGATACCCAAATTAAAAGTTTGTTAGGTTATGTGTGCGGTCAAATGTGAAAAAAATATCTATATAAAAAAATTGGTGAGAGTACCGCACACAAAACTTAAAAAAAAAACAATTAAAACATAAAATTTTGTCTTAGGTGCCACGCAGGTGAAAAAAAATGTGAAAAAATATATGTTGTTAAATATTATATGAAAGATATATAAAAAATTAATAAAATTAATATTTTATGAAAGATATATAAAAACTTAATAAAATTAATTAAAATTAAAATTAATTAAAAAATAAAAAAAATTAATTTGGTGATTTTACCTAACTCTAAGTTGACAAAACAAATTTTTTTAAATAAAAAAAATGTTGTTCGATGTTGTGAATGTGTCCAAGCGATATCTACATATATTACGGCTCAATCTCATCTAAATCGGATGACTACTTAGAAAGTTATTAACTTTTGTTTTTATTTACTATATTAATTCTGGCAGATCGGGAATAAATAGTTATGGACTAAAACTCTGGGAAATGGTTACCTATGTATATTAATATTAGTATTGAAAAAATATAACAACCAAAATTAGCCGGGGGGTGGGCACTTTGTCCTTCCTTATCCGGGTAACCAGTTCAACCTTTTGATGAAGTTTTGCAGATCCCATAAATAAACTTCTTCCAAGCGTTCCAGCATAGTTAGACTTCCAAAGTGTGCAGTCGGCGTATTTGAAAGGCCGCCCAGTGAAATAAGTAGGTAGATAAAGTAATCGTATCTAAGGTCAGTAGGCCAATAGTGTTCACACACAGAATAGATCTTCTAACCACTTCTAGTGCAATGGTCCAAATGGACTGAGTGCTTTGGAAAGCTTGTAGCCTTCCTGCCTACTCTCACATAACAAACCTTCTAATCGCTTCCCAAATTTCAGAACTCAAAGCACTTGGTGGCTCTTAGGACTTGTTTAAAATTTTTGGGTGGTGCCTTATCAAGATCCGATAGACAAACAAGGAATGCTGCTTTCTGCCTATTTTCCACATATGCAGAGGAAATATTCAACATGTTTTTTGAAGTAGTTGTCTTTGCAGTAGAGATGTGCATAAGTGTCCTAGCAGTCCTCGGCTCTTCAGCTTCTGTAGAGGTCGTTGAACAGCAATCCTAGTCCACTGGCTTTTCGACCAAAAAGACAATATCCAGTTATGAGGTTTAATTGATCTTTTTTGTGCCTAAATCCTGAATCACAAGATCACAGGCCTTAGTAGCTAAGATTATGGTGTTTTTTTTGAGGTTGTGGGAAAAACCTGACGCGATGATGTTACCTTGGATTCGGCTGAGGCTGCAGAGATCTATGTTAAAATATACAATATATATACCAACTTTTAAATGGTTTAGTAGATCTAGGAATATCATAAGAACCGTTTCGAAAAAACCCGTTTTAAGGAAAAGGTTTTTGAAGTTTAATATGTCGTTTTAGTGCACCGAGTGCCGCCAATTTTCGTATTTTAACTTAATGCTTCGGAGTAATTCGGAGTAAAAAATTAATTAAATAAATATTTAAGAAAATTTAAATTTAATTTTTTTTTAATTTATATTTTTAAGAATTCAAATTTATATACCTCTTAACGCTTTCGGGACGTAGTTTAATTTAAAAAACCAAAATACTATTAGCAGGAATGTTCCCATGCTATGAAAGTTGAAGCTAGGAAATTTTGTTCCATACTTACAAATTCTGAAATCATCTTTTTATGCGGGGACAAATAATTCATATAAAAACCCGAAAAATATTTTTGAGGGTGAGACGTATTATTCCAGTAGTTTCGAAAATGTTAAGTATATTTCTTCATAGCCAAACATTGCGCTTTTGATCATCACTCTTCTCTGCTTCTTCTCAACATGACAGCGCCATTTTTATTCTCACAATTGACTGAAGTTCTCGCCTTTTTCAGTCGAATAATAAAACTTTTCAACTGATGAGCCAAAAAAATAAAACGTCATTTAAGTTAGAAATTTCATGCTCAACACTTTTTAAAGTTAATCAAGTTTAATTGTCCTTGAGAACATGAATTGCTGGAGTGAAGCACATCCTCACGCCTCGTGCAGTGAGGCATGAAAGCTAAAAGCTGCACAGTGTGATTCGTGTTGCGAGGGGAGGCAGAGACGCCGTCGGTGTGACACGTAGCCGCACATACGCGACTCAGACACACGACACGCGGTGTACTTTTCGGGTCGCGTGTCACTAATTTTATCGCATTGTCCGAACGAGCATGGAGCAACGAATCCAGTCTGCACACTGTGCTGCACACCAACTTGAAATCGACTCAAACATGAAAAACAATTTTCCAAGCAATCCGCATGGCCATGGGAAATTTTTCATATTTGAAAGTTTCAAATAGATTTACAACAGAAAACACAAACGAAAGCTGATTTTGGCAATTTCGGTGCCAGAAAAAAAAGAGTGAAAGGGAAAAAATCAATCAACGATTTCGACGCAATGGCCAGCGTGATCAAGCGCGTCATACCCACACTGGACCGCATACTGGTGCGTCGCGCCGAGGCGGCCAACACCACAAAGGGCGGCATTGTGCTGACGGACAAGGCGGTGGAGAAGATGATGGAGGGCACCGTGGTTGCCGTCGGGCCGGGCACGCGCAATCCGCAGAGCGGCAACTACATTCCGATCAGCGTGAAGGAGGGCGACCGCGTGCTGCTGCCCAAGTACGGAGGCACCAAGGTGGACATGGAGGACAAGAAGGAGTACCTGCTCTACCGCGAATCGGACATACTCGCCAAGTTGGAGTAGGAGTTTGCTTATCAGAGCACAAAACTGATGTAATGTAGATATGTATGTGTTGACTGCCGAATAAAACCGTTGCTTCGTTTCGTTTTGCGATTTGCCTAAAAGTGTGCCGTGTGCCAATTGAGGTTATGTGCAGTACGGCACTGCGGTTATGTAAGCCATTAGTAAATTTGTTGTTGTTTTTATTGGAAACACTTTAAGTAGGAGATGCCGCTCATTACGGCCGCTGCTGCACGCAATGTCAGAAGAAATGCTAAAAATTTCGAGTGTGCGTGTGCGACGAAAGTGTCAGCATTCCGCAGCTGTGTTTCTCGTTGCTAATGAGATCCATTTGAAACGGTGCTGCGACACGTTTGGGCGGCAGCCCGCCCAAAGTGGATACTTGTGTTCGCAGCCATGCACAACTTGAGCTTCTCACATCTTCGCCACTCGTGGCACCCGGCATTGTCACGCGTGTTGGCGTTGCCAGCTGCCTTCAGTGCTGCCGTTGGCTGCGGTGGGCTTCGTTTCTTCGTGTCTCGTGTGTCGTGTTCGCGCATCAAAGACCACGTCAGCTGACAGCGCGCATGCAAATTTATAGCGCCAAGTTATTTGCCCAGCCAAAAGGAAGCTAACCTAAACCAACAACAACACGCAACTGTAAACTGTTCTATTCAGCGCAAGAAGAATGTGTGCGCCAGTAATTTAAGCAAAAAGTAGAGAAAACAAAAACAAAAAATTGGAAAAAATCAAGCAGAAAATTGCCACGTCTAAAATAAGTTGAGTGCTGCGCACTCGGCCTCGCACTCTCTGGGCCGCTTTCTAATGGTAAACAGCAAGTTTTGTTTATCGACCTCGTGTCATCCGGCCCGTCTATGTCCGCGCTCCGTTGCCGCCGCCGTCGCTGTGCCACGTAAAGTATGTCAAAGTTGAACATTTCTGCCCGCATACTTGTGCCAGACTATGTATGAGAAAATCAACAAAAACAACAACCAATAAAGCAATTTTCACTTCGAATGCAAGTGAAAAAAGGTTGACTTGTTTTTTGTTGTTGTTTAATAATACAAAATAAGAGCCAACAAAATATAAAAGTTGTGTAATATGTTGCCAGAAAAAATGATCAACGGCAAGACAAGCCAAAAGTGTTGTTTGTGCCCATAGTCTAATAACACTGACTGACTGACTGTAGGCGTGTATGAAGAGATGGCCGCCAAAAACAATTTAGGAATTCCAATATTTGTTCTGGAATTTAAACTTTCTTTCTATCTAAGAGCAATCAAGCATTTTTAATTTCACTTTATACAAAGTTGGCGCTAGAACTTGACTGCAGTAAAATGGGTACTTGACGCCTACAATGTTCGAACTAGTTAGGCGGAAAAGAACATGTTCTGCATTTATTTAGTTCATATAATCTGACCTCTGACTGACCTCATTGAAGCTTGAGGGCTCCCTGTGAAAATGCTTCGATACACTTATGAGTTTCTCTTCTGTCCTTTTAGTCCTCGGCTATCGCTCGCTTCCAGAGGTCGTGGGTTCAATTCCCACGTAAGATTTGGTCCCCACGCTTTCCCAATTTTCAAAATTTTGTTTTCATTCTAATCGTTTCCTCATCTCAGCAACATTTCCCAGTCAAATTCTTTACCTTGAGACAACTTCATTTTCTTCCTTCCCGTTCGAACTAACCAAAAATTACGCAACGCTCAACGAAGGCCCCTACCCTCTGGGTTATCTCGTACCTGTGTCAGCAACGGATGCTCATAGGTCTCTCATACAACTTATTGGAAAACGTTTACCATACGAAAGCGTCTCTTCTAGAATTCATGACAGAACTTCAGTTGATTAATGTTACCAATACAAGACAAAACTATGCATCCCAGTGAAGTAAATTTCTTTTCTGAAATCAACGTATTGCTTCCATAGTGCTTTGCTACGTCCAAAAAACTGCATATTTTGTCCAATGTGTTCAAGACAATGTTGAGCAACTGTGGCTAAGCTGATTAATGCGTTGAATTGCAAAATTGAAACGACGTTCGACTCCAAGGTCTTATTTTATCGAGCTGTCATGTTAGCTGAGGTTGGGTTACGAACCACCTTGGGTGCCGTACCAGCCGCACTTCCACTTGGGCACCTTTTTTTCCGTCGAAGGTAGAAAATCTTCGAAAGATACTGAACTCCAGCCCAGTATGCCGGATTCTTACCAGCTAAAAGTCGGCCTCGATAGCTCAGCGGGTAGCGCGCTGGCTTCTCATACCGAGCGCCCCGTGTTCGATTCCTGGCTTGGGCTGGAAAAAACACTCATCTACTTCTGTCGCTATCCACATGAAGGGAATGAGAATTACAAGAATCGCACAAGTGCGCTCTTGGCAGGCAATGGCAAAACCTCCAAGTGTGAAAGAAAAAACTGCCCATCGCCGTTCGGATTCGGCGTTAAACTGTAGGTCCGCTCCCCTCCCTTTCCCCATCCGTTTGAAATGTGTGGTGTATCACATGTTGAAAAAACAGTGTTGCATACGCATTTCAAACGGGTGGAATCTGTGGTATCACAACGGGCCCATTAAGAGGCCTAAGTGTGTCTCATACAGAGGCAGCCACCTCAGCCTAACCTAACCTACCAGCTAAAAACCAACACCCCATCATCGAGCCCTGCCTCGCGGGATCCCTTCCCGTCATTGCATCGCAGGGTGGGTTCTGGTCTCATCTGGACCCTAGTCTTGTGTTTGTGCCAGTGCGCCCCGCTCCCATTCACATCGCCGCTGTGTCGTCATGACTTCCGATGCAAAATGTTCTATTGTTGTTCAGTTTTCCTTGCCTTCTATCATCTTTTGAACCAGGGTTTGTGGGAATAGCGGTGCCCTGACCTGGTCTGCCCGTTGATTTCGTTCGTATAAGATGGTCCCCCAGTGTTTCTTTCTTTTATGCATGAGTACAGGGCATTCTCCTAGTATATGTATTGCAGTCTCGTTTTCCTGCAAGCAGAACCTGCAATACCCGTTTTCACGGATTCCTAGTTTAGTTAGATGATAATTCAATCTACAATGCCCTGTTAGCATTCCCATGATAATCCTTAGATTACTCTTTGATAGGGTCATACATTCCTCGAATCTTTTCCTATTGTAGGGCCCAATAATCATTTTGGAATGCTCTAAACCTGGTTGAATTTCCCAGTATTGATTCCTTCTCCTTTCGCGTTAGGATAGAAGAAGCTCCTTTTCGCAAACCACAAAAAGGTTCTGGGCCGACAAAGGGTGTGGAAGCTCCCCTACTTGCCAGTTCGTCGGCCCGTTCGTTTCCTTCAATGCCAGCGTGGCCCGGAACCCAAAGTACCCAGACCTGGTTGTAATGGCCAAGTTCGTTCAGCTTCTCACGGCACTCCAGAACGAGTTTCGAGGACACCTGGTAGGATCTTAATGCCTTGATTGCCGCTTGGCTGTCGGAGAGGATAGCAATCTTTCGGTTCCGGTATGTCCTCGTCCCGTATACGCCTATCCCGGTGCCCTCCTCCGATAAGGAACCATCTGTGTACCAGGATATCATATGCTGGTCTATCAGATATGTTTCCGATATACCTACCCTGTTCCTTTTGTTACTAAGTTCAGTTTTAAATCTTTTGACAAAACTAAACTTTAGTGAGAATGCACTCGGGATTGCAATTTCGGCATACTGATTTGTAAGAGCATGAATCCTCTTACGGCTCAGGAATCCCTCAGTCCCGATATTAACATCAGTCATCCGTAGGAAAGCTCTCTTCGCCTGGGTCTGTATATGTAAGTGAAGAGGTGTAAGTTCAAGAAGAACCTCCATAGATACTGTTGGATACGTTCTCAGAACACTTTAAAGTAGGAAGACAGAATGGTATTCATACGAAAATAAAATAAATTTGATTGAAAAAGACGTGGGATTTAGTTCTTGAAATTAATTTACTCAATCTCCAAAAAAATCCCGGGATCCTGGGAATTGAATTTCCCGCCTAATTCCAACATTATAAGTGGAAAATGCCTGAATCGAGAAAAGAATCGACTTATACAAGTTTCTATATTGGCCTTAAATCGAATATTCGATAAATTTCTATATCGAAAATCATCTTATTTTTTTATATGTATTTGTTCTCCAAAAAGTGCGTTTTATTGATTGAAAAACTTTTTGCACTAAACTTATTCCATCAATGAAGAAGTTTTGAGGGCAGGTGTGGCAAATTCCGAAATCCGAGTCAGCCTCTTAATTCCAGCTTCAAGCCAACACATCGACATATCAGTTTTCAAAATTTACTCAAACCTTGAATGCACTTTCTTGCACCAACCAATTTGCAGTACCGAAAAGGGTTAATTACGCAAAACAATCGAATTAAGAAGCTTAAGTGAAGCTTAAAATATTGCCTACATTTCTTTTCATTTAAAAAAAATCCCAAATTGCGTTTGCCTAATTTATAGAAATGCTACTAAATCTGCACTTTATGTGCAGTTTAAATAACAATAACAACAACAATAGAGTTAGCAGCAATAAAGACAATAACAATAACAACAAGAGGGCGAAATATGTTGACTGATTAAAAACAAACGCGATAATGCGGCGACATGGCACAAAAGCGCCAGCAACAACAACAACACAGTCAGGTTGTGTGGCATATTTGTTGTTGTGCAAAGCCTTTTATGGCGCGCAGCTGCTTTGTGCGGCGTATTAACATACAAACTGCTATATTAGCGCGCGACTAAAATTGTGGTCGCCAGGCAGTGCGTGTTTGTGTGTGTGTGCGTTTAATTTCGAGTGTGACAGTGTGTGCGAGTTAATTTGCATATGGAACTGTTGTCATAACTCGAGCTTATTTGGTGCCGGCACACACACCAAAGCCGAAGCCAAGGGACAGCAAAATGGGTAAAAGAAGCCACTCAGCCGCTCCTGTGTGTATGCATGTGTGTCTGTACGTATGTGTCGCGCGCATATTGTGAAATTTAATTATGTCGAACATACAGTCACCGATCTGTGACAGCGCGGCAGACATTTAAAACGCTGCCACTAACACCAGCGAACAGCAGCAACAACTCGAACCGCGAACCAACATGGCGGCTACTGAAAATCAAAAGAGTTGACACAATTCGATGTTGTTGCTGTAATCGGCGTTGCCGATGTGTGGGAGCCATAAATTGCAGGTATTCAAGCGAAAATTGGCAGCTTGCGCATGAAGCGCGCGCCATAGTTGACATAATTCAGATGAGACTGGGGACACAGTCAGCTGCGGCTTGAGTGCTTTTAGTTTGGCTTTTCACAGCGAACAGTATAGATTTTCGATTAAATATTGGCAACACAATTTTGTGCCATTACGTGTTGCGTTCATTTGGCAGCGACGTGACTACGCTTTGACGCACCTTTGACTTTTCACATGAAAAAGTCTATAAATATACTTAATTTTAGTGTTCAAGCATGGCTAACTTTTTTCCATATTCAGTTAATGTGTTAAATTAACTCACAAAAAAAAAGAAACGTTTATTAACGACTGTTCTTGGAAATATTTGACACAATGCACAGTGATTCGTTCCATAGACGAAATTCAAAAAATGTATAGTTTCAGAATTTTACTATTTTGATGTCATTCGAAAGGTAAAACTTAAGAAAACACAAAAAAATCTTTGCAAAAAATTAATTAGTGTGTGGGCGAAAGTGCTGAAAGTCTGAAATTTTTTCACAAAAAAATTTAAACACATGTTTAGACTAAGTAAACAAATCATAAAAATATATGGTTAGCAAAAAGTTTCTAAAACTTTCAATATCGATTAAGAATTGATGTGGGCATTTTTGCTTTTAATATTTTACCAAAATTTGTGATGCTTCTACTTCACATTTAATCTATATACATATAATTGTTTGTTCTGACTGACTGACTGATACATCATCGCCCAGCCTAAACCGCTGAAGCTACAAATATGAAATTTGAACTGTAGATAAATCTAGAACAATGAACTTCTGCCAAGACAGAATTTTTTTATATTCGGGCCTAAAGGGGACAAACATGTGTTAACACTTCTGTTACCTTAGGGTCATTTTCGAGTAAAATTTGACTTTTAAGGGCCGTAACTTTCTTATTTCTGGTATAGAATTGTTTTCCTTTGGACTCAGTGACTAATTTTATGCCATTTGAATATACGCTAAATTGCATTTTATTTGCAACACTGGTTTTCGTGCAAATGAGCAACTATACAAATTTGACCTTAGGGTCATTTTATGACCCATAGTACTGAACGCAAGAAATTGGTCTATGCGATGTGAAATTTATTGGATTTGGTTTCAAAGTGTCGTGGATAAATATTTCTGGCATTTTTGTTTTGTTTTGTGTTGGTAAGAGGGCGTGGCACTAGCAATACCACCCTTTCTACTATGGAGTAAAATCGAAATTATGAGTCATACAGCATTGCAATTTCGTGCAGTGTCCCCATGTAGACATATTGTTCCACTGGAAATATTTCATGAGCGTTTAAAATGGGCGTGGCACTTTTTTAACGATCCAAATTTTGTATTTAACTTTGGAACTATAAGTCGCACATCAATGACACTCAGATCGAACTTACTATTGGGTCATGTTTTTCGACAGGGGAAAAGGGAGGAAGGAGAAAAGGGCATTTAATAAAGGGCGTAGCTTCGCCCACACATCGCAATGAGCAATACAAAAGCTTTTATGTTTCAAGGGATCGAAACCCAATAGTACGAAAACTTTATGTTTGCTGGTATGAAATATTGAGTGAAGCTTTCAATATAAATAGTACCTACATATAGTACGAATTCTAGCAAGTAATAAATTTCTTAAAAATTCCAAAAGGAGTGTGAACAAGCTAGATTAAATTTCTGGAACATATTCGTATCAGCGACAAACACACAATTTACTCGTGGCTGCAGTTCGCAACTCTATTATTCCTTGCGGCATCATTGCATTTGTGATGTGAAATTCATCCCTGGAATGATAACGTAACGCCGTTTATTCTATAAAGAATTGGAAAAGTTACTTCCTGGGCTTCAATTTTGCGAAAAGAAAGGGAGCCAATAATATAATCGTGTGAGTTATCCTCAGCAGTACCTTCACTAAAGAAGAAGATACTCAGTGAAAGGAAACGATGGGGCGCAATCTGGGTCAGCCGAATATATTCATTTTTTTCTTCGGGAAATCGAATAATCTTAAACTGAGTAATTTTTGGTGGGCCACGGGAACAGGCTTTCTTGCGAAATCATTTATTTTTGGGCGATTAACAATTAATGATTATTATCTATTATGTATAATATAATTGTCCAAAAATTAGTTCCGATATAGTTTTTACTTCTGAAGAAATCGCAAGAATTAAAGTGCCCGAGAAGAATATCAAAAACCTGGACATGGTCTCCATGTTGGACATATTTGACTCCAGTAAGGCCAAATAGTCGCTTTTCAATAATAAAAGTAATAACTAATTGTTAAAATCACATTGTCTTAACTTTTTTGAACAAAATACAAAGAAATAAATCGGGGTCATTTTATGACCCAAGGGTCAAATGTGCGAGTTTTTCCTAGGGTAACAGAGGGGTTAATATAATAGGCCTTTTGATTTCGAACTTGGTGAAAATACTTCAAATCAAAAATTATTCCATACTTTTTTTTCAATTTTTTGAAAATAAAAATTTAACGGGGTGTACCAAGGATTAAAGTACGTACACGGAAAGACTACGAAAAAATCATGAACCGATTGGCCTATTGACTTCGAAGTTGGTGAAAACACTTGAAACAATATTAATTTGATAAGTGTTTCACTTTTTTTTTAATTAAATAAAATATAAAGCGGTGAACCAAGGGTTAAAAGTTTGTATGAAGAAATGTGATTTTTAGGCCTTTTGACTTCAAACTTGGTGAAAGTACTTCGAATGTGAAATACTTTGATAAGTGTTTTTTATTTTTTTTTGAAAATCGAAACCTAACGGGGTCATCGATGGATTAACATTTTATATGAAGAAACTGTCAAAAACATAAAACAGTGGGTGGGTGAAGGGGTGAAAGTACTCTTACTCACGTATTATTCATTTTTTCGAAAATCGAAATCTGACCGGGTCAGCGATGGGTTAAGAGATTGTATGGAGAGACAAGATTTTATGGGCCTTTTGACTTCAAACTTAGTGAAAGCACTTAGCATGTGAAATAATTCAATACGCGCTTTTCATTTTTTCGAAATTAAAATCTGACGTGGTCAACGACGGGTTAAGAATTTGTATGAAGAAACTGTGAAAAAACATGAATTAATGGACCTATTGACTTCAAACTTGGTGAAAGTACTCTAAGTGAGAAATAATTCGACAGGTGTTTTTCATTTTTTCGAAAATCGCAATCTGATTGGTCAACGATGAATTAATGGACCTATTGACTTCAAACTTGGTGAAGTTACTTGACATGTGAAATAGTTCGACACATGTTTTCACTTTTTTGAAAATCGAAATCTGCCGGGGTCAACGATGGGTTAAGAGTTTATATGGAGAAATAAGATTTTATGGGCGTTTTGACTTCAAACTTGATGAAAGTTCTTAACATGTGAAATAATTCGATGAGTTTTTTATTTTTTCGAAAATAAAAATCTGACATGGTCAACTATTGGTTAAGAGTTTCTATGGGGGGGAAACATGATTTAATGCGCCAATTGACCTCAAATATGGTGAAAGCAATTCAAATGAGAAATAATTAGATAAGTATTTTTTCATAAAAATGTGACAGGATCAACAAAGGGTTAAGGAGAACTTGATTTATTGGCCTCATTGACTTGAATATTATTTATATTATAATATTTGAATATTTTTTAAAATTAAAAACCTGAAAATCAGCAAAACTTAGAGGAAAATATCTAAAAAGTATATGAAATTATGTTCCTGGATTTTTTTTTTATTTTAAGAAGCATTTTTTCTTTGTCGAATAATGTAAACAGATCCTTCAATATCTTCCGATCTCTGAAAATTCAATTTGAAAATTGTTCTAAACACATTTTTTTCGACAAAATATATTTTATTCATCCCTAAAAGTATGCAATCAATATGAAAAATGAAAAACTGCACAAATACAAAAAATGCATCTATTATTATCATTTTTATTGCTAAACTAAAGAGTTCTCATACAATTTATGTTACTCTGTGCAATTATCAATGTTGACGTAACTAATTAAATTAAAATCTGAAAAATTTAGCTAGCAAACTTGGTGCTAAAGCTCACCAAACATGATGAAAATTGCAATTTTAAGTCACAGGCATTGCCAAACTACAAAAGTTTAGGAAAAACAAAATGGAGATTTCAATTCAGCAGACCATGATTAACTAGCATACCAATTTTTATTAAGAACAGACCATTTCTTCTAATTTTGTCCCTCGGTTGCATGGAGTCGAATCACTGCGCAATTTAATGAAATAAATACATCATGCAATAAATGTAAAACAGCCAACTGTTTATGACAAATAACACACCATTCTGTGCAAACTTTACGCACGCCATAAGTTCTCTAAAACCAAAGAAAAACAACAACAAACGTCAGCAGTAGTTGATGTACACACTGAAAAGAAAATAAGTCTTGCCTTAAATTTTACTGTGAATGAGAAAAAGCCGAGCACAATTAATTATATGAAATGAATAATGACTTGAAAGTCTTCACAACTTGAGAGCGTCCAATGCACGCAATGTTGCTATAAGTTTGGGTGGAGTCAATGGAAGAAAATATTCAACACAAACAGTCGAAATCGCTGGCAGCTCTACGGCACATAACAAATGAAATCCCAAATATATCAAAAGCATTATTACACAACAATTGCCCGCGCCAACAATTAGTTGAATTGAATTGAAAACATTGAGAATGGACGAAATCGAAATGGTGTGAACAAACAATAAATTCCTTAATGAAATAAATCGAATAAGCAGTGCTAACCTATTAACAGCAACAAATCTTGACAACAACAACGACAAAGTAGTAGAAAACAGAGCTCAACCGCAGTTGGACGTTGAAAAAGGGCGTGAAAATGGAATAAGCTGATTGTGCTAGTGGAACAATAGACAGCGAAGGCAGAAAACCATAACAACACCAAATCGTAAACAACCGGACAACAACAGCGGAAAGGCCAAAGGCAGTAATAAATTGCACACAAACAAAAGCAGCTTCGATTTGTGAGCGCCGCCGGACGGTTTGAGCGCACACAATGTGGCTTTGTAGAGTTTGATTTGTTATTTTCTTGCTGTCCGTATTTATTTTTAGTTTTTAGTGCTGACAACAAATTTGGCAATTGGGTCGTCGAGTGAGCATTTTTTTGATGTTTTTATTGCTTGATTTTTAATTTACTTAAAAGATTACAACAACAACCAGAGGATCCAGGTTCGATTCCTACAAGTAGATGAGACTTACATATAACACCGTGCGACAAAAATTCAAAAATTTGTCACACCGGAAAAAATCCATATGGGAGTGAAACTAGAGACCAAACATAGTAATTCTGCGTACTCAGTTTTTTATTTCTACATCCTTTGTCCTTGTCAAAATTTCATTATTCTCGCTTTATTGATTTTGTATCTTTTTATTATTTAAAATACTGATACTCAAATAAATGAGAATTTTTTTACTTCATTAGAATTGCAGCTTCCGTCTTTTTTTAATAACTTTCGAACTAATAAAGTTAGAGTATGAAATTTTGACACGTGATCAAGGAGATTTTGGGTTTTAACAGACTTGCTTTTCAAGAAAATTCTATGTAAATTTTGAAGGATATAAAGGAATAAAATTTTCAAAGGACCTTTTTCATATCCTTTTTTTTACAAATAGATAAAAAATTAAGTATTTTTAATTAAGTATTTTTTTATTTTTTATCCCATTCAAAATTTTTAAAAACCTTTAAAAGGACAAAGGATGTAGAAATGAAAAACTGAGTACGCAGTATTACTATATTTGGTCTCTAGCACATATGGATTTTTCCCGGTGTGAAAAATGCTGTCGCACGGTGTAAGCAGCGACAAATGGCCAAACCTCCAAGTGTGAATGAAAAACTGTCAACTGTCAACCACCATTTGGATTCAACCCTTTCAGTCACAATGACCAATATATTGGACTACAGCCCATACAATTCATAGAGGACGGGTTTATTTTCATGTCGGAAAGGGTTAAACTCAATGGGGCCAAGAAATCAAGTTCTTCTTAACCCTTTGTTGATCCGGTCAGATTTTTATGAAAAAATACTCAACTAATAATTTCTCATTTGAAGTGCTTTCATCACATTTGAAGCCAATTAGCGCATTAAGACATATTTCCCCATACAAACTCTTAACCCACCGTTGGCCCCGTCAGGTTTTTATTTTCAAAAAAGTGAAAACATGTATCGAATTATTTTTCGAATTATTTTTTTAAAAATACTTCCACCAACTTTGAAGTCAAAAGGCGTAAAAAATCATGTTTCTTCATACAAACCATAACCCATTGTTGACCCGGTTAGATTTTGATTTGAGAAAAAGTGAAAAACACGTATCGAATTATTTCTCACTAAGCGTACTTTCACAAAGTTTAAAGTCAATAGGCCCATTAATTCATGTTTTTTCAGTTTCTTCATATAAACTTTTAACCCATTGTTGACCCCGTCAGATTACGATTACGGAAGAGATAAAAAACACGTATTGAATTATTTCACATCTGAAGTACTTCCACTAAGTTTGAAGTAAAAAAAAAAATCATGTTTCTTCAAACAAACTTTTAACCCTTCGGGGGCCCTTTTAAATTCTGATTTTCAAAAAAAATGAGAAACACGTTTTAAATTATTTTTTATTTCAAGTGTTTTCGCCAACCTTGATGTAAATAGGCCCAGCGCTTAATGGTTTTTTCGTAGCCTTTCTGTATACGAACCTTAACCCATTGTTGACCTCGTTACATTTTGATTTTCGAAGAAATAAAAAATATGTGTCGAGTTATTGTTTATTTAAATTTTTTTCTCCAAATTTTAAATCAATTGACCACTTAAATCGCGTTTCTTTATACAAAACCTTAACCGTAGACCTACGTAAAAATTTTTTAATTTTTAAATCGAATTGTTAAACACTGAAACAATACTCGTCATTGCAATTCTCTGGAGTAAAGTTTTTACGCCTTCATTTGTACCAATTTACCTAAACAACTTAACCACACACAGAGTAGAAAACAAAACCATACAAATCCTCATAAACATGTAATTGCAATACAATGCTTGCTGGCACATTAACAGCACAAAACAAAATAATTCCCAAAGAACAACAACAAAATCCAATGAAATTGCCCATTAATGTGGGCTTTAAGCCAGAAGATTGCAAAGTAAGGAGAACGACCAGTTGCGGTGGAGTGTTGGGGAAGGCAGCGCGAATTTCTTATGCCACTTAACGCACCCACGTCGCTACCGGCTGCCCTCCTGTGCTCGTGAAGGCGTCGCCACCTGTGGTGGCGCGTCTGCCCGGCGCAGCCCTAATTGGATTTGGCAAGCTGCGTTCTGCTTTGTCTATGGTGCGCTCACTGTGCCTTTGTGTGTGTGTGTGTTTGAATTTGAATTTGCCTGCAATTTAAGCATAAATTGCAAATTAAATGCTCTTCCGCACGTTTATGTGAATTTTATACATCACAGCATAAACGCCCACACAATCACACACACACATACACATACATAGTTACATGCAAACACTTGCATATTCACCTTATCACATATGCACAGGAACCCACTATGAGAACTCGCTTGAGTTGTTATGCGGCGTTAGACGTTTAAGGCGCCTAAAGGTATGCATGCATAAATGTATGTGAGATAATGTCTGCCTTTCGGCTTTTCCGTTTCGCTGCCCAGCTGTCGTATGGAGCATCGCGTCCTCCGATTGCTCTCTTTCAGGTCCATGAAAGTGTGTTTGCCAGCGACAAACGTTCAAAGTATGCAACATTATTTTGATGTTTATGTTGGTTTCGTTATTTGCATTGTTGTTGTTGATGCTTAGCCTCGTCTGGACCAAAGTTGGCATTTAAATATTTTAGTAATGTTGCACCTTTTTATGTGCCGCAGTATTTTATTTGCGTGTGGATTTTGGCAATTTTCGGCCAAATTCAATTTAAACTTGAATGCAAAGTTATGTTGATGTTGCTGGTTGTTTTGTTCCTTTGCTTTGCTGGCAATTTGCAGTTTTTTATTGCAAGTCTTGTGGCCTCGGACATTATGTATTCGGTTTCGTTACTTATTTGGGTTTGTTTTATTGACAGATAAATTTCCGACAAATACAAATATAATATTATTGCAAGTTGAGTTGAGTTGAGTGATTTGTTTTTGTGGTGACAGTTGGCATATGTTATAATTTTTGGCAGTTGAATTTCATTGCTTCCTTAAGTTGGATTTTTGTTATACAAAGCGTTGTATTTGTGATCTGCATTGATTGATTAGTTGATAAGTTGATGGTTAAGTTTTAAATTAAATTATTTAAAATTAATTGATAGTTAAGTTTTGAAAATGAAACTCTTTTACTTACATTTAAATTTATAACTAATGGTAATTACTTATTAATTAGTAATTAATGTTAATTATCATATTAATTTTAATCATCATTACTTGTTAATTGCTTACTTGTAAACTTCATTTCATCACAGATGATCTCATTAAATGAAAAAAGCACAAATGCCTCAAAAAGCATATCGAAGACAAGAACCAACTACCCGACCGAACTGAATCCCTTCGATATTCATAAATTTGTAGCAGACATCGGTCTGACAGAGGTCCTATAAATGGGATCATACTAGATCATACTTCCTTTGTGAGCCACAAGGGAATCATAATAGTTTTAATAGGTCTTAGTAGTTATACAACAACAAAAAAAACTTTTAGCTTATGTAAGGTTAAGTTAGGTAAGACTTGGATACCCAATTTGGCTCATTTTTAATACCATCTTATATTACTCAGTAGATAACCATAACTCTCCAACCGAGGCAAACAAGTTCGACTCCTTGATGGAGAAAATTTAGAGCTCGAAGTGACATTTGTCAGAAGTCGAATTCGTATCCGAATCGGCTACAAGACTGACATTCGACTAAAATCAAAGCGGACGATGAATAACTTAAGCCTCAAGTCCTAAAAGTATACAGAAAAAAGTGTACAGCAAACAATGTTCGTTCAGTGTTGTTTTTACTATACATTGCATACTTTTAGTCGTCACTGCATGCTTTCGGGATCCACCGCATGGACAATTCGAGGGGATGATTTGAGAAAAAATTATGCTTCAGGCAAAAATGTGTTAAAGACAGCAGGGAATGGTGCTGCCAGTTAGATTTGATTTTGGCAAATGAGAAAGTGAAAAGGATAAGTGAAGTAAAATAAAGTGACTTTGCAATTGTAAATAAAGTCACTACTGAGATGAACTGAACTAAAGAATTTCAGTTCTGTTTTAATTTATTTTGTCACAATTCAGTGAAATGAACTGTGACTGCATTGACCAGCACAAAGTGGCTTTCGTAACAATGTGATTAAGCATAACAAATTTTATAACTAGCACTTTTGACATGGCTACTTTTGCTACTTTTCGAGCGTTATGTACTAACCTTCGATGAATAATTCGGCCTTCAACTTGTATTTTGGCCGAAGCCGATTAATCGGTCGGAATCTAAAGAAAGTAGATGTGAAATATTGACTTTGAAATATTAAAAAATGTTGTGCTAGCCAGATGCGTTAGAAATCATGACCTTGAGGCGAAGCCGATTAATCGGCCCGACTCCAGGGAAAGTAGTTGTGAAATATTGACTTTCGAATATTACACTTTTTTGTACTAACCAGATGCATTCGAAATCTTGACCTGGAGGCGAAGCCAATTAATCGGCCGGACGAAGGAAAGTAGATGAGAAATAGTATGCTTTAGAAATCTTTATTCTTATTTCAAGAGACTGATGTACTTGAACTTAATTAAACTGGTTTTGAATTTAGTGAAAAATACAATAAGATAGATGAAAGATATAATAAGAAAGAAGAGTATGAGAATGAATTGAAGGAGTTGAATTTAATTAAATTAAATTTAATTTAATATAATTAAATAAAATTAAATTGCATTGAATTAAATTCAATTGAATAGTGAAGTGTTCGCTAAGGAACTCAACGAGTTGTCATTTCGAGGTTCAGATCGAACTCGGTATTTTTCATAGGCAGAGTAGGTCATCAGATGTCAGAGTCAATCCTATTCTGTCATAAGAATTTAATTTGCTTATTTATAGTCCTATCGACGTTAAAGTACAGGGTGATCAATAAGAGTTACCAATTAATGGCAACAAATTAATCAAAATATATAAACTAGTTTTAGTTGTGGCCTATGTGAGCAATAATTGTCGCTAAATTGTCTATTCGTGAAATAATTACAAAACACGATGTTAAGAGTGCCAGAAACTGATGAATTCAAGTGGTCAACTACACAGTTACAACATAGTTACAATGTAATTAATGGGCTTATGACCTGAAAGGAACATTTAAAGTAAAATTCGTTAACCCTTTCACTCTTTTGTTGACACATGACAACATGAAAGTTTGTGAACGCTTGATCCTTGAGCTGAATTTTTGAAGCTTCTTTGAGTTAATATAAATTGTTGGAATGTATTTTATTCAAAATATTGTCCATTGTAATGGCTTTCGTATTGCATATATTTCTAGTCTTTTGAGACGATCCAAGAATCGATACAATTTTTGGTTTATTCGTAAGAAGTGGAGTCCTGTTCAGGCAGGAAATGATTCATTGATCAAAACAAGTAATGGTCGGAAGGAGCAATGTCTGGTGAATACGACGGTTGATGTAGGACATACTATTGAAGTGCCTTCAAAGTTTGCTTAATGACTTTTGCAAAAAGCGCAGAGCTTTCCGCAAATTGTGTTTTGTTGGCACAAAGGTTGATAGGCCTGGTTAGAGCACAAGGAAAGTATGTCGTTTACCCGTCAGCGAAGGAACAAATACTGACTTTGAAAGGGAATTGATGTCCCTGTAACAGGAAAACTTACAAGATGGTCTAAAGCGGCTTATTACTAGTTACGTCAACCTTTGCAAATCCTCCCAAGACTAATTATTACAAATACTATCTAAAAATATACTATTCACTACATTCACTTTGAACCAGTTCACTAATATTGACAGTCAAATCATTGGCAACTTGGACAACTCTTACAAAATCTGCTAGTTAGCAAAGCACAAACTGCTTTCGTTTTATTCAGTTGGCACATTTTTCTTCGCAAATAGCATAAATAGCACAGCAAAGTACTCAAGTAAATACTTGCAGCATTTTTAGAGATATTTTTCATCTTCTTCAAACTCCTTTGGCGCAACTACTTTTTCTCATCGCACTCGCAAGTGCCATCTGACATCATTAAATCCATTGGTACCATCCACCGCTTGGTGCACTGCTTCAGCAAGCGTTGCAGCTGTTCGAGTGGCAAGTCGACGCGTAAATTTATTTAATGCGCTGCCTGTGTGCAACACACCAAAAAAAAATCCAACGCTTATTTTGCGCACTGGCTGCTTGTTCTGCTGGCAACCGGAAATTTCCAACCATCCATTCATTGCAATGCACACAAATTCTACCAGCTTATCACATCCCCCTCCCTTCGCACTTCGGCTGCACTTGAAAAGCCACGAAACACAATTTCTATGTTTGGCTGCTTGAAAATTTGCGCTGGCTTTACAGCTCATTCGTGCCCTTACCGCATTTGCAGATATTTTGACACATGTCAGAATGTCACAATTGGTTTATATTTTGCACAATAACAACACAATTTGCAAGCACATTGTAAGTGTGTGTGTGTGTGTGTTGTGATGTTTGGCAGCAGCCCTTGCCGAAGTACCACGAAGAACAACAACAACAACATGTCCAAAATATGCAAACATATTTGTAGAATAAAGCGCACAGAGATGGCAAAGAGGGGGCGAGGCAGATTGGAAGATGGGGATTTGCGAAGGACATCGAATGTTGTGGGTGTGTGTGTAATTTGAAACGCAAAATAAACACAGTTGCTGCTTTGTGCAGTTATTTGACAATGCGGTGGCTTTTGGTGTGTGTGACAGAGAGCGACAGTCAGTCAGTCAGGAAGCGCAGTTGGGCTATATTTATGGACGCATGCAATATATTCACTTTGTCTGATTGTTTGTGTGTGTGTGTGTGTGTGTGTGCGCATGAAAATGCCATATTCTGGGAATTCGTGTTGGCGGTGGTTTTGTTGTTGTAGCAGCTCGAGGCTCAATATTTCATGGCGTGAATGCTGCTGGAAGTTATTATGGAGAAAAATATGAAAATTGCAGCGGAAATTTGTGGTTATGTGTGCATTGCTTTGAGTTTGCTTCAAGGCCAAATCGATGGCGGCTGCAGGCCAACTGAAATTGCATTCTTGAAACGTTGATCAATCATATTATTTTTCGAAATTTTCCTATTTTCATTAGACAAATAAGAAAATGTAATATTAAACCATATATCTGAAATTTAATTCAAAATTGAAATCTGACGTGGTAGGTTGTCAACTATTCAGTGCAATTTTGTGGTCATTTCTCCACTAATCCAATGCACATTTTTAGTTAGCTGCCTCATTTCATTGCCATTTCGCTGTCTGTGTGTGTTTTTCGCTGCTTCATTCGCATTACAATTGAAATTAATACCAGCAGCAATCACTTCCTCTGCATTATGTACGACCGAATGAGCTTCAGCATTCGTTGGCAGCCGCTTTCAACTACCAGTACTCAGCTCTCTTTTTGCGCTCATTTGTAGTTGTAACGTTTTAGCAGCGCTGCTAAGTATAATAGAGTCGTTGAAAAGCAGCGGAAACTACAAAATGAAGCCATTGTTGCAACAACAACAATACGACAGCAAACAGTCGCAACCACAGCGCCAGCAGCCAGTGCCGTTACAATGTAACAATAACAAAGCCGCACTGTGCAGGAATTGCAAAAAAGCTGCACTACTTGCAATAATTCTCTCTCTCCCTCAATGCTCCTGCTTCTGCCTCAGCCATTGTATCCTCTTCTCTACCTTTGCTCCAGCTAAATTTTTCGCTCTTTATTATGTCTTCCTTGGTTGCTCAGCTCGCGCTGTGCTATGCAGTGCTGTGCTTTGCTTTGCTTCTAGTGCTTTTTTGTGTTAGTTGTTGTTGATTGTTGTTATTATTATTATTGCTCTTTTTATTTTTTATATGCTGTACAAATATTGTTGTTGCTGTTACTGTTATTGAAAATGCACATTAATATTTCGCTTATAAACTGGCAGGATTTTTTAGCGGAACACAACAACAAACTCGAGCAATAGAAAAAATTTCGACAAAAGTTTTGCAGTTATTATTTGTGTTATATCAAAAGAATTTCAATGGCATATAAAAAACTTTTTACCAACAGTAATAACGACAGTGTTTTTATTGGATTTTTTTTTCACTTTTTGAAATTAGCATCAGTGAATTTATAGTTGGTTTTTCAGTTACTTTCGTTGCATACATTTTGCATTACTGCTTTTTACTATGGAAATTAAGGCGCTTTGGTGATTTGAGGATTTCGGAGAATGAACTATTTTTTATAGTTTGTAGTGTTGGGGTACAAACAATGCGAATCTCCGGCAACATTACACCTGAGGTGGAAATCTCCAAGAAGTACAAAGTCTCAACTTCAGACAGATAATCTTGGAGAACATATAGATTCACTTCTACACCAGGTTCTCAAATTCTGATACACAGATGGGTCGAAACTGGAGGATGAAAATGTAGGGGCTGTGGATTATAGGCGGTCAGACTGCATGAACTAAGTTGCTGGAGTATGTGGCCATTTGGCCATAGCATGATACTCAATGATGGACCAAAAGAGTTCACGTCCACTGCTAACCTTGTATCCACTTTTGATTTCAAAAAGGAATTTTCAATGCTTTTTTCAATCAAAGAGGATTGTCTATGGGTCATTCTTTTACAAACCGAACAACTTTTTTGACCCCATAATTTATATTCATCCCAAAATTTTTTTTTTCACTTCTGGGCATAAAATTAACCGACACGTATATCAGAATTTATTCGAAAAAAATTTTTTTTTCTTTATATAATTATTTAAAATTTTGAAAGTTACGCGAATTTTGCTAGATTCTAACATGTTTAAAATTCAATATCTCCGGTTCGGCTTATCTTATCGACACAATTTCAAAACCGTTGTTTAGCTTATTGTATGCACTTTAGAGGAATATGTTCACAGTTTTTTTATTTAAAAAAAAAAAAATATATTAACAATTTTATTGTTTAAACAATTTTTTGATGATGTTCCCCAAAATCAATTTGATTGAAAAAATACTGCTATTTTCGCAATGTTATTACCTACAAAACGCATATTTCAAAAAAGTGGAGACTTAATTAGATCATAAGATAGAAAAAAATTTTGACTTGATGGGACTCGTCACGCTTGACTTGCGGTGGAAATTTTTTTTTTGGGATGAATATAAATTATGGGGTAAAAAAAGTTGTTCGGTTTGTAAAAGAATGACCCATATACGAAAGGTTGAGGTAGGACTTTGACATAGAACTCTACGCGAATGGATTCAAGATGGATTGCTGAGTGGGGTCAGGGTTCTATTCGCAGTACTTAAACTTAACTGAATCTTTCCGCCTTCCAAATGAAGGAAGTACCATTTTAGACACAGCTAAGGTCACCCTGATTTGAGTTGTGAAATATATAAAGACATCGAAGGGAATGAAAAAGAAAAAGAAGTGGCTGGCAAGGATCAGCTCCAAAAATTACCGACGCTGAGCCGATAGCTTGCGGGTCATTGGCCTATGAAATACGAGGCCGGGTTGCAAATTCCTTTCAATAATGATTGTCGCAGTTGTGGTGAGGATGACCCGATAGAGACGACATTGATCCACTTTTGGTGTACTTGCCCTACGCTCGCTCGTGACTCACTTTCCTGAAGACCTCAAAACAATTTCAACCCTGGACATCAGTAGGATTTTACTTTTTCTAGATTTCACAAAGTGGATTCAAGATACCAGCCAACATCAACACAATAAAGATGTGGCATTAAAACGGCACTTTAAGTGCTAATTGGGCTACGAAGTTGCAATAAGAAACCAATAGTTTTCTTAAAAACTTAACTCAATCAAAACTTATTAATCGAATTTGAAATTCAAGTAATTCTCAAGTTATTTCTAGCAAGTCTTTCAAAAAATAAAATAAAATAAAATAAAGTAAAATAAAATAAAATAAAATAAAATAAAATAAAATAAAATAAAATAAAATAAAATAAAATAAAATAAAATAAATAATAAATACTAATAAAAAATAATAATAAACTAAAATAAAATAAAATAAAATAAAATAGAATAAAATAAAATAAAATAAAATAAAATAAAATAAAATAACATAAAATAAAATAAATTAAAATAAAATAAAATAAAATAAAATAAAATAAAATAAAATAAAATAAAATAAAATAAAATAAAATAACATAAAAATAAAATAAAATAAAATAAAATAAAATAAAATAAAATAAAATAAAATAAAATAAAATACATAAAATAAAATAACATAAAATAAAATAAAATAAAATAAAATAAAATAAAATAAAATAAAATAAAATAAAATAAAATAAAATCAAATCAAATCAAATCAAATCAAATCAAATCAAATCAAATCAAATCAAATCAAATCAAATCAAATCAAATCAAATCAAATCAAATCAAATCAAATCAAATCAAATCAAATCAAATCAAATAAAATAAAATAAAATAAAATAAAATAAAATAAAATAAAATAAAAAAATTTAAATAAAATAAAATAAAATAAAATAAAATAAAATAAAATAAAATAAAATAAAATAAAATAAAATAAAATAAAATAAAATAAAATACATAAAATAAAATACATAAAATAAAATACATAAAATAGAATACATAAAATAAAATAAAATAAAATAAAATAAAATAAAATAAAATAAAATAAAATAAAATAAAATAAAATAAAATAAAATAAAATAAAATAAAATTAAATAAAATTAAATAAAATTAAATAAAATAAAATTAAATAAAATAAAATAAAATAAAATAAAATAAAATAAATAAAATAAAATAAAATAAAATAAAATAAAATAAAATAAAATAAAATCAAATAAAATAAAATAAAATAAAATAAAATAAAATAAAATAAAATAAAATAAAATAAAATAAAATAAAATAAAATAAAATAAAATACATAAAATAAAATACATAAAATAAAATACATAAAATAGAATACATAAAATAAAATAAAATAAAATAAAATAAAATAAAATTAAATAAAATAAAATTAAATAAAATTAAATAAAATTAAATAAAATAAAATAAAATAAAATAAAATAAAATAAAATAAAATAAAATAAAATAAAATAAAATAAATAAAATAAAATAAAATAATATAAATAAAAAAAGGACGAGCTAAAGCATTGAAGTTTAACTTTATTTTATTGTTCATTTTTATTAGAATATGCATATGAAAAATATGTATTTGAAGCTCTACAATGCTTCGTGAAAGCAATTTCATAGATATGAATTTTCCCCACTCAGCATGAGTATACTTTTAGGGGCCTGCGCTTGAAATAGGGAAACAATATTGTATGAGAGACAATAACAATTGCAAGCTTAATGCTTAATAATTACAACAATAATGGCAACCACAACGTACCGATGCAAAGTACATACCTACACATCACATGAATGAATGCCGGGCATTGTGTGAGTGTGTGAGAGTAGGCAGATAGATATCTGCTACTGCCACCCCCTAAGTCACTCAAGTTGCGCTTATGTGCCGCTTTGTTGTCGTTTGCTCGGTGCTACCTCGCTGCAAGAGAGAGAGAGCGAGAATTAAAGCGATTTAGCATCATTTAGGAGCAGAAGAGTGTGTGTGGAATAACAGTGTGGGTATTCTATAAAAGGAGGCCACAAGGACTTTGTTTAATTTTGCGCTACCTGGAAACAAGGTGTATTAATAAAGGTGAACGCGTAAGACCAGCAACAAAATTCCCATGTATTTTGTTGTTGGATTTGGGTAACTAGCTTGTCAAAATCAAATCAGAACACAAGCAACACAAAAACAATTTTACCAATTTTTGACAATCTACATCCCCATTCGCAAAAAATCAAAAGAAAATCAAAATAAATCAAAAGAGAATCAGAAGAAAAAAGTGTAAGCAGCTGTGTTGACAACACTACCTTTATTAATGTGCCTTGCCTGGAAATATGGCTTTCTAACGAGATTGTCGTGGTGTTGCCAACACGAGAATGTATGAAAATTAATTAGTCTAATTACGCAAGGAATGTTTTATTGGCTCAAGTCAGAATCTTATGAAATGAAGAGAATGAAAGCACAATTGATAAGGATTAGTGGGTGAGAGAGTGAAATTTATTAACGCATATTAGCAGTTGACAACGCTTAATTGCATAGCTGTTGTATGTAGCTGTTGTAGTTGTATTGTATTGTAGTTTATTGCCTCCTCTGGCGTACCCCAGGGTAGTATTTTAGGTCCCCTTCTTTTTGTAATCTTTATCAACGACATAGCCAGTTGCTTTAAATTCTCCAATTACCTTTTGTATGCTGATGATTTGAAGATTTACTCATCAATATCGTGTCTCTCAGACTCTCGCGATCTTCAAATGGACCTTGACAACGTTGTCCTTTGGTGTGAAGAAAATAAGCTTAATTTAAATATAAATAAGTGTTTCCATGTGACCTACTCAAAATCACGGTCCCCTATTCCCACTTCTTACAACATTGGTGGCTGTCACCTAGTGAATCCTACTGAAATTGCTGATCTTGGTGTCGTGTTTGATAATAGGTTCTCTTTCCAAAGTCATTTAAACAGCACGATTGCAAAGGCATACTCTATGCTGTCCTTTGTTCGCCGTTTCAGCTCTGATTTTACGGATCCGTATACTCTAAAGTTGGTCTATACCTCCCTGGTTCGGTCTAAGCTAGAGTATGCGGCCTTCATTTGGAGACCCTACTATGCGTGTCACATCAATCGACTTGAACGAATCCAAAAAAGGTTTCTTCGTTATGCCCTACGTTCTTTGCATTTTGTTTACCCCATTCCCTCATACCAGTCTAGATGTCTACTTATTAATTTAAAGTCATTGGAGGGTAGGAGGAGTATTCTCTCACTTACCTTTGTCTTTAACCTAATACGGGGTGCGATAGACTGTCCTTGCCTACTCGGTCGTATCAATTTTTTTATTCCGCAAAGGTCGTTAAGAAATCATGCCACTTTCGCTTTGGAAAGGGTAAGAACAAATTACGCTTCTTTTGCCCCAATTTTTAGAGCTTTAAAAGAAATGAACTCGCTCTCAAATTCTTTTGTTTTGGATTTTTCCTATTCCGAAACTCGTTTTAAACTGTTGTTGAATGATTTAATTAGCTAGGATTTTTATATATCTCAATGTACTTCTCGTAGTAATCTGTATGAATTGTAAAACAAAACTTCTGGATTACTTAAACAATGAAAATAAATAAAATATGTATAGAAAGTACTTGCATGTGTGTGTAGGTGTGAAGTGAGGAAGACTTTTCTAAAGTAATGGTCAACGCAGTTTTTGCGGCGTTCTTACAAATGTAAGGATGCCAGTCAGTAACTGTGACTGTGGCACTCACAAATATAGACACACAAACACACACATATACAATGTATAGGGTTGAATACGGCCATGTCTGATGTACTGACACACTACAGTTATGCTAATGACGCGCACAATGCACACACATTCATTCAGATATAATCGTATGTGCGTTTGTGTGTTGAATTTTGTCATTTACGCCTGCATATGAAATTCATCACGCACTGCCGTTTTCTTTTCCTATACACACACACAGCCACGCTCACAGAGATTCGCTGACTTGCAGCCAACCATTCAGTCATTTCATTTCATGCTTCTCGCCTACCGGCTGCCAGTTGTGTCTTTGTCACAGTTGTAGCCTTTTGTATGTATTATAATTTTTCTGTGCTTAAAACACACACACACACACATGCAAACGTGTACAAATATTATACATGTAGGTCAAGAGCGACAGACAAATGAATGAAGCAACGCACAGCCAGTCTGACAAACATTTGGCACACACACATACATTTCGCGTTCGCATTCTGTGCAGCCAAGTGCCAACAACTGCAGCATTTCATTTCTACGCCATGCCAGCAATTGCCACAATGGCTGCCAGCGACACATTGTTGCTTTTGTTTAACTGTTCGCCATTGCTTTGCTGCATGCAATCATGCGCGCACATTTTTCTCTTTGTCAGCGCGTGCGCGAGCGACGTTGCGCGCGCTCGCCACTTGCGCTCAAGGCAAATGGACGCTTCGCACTTTGTTATTTAATGCTTCCAGCGTCTGCTGGCTGCCATTGTCAATGTGACACCTTTATGTCATGTTTATGCGGTGCAAATTGAAGCGTAATTTTGCGTTGCCCTCTGAGGTTTTATGGACCGTGCAGTCTGTCTCTTCTTCTGGCTGGCTACTTGCAGCTCCAAGTAGCCAGCTGATGTTGCAGCTTCTTCGTTGACGATTACTGACTGCATTCTGCTACGTTTTGCTAGTTTTTATTTTCATTTTGCAAGGTCAACTCAAGCTTTGTGGTCGTATTCAGTGTCATTGTCAGGGAAGAAAAATTTCACTGAAATATTTTAAAGTACAGAGTGATGCAAAAGTTGCTCTCTACTGATCAACCTCTGTGAAGTAAGAGTGAAAATGTAGTTTGAGAATATGGTTTTATTTCTTGAAATATATTTTTTAAATAAATAGTGAGTGTGTCTTATTTCTTTCTTTTGAATACATTCCATAATTCGACTAGCGAAGCTTCCACCTAACATAATCGAGCAATCGAGTCCCATTCATCAGTAACTCTCCTTATTAGCTGTTGCTTTTGTAAAGGGTCCTTTAAAAAGCCATCTTTCAAACCCCTATTTTGGGTTCATTTCCAAAGTGCTCATATTTTTTCAATCACAATGAGTCTGCTGACGACATGCAGACCATGGAGTGGAATCCATTAATCGGCAGAGGAACAGAGCAGAACTGTCAATTGTAAGCTTAGTCAACTCGGGTTAGTAAGGTTAGATATGCCACAGAAGACTATTTCGAATCTAACTGCACTGGAAGAAGTTAAAAGCAGCCACCAAGAACCGAACTAGATGGCGAGTTGTCTTGGTTGTAATTCTGTGTCCTAATTGGAATTTGAGAAAACTGCATAATGATAATGATGAATCGACTTATTAAAAATGGAGCACTACACATTGAAGATAGGAGAAACGTATCTGAGGGAACGTGTTGGCACAATTAAAGCTATTTTGGCCAGAAGAGAAGAACAGTCAATGTTGCCATTGACTATATCAAAAATAAAAGCATGGAGATGGCAAACCTCCTGGTTTCAAGCGGTTTTGGACTCAGCAATAAACATTGCAGTGTTGCCAGATCAGGATATTTCCCCCTAGATTTAGGAGATTTATGGCCTTTTAGCCGCCGTAGCTCAGCTGGCTAGTGCGTTGGGCTGCGAGTCAAATGCGACGCTCGAACCCAGGTTCAAGACTCCGTTGCTGCTAACACCGAAAAACAAAGAAAAACAACAATTTTTCTTTCGGCGGCTGTCCTCTCAGCAGGAAATAGCAAACCTCTGAGAGTAATATTGCCTATGAAAAAGGTCACAACTCGCTTTCACTCACTTCTCGTTTAGGAGAAAGTTTAGAAGATTCATATTTTATGTTAGAGGATTTTTCGGAACCTTCGGTTTTTGGGAGATTTTTGGATAACGAAGTATGATGTATTGAAAACACTGGCAACAAACCATATTTTGGCAGCTATTTTAATAGTCAAAGCACCCTATTGTGTTAAATATTTGTAAGCTTACAAAATGTAAGCTCGTTCTATCTTGTTCTCACTTATTGCTGAAATGAAATCCCGCCAAAAATGGCACTTTTTATTTAATTAATTTTCTATACGTTTTGTTTTTGTTAAGTTTTTGTTTTTAAGCTGAAGATGAATAAAAAAATGCTGCATTAAAAGAATTACATGTATATATTTTTTTATCAGAAATGTAATTCCTTTAAAATGATGTAAATTATAGAAAATATTTTAAGACATTTTTTTAATTTTTGGGAGGAAATTTCAGTATTTTTTTTAGATTTAGGAGAAAATCATTTCAGGCATTTGGCAACACTAATTACGTTATCGTTGTTAAGCTGAAGATGAATAAAAAAAAAATTTTTGGTACATATAATTTTATTTATGAGAAGTTTAATTCCTTTAAAATTACGCAAATTATAAATAAAATTTTAAATTTTTTAACTTTTTTGATCACAGTTTTAAAACTCAAACCATACCTCTAATGAAACGAATCAATTAATTGATGTCAACTATTAGTGCGCCTTCAGTCCTACTCCAGGCCAGATCTGTTGCACTGACTTGCTCGTTCCAGAAACTGTCGAAGCAGTGTTTGCAACATTGATACACTTTCTCTCACTTTCAGCTGTAAGCGTTGGATCAGCAAATTTGATTATTGATTGTTCCATTTGTGGACAGTTTGTCTGCCCTACAGTTACTCGGGTTGTCTCTATGACAGGACATATGAATTAATTGTATGTTGTGCTCTTCAGTCATCTAGTCAAGAGATCTGCGATAGCTTATCAAATTGCTGAATGTTATTCCGTAAAATATCAGAGCTCAAATAGTTGCTTCACTCTAGCAGAAATTTCCAATGTCTTTGATAAAGTCAATGCTCTCTATGACCATGTCTGGGGCAGTTTTTCTAACTCGGTAATTAGATACTAGAAACTACATATCGAGAACATATCGAGAGATCTATTTTTCTTATTCGATGCAATTATAGCGAATTATTTATGCCGGATTTTTATTTGTTATTCATCAGAATTCCATAATAATTATTTTCCGTTCCTTGAATTGAAAGAATTTCTTGTTGAATTGTTTCTCTTCAAGGACTGAAGATTTAAGCACTCGAATAGTATTCAAGAAAATAATATTCAGAAAACTCTGTAAACTGGAAAACTCATTCGAGCAACTCAAGTTGGTGCCAAATTTACGAAAAAGCAACGAGTTGCGTTGGAGAAACGCTCATTTAAATGGCAAAAATGTGTTGCAAGTTGTTTCTGTGCTGCTTGAGAAAAACGTCAATAGTGCGGTTTCAGTCATTGCTGGCGTCCAGGCAGTCAGGCGGCTTAATTGAACGACGACCAGTGGCAGTTTGAATGGCTCGTTGGGGCTTCTTTGCATAAACGTTGTGTCGGTGAATGTTGAAGATTGTTTGCATAATGAAACCATCTCGTTGTTTGTTTGCACTGGAACTGTTTGAGCAGCCAACAGAAATTCCACAGAAACTTGCACCACTTGACTGAGATTCAATGCAATGGTAGGCAGCTGTTGGTGTGGCAGTGTGTTTGTGCTGCATAAATGCAGTCAATTAAAATGGGAAAATTCAAATTACTTAGATGTGTGCTGAGAGAGTGATGGGAGAGTATTTAGTTTTTATTTTTTAAAAATAAAATTAGGGAAATTTCTGTTAAGGAATAAGTACTCGTACATAGACAGGGGAGATAGGTTGCACTTTTATCCAACACATTTAAATAAAAGTGTTTGGAATTTAATTGAAAGTTGCTTATATCACTTAGCTGAATTTGTACTTGAACGATTTAATAGTCAATGCTGTCTCAAAGTATGTTAAAGATTTTTGAAAGTATCAGTAAAAATGGCAAACAGAGCAACTTCTGAATCACTAAACAAGGCATAGAGAAGAGGCTCCTGTATTTTTTATTAACGCTTCAAATTACATCCAATTAAATATGAATTATTTAAAAAAAGGAGATGTTTTCAAATGCATAATAAAGAAATTTAATTAATGAAGAATTTTAAAAAGGAAAAATCCAATCAAACAACCAATTAAATATGAATTATGTAAAAAAGGAAATTTTTTTCAAATAATAAAGACATGTATTTAATGAAAAATTTAAAAAAGGAAAAAATCCAATCAAACAACCAATTAAATATGAATTTTGTCAAAAATTAAATGTTTTCAAATAATAAAGAAATTTTATTATAAAAAGTTTAAAAACAGGAAAAAAAATCATTTCCAATATTGCCTAAAAGTATGTTAAAGCTAATGTTTCTTAAAAGTAGCAAAAATGGTATAGAAAAGTTATGTCCCTATACGACCATGTCTACTAAAATAGAATCACAATGTTTTTATCGAAACGATTTTTTTTGATCAAACACATTTGGATCGAACACAGTTGTAACTGTTGCCAGCCATAGAACCAAAGCTTATGATTTTCGATTATAAATTTGTAAGTAATTCAATGAAAATTTACTAGTTTTATAAATCCCTGCGGCTTTGCAAGCAAGTTTGAAGTCAATTGGTCCAATAAATCAAGTTTCTCTTAACCCTTTGTTGACCCCGTTGAATGTTTATGAAAAAATACTTGTCTAATTATTTCCCATTTTAAGTGCTTTCACCATATTTGAAGTCAATAGACCTCTTAAACCATGTTTCCCCATACAAACTCTTAACCCATCGTTGACCGCTGTTATTACTACTTCCAATGTAATCCAGTAGTTGACTACACGGCTTCGTTTGACGCTTTTTATTATTTTCTTCTTCATTATTTTCATCTGTCATATGTTTCAATTTAACATTTTATACTCCACATTTTCTTGCTACTAATTGTAGCCACTCTGAGTTAACTCCCTTCTATGATCAACGTGTGAACACTCACCCACACACACACACACACACACACAGTTGCAATTGTAACACCATGACAACTACCAACCGGCTGCTGGTCAGCAATGTGCCATTTGTCATATGTCTTGTATGGATTTTATAAAACGCAATTTTTTGCCTGTCACACGGACAACCTCATTTGGCCAGCAACATTTTGCAGACACTTTGTGTTGCTTCCTAATTGCTAATTAAAAATTAATGGACACCACTGAAAAGTTCGCATTTCCCATTTCAACAGCATTTCAAATGCCAATGAAAAAAAATGTTCAAATAAAACTTGCACCAGCCGCAAGTTCACTTGAACTGGCATTTTAATTGGTTTTAATTTAGAAATACCGGCCGCCTACTTGGTGCAAAGTTTAATTAGCTGTGGCAATGGCGAATGCGGTGTATCAGTGTGTTTATGCAGTTGCAATGAGTGATTAACAAAGTTTATTTTAACAGCCGCTAGCGTTGAACTTTATGAGGCCAATCGTAGTGGGTGGTGTTTACTTTCGAAGCATAGCGAGGGCTACGGGGCGTATGAATAATATTATAATTGATGGACGAGTACTTATACAGACGAGGAAGGGAAAGAACACGCAATTCAGCTCAGAATTCAGAACGAAAACTGTCCAACCTGCCCAGCTGCTTCCTCGACAATCTAAGGAATCTAGTTGAAAGGACAATTCACAGTCGACTATGATTGTTTATCTTGTGGCAGAGTTCATGACTTCATAATGATGAGCAAATATCTGCCAAAATATTAATTGAAATGCTTGAAATTACATTAAAGCATCTCAACAACATTGATTTATGGCATTTTAACTGAACATTTGGCTACAAAATAGTCTGTGCACAGTTTGTTCCACTCTAGTTGACTGATGTCATCGCATTGATCGACATTTGTAACTGATTTTGTTTTACTAAAAATGGCATTTAAACCATTTATTATAATTATAATTGATATATATATATATAATTGATAATTATCAATCCGTATTTGCGTGAGTCTTAATAGTGTAGAAGTTTTCCCTTTTCAGAAAAATGTATTTTTTAATGAAAGGAAAGCATTTTGAGAACGTAAAAGCTTGTACCGACATCCTGAAGGATATCCCGCGCGATGATCTGAAACACTCATTCGACATGCTTTTAAAACATACAAATCGCTGTATTGAGTCCGTAGGGAACTGTTTTGGTGTTGTCAGAACAAAATGTGTTTTATTTTAAAAAAAATTTCCTATTTACTTTAGAATGCATCTTATATAACAAAGCAGAAATGAAATGAATTCCTCAGTAAGATTTTTAAATTCAATTTTTCTTCAACCATTTTTTTCTTCAATTTTTCTTTGCATTTTGTATAATAAAGCAGAAATAAAATGAATTGCTCAATAAGATTTTTAAATAATTTAAATTAAATTTTTCTTCAAACATTTTTTTTCTTCGCATTTTGTATAACAATGCAGAAATGAGCTGAATTGCTCAGTATAATTTTTAAATTATTTGATTTCAATTTTTCTTCAAACATTTTTTGCTTCAATTTTTCTTCGCATTTTGTGGAACAATGCAGAAATGAGCTGAATTGCTCAGTAAGATTTTAAATTATTTAATTTAAATTTTTCTTCAAAAATTGTTTTCTTAAATTTTTCTTTGCATCTTGTATAATAAAACAGAAATGGGCTGAATTGCTTAGTAAAATTTTTTAATTATTTTATTTCAATTTTTCTTCAAAAATTTGTTTCTTCAATTTTTTTTCATGTATAACAATGCAGAAATGAGCTGAATTGTACAGTAAAATTTTTAAATTATTTGATTTCAATTTTTCTTCAAACATTTTTTTCTTCAATTTTTCTTCGCATTTTGTATAATAAAGTAGAAATTAAATGAATTGCTCAATAAGATTTTTAAATTGTTTAATTTTAATATTTCTTCAAAAATTGTATTTCTTCAATTTTTTTTACATCTTGTATAACAATGCAGAAATGAGCTGAGTTGCTTAGTAACATTTTTAAATTGTTTCATTTCAATATTTCTTTAAAAATTTTTTCCTTCAATTTTTTTTTTGCATCTTGTATAACAAAACAGAAATGAGCTGAATTGTTCAATAAGATTTTTAAATCATTTAAATGCAATTCTTCTTCAAGTGCGTATGTGTGCCAAGTCTGAAGTAAAGACACAATTTATGTTTTTAATTTGCTTTCAGTTTGCGAATTTTTTTTAATAATTAGATTTTAATTTGATCTGAAAATATTTTAATATTGTTAAGTTTAAAGATTTAAGTTTAAGAATATTAAATCATTTAATTTCAAATTTCCTCAAAAATTTGTTTCCTCAACTTTTGTATTATAAAACAGAAATGAGCTGAATTGTTTAGTAAAATTTTTAAATAATTTGATTTCAATTTTTCTTCAAAAATGTTTTTCTTCAATTTTTTTTTGCATCTTGTATAACACTGCAGAAATGAGCTGAATTGTTCAATAAGATTTTTAAATCATTTAAATTCAATTCTTCTTCAAGTGCCTAATCACTGAAATTAAGACACAATTTATGTTTTTAATTTGCTTTCAGTTTGTAAATTGTTTTTAATATTAGATTATAATTTGATCTGAAATTATTTTAATATTGTTAAGTTTAAAGATTTAAGTTTAAGTATATTAAATAATTTAATTTCAATTTTCTTCAAAAATTTGTTTCCTCAAATTTTTCTTCGCTTGTATTATAAAACAGAAGTGAGCTGAGTTGCTTAGTAAAATTTTTAAATAATTTAATTTTTGTTTTTATTTTGCTTTCAGTTTGTAAATAACTAAATATTTAGACTTTAAATTGATCTGAAATTATTTTATTATTGTTAAGTTTAAAGATTTAAGTTTAAAATTTTTAAATCATTTAATTTCAAAAATTTGTTTCTTCAATTTTTTTTCGCTCGTATAATAAAACAGAAATGAGCTGAATTGCTTAGTAAAATTTTTAAATAATATAATTTCAATTCTTTTTCAAGTGCCTAATCACTGAAGTTAAGACAAAACCTATGTTTTTAATTTGCTTTCAGTTTGTGAATTTTGTTTAGTAATTAGATTTTAATTTGATCTGAAATTATTTTAATATTGTTAGATTTAACGATTTAAGTTTAAGATTTTTAAATCATTTAATTTCAATTTTTCTTCAAACATTTTTTTCTTCAATTTTTCTTCGCTTAGTAAAATTTTTAAATAATTTGATTTGAATTCTTTTACAAGTGCCTAATCACTGAAGTTACAAGACATGTTTTTAATTTGCTTTCAGTTTGTGAATAAAATAATATTTCTTTATTTCAGCATAAACTGAATTTATTTTAATATTGTTTAGTTACATTTTATTCTGGTTTGTTTTGATTTTTGTATTTTCATTTTACAAATCTCATATTTTCTCACTAGTGGCTTCCAATCGTTCTCGATTTAAACATTGTGCTCTATGTTGTGTGATCATTGACTCCAATTAAATGTGTCATACACACATTTAACTAGCATCAATTTGACAATATTTGCGCAACTGAGCGTATGCGTAACTTTGTTTGCATAAACCAGCCGTTCCCAACTGGTTCTATGCTCTTTCGGCACACAAAATCGCTGCACACATAACCACTCGGCGCATAAATCCGTGTTCGTAGCGCTGCCACATTTATCTCGCGACACTAATGCGCGCAGAAAGCCAGCTGGCATACCTAAATTTATATGTGTGAGTGTGTTACAAATGGCACAACCCGCATTGCTATGCGAACGCGCTATCTGAGCGCATTAAACGTTAGAAAAGGCGTAAAACAGCCAGCAGCGTACGCAAAGAGTTATGGCGCAAGTGATGGCTGTCTGTGTGCGTGCGTGACTGCGTGTTGTTGTTGTTGCTGTTGCTGGCAGCTACAACAATTCAAGTGGCAATTATGCCACGTGCACATAGCAACACGCTTTGCTTGGCCCCGCGCCACTAATGTTACCAACACACACATACACAAACACAAACGAACGCACATTGTGCAACCATTTGGCTTCTTGCACAAAAAAAACTCATGTTAGATGTGGAAAAACATGGTAAATCACGGCGCGTAAATCGAATGTTGTATTTGTGGCAGAAAACATGTGTTCCTTGCTGACGATTGCTGTTTGGCTTTGCGTTAAATCGCATTTATTTGGCAGACTGATGCGTGCTGGCGCGCATGTTGCACATAAAAGCAGCCAAAAAATTGCACTTGTTTTATGTTTCAATGTTGAATGTTTGTATCAGCACATAAATGTTGAACGATAGCCAATAGTATAGCAATTTGTCATATATTATTTTATGTCACTATTTATTTCATACTGTCACAAACATTTTCAACACATTTTACAAACTATCAAAGCCATTAGTGTTACATAAGATGCACCAATTAGATACCACTAACAAAAACCTCAGCAAAAACCTGCAACACATACAAAATCATTGACTTTTTCGTTTGGCACACAGGACGTATGAGTAACATTAATTATGTGCCACCACAAAAAACGCCCCAGTCCCTAAAAACGTAGTTTTTTTTTGCTCAAAGCCCTCACAGCTGCATCACTCATGCTTGTGCTGTAGTTTTTTTTCAACTCAAACTCATCAGCCAAACGACGCGCTGCGGCCCATTTAATGCAATTGACCCCATTTTGATGGCCCACCATTGAATGTCATGTCGCTATTGCGACGTATTGCCAGCGTGATAAAATCGATTACATTGAAAGGTTTTGCAACTGCCATCGACAACTCGCGCTACAAGCCAAATAGCAAAAATCGTATTACACAAAAAAAAAATTCGCAAAAACTTTGCACTGTGGAAAAGGTCAAAGGATTCACTGGCAGGCTGCTGGCAACGTGTGTGAGTGCAAAAAAGAAACACGACTATCTATTTGGCTAATGTGATCAAGGCAGGGTGCATGTGTGTGAGTGTTACCGTTTGTGTAAACATGTTCGCACCAGGCACCGGAAGTCGCCATAGCACGTCACTCATTGGCTGCTCGCCATAAATTCAGCCAAAGCACACAAGCAGCGTTGCATGTTCGCATGGGGGCTGCGCGCTATGGGCTGTCAGTTTTTAATTAAATAGCAACAACAGCACCGCAGCAGGCGCGGCATTGCTTTACATAAACTCGCTGCGACTACCGAACCATTTTCATTTAATTTTCATGCCATGTTGTCGCTTTTCGGCGCTTGTGCCTTGACGCTTTTTAAGAACAAATGTGTTTTCGGATTTTTCGTAAGGCATGTTTTGCCTTGAAAATCAAAGAAAGTTGAAAATATTCCATAAGCCATGAGCAGCACATTGTTTGTAGTTTTGTTTGGCGCTGACAATGCTTGGTTTTTGTGTCGCATTAACATTTGTTTCGGTGCAAATTGCAGTGGTTGGCCTCAGCATTTGTTGTGCTGTTTAAAATCAGCAAAATGCACAGCGGCCACGTTGGCTAACAAAGCAAACTTTATTCTAATTATTTTTTTCTTTTTTAGACTTTCAAGCAAATATTCAAAAAAAAGATTTATGTATGTAAATGGCTCAAAGTTTGTAAGATGCTAACCAATGCAAAAAAAGATATTTATTTTGGCAAGCCAAGTCACTTCAAAGGACTTGAACTTTAGACGATATGAGAAAAAGAAAGTTATATGAAAACGAACATTAAACGGTAATAAATTGAGAATATGAAATCTTGCTGGTATTTACAGTGTATGCAAATTTCTTTGTTTCAAGTTTGTTGGGTATTTGATATTAAGACTTATTGTTTAGATTAAATGTTTAGATATTTACGGCAAATGTAACCTAAAAAAAAATGTTTAATTTTGTTGAAAAATTACTTTTTTACGTTTTTTTAAGGTGGAAACAATTTAGAAAAAATATAAATATATTGCAAACCACTATACGAGAAATTATAATAAAATACCAAAATTCGAATTTGATAAAAAATTACTTTGGAAAAAAAAAACTATTTTTTGTTATATTCGCTTCTGAGTTTCTCGTAGTAATACATAATGGCATCTAAATCGGGCAACTAGTTGAAAAGTTATAAATAATTTATTTTTTATGTATTTTTTTATTTCTTTTTTTTTTATTTATTTTTCTATTTATTTTTCTATTTATTAAATTCTCGCAGATCGGGCATTAATAACACAGTGCAACAAATTCAAAAAAATTTCGAGGGACAAGGTCAAACAGCGGCTGTAAGGTCAAACAGCGGTCTTAACTGTAAAAGTGATTTACATGAAATTTATAAGCAGTATAGATGTTTGAATGCTTTTTTACCAGAAGTCACTTATATAAACTTAGCTCTCATGGTTTCCAGGATATTCAAGGATACAAATTTAGTATCCTTTAATATCCTTTTTCATACAATTTTTCAAAAACGGATATTGTTTCTTCGACTTCATATCATTAGCTTTCATGTGACGTAAAAATGATTCCTTTCTGACATTTGAGTCAAGAGATATGATGTTTTAAAAGTTCCAGTAAGGGGCACTAAGCCGCCATCTTTAAACTGCATTTAAAAAAAAACTCGAAAATCCCGGGAAAAATCCTCTGATACTTTTTCATCTACTGAGGTCCTCTATCGAATAAGACATGTTTGACTTTGTCCATCGAAATTTCTTTTGAATTTGTTGCACTGTGTTATTAATAAAAATTTTTGTATTAGTATAAATATTAAACAATTATTAAGTAATAATAAATAACTTATTGACTAATTTAATAATAATATTTATTATTAATAATATTATTATTATTATTAATAATATTATTATTATTATTACCTAATAATTAATTAATTATTCACTCATTTTTAATTACTACTATTAATTCTGTGGGCAAAAGCAATAATCGCTTAAGTCCATAAGTACTATTTTGAGCACCGCGCTTAAAAGGAACATGCTAGCAACCTGAACTCAATGATGACTTAAGTCGACTTTAACGTTTATCGTTTTTGACCACAGAATTATTAAAGATGTTTGTTTATTTGGTTCCAACCAATTAAAATATTTAATGCACAATAATTGGCCCAAATTGACCCACTGACATTTCACCAACAACACCAATGCTGCATTTTAAAGTTAGCACATGTCTCTTTTCACTGTCAAATTAAGCAAAAACAAAAACAACAATTACAAAGATTATCGCAAAGTTTACAGCAGAGGAAAATTGCAGTTGAATTAGAACCGACCGACGCTAAGAGGCAAAACAAAAGTTGCCGAAGCACACTGAACTAAGCGACGACAGTTTCAGGCTTACACGCAGCTGATAGCAATGCGACGACATTTATGAAAAACACTTAAATTATGGCAGACAGCTCTGGCGGCAACTATGTGCGTGAAAGTTTTAACACTCACTCATCCACACACACACGCACACACACACACACAGGCGCACAAGAACTGCACAATTATGCAGCTTACATATTCAGGGAGCTGGCACATTCTGAAACACATACATTCTTCAATACATGTACGTATGTTTGTATGTATTGTTCATGCATGTGCCAGCTCAAAGTCTGCTGTGTCACCAATTTTCAAGTTTAACTGAAAATTAAAGTTCCGAGAACTTTGCCACAAAATGCTGTTGGAATATTTGGTTGCTGTTGGTTTTGTGGTTTTGTTTTTTTTTTTTTTTTTGTTGTTGCCATAGGCACTTATTTACGTGTCAATGTGGCAAGCATAAAGTTTGCTATTTATTTTTACAAAACAATCAAAAAGTTCATAGAACAAAGTTCAAGCACTTTCCATAACCTAAGCTGCCAATTGCCAAAGTGACACAGACACGAACGCACACTTACACACACACACACGCACGCACCATTATAAAAAAAAAATTCCACCGTTGCGGGCAAAGTGTGTGCAAGTTTTTCAACTTAATACGCGTTAAAAAGCGAAATTGTATTTTTTGCTTGTGTGTGTTCATATTAAGTTAGTATGTGTTTCATTGTTTTTTTGTTACTCTAACTTCAACATGTGCTAAATTTATTTCCGCTACGTAGTCTTTAAATGGAAATGCCAGCTACACGTACTTTGAATTGCCAAAGTTTCATAAAGCAATTAAAATTGTGACAAGTTTCATAAAGGTCAATAAAATTTGAGGTTAAGGCAAGCAAAAGTTGCGGTCAAGCTTGAAGCAGTTGGTGCGTGCTGTTTTTGCGTTACGTTTTTTTTTTTACTTGAAGTAACTTTCGCAAACGTTAAAATCGTCGCAAATAAATACTCAAACTTAATTCTCAGCGCACTCAAATATTGCAATTAAATTATATACAAAGTTTATTGTTATTAACAATGCAATTTTACTAAGAAAAATCTTATCCGAGCAATCGTAGCTGTGCTGTTGTGATTGAAAATTGTGCCTTTTATAGCGTCGTCAGGTTACCATTCTTGGATTCTTGTAAATATTTAATAATTTTCAGTAAAGATATTAACAGTTGTTTTTCTATGTTGAGGATCTACAAATTTACTCTACCATAACATCTTCTACTGACCAGCACAACTTTCAGTCTCACATAGATAATGTATTTTCTTGGTATTGCAGGGCTCGTTTATCTTTGAACATAAATAAACCCGTCCTTGCTGTTCATTGTCTACTGCCACTTTACGGACACTTTAGCTTTCAATATTCAAGACTTCAAGGCCTCTAATGATGTCAAATGTATGCCATCAAAATCTTCTAAACTTTCTCTTACACAATTCTTCCTCTTAAAAATTCTCCTAAAAGGCCCAGAATCTCCTAAATCTAGGAGGAAATCTCCTGATCTGGCAACACTGTTTCCAATTGCCTTTTATACTTGTCTGCCCGGGGCGTAACTCATTCTCGAACATTCCAGCATCACCTCGAACCGTCTCTGCGATGATTTTTGCCAAAATTACCATACCCCTAAAAGTATGCAATGCTGCCAAAAAACACACTCAGCACAATCAGTGTTGTCGTGTTGCCTATGCTAGGGGGCCCGCACAATCGTCACAATAACAACTATCTTTATTGGTAAATAAATAAAAGTTGATCTTTTGTCTTCTTCTCGTTTGCAGAACTGTGCAATGCTGCCTTGAAAATTCAGGCTGCCTTCCGTGGCCATCTGACACGCAAAATCAAGGACGAGCCCGAGGACGTGGACATACAGGAGATTACCAAAAAAGTTGCCGAGGAGCTGGATATCGATCTCACCGATCCGGAATTGAATAAGGCCGCCACCAAAATTCAGGCCTCATTCCGGGGACATAAAACTCGCAAGGACGGTGCAGCACCGTCTGAATAAAAACATTATACATTATATATTGCCTACTTCCTCAACAACAACAAAAACACAACATTTAAAACCAATTACAAGAAAGGCAGTAAAACACATTTGAAATTTGAATGAATTATGAAAGAAAAACAAGGTAAAGTTTAACAAAAGGAATTTGACCAGCCACACAACACAAGGGTCAGTGTTTAGCTTTTAGCGATAAACAAAAATACAAATGCAAAAACAAAAACACACTTAATTGTTTTGAGAAACAACTGAATGCAGGCAATGCAAAGCAAATGCAGGAAATAATTAAAATTTAGAAGTGCGTCAGGCATAAAGTATAAACCTTAAAACAATGATAAATTATAATAAAATGTCCATAACATTTTGCCAATTCAGTGCGCTATTTTCTTTTTCTCTTTTGTAAAATTAATTGAAAAATAACAATTTGAAAAAAACTACAAATAAACGATAAATGCGAAAAAACAAACAAAGATTGGATCGCAAATTCGTTGCTACTATTTAGTGTATATGTCTGCTTTAAAAGTACTTTGCAGCTAAAAAATAGCAACGAAAATTAAAAAACGCATTCGCCGAGAACGAGAACTCAATGACAGCTGCAATTCAATGTGGACTTTGTTTTGATTTTGCAAATATTTATAGATAAATTCAAATGCAAAATACTAAACTATTGCAATTTGTGTTGATTGAATGTTTGGCTTTTGTACGAATACAATTTTGTATTTGCATTGGTAATTTGCAGAGAATATGCCAAATTTATTAAGAAAAAAAAATTTTAGATTGAAATTCGTATGCAAATTATTAGTGGGCTTTTGTAAAAGTGTAAAAGCATGAAGGAAGCAAGGAACAAGGAACGTTGCTGTGAGGCAATGCCCAAAGCTTATATAAAAATCTCATGTAGAACGAATCGTTTAAACATATTAAAGCTTTTTTCAATGGCTTTAGACATTTTAGAATAATTTTCGATGCTTTTTCAAACTAATCGGGAAGAGGGCATGATTTCATTTAATACAATTTGTAACTTTTTGACATATTTTTGTATATGAATTAATTTCAAAATCAATGCAATGAATTGAAAAAACGACTTTGATTTTAGCAAACTTTCAACAAATTGTCCGAAACATTTACAATATTAGTTAAAATTATTGAAAATTCTGAAATTTTTCTAATATACTAGAAAAGAAATTTCTTGTATGACATAATTAACATAAATTTTTTCAGTACTTTTGGAATTTTTTAGAATATTTGTCCTGTTATTTTTTATAATTTTTTTTGTTGTTGGTACAAGTTTTATTAATATTTCAGAGTAATTAACATAAATTTTTCAGTACGTTTAGAGTTTGTTTAGAATTTTTGTCCTGTCAATTTTTCGAATTTTTGGCTTTTAATACAAGTTTTATAATTATTTCGGAGTATTCCGAAATTGTATAATATTTTGTAAACAATTTCAAGATTTAAAGAAATTAATGATTAATGATTTTTAATAAAAATTTAACCAGCCAGATCATTTCTGTAACATTCTTCACTTTCTTTGAGTGAAATTTTTCCTATAAATTTTACATAATTTTATACTTTTCATCTAAGTTTTAATACTATGACATAAAATTCAGAGTTTTCATTATTTTTATTGTTACAAATTTCCGTTGAGATAATATCTTATTTTGATTTTATTTTATTTTTTATTGTATTTTATTTTATTTATATTTTATTTTATTTTTTAAAACTATTTCCGTCTATTCACATTATGCAGTATTTGGAAGTTATTTGTTTTTAATATAATTTTGTTTAAAACTTGGAAATAGTATCAAACTTTTCACATTGATTGTGTAAGAATTAGAAAAAAAGATTTTCTTATTGTTGCTGCTCGTGAAGTGAAATTTTTCGCATGCCCTCTTCCATAGATGAATTTCTTCGCATTTGTTATGAACAATAATAATGAAAATAGCGAAATTATTTTATTTAAGGCGTACGAAACAAAATACAATTGATGTACTAAAAAAATTAATAAAAGGGTATTTAGACACTTGCTAAAACAAAAACAAAAAGCAATTTACACATAACTACATACATGAATAAATTAAGAATTTGACAAAAACTAAGCAAAAAAACTAAAAATGCGGAAAATCTTGAAAGAAAAGAGCTAAAAACAAATTTAATCAAGCAAAAACAAATACAGGCATATACTAAAAATTTATATTGAAGCAAACATTTTACAAAAGCCATAACACAACACATACACAGTTCAATAATGACAACAACAAAAACCCAGTGGGAAATTTTAAACAGCCTTTAGATATGAAAGTTTAGTTTCAACGGTATTGGTTGAACAAATTTGGTTGAACAAATGAGTATTTCTTATTTAAAAAGTGATTTTATAATAAGAATTTGCAATTTTTAAATAAGGTTTTCTCTCTTTGAGACGAAATTCTCTTATTTTGAAAATTTTATTCGTTTCAAAATGTAAATTTTCTCATTTTTAAATTAATATTTCTTGTCCTGAAATATTTTTTTACTTTTAAGTAAAAATTTAACACTTTGAAATTAATTCTTTTCATTTCGAAAGTAATTAATGAATCTTTCTCACTTCAAATATAATTGATCTCAATTGGAAATTGAACTTTTTATCCAACAAATTAAAACAAAAAATTTTAACTCATATTTTTAACAACAAACTTCTCATTTTTTTTTAATTTGTAATAGTTTTTCATTTTGAATTTAAATCTTCTCACATTAAAATGCATTTTTGCATTTTTTAAACAAATTCTGATTTTTCTATAATATTAAGTGAAAACTTTATCACATTAAAATGCATTTTGAAAACAAAAATTCTTGAATTTAAAGTTCTTCTATTAAGTGAAGACTTCCTCACATTAAAATGAATTTTCAAAACAGAATTTATAGAATATTTGAATTTAAAATTTATCGCATTAAAATACATTTTTCAAAAATATCGAAATTCTGAATTTAAAATTCTTCTATTAAGTTGAAACTTTCTCACAATGCAATGCAATTTGAAAAAAAAAACATTTATCAAATTTCTCAATTTAATCTTCTTCTATTAAGTGAAGACTGTCTCACATTAAAATGTATTTTCAAAAAACAATTCATCGAATTTCTGAATCTAAAATTCTTCTATTAAGTGAAGACTTCATCGCATTGAAATAAATTTAAAAAAAAACTATCGAATTTCTGAATTTAAAATTCTGCTATGAAGTGAGAAAGTCTCACATAAAAATGAATTTTGAAAAAAATTCATTTATCAAAGTTTATAATTCACAATTCTGCTATTCAGTAAAAATCTTCTCACATTAAAATGCTTTAAAAACCACATCTGCCAAATTTCTGACTTCTCTTCTATTTAGTGAAAAAATTCTCTACTCCATTTAATAAAATTCGTAAGTCACTTCGTCAGAATTTTCCTACTGGGACACCAAAAATTAAACACAATTGCTAAGAAAACAATATCAATGTCAACAGAAAGAAACCTCTGAAACACATATTTATAAAAAAAAATGTGTAATTTATGTTAACAAAACCACATCGCAGCAGTTTAACAAAATGTTTACTAAAATTCAGCAGCATAGGAAATTCAGAGCAAATAACTTCAAAGACAAAATGAGCAAAATAACTTAAAAAGTGAAATTAACACTAAAACAACTGCAATAAAAAAGCAAAAGCAGAACAAAATGCGCCCTCGAAGAATGTTGAGAGACAAAAAAATCATAAATAATTATACGAATGAAAAACAAACTGCAAGAAATGTTGACAGAGCACTGCAATTTCATTCTACTATTTGTTGAGCAGGTCCAGCACCTGCAAATTATTAACAATAATTACACAATTTAATTGCTGGCAATGACCCACAAAACCTAACTATTAGTAATTAACTTTAATTTACAGTAAACTGTACACATAGACGTGAAGTGAACTCATTTGTTACTAATGTCCTTCGAACTCCTTCTTACTCACGTAAAGACACACACGCAGACACTTGATCTCAGTAATTGGCCATGTTTTTAGTGAATAATGCAATGCGTGTTTATTGCAATTACAAGTCATTGAAATAAATTTAATTTATTAACAATGCAAAATCTTTCAAGCAAAACAAATTCAAATTTAAACAACCAATAAAATCAGCAAAATATTTCTAAAACAAAAACACACAAGCACGCAGCATAGTCAACGCAGCGTAGCGTCGTCTACATATTTTCAGTCTCTAAATAATTGAACATACATGAAACTCAAGTTTCAATAAATACAAAACAGTCAAACACAAATTTAAAATGAATCCAATGAAAGCAGCAGCAGGTAAATAACAGAGAAGACAAACTAATATCACGCCGCAAGTTATAAATATAATAAAAGCAAATAAGAAATTTAAATAAAAATCCAATGAATACAAATTTAGTGAGAGTAAAACCAAAGAAAAAACACAAAATATGAAATGTGTTTTATTTATAAAGCGAATGAAAGGGGGAAAGTATACTTAAAGTTGATGAAAAAGTTATGATTTATATCGATAATGAAATTTAGTTGTTTCAGTAATTAAAACAGTGAACCCAAATGAAGATTCACAGCACAGTGGTTTATTGGTGTCAACGAAGATCTTTAGCAAGAATAATGACAATAAGTCATAAGAAATATTGGTGTATACGTCATTACAGGACAAAAGAGCAGAGATGCCCTGCTCGAAGTTAACTTGGCTCACAACATCACCGTGGCTCAGTTTGACACAATTCAATTACCATTGTTACTCTATTGTTCTCTCTACTTAAGCTCAAAGCTCTAATAAAACTCTAATAAGATAAACTCTAACAAGACCTACCTGATTGCTGGATGATGCTGGTCCCTTTCCATTGACTTGACTCAATTACTACAAGCACAAAGTTCGCTAGCTCGCGCTGGTGCAATTACAAAAGTAGCTATTTCAAAATCTGTCGTCATAGCGTTGACTTGCGGTGGCTCTCGCTGGCTCCATTACAACAAGCACATTTGTTTTCTTGATAATTTTTAGAAAGATTTTGTTGCAGTCAGTACTGAGGTTGTTGTTGTGTGGCTCATCAGAACATTTTCTTTCTTACTTTTCATTATTGCTTAAATTTTCTTTATTGCTTAAAACCTCAGAAATTGTTTGCCAAATGTTTCTTGCAAAAAGCTGAACGTCGAAGCATACGTAAGAAGCTAAAATGTATCCAGAGTTGCAATACTTTCAACGATAATGAACTCAGCACCTAAAATGCAAGTAAAAGTCTTGGTGGGTTTTTTCCGACTTCACCTTACGTTTTATTGAACTAATTCATTAAACAATGAAAATGCTTAGTATTATTTGATTAAACTCCCCTATGCGGATCGGTCCTTCTCGTTGCTTGCCAAAAATATGAAATGAATGCTCAACAATTTCCACCTGCCTGCCGCCTTTACTTTGGCTGCCGCACTCGCAGCTGACGCAGCAGTTCCCACGCTGACTCGCCAGACCTTGCCGTTGTTGATCTCGTTCGCAAGCAAGCAAAAGCACAACGGTGTTATGTTGTGAGCTTCCGTTCGGTGTTATGTTGTGTTAACTTGCATGGCCAAAATTGCTTCTAGTGGCATTAAGATTTATAAAGCGCTAGGACTAAATTTCCCAGTGCAGTCCTTATGCCACTTTTTCTGCACATTTATTTGATTGGCTGCCGCTTTCTGGTAATCCTCTTAAATTACTTAACTAAAAATTAAGAAATTCATTATTTTTAACTTTAATAATTTAATTACTTTAACAATCAGCTATTGGCTGCATTCTTATTTAAATCTATGTCTTTACTAAAACTCCACGCCACTCCCCAGCGCGTTGTATTGCCCTGGCAGAATTCCGTGGAGCAAAAATTCGTGATGTCATGACTCTCCAACACTTCAATGACACGGCTCAGACTGCTCTTGTGACCAAGCATGGATGTGAAAATGCTACAGTTTATAAAAAAAAAGCATATTAGATTTGACTATTTGTTTATTATGCCACAACATGATGCACACTTACCAAACACGCTGCGCATACAGCAGACTTTCATCAATGATGCGCTGCACAAACTGCACCTCGCCGCCTACGCACGCCAGCTCGTCGGCCTGTCCCGTGTGACAATTGTGCGGTGGCGCACGCTTAGCCACATTACGTGTATTCCCATGAAACGGATCGACCAGGGAAGAGTCATAAAACGGCGGATTACATAGGCAAAAGTGAAATGTTTGCTCGTTCGCCATCGACTCAAAGAAATCCTTAAAAATTAGCTGCTGATTGGTTTGCGAAAAAATGTGCACCAATTGCTGCAAATCATTTGAATCTACATTCTGCTTGGCATACTGTAGATTGGTGTTGTTGGACTCTAGTGCATACATGTGCCAGGCATTCTTTTTAGCAGCCAGCAGCGAGTAAATGCAAGAGGAGCCGCAACCTATGAGATTGAAAATAATGAAATGTTCACAGAAATTGTATATTTATTACTATGAATTACCTATATCAATGCCTTGCACTTGCTCGCATTTAAGTGGCGCCACCAAATCCTCCAGCCAGAGTATGTAATTCAGGCGCAGCGGCAACGTGGGCACCAGACTGCCCGGCGCAAACTGCACACGCAGCTGAAAGTATTCCTGTAGCAACATTTGTGTAAGTGCACGCAGCGCCGATTCATTCTTGTAATCAATGGACACTTTGCCGGTGAGTTCCTGCGGTTTGCACATAACGTTTATATTTAAAATGTCTTTGTTTTTTGTGAATAGATGCAACTGACCAGTTTGCAGACTCGCCGAAAATCCGCATATTTAATGGCCAGAGCGGTGTAGTCGGGCGGCGTGCGAAATATGTTGCGCGCGTGCATTTGTCGCTTTCGTCCTGTACTCATTTTTTATTACAAATAAATGCTATTTGTAAAACGATTTCTATGGAACAATCAACAACTTGTTTATGTTTTTCGATTGCCCGGCAGCTGATGTGCTACAGCGTGGCAATAGTTGGCAACGCGGGAGAGTTTGATAGGAACTGAAACGACACAAAACGAACGCTAGCGACAGCTGTTTGCAGTCGACGTGTGCTGCTGTCAGATATCGCTAGACCAAAGGCAAATTTATATTTATTTATTGATTTTTTTTAATATTTATTTTTTTTATTTATTTGCTGTTTTGTGATGTGAATATCTTTTCATTAGTACAAAAAAAATGTTTAAAAAATAAAATTATATTTTAAAAATGACTAAAGATAACGCAAACTTTTAATTTGGTCGGTCGAGGTCAGATTTGGTCGAAAGTTTGATCGGAAAAATTTTGTAAAGTGGCAACACTGGAAAGAATACAAGATTCAGTTTTGCCAGATACCTGAAATGACTTTCTCCGAAATCTTAAAAAAATACTGAGATTTCCTAACAAAACTTAAAAAAATTTCCTAAATTGATTTTTATAATTTGCGTAATTTTAAAGGAATTAAACTTCTTATAAAAAATAAACATTTTTACATATAACATTTTTTAATGCAGCCTTTTTGTATTCATCTTCAGCTTAACAGCAAAAACTTAACAAAAACAAAGGATATAACAAATGAGTTAAATAATTAGTGCCATTTTTGGCAGGATTTCATTGTGACAGCAATTAGTGAGAACGAGATAGAACGAGCTTACATTTTGTAAGTTTACAAATTTTTAACACAATAGTTTGCTTTGACTATTAAAATAGTTGCCAAAATATGTTTGTCCCAGTGTGCCCAAAACATCATACCTCGTTATCCAAAAATCTCCCAAAAATCCACTAAGTATCCAAAAACTCCCTGACATAAAATATAAATCTCCTAAACTTTCACCTAAACAATTCTTCCTCCTAAAAATTCTCCAAAAAGACCAAGAATCTCCTAAATCTAGGAGGAAATCTGCTGATCTGGCAACACTGACAACACTGACAAGATTACGACATCCGAGGGCTGACGTAATGCGTGCTCATTGCAAGAGTTACCACCCCACCTTCAAAAAATTTTAGTTGTACACGTAGTCAATTATCGTAATATATTGTCAATTAAATCTGTTCTGATACCAAATTGTTTGATAAGAATCTTAATCTATGCAAATACTTTGAAGGAAAGTAAAGACAAGAACTTTTTGCACCTAGTTTGAATTTGAAAATAAAAAAGGAACGACTTTCAATTTTAAAAACTGTCACCTGTCAGCTCTATTTAGAAACGATTGAAACAGCAAATTTTGATTGGCCGACGGCATCTTTTGAATATTTCGCGAGTTTTACTTAAAATTATTATTTGAAACTCACAAATTAATTTTTGCCCAAAAAACGTAAGTATTGAAGTGCATTTCCTGTAAAAATTTGGTGTGAAAACGTGCTTTTTTCCATACATAGAACATACAAATTTCTGTCAGAATGCGTTGTGCAGTGGGCAAATGTGCGCAAAACAACTATAACTTAAGTGAGTGTCTTATTTTGTAAATGTTGTCGTATTGCATCACATAGAAGAAATATTAACAAAACGCATGTTTTCTAGGTTGCAAGGAAGTGCACTACTTGACGTTCCCAAAGAATTTAAAACAGCGAGAACTTTGGGCATCGTTTTGCGATTGCAAAGGCGATATCAATTTTGAAACGGAAAGAATATGCTCATTGCATTTCCGGGAGGAAGACTTTGAAGAAGACATGCAATTTCGATTGGGTAAGTTGCATCGTGTTTGTTTCCACCAGGCTTAAAAACCACTGAAGCAGTGGACATCTATACTAATTTTTAATAATAATAATTGACTGGCACGACAGCTCGATTACGAGACTAAGGCCTGCAACCATCCGTGTTGTGCGTGCAAATTTTGTACAAGGTTGGAAGAGACCTTCAGTTTTATGCCGATTCCGAACGGCGAGTTGGGAGGTTTTCATAGGCAATTTTACTCTCAGAGGTTCAACATTTTCAGCTGAAAGGACAGCCGCCGAAAGAAAAATTGTAGTGTTTCTTCTTTTTTTTGGTGTTATCAGCAACGGAGTCTTGAACCTGGGTTCGAGCGTCGCATTTGACTCGCGGCCCAACTCACAATCCAGCTGAGCTACGGATAGAGCTAATTATGTTATCTACTAAACGATTTTTTGTTATAGTTGGGTAAGCACAGATCATGTAAGGTTAGTTAATCGAACAAAAATTTGGTACATGACGTTTCCTTCCACTCCTCTTTACTGAAAAATATGACCGAGTATTGGAAAAGGATACACTATATACTTGAAAATACTATACTGTAGGTTAGCTGTTTACAATTTGTGCAACTTTTTTTGTTATACCTAAAACGTATGTATGTATATATTTCAAGGTTTTCGTAAACGTAAAAGAGTGGTGCTTAAGGCAGAAGCTGTTCCCACAATACTGTTGGAGGTTAAAAAAGACAGCAATACATCTCCTGCTTCAATGCCGATGATACGCTCTGAGATGGACTTGTGCCCTGAGAAATCTAACCTTGAGCTAAATAAAGAAATAATGTTGTTAAAAGAAGAAATGTAAGTTGAATTAATTTTACTTAATTAAGTTTAAAGTATCAAATACAAACTTCTGCAGCCAAACTTTGCGAAAAGAAAACAACTTGCTGCAACAAAATGCCAGCCAACTATCAAAAACCAACGACTGTCTGCAGCGCCAAATCGGCTCCATCCGTCAAATAAATAAAAACTTGGAGCAGTCTTTGGGCCGTCTTTTTACGGAAGGACAAATCATGAAGCTAAAAACTGGCGACAGAAGGAAAGTGTGGCAGGAAAACGATATCGCACGATCCATCACGCTGTACTCGGCAAGTCCGAAGGCGTATAAATTAATGTGGAGGTGGAAGTTTCCGCTTCCTTCCATTAGAACTCTACAACGGTGGTCACAGAAATCAGACATAGCAACAGTACCTGAAGCCAAGGACAAAGCAGATATTCAATAAACCTTGGTGCGTAAGGTACGAGATTGAAGGTTTGTTCATCGTACAGAAATATTTTTTAAATACTTTTATAACAGCTTTTATAACAGATTGCAATAGAAAAAAGTTCAAGTCAAATGTACTAAATTGCTTTTACAGCAAGTTCTAGTTTTCTAAGCTTTGAATTATTTCAATAAAAAAACATTGCCATGCTTCAAATTGCTAGGGAAATCCCCTAAGATTTTTTCCCCCCTAGATATTAGACTAGATTTTCAACCCAATATCTGACATAATTTCAATGTGGTTCCTTTACTGTACTCTCACTGGCTAAATGAGTGTTGTGAGTGATGATGTTGTTGAGCTGCAGGAACAGGTTTGATGATGATGTTGACCAAGAAAACCTTGAGTTCGAAACCCATAATATTCTTTCATCTCAAGCACAACTCAAATGCCGTGGGCTATTACAAATTATCAAATAAATCAGCTTTACTTTAATACTACACTTTAATCAATACTTTCTAGTTTTGTTGATTTTGATTTTTAAATTTCAATTCCAATTCATATTTTTTCATTTCGGTCTCACATTCAAATTTTATTCTTGCTATTGCAATTCTTTCATCTCGCTCCAACTCCAGTTTTTTTAGTTCCATTTGTTGTGATAACTCGAATTTCTTGAATTCAATCTCGCGTTCATCCTTTGCCTTCTTCCACTCAAACTTCTGCAACTCGAGGGCATATCGCTTTTGCTGTATTTCCAACAATAGCCCAGCAAATTCCCCCTGCCCCTCCTTTCTTTTCCCTTCCTTGCTTCGTTCCGCTTTTAATGTGGTCTCCGTTTCTACTGATGCCATATCTGGTGAAGGCAGTGGATTGCAGGAGGAGGGAAATTCAATACTGGACTCGTCTACGTATTCCATCCAGCTTTCGTTGCTGCTCTTTATTAGTATTGACGGATTGTCGTCTTTGCATTCACCAAATATGTCTTCTAGCAAAGCAAAATGTGGACAAATTTTCTCGACGTATTCTGCAAAACATTTTTTGTAAAACTTAGTTTGCAACTTAAATATAAAAGATTACCAGCAACACTTCTCTTTTCACCCTTTTTCAGTAGTTCGGCACGAGTCTGTCCCTTCCATTTCAACGCTTCCATGTACGTATGCTTTAAGTAGCGCATTTTCCCCTTCATAATGTTCCATTTTATGGAAGCAATGCTCTTGGCCTTTTGTCCCACTTTCGTATAAAATTTTTGTGCAACGGGTTTCTAAAATAAAACAATTACTACTGAAATAAATCGCTCAAGTACTCAAGTTGTATGCATACTTCGAATGCCTCTGGATTGCCGGCCACCTCATCTCGTACCGCTTCCACCAATTGGCGCGTTTGGTCTGAAGTCCAGCGATGAGAGGATCCTACGCGGCGCCGTTTTCGTTTCTGCTCAATCGCTTCCTGGAAATGGAAATGAAATATTGTAGTTAAATTCTTGTATTTGTAATATATTTTACTTACTTTTTTCATTTTGCTTTTTATTTGTGCTCAAATTGATTTGTACTCAAATATTTCAAAAAGAAATCCATGATGCACCATGAACGAAATCAATGTAAATCCTTTCGACTTTCCGTGACATATTTTTTGTAAACAAATGAGTTTATTTCCGCACAGTGGTGAATATTTACACACTGTGTGGTGAAAGTGGTATAATTATTATACGACAGGGTTGCATTTTTGGCTATCAATTAAATTCATTTGTATTCAAATATTCTCTATTTTAATCAATTGTGGTAATAACTTTTGTATTGTTACAGTAATTTCAGAATTACATTAAGATATTTAATCTTTCAAACATTACTTTATTTCTTATTTGGAACAAGCAGTCAGAAAAGTAGGTACCAAATTTAGTAACAAAACCAACAGAAAATCTGAGAATTTCGGAGAATTGCTAAAGGGAAAGATTGTTTATCAGATTTTGATATTGATACATTTGACATCATTAATGGCACTGAAGTCTTGAATATTGAACGTTAACGTATCTAATTTAATTTAATTAAAATTTATGCTTGAAAGTGTATGATTTATGCAACGAATGCAGGAATTTTACATGAATGAATTTCATACCGATCTGTTTTTTTATGTTTTGCTTGCGACTAGTTGTTAAGTGGCGTTAACCCTTTTATGCTATTATGTTGCTATATGGCAACATTCTACTTTGTGGACGTCTGAACCTCTATGGTTCCAGGAATACATTGTTTTATTGGTCCTTCGAATAGTTTGAAGGAAAAATACGAAATTAATAAACTGAATATTTACGTTTGAAGAAGAGAAGTATACAGGTTTTTTAAAGGTAAATCTTGACATAGTAAAAAAAGAAGAAGCAGAAAAATTATATAACTTTATAATTTGACGTTTTCTTTCAATGTGGATACTTTTTTTTTTAATTTTGTCTGAGATAAATGAACAAATATTCAAATTTTCGTGATGCGTAAAAAGTTTTATGTTTAAGTAATTATTACAGCCAAAACGATGTGGTTGCTCTCATTGAAAAGCACTCTAAAATACAGGGTCCGAGTATAAAAATTAAAAAATGTCTAATGTAATGTTGCTAATATAAACACATAGAAGCCTAAAACGTAAAATTAAAAATTGTAACTTTCCCCAGTAAAAATCTGTAGCGAAAGGGTTAAGCTGAATCAATAAAAAGGCTGCAATAAAAATGTAAAACGCTTTTTTTAGAAGTTTAATTTATATATAATTAATTAATTACATTAATTTTTAATGGAAAACGTTATAAAAATAGTTTTAGAACATTTCTGACATTTTTGGAGGGAAATTTCAACCTGTTTTCAAGATTTAGGAGAAAGAAAGTCATTTCAGGTATCTGGCAACACTGTACTTAGAACAGAGACAATACTTATGATTTATTTTGGCCACACTTTGCCGACATTGTGTTTTCTTTTGTGGTGCTCAAGGTTGTTCAAATAACTAGACTTCTTTTAAAACTTGTACGTTTAAATAGCTGAAAGATGTCCGAGACGGGATCCAAGGAAACTGTGCTCAAAACAGCCATGACTTACATATGCGGCGGTAAGTTAGACAAAGACGAATATCACAGCGCCCAGTGGCCCAGAAAAGCACATTGGCAACTGGAGCAGCTATGCCTTGTACAAAGCATGCTTTGTTGAAGCACGGGGAATACTTTACTGCATGGACAGTTTACGAAAATTTCTTGTGCTTTACATTTTCAGAATGCCATCACGAAAATGAAATGCGTCCACGTGATCCCATACGTTGCCGCGAGTGTGGATATCGCATCATGTACAAAAAGCGCACCAAACGCTGTAAGTTTCAGTCTTTCATCACCTTCATTTGATTTAAGTGTCCTAATGTGTATTTTTCTTATTTCATGCACCTTTCACTTGCAGTGGTTGTCTTCGATGCGCGCTAAAGATGTTTGCTTGAATCGCTCAGTCGAGCTTAGAGATATGATTATTACTTAGCGGAGTTACATAGTTATGTATAAGCAATGAGTTACTATGATACAAATATAAAAGTATAGGCGGTTACACACGTCTTTTGTTTAACTGCCAACAGTCTGAAGTTGAAACTCCTCAGCAGTCTACTTTACGAACGGATCGTAGACAGAGGAGGCAACAGCAGCGGGAGTTTACTGCGAAACGCAGCATGTCTTTTGGTCATTTAGATTACCTGAGCACGTCAGCGTTTTCCAATCAGAGGTTTTTGCCGTCATGAAAGCAACAGAGCACATAGAAAACTCCACACTCAGTGGAGCCAAGCTGCTCTAAAAGCAATTGGAACTGCTATAGTAAAGTCAAAAGTAGTGCTATACTGTCGAAGCGCACTGAACGGCATAACACACTGCACTGTTAGTCTGCGCTGGGTTCCTGGACATAGTAATATCGAAGGGAACGAGCAGGCAGACGAATGTGCCTGCGCAGGTTCAGGAATGTCCGTCAGCGAGGCAGTCAAGAGAATGTCTCATCAGAGCTACTAACGCGCGACTGGCAATCGACAATTTAGGCAGAAACAGTGGAATCAATCGGTGCCTGCGGGTGGAAGTGCATGCCGCACACTACAATTCTTTAACCTAACGTACCCACATCTTTTATATTTAAAATAAGAGAAGAACTATTCAGTTTATTCATGCAGTCTCAACATTTTTAAACTTTTGACTAGTCTAGCCTCGGAATAACTTTTTTTAAACTCAAACTGTAAAAGCATAAATTTTATTATTTTCATTTCAATTGTACGTAGAAGGATTACGCTTTTAACTAGTAATTGTCCACAGAAATATATCATGAATTATTTGAAAATATTTTTAACCCTTCAAAGCAAACAAAAAAAGAATTCATACATTTGATGGCGAAGAGCAAACCAAGGAAGAGAAGAGCACGTCAGTCAAGGGAAGCCTATGTTCTCTAACTGTTAGTAGTAGGGGTCACAATTGATAGTTACAGGTCTCAGTGCACTAGAACCCCAACAATATCTATCTATCTACTCGTACTAGCAAAGAATACAAAGTTACTTCATTCTTTCAGTATAAACCGAGTGATTTAAAATGATTGGAAATGGATGAATTAGATTTTATATCCAAAAATTGATAATCAATGATTTGGTATCTGCTTCAGGCCATGATTCAGTTGGATCACAAGCCAGACAACTTTAAGAAAGACCATCTAACCGTTTAAAATTCGACTTTACTCGTAGACAGTAAATTCATTCTAATATTTACTGAATACTCCCATTTTATGGGCACTTGAACATATCGCACGTATGTATGCACTTATGTGATCAATCAATACAACAACAAATCTCCCAGATTTCTTGCGAACAATCTATCAACGTGTCAAACAATTATGTAAGAAATCATCTACCCTCCAATATAAAAAAATCGAAATAAAAATCCAATATTTGCATTTTCTTTAAACTAAGATTTTTTGTTTATTTTCAATATTCGGAAATATATTTGAAACTAAAAACACTTGACATTCATTTACCATTACACTTACGTTTCAATAATAAAGTTTTTTGTTTAATGTTTTTCTGCGCTTCATCGTCATCGTCGTCCACTTTGTGATGACGCATTGTTCCTGTGTGTATTATTTTGTCTTAGTACTTTTTCATTCATTTTGTTTATCTTTTGTTTAGGTCTTTTATGTATAATGACTTTTAAACGCATTCAAGACAATAGTTTAGATTAGCGCTTCCTGCTACTGTGCTTCTTCAATCTCAATCTTCACTATACCGCTACTGTCCTTTTTTCGACGTGTTTTTTACGGGCTTTTTGTCTTTTGTTCATTTGTCTAAAGTTACATTTCTGTTTGTTGCCGAAAAGTGTACATTTTTAGCTATGTTTCTGGTTTATAATTTAGTTAATTTTACGCTCACGTCAATTTGGTTTCAGCAAAGGGCGTTCATTTAACTTTTTTTACACTAAAATTACGCGCGTTTTCGCATTTACTTTTACGTTTGTTAGCTTGTTTGTGAGTTTCGCTTTTGTTATCGTTTTCAGTCAATTTCTTTTACTTTTTAAATAGTATGGAAATTTCTTTGTCCTTCGCTGCTAAACGTTTTGTTTTTTAAATATTTGTTGTTTTTATTTTATTCAGATGAGTATATGCGTTTGTTTTTTTTTTAAGTTTACCTCACTTCGAAACGTAGGAGTGATTAAGGTTCATGTATTTGTTTGTTTGTGATATTCATTAACGTATTAATTTATTATAGTTTTCACGTTACTTTTGTCATTCCAAACACAAATCAATTTGAATGAAAACGCCTTGTAAAATGCACGTTTGAAGCGTTTGCGCAAAACAATATCAAACCTACAACTAAACTAACTAAATTAGATGTCTCGATTCATTTAAGTAACAAATTAACAATGTTGGAATTCACATGCACCTTCATCGAAATACTAGTTCAAGTTTGAACAGTTTGAGATTCAATTAAAATACACAAGCGGCAAGTTGGCGCGAAATTCTGCACGTTACTAAAAACTAGCGTACAAACTTAAAATCTGTGCATGTGTGTGTTGGGTGCGTGTATGAGGCAATACAATGAGGCAATGGCAACTTAAATTCAATACTTAACGTAACTAACTTACAAAATATTATATATCAATGTTTGATTTAAATTAAATGCGCCTTACGTAAACCGTACATGCTAAAAGCTAAAATGTGTGTACGTGTTTGTGTTTATGTGTTTAACAATTCAAATATCGTTGATTGATAATTGGCAAATTAAAGCTTCTTGTAGTATTACAAAAGGTTTCTTATATAAAAGCGCCTGTTGATTTTTGCAAACAGCGCTCGCCACTCATGCAACACAATTTCGAAAATGTTACAAATAAAATTGTTTACAGTTTAATTTCACTTAAATTTGCTGTTTTCTTTTTTAATTTCTAAATTTTAAATGTTTCCTTCTTTTATATAAGTTTAGAGAAATCATATTTCAGGTACATTACAACTTAAGATTTAAATTAAATGCGTATTGGAAAGATGTGGGGGGAAAATATAAAATGTACATGGCAATTCAATGCTGCTTCTTCTTCTCGTTATATGCTTTATAATAGTCGACAAAATAAAACACAGTATAAAATATTTATGGTAATAGCTTAAAATTAACAAAGTTCTTTTCAAGGCAAAGTATAATATTAAAGGAGGAAAGCGTATTCGGTTTGAAACAAAAATGTTACGGGGTCATTGAGTTGCTTGCGTGGTAAAGAGAAGCGCATTATGGACTTGGACGAACTGCTTTCGTAAATATAATAAATATTTGTGAATATTTTATGTGGAGCAGAGAATGACAAATTTTCTAAATAATTCCTAAGAACTTCTTAGAATGTAAAGTGTCGAAAGCAAACGCGCAAAACGCTTTTCAAAGCACACGTTAATATGTGTGACGGCTACAAACCTTTTTTCGTGGGACATTGCAATACAAAAAAATTTGTATTAGAAGTCAGATCCTTGCCATAAAATTCCCCAGAAAATGCTCAAACATGCATACATTTTCTCAACTTAACACTTAGTTAAGACAAATATATAAATAAAATTAAGTAAATAAAAGTCTAAAAAACCCTCAGTTCGAACCACAAATTCTTGTTAAGTCACTGGGAAATGTTCAAACTTCCAAGCAACCTACCTCAAGTCGATTCATTTAAAACCATAAACGCGTTTCTTTACTCCCACTTAACAAGCACCTCAATTACCCCACCCCCCTGCAAAGTTGCCACACAAAATGGCAACTCTTAATCGCTTTCAACCCGCTGCGATACTTTTGGTTGCTGCCGTGACGCCTCCTTTGCATGTTTGCGCCTGCAGTGCACGCTCAGGCTGTAGCTGTGCTTGAACGTCAGCCTACAGCGTTGACATTTCTGCTTGCGCGGCCGATGCTTCCACAGCTGATGCAATGCCAGTGAGGCTTTCGTGTGATAGTTGAAGACCAGCATTGCGGTGTGCTGATCTTGCGCGCAACTGCGGCAACTCAGCTTACGGTCCACCATGCGATTCAGATACTTGTCGCGCAGCATGGCCACAATCAACTCGGGTGGAGCGCGTATCTTCTTCGGTTGCGCCTGCTTGCGCGAGGAACGTTTGTCGTGGGCGGCTGCTGCTGCGTCCGCAGCGGCGGTGCTGGCAACACTGCAGCGAGCCGAAGTACGCACGCGTGTGGGCGTAGCTGCAGTTGGCGTACTTGCTGCCGCCGCCGCACCCACAGCATGTGTGGGCTTCTTGCTGAAATCCAACGGCGCCGCCAGATACTGTTGCTGGCTGGCTGCATCGGCCAGCAGCGGCAGCAGAGTGGCCAGCTGTGACAGCGACTTGCGGCGCTTGCTGTTGCCGACTGCGGGCTGCTGTGCGGGCTGTGCTTGTGTTGGTGTTACTGGCGCTGGCGCTGTTGTTGCTGCTACGGACACTGGGCAGGGTTTTAGCTTTTTCAGCGGCGGCGTTATTCTCTCCTGCTTGATGGGGCGCATAACTGTGGGTGTGGCTGCGGCAGCGGGTGCTACCACTGTCGGTACTTTGGGCGTTATGGTCAGCGTTATGTCCTCCTTGTTGCGCAAGTACTCGATGTACTCCTCGGTTTCGCTGCGCTTGCGCTTGGGTGACAGCTGCTGCATTGTGGGCTGTTGTTGTTGTTGCTGCAGCAGTTGCTGACTCTGTTGCGGTGTTGTTGTCGCTGTTGGCATGGCCGGATACATGATCGGCGTCTCGGCATAGTATTTGTTGATAATGTCTTTGACATAATTTTGTATCTGAGTGCCGATTTTGTTCAGATTCTGATATTCCATGGTGGTGAGAAATGTTGCAGCATTGTTCTTGTCGTTCTCCTTGTTGGCATGGTGCAGATCAAGGCGATGTTCACGGCTGTTGTTGGCGGCATTTGTACGTTGCGAATGATGTTGTTGGTGTTCCGTTTTAATTTTCGTTTGTATGTTATTGTTGTTGAAATTTGTTGTAAAGTTTGTGTGTTTATTGTACGCGGGAGGCGATTTAATAAGCTGCGCTTGGTTCTCTTGATTTTCGTCGTTGTCATAGTGCTGCTGCTGCTGCTGCTGATGGTGTTTACGTTTGCTGTTGCTGCTCGCCAATTCGATTGCCGACGCTGCCGCTGGTGTTGTTGGTGGTGGTGGTGCGGCGTCGGTCTCTTGCAAATCGAAATTCTCACTTAAAAATGCCGACATCGCCTTTCTCTGCTCCATTTTCACCGCTATTGTTGGTGCTGCAACACGATGCCTGCCATTGCTGTAGCGTTCGCTGCGCTGCACCTTCATCGGCGACAAGCCATCATTGGATGTGGTGGATGACGCCGACGAGGGTGTGTTCTCATCGTCCTCGCCCGTCGAATGCTGTCGCTGACGCATGTGGTGGGGCAGGTGCGAGTACTTGGAGCGCTGTTGTTGATAGCTGGCAAAGCTGGTGCTGTTGCTGAGGGAGTGCAGTAGCAAAGCAGCTTCTTTTGTCGTCCACTGTGAAGGCAGTTTATTATTGAACAGGAGTTGATGATTGGCTGGAATTTTCAACTCGTGCACGCCTCCCGCCTTATGAAAATCCTGAGCGACAGAAGCCGTATTACGACTGATGGCGTCCATTTTTAGTAGACTGCAGAAAGAGAAACGAGAGAATATATAAAAGTAGTCAATTGCCTTTTAAAACAAAAATTGCAGCAAGTATAAAGAATAAATGATTAATTAATTAATAATTAAGGACAACAAAATTAGTATGTGAAATTAGTAACAAAACAAACAACAACTAAGAAAGTCAACAACAGAGTAAACGGGCAAACAAATAAGTGGCAAAATGAGCTTTTCAAAGAAAGCCAAACTGATAAAACAACTCAGAATTACAAAATGATTTACGCGACACAAATCGTAAACGTTTACGCAAACACAAATCGTAAACACAAATTCATGAAATTAGAAGCGCAATGAAATGAAAGCAATGCAGCTTTACCGCGCATAGTCTTCCGGATCACTTCCGTCCGCTTCAAGATATTGAAATAAACGTTCGGAGCCGCGTTTTTGTGCGGCCGCATTGGGCAAGGCGCCCGTTAGTAGATCGTGCGGCGGTATTAACGAACCGTTGGCGCTCAAACGCCAACCCACCATCGAGGTGGGATTGACAATGATCTCCTGCAGTGGTCCGCCGCCCGTCAAATTACCGCTACCATTGTCGTTTGTGGTTGTTGTTGTGTAAATGGTAACGGAACCGCCACCGCCGCCGCCTGTATTGCTCGAGGTGGAGGAATTGTTGCCAACACTGTGAGAAGTTGGAGTTTAGATAGTTTTATAACGAATATTGAACACATGTTTATGTATTTTTTTTATATATAAAACTAGCACAACAGCTCTGTGGGGGGTCTTGAGCTAAGCTTTGATATATTAAATTTGATGTGAAAAATGTGAGATAGTGTAAATATGTGTAATGTGGACAAGGGAACTGTAAATCTAGTTTGTAAGTGTTCAATTTTATGGAGAACATAACATTTTTATATTGAAATAATACAAGGAAGGACCCATGATACAATTATAAAGGTAGTGTATTCCCAATAGGCGCTCTCCCAAAAGCTGTCAACTCGATGCCTTATTGAATTTGAAATGAAAAATAATGTTGCTTTTTTTTGTTTACTTATGGGCATATGTATTGATAGGCACACGAAAAAAGAATTTACGTTCCAGTTAAATTATTCAAAAAATGCCGAAATCAAACTGTATCCATCTAGGCTTTAAGACTGTTATTTTTGTATCACAATATGCCCATCTAAAGGTCCATAACTTAATTTGTGTTATCGCTTGAAGGCCATTTTCCAGTACTAATTTTTCCCGTTTGTGAAAATTTCCCCATCATTATAAGCAACACTCTGTATAAGGCATTGTCATTCTGCCTTTCTCCCGGAATACACTACCTTTATAATTGTATCATGGAAGGACCTAGTTGTCAGATATTTTATGTGAATTGAAGCTGCGAGTTATTTCAATCAGTAAAAATTATAGAAAAATATTAATTGCGCAACATATCACAGCGTTTTCAGTGTAATTACTGCTTAAAAAAACATATTTTACACATCCCACTTCTTGCTTTAGACAGTCTACAACTGAGCCTGAAAAATAATATTGAACTCAACTAAATTTCTCAATTAAGAAATTCATTGAAACTAACCTAATTGACTAACCAATAAAACCAATAAAGACTCGTAAATTTAAGACGAGGTTGAAGACACCCTTAACACTAGAAAGATTTCCATTTTTTTATATCTGTATTTTCGTTAGTATTTCTATCAACCTTGGCTTTGATGACTTTTGTGTTTTTTGTTTTTTATTGGGTTCTAAAATTCGTTCTACAATTAGGGTTCTACAGTTACAACAAGTCAAATCCGATGTGTATTTTTCGAGATATCAGCGCATATAATGTGTAGTCTATGTAGGTAAGGAAACCTGGCAGTCTTTCTAGTGTTAACCCTTTCGAACCCGAATTTTACCATGGGTCTCGATATTACTTTTTTTTACTTGTCTAAGAAGTGTGCACACGACATTTGAAGCCGCCACGCCTCTTTGTTAGAGTTCTAGAGCTAGTTTACTTTTGAACATTTTTACCTTAAAACGCGTTAAATAAATTTTGTAACAATATTTTTTAATTACAGAAAAATTATTTAATATTTATGGAGAAATACAAAATTATCACTTTTTTATTTATTTAACCATTATTAAAGAAGCAGGGTTTTGATCAAACGCGCCCAATTCGTAGACTTTAATTAGAACACAAACTTTCCCTGATATCGTTGCAAATTAATGGAAATTATTTTGAGGATAACAGTAACATTTTTGTAATTTGCTTTGAATTCACTTCTGAAAATATAAATTTGCTGGTGCCTCTTTAAATTAAACTCATAAATCAATCGTGATTTTTGCTATAAGATGACAAATAGGTGAAGTTGCTCTCAGGCTTTGGGGTCGAAAGGGTTGAGAGAATCAAATAATAATTTTACTTGCACTACTTTGCCCGCAAAACAATCCCAAACTCTTCTCAAGTAAAAATGACAATTCATATTAAAGTTCCTTCTCTCAGCCTTTAAATCTCATCCCCCTCAGTCCTTTAAATTCCGCGAAAAAATTTCTCCCAAAACCATATAACCATAACTAACAATCATTTTGTGGTGTGTGCTTCAAACTCGTTTCAAAAATAAAAACTCAATCATTTCAATTCTCGTTTCATTTTTTGAGGTAGTTTGTCATCGGAATTTTCATTTTGTTTTTTCTTTTGTTTTTATTTTCGATATAATCAAATTCGTATTTACCCGAATGTTGTGCTTGCATTCTGAAACGTATTCAATTGATTATTCGTTACGAGGGTGTTGCCAATTGTACGCAATACGTTCAAACTATTTGTCGCATTGTTATTCGTATTACTACTACTGTTACTATTAGTGTTATGATTATTGCGCGCCGGTCGATTATCGTGCGGACTGCGGCCAAGGCATAGAAAGAAAGCACAAACATTAAGAAATTTCCCATTAGTAGATACCACACAAGTTTCGTTTAGTTTAGCGAAATTTTAGGTTAGTTTTCATTTTTGAGGTTAGATTGAAGTGGTACTCTTTGCTCTTAATCTATTGTTAGTTAGTAATGATTACAGTCAAATTACAAATTTCGATTTAGTTACTTACTGCACTTCATTGATGTGCGCCTGGTAATCTTCCTGCGTGTCGGCCAGGAAGGAGCACTTGTTGCAGGCGCGCTTGTTGTGCACCTTCAGCACATGCGTGGCCAGCCGTTCCGAGCGCGCAGCCTTGTAATCGCACAGCAGGCAAACGAACGGTTTTGTATGCGTATTAAGGTGACGCTTGAGTCCCCACTTGTCCGCACCCGACCACGGACAGTAGCAGCAGGTGAAGCGTTTCTCGCGTTTCGGTTTCAGGCTGCCGCCACCGTTGTTCCCAGCACCGCCATTGCCGCCCGTTACATGCACACCACCGCCAGCGCCGCCGACGGCACCGCCGCCCACGTCGTCGTTCTTCTCCTGCTTCAGGTGCGGCAGCGGCGCGTCCGCTGCGGTAGCGACCGCCTCAATGGTCTCGGCAATGCTGAGACTGGACGAAGTGGGCTGGCGCTGCCCCTCGAGGAATGCATTGTCGAGCTGCACGTTCGTTGCCTGGAATATGTTGGGTTTTTGCTCGGGCGAGCCGCTGCTATTGTTCGAGGTGGTATTGATTTGTGTGATCGTCACGTTGCCTCGTCCGCCCACGTGCTGATTGCCGCCCGCTGACGACGGCACATGGCGTCGCGTCTTGTTGATGTCGTACTGCAGCTCGCGGTGCATGCGCAGAAAGTGTTTCTTTACATGATCGGCTCGATTGAACTGCTTGAGGCAGGCAAAACATTGAAACGGCTTCTCGTCCTTGTGTATGTTTTCGTGACGAGTGTACAGATCTCGCCGGTCGGTGGAGTAGGGACAGTGGGTGCAGGCGTAGCGTTTTTGTATTTGTACGCCGCCATTGTTGTTGGCATTGCTGCTGTTTTGGTGGTTGCTGTGTGAATTGTTGTGGGATTTTTTGCGACTGCTGCCGCCACCGCCGGAATTGACAGTGACCGTGCCGCTGCTGTTCGTAGATGTGGGCGTATTCTGCTGGGTTTGACCGGAATTAAGATTGGTGCCGGACGTTGAGGGACTAGCGTAGATCACTTCAGTGGTGGTATTGACGGTGGCGGAATGATCATTGCGATTTTTCGACCTGCAACAAGGGGGAATCATTAGTGAAATGGAATGGATTGTAGAGACAGGGAATATAATTTTTATTTAATGGCAACTTTTAAAATATGCACTGCCTTATCACTTGTCTGGGTCAATGACAACAGAATAATAAATATTTTTTTTCAAAATGTTTCAAGTGATATTTTTATTCAATCAAATTTCACACTATTTCCATCTCAAGATGATACGCATCCATACTGATGAGTTTGTGCCCAAATACAAGACCGGCAAGTGGCTCTGGAATGAGGCAGATGAGAAAATCGAGTTCGAAACGCAGAAAAGCGCAAACGCGGTCCAAGAGGAGTTTATTAAAACTGGCGGTTTCAAATTCAAAACAAAGGTCAATAATATTGAAGAGATGATCTTTCGGCAGGAGTTCCAACGTCCCGACAACACGCACGACGCTGATGTAATTCTCGTGCAGGACATTAAAAGCGTAGCGCTGTTTCTGAGCCCCTCCGAAATCATAACGCCCCGCTTTGTATCATTCGTGAATACGTTCACCGTGGACCGCTTTTTGGCCTCACTGATCATCTACTTTGAGTATTATCTGAAAATGGTCGAATTCGTGTTGATACGTCGCGACGAGATTAGCTCCGAAAAGGCGCTCATCCAAAGCGAGGACAGCACGGAGGTCAAGCGCATTTTCTCCGCCCAACTGACACGTTACCGACTGCTGTTGGCGCGCGACTACAGTCCCATCATATTGGGCGAGGGCAAGATGGCCACTTTCTATCACATCAAACCCATTGTCAACATCTCCCAGTCCATCAAGGACAAGAGCTTTCATGAGGGCTTCCTTGCCTTCTGCACACAGATGGTATGGATTGCAATGCATCGACGCGCCTACGACGTTATCGACATGGAAATGTGCAGACTCTTTCGTTCCGAACACTTCAAACTGATGCAGAAAACAACAATATCCTTTTCACGCGCCGAGGCGAGCATGTTGTATGGCAAAAACTACAAACGTGTCAATTATCGCGCACAAAACTCGCCGCTTGTACAGGAACTGGCCAATGTGGCGCCGGAAAATTTACCCGTACTGTGGATTGGCGAGCGGAAATATCGCGGCAACGATCTGGCCATACATCAGCTGGAGCTGGAGTACATTGTGCCGGACAGCCAACTGTCGCTGATCGATGTGCCGCACGGCATCTTGGGCCATCCGAAGAAGATCTACGACACTATGCTGAACATTGACTGGGCGGCGGCGCGCTTCCAGAACTATTCCGAAATCTACGATCCCTATCACATAGTGCGTCAGCCGTGCATGAAGATACCGGAAATCGATGCGGAACAATTGCGCAAGCACGCGGAAGCATATGTGAGCTACTACCATGTGGTGGATCATCACGAGCTGATGAGCAAGAAAATGATTAAGAAATGGAAGCGACGTGATAAGGTCATCAACTACTTTAAGACCGAAGGCATGATAACCAGTGTTTGGACCAAGTGTGAGAAGGAGATCAGACGATTTTCATATGGACCGAGTGTGGGCGAGATTACGGCCAAATTTATTGAGGACAAGAAGAAATTACGCAAGCAAGTAGGAACGAAGGATTAGAGATTTAGCGAGTGAGTAATTCGAAATGGATTAGAGAGAAGGAAAGGTGGAAGGGGGGAAAAAGATAAAATAGTTTTAGCTCAGAAGGAAGAAATGAGGAAATGAAAAGCTTTTGATGGAATAGGAAGAATTGTGAGGTAACAAGGGATGGGATGGTAGATATGAAATGATGATAGGGATAGTAGAAGTGTTAAAAGACAAGAAAATAGGAAACAAAAAAAGGAAGATACAAATGAGGAAATGAAAAGCTTTTGATGGAATAGAAAGAAGTGTGAGGAAACGAATGATGGAATAACAGATGTGAAGTGAAGGTAGGACAGCAGAAGTCATGATACAAAAAATAAAGGTAGAGGCAATGCTTCTTCTCAGCCACCTTTTTTTGGTGTTCTCCTTTGAAATGTGCTCGCCACACCTCTTTGCTAGAGTTCTAGAGCTAGTTTACTTTTGATTAAATTTAGCTTAAAACGGGTTAAACAATTTTTTTATCAATATTTTATTATTACAGAAAAATTATTTAATATTTATAGAAAAATACAAAATTATCAGTTTTTGATTTTATTTAACCATTATTAAAGAAGCAGGGTTTTGATCAAACGCGCCCCTTCGTAGACTTCAATTAGAACACGAATTTTCCCTGATATCGCTGCAAATTATTGAAAATTATTTTGTCGATAACAGTAACATTTTTGTAATTTGCTTTGAATTCACTTCTAAAAATATAAATTTTCTGGTGCCTCTTTAAATTAAACTCATAAATCAATCTTATTTGTTGCTATAAGATGACAAATAGGTGAAGTTGCTCTCAAGCAACTTTGGGGTCGAAAGGGTTACAATTCTTAGAACCTTAAAAACCCCTATTTTAATATTAAATCGTAGTGGCATCACAACTCAAGCTTTTTACGAATACGAAGAACGCCAATCAGCACGTTTAGTGTCAACAAATTTGACAGCGCTTCTACCTTTATTTTTTGTATCATGGTAGAAGTGTTGGAAATAGAAAACAAATTTTTGTTATATTAATATTAATATGAAAATATGAAACATGTGAAAACTGTAATCGAATCAATACTCTTTGGTTGTTCAAATTATATTTCCATATACAATTTTGCATTCTATTCAAGTAGCAAATATGTTTTATATTAAACACCAAACAACCCCTTTCAACCATTCATTGTAAACATTTCGATTGCCTTTGGCGCCAATTTCTTTAGCCCTGTTGGACATTAATGGAAATTTTCAAACTCACTTTGACTTGGTGGTGACCACTTGTTGCTGGTGCTGTTGCTGTTGCGTTGTTGTGTAGCTCTGCAATTTACCACCTGTTGTTGGTGTCGTCCACTGCACAATCTGCGTCTGCTGTTGATCCGTGCCGCCGGTGCCCGTGGTGGTGGTAAAGCCATTCTGCATCAGTGCCGCCAGGCCGAACGCCGTACTCAAGTGATCCTCCGATTTGAAATTGCCGCCTGTTGTGGCAACAACAACAGAACCCTCGGGTTGTTGCTGTATTACAACGTTGGCATTTTGTGCAGCCGCAGCAACGGCAGCTGTTGCCGCCGTGGCTGCAACGACGCCAGCATTGTGCTCGTACTCGATGGTGGGCGCTGTGGAACGATCGATCTGCTAAAGAGGGTGCAAGCGAAAAAGAGATAACGTGCAGTGAGTAGAGGCGCTTTGAAAAGTCGAAGCAAGCGAGCGAGAGAAAGAAAAAGAGAGAGAGAGAGAGAGAGCGAGCTCATTATAGGCCAAACCAGCACTTACCAAATTCGTAAACGAACGCTCGCCTTCGGGCGCTGTGGGTCCAGTGGTCGCCACCTGCGCAACCGGTGTGCCCAATGTATGCAAACCATTTCCGGTCTCTTCCCCATATAATTTTCTTGTGATTTCTTTGAACATATCTTCATAGGCGGCCTCAACATTTGAGGTCGGTATTAATGTTGCCATGGCTTATAAAATGCGCTTGCAATGCTGCTACGAATACGGGCCGGTACAAACTGTAAGAAACAAGCAGCGAAAAGTGCACATTATAGAGGATATTCATAAAGAAATGTGTGAGCTGAAACGAAAGAAAACAAACGAAACTAAAGCAATAAAGAAACGAAACGAAAATAAAGGAGAGAAACTACATGTAACATCCGTTTGTTTGTAGTTTTCTTGCATCATTCTTTTTGTGTTCCGACTTTACTAAATGGCTTTCGATATGCATGCCAAGGCGGCGCAGCATGTGTGGCTGAAGCCGAGATTGGGGGGCGGACAAGTGAAGTTAAATTGCCAACGACAGCTGACTGACAGTTCCAGGAATACGCTGATACATGATGCCGCCAACTCGAGCCAATACCGACAGCGACCAGTGCCCCGGCAAAGAGGTGCGCTGGGCCGCGACGATGGCAATGAAGAAGCAAAAAACCCAACACATCACCCACACGGCAGCAGGCTGCAAATTGCAACGGCTGCCTTGGCTGAGTCATCACTCGAGCTGCTAACACCCACAATGTGTGCGGCATGGAATGCGGCGCACTCACTGGGCAGAAGCAGAGAACTTGCCATACTTTTTTTTTGTTCATCAACTTGAATGCTGAGTAATGAAATTACTGAATTGGATATTCTTTATGTGTGCATTATTTAAATTGTTAAGTGCTCAGGGGGCGTGTAAAAATATGGGCTGGAAAAGCAACAGTCTTTAGTGCAAATGAGAACTATAATGATGAACAATTCAAGTTAAAGAAGGCAGTTGAACTACATACGAAAAACTTGAGAGGGTTTTCAAAAACAAGTTTGAAAAGTAACTCAAAAGCAAGTTTGAATGCCAAGAAAGCTATTTAAGTAATGGTTCAGTTCAACCATTGACACCAATGACATTCATATGTATATAAATTGAATAAAATGTAAATAATAATAAATAAAATAATACAAATTTTTACTGCTTTTTACTAAAATAAATTCAACTACTAAAATTTAATAAAAAGTTGGCTGCAAGATAGTCAAACTTATTCTTCTGACATTCATATTTAGTCCAGTAAAAATTATTTTCTGAAGTCATTCAAAACTGAATAAAAAATAAATAATAAATAATAAAAAAACAAATTTTTATTGCCAATAAAATAAATTTAACTACTAAAATTTATTAAAATGTTGGCTGCAAGATAGTCAAACTTATTCTTCTGACATTCATAAGTAGTCCAGTAAAAAGCATTTTTTGAAGACATTAAAAATTGAATAAAAAATAAATAATAATAAATAAAATAATACAACTTTTTACTGCTTTTTACTAAAATAAATTTAACTACTAAAATTTAATAAAAACTTGACTGCAAGATAGTCAAACTTATTCTTCTGACATTCATAAGTAGTCCAATAAAAATAATTTTTTGAAGACATTAAAAATTGAATAAAAAATAAATAATAATAAATAAAATAATACAAATTTTTATTGCCAATAAAATAAATTTATCTACTAAAATTTATTAAAAAGTTGGCTGCAAGATAGTCAAACTTATTCTTCTTTTTGTTCACTCAAAATGACTCAACTTTCATATGAACGCGGACCTGTTGAATGTTTTTGTAAACTTGCGCACGCCAAATTTCCTGCTCAGCCCTGCACACAACACAACACAATGTCGCCGACTGGCAACACGACAGGACTGTCAGCCAGTCAGCCAACCCATTCGGCGCACCATAAACTCCCAAGACAAATTGTCAACAGCGAATTGTTGTTGTTGTTATTGCAGGTCGTTGTGTTTGACTTTTATTTTTATTCAGCGATTTTTGTCGGTTTTTTCGTTTTTGCTTTCGTCGTCTCTTAGTTGAGTTTTGCTCTCCCTTTTTGGTTAATGATGCGGCAGCTGGTGGCTTTGTTGTATGCCGCCAGTCCACGAAATTGCCGCTGCCTTCCCAAACAAAGCACACACCAACGTTCGAAAACACAGACGCAAACTCAACCAACAAAATCAAACTCAGACTCAACCCAACCCAACCCAACTCTCGACCACCAAAAGCAGCCCATCTTCCATGAATGCCGCACCGCACCATGCGCGTTCGCTGCGTCTTTGGCATTGTTGTTGTTGTTGTTGTTGTTGTTGTTGTTGTTGTTGTTGTAGTTGTTGTTTTTTGATGTTCGTTCAACGGTTTCTGCGAACGTGTCTTTTGCATTGGCTTAGCGGCGATAACTAAAGTGGGTGGATGCGCGCATACACCACAAAATAAAAATGGGCAACAAAAACAGCAACAACAACAACAACAAGGAATAACAACGAGCCCGCGAAGTTTGTGCGACATAAAAACAGATGATTTGTTTTCAATGCTGCTCTGTTGCGTTTGTTATTGTTGTTGACTGTTGGACAGGCGGTTTGGTTGACGTTTTGGACCCACCGCCACCACCACTGGCTGGCAGTCAGTCAGTCAGCCAGACTGGCTGTGCATATGCATGCATGCTGGCTGGCTGGCTGGCTGACTGGTGTGGCGACACTCGCCCACTTTGGCGACATTGTCTTCATTTCGTCTTTGTTGCTATTTTTCTGGCTGTTTGTTATTTTTATCAAAACGTGTTCTCTCCCTCGCAGCAACAGAGTGCCCGAGTTGCTGTTATTGTTGTTGTTGTTGTGGAAGGTGGCGCTGCTGTTTGCGCTTATTTTGTGCTGTGTGTGTCCCCCTTTTTTTGAGCTCAAGCATTCTGGTCGCCACCAGTTTGCACACTTCACAGTGTGGGGGCGTTCGGTGTTCCATGTCGTCGTTCGTTTGGCTTGGCTTCGCTCGAAGCGACTCGACTCAACTTGCTGTATTTGCAATCTTTTTGGTGTCTTGCGGCGTTTGTCTGCTGGGTGCAGCCCAAAAAGTCAAGATCACCCACATTTTTTTTCTTTGATTCAAGTTTTATAGCACGCACGCTTGATAGAGCTTAATGGTAGATCTGTTAACGAATCTGCTTGGAAGATGGTTGCAAAAGATTTAAGGTTAGCGATTTTGAAAGAAATGTATTTAACCTCAAAAATACAGCACAGATATTAACCGCAAAGATGAGAAAGATTTTGGGAATCACTTTTGTAACAGACTTTTTGTAAGAAGCTGTACCGGCTTTGACTGCTGAACTAAAATATTTAGAGATCCCAGAGTTGGAAACAGTGTTGCCAGTTTTTGTAGTTAGATTTAGCTTTTATTTTCGTGTTTAGCTGTGAAAGTTATGTTTAAGCTATAAGTTAATTTATTGCTAAGCTTTTGTTTATCTATCTATCTATCTATCTATCTATCTATCTATCTATCTATCTATTTATCTATCTATCTATCTATCTATCTATCTATCTATCTATCTATCTATCTATCTATCTATCTATCTATCTATATATCTATCTATCTATCTATCTAACTATCTATCTATCTATCTATCTATCTATCTATCTATCTATCTATCTATCTATCTATCTATCTATCTATCTATCTATCTATCTATCTATCTATCTATCTATCTATCTATCTATCTATCTATCTATTTATCTATCTATCTATCTATCTTTCTATATATTTCTCTTAAGAAAACTCTAAGAAGAGATCCAAACAAAAGATCTAAGAAAAACATACAAGAAAAAGATCTAAGAAAAAGATCCAAACAAAAGATCTAAGATAGATTTCTAAGAAAAATATCTAAGATAGATTTCTAAGAAAAAGATCTAAGATAGATTTCTAAGAAAAAGATCTAAGATAGATTTCTAAGAAAAAGATCTAAGATAGATTTCTAAGAAAAAGATCTAAGATAGATTTCTAAAGAATTCTAAAATAGATTTCTAAGAAAAAAATCTAAGATCGATTCTAAGAAAAAGTCTAAGATAGATTTCTAAGAAAAATATCTAAGATAGATTTCTAAGAAAAAGATCTAAGATAGATTTCTAAGATGGATCTCTAAGAAAAAGATCTCAGAAAAAAATTTAAGAAAAAAATCCAAGAAAAAGATCTAAGAAAAAGATCCAAGAAAAAGATCCAAGAAAAAGATCTAAGAAAAAAATCTAAGAAAAAGATCTCGGAAAAAAATCTAAGAAAAAAATCTAAGAAAAATATCCAAGAAAAAGATCCAAGAAAAAGATCCAAGAAAAAGATCCAAGAAAAAGACCCAAGAAAAAGATCTAAGAAAAAGATCTAAGAAAAAGGTCTAAGAAAAAGGTCTAAGAAAAAGATCTAAGATAGATTTCTAAGAAAAAGTCTAAGATAGTTTACTAAGAAAATTCTAAAATAGATTTCTAAGAAAAAGATCTAAGATAGATTTCTAAGAAAAAGTCTAAGATGGATTTCTAAGAAAAAGATCTCAGAAAAAATTTAAGAAAAAGTTTCATGATATTCAATATCCAAAAAAAGATCCAAGAAAAAGATCCAAACAAAAGATCCAAAAAAAATATCTAAGAAAAAGATCCAAGAAAAAGATGCAAGAAATAGATCCAAACAAAAGATCTAAGAAAAAGATCCAAAAAAAAGATCCAAGAAAAAGATCTAAGAAAAAGATCCAAGAAAAAGATCTAAGAAAAATTTCTAAGAAAAGGATCTAAGAAAATGATCTAAGAAAAAGATCCAAGAAAAAGATCCAAGAAAGCTGTTCAAAGCTCACAATGCCCGTTTACGATTGTCCCAGCGGTGGCGCCATTTTCAAACTAAACTGTCGCTGCATTTCAGTTTCAGTGAATTTAATTTTTCGCATTCGCGTTAACCTCAAATTGCTGCGTCTTCTGGCGTGCATTAACTTTACGACTCGGTTTTCGAGTGCAATAGTGGGCGGCGAGCCATTAGCGCTGATGCAGCATTAATGTCACCAGACGAATGCAAACAAACAGGATGCGCACATTACGGTCCATTATGCGGGCGCAACTCGTATGCCAGCAACATTTTTCAGGCGACACAAAAACAAAAAACAAGAAACAACAACTGCCGCGACAGCAACGAATTGCAGCCAGTGCAAGAAACTGTCGAGAGGGTGGGAGGCAAAATCAAACGCACCCAACCCAAAAACCCCAACGATGCGCGCAGTCAGCTACAAAAACAAATGGCCAACAGCAACAACAAAGACGCGCCAGTGAAACAAACACACAAATCGAACAAAATGCGCAAAGAGCAGTAAAATCACAAAAGCGACAACACCAACAGCAATAATAACAACACCAACAACAATATACGTCACCAAACACAGCACTTGGCGAGTGCAGAGTGAAAATAACAATAACAACAACAACAATCCAGCTGAAAAAACCGCGCAAAAATAACCAACATCCGTCAACAACGCCACGGACCGAACGAGCAGACAAAGAAAAATAAACAAAAAAGCAAAAGCGCACAACAACGCCAGCGCGAGTGGGCTGAAAATGGGCGCGTAAGCCAAAATAACAACAACAACAACATTAACATAGGCAGACGCCAGAATTTTTGTGATCTTCAGCAGTGCGTTGAAACGGCAGATCACACAACGCCCGCGGCAACTGGGCAGCTGGCTGGCTGGCCGACCGCACGGCGCGCTGTGGGGAGGCCGGGGAGCAGAAAGCAAAAAAAAACCGGTTGGCAGTTGAGTTGCGAATGCCGGCACAGCGCTACGCGGTGCGGTCTGCGTTGGACTGCGTGGCGTGCCGTGAGTGTGCGTTGTGCACGCGATTGGTGGCGCTGGTGTGGTGCCGCGTTTAGGGTGTTTGTTGTCGTTGTCGCCAGAGACGCCCGCCTCGGCAACTCGGCTGCTGTCCCTTGCCGGGTGATTGCGCCGTTGCTGATGATGATTGCAATCAGCGTCGATGGCGGCGCTGTGGTTAATGGCGTTGGTGGTGGTTGGTTAATGGTGGTGGCAGCGAAAACAACGCACTGCCACAACTCACAATTGACATTACATGTGACACATTGGCGGCGATCAGCTGCCGTTCGATGGTAGGAGGCAACGCACTACACAACACACAAATAACACTCAAATAAATCAACAACAACAACAATTAACCAAAAGAAAAACGCGCATATAGCGCGTCAAAATTATGGTATTTGTCGTGCCAAACATCACGACGACGGCGACGTTCGAGCGGCGGCGCTGATTGCTTTTCGGTGGGTTGGTCGGTCGGCCGGTTGTTGGGTCTGTTGTTGTTGTGGTTGTGTTGTTTTCAACGTTCAATGTGCGTGTTTATTGTTGTTGCGGCTGTTATTAATGATCAAGTGTGGACGTTGAGGTTGGTTGTCGCTGTGGTTGTTGTTGCTGGCGCTCAGCAAAAAGCACAGCAGAAAAATGCCCAAAGCAAAGATGAAAACGTGCGGACTGGTGGGTGCGTTCGAGAACGGGTGGGCACTCATTTCGCAACGAAACCTCACATGCCGATGGCAAATTTATACGATCGAACACACACACACACACACATACACGCCGATTTAATATTCATGCAAGCCAACGCACAATTTATTTGTGGCGAAATTCACAAAATTTGTGTGCAGCCGCAGCAACAGGCGACAGCCATTTTCGCACTTAACTCATTTTGACTGTCACAACGTCTGACAGTTGCGACAGTTGCTAGCCAGCCCACAGCAGCAGCAACAACAACAAACATTACAAGCTACCCACCCAAACCCCACCGCGCCCCAGAAACGTCGCACAACAATACATACACACGCGCGCCGAACATTTGCGCCCGCACGACATCATTTCGCCAGCGCCCAGGGTGAGCGAGCGAACGAGCGTCCCCCCCTCCTCCCGCACACTTCGTACAAGCTGTGCGTCTAACGAGCGCAGCGGCATGGAGTGGTGTGGGCTGCTGCTGCCGCCGACTGGTGTGGAGTGCGTACATTTTCATGAACCAACGCTGCTGCCGCTGCTGCTGTGGACGGTGTCGGCGCGGTGAAAGGCCAAATCACCGCGTCGTTATCGCGTCCAGTTGCTGTGCGGGGCCGCATTGAAAACTTCCAACATGATTTCATGTGCGGAGGGCGCGTATTGATGAGTGCGGCGATCGTGTGTGCGCGGCGCGCGAGTTAATGTGCTGGAACGTTGATCGTTTCAGTTGGTCGTCGTTGTTGTTGTTGTTGTTGTGGTAGTATTGAGGGGGAGTTTGTGTGGGTTTTGATATGCGAGTGTGTGTGTGTGTGTGTGTAGGCGCGGTAGTGGGAGTTGCTGTCGGGAGTTGGGGTGAATTATTGACGTAATTGTGTATAATTGCCGGATGTTGTCGGCGCAGCTTATCGAAGGTAATTTGATATTTGAATATTTGTATTTTATGAAATCAAATCCTTGGTTCATGTTGGGTTAAGATTTCATAGAAATGCACTTTGACGGCGATACAAATATGAAAATGTGAAAGAGGGGAAGACTCATTGATAGTTCAACCGATTAAAGTATTTTTTTCTTTGATAGTTTTATCTGCAACTGAAACCAATTCTGAAAAAATTTGACCAGAGAATAATAGTCGACATGACTCAGTGGTTAGAACTTTGTACCACAAATGGGTAATGTGGTGGATTTGAAACTCGACTCAACACCAAAATAAGAAGACATATCGTTGCCGCAGAAAACATATGTCGTATGTTGCATTGAATTTAATAGCACATACGGCCATCATTTTCTCAGGCGACGATATTTTCTTTGGGATGCTGTAGCCCGAGCAGGAAATAACTAATCAAACCAAAATTTGATAGTGTTGATTGAGGTTTCGAAATCTGACAATACTGACTAACTTTAACATTTTCGCTATTTCGTTGCCATATGAAGTAGTAGAAGTCTGAACCCTTTATGGTTTCATGATTACATTTTTTGTGTGTCCTTGGAATAATTTGAAGTTTTAGAAATAATACAAAATTAATAAACTGAATATTTAAATTTTCAAAGAAATATACAAGTTTTTTGAATATAATATCTTTACATAGTAAAGGAAGAAGAAGCAGAAAAATAAGAGACCTTTTTATTTGGACTTTTTACTTTAATTCAGAAAAAATTTTCTATTTTTTTAGTTGAAGTAAATGAAGAAATATTTGATTTTTAATCATGTGTAGAAATTTTAATTTTAAGTAATTCTAAAAACTCTAAGAAACAGGATTAGGTAATAAAAATAAAAACTCACTTCAAATCACTTAAATGCAGGGACCGGAAATAACAGTTATTTATGAAAACTATAATTGAAAATTTTACTATGAAGGAAAAATCATGCAAATAAATTAAATATACCAATACATTTCTATTCGCACGGAGAATCAAACTTGGCAAAAAACTTTTTTGTAATTTTTACGAAAAAATTAAAAAATAAGAATTATTTTTTATTTGTATATTAAAAATCCTATAATAATTATTTTTGATTTTTTTCATATTAGTCCACAAATAACAGTTTTATTTCGATTTTTATTTTAGTTGTCCTATGATAACAATTATTGGTGAAATAATTGTTATTATAGGATTTTTAAAATATAAATAAAAAATAACTTTTATTTGTTGAGTCATTAAATAAAAGTAAAAAAATAACTCTTAAACATTGATTTTTATAATAAAACTTATAACTGTTACGGTCCCTGCTTAAATGAATGAATTCCTTTTAGTTCAGTAGTTCACTAGAGAAATGTTAAGTTATTTTAAGACAATAACCGAAAACAATAGAGCAAAGAACTAAATCTCTACGCTACATAATTCAAGATATCTTACATAGCCTAAAATTGCATATTATATACTAACCAAGTGAAGTATTGTTTATTAAATGCAACAAAAAAAATTTGAAAATTTGGAAGTACTGAATGTAACATAAAATTTCGAACTAGATCACACTTTCACTTCAATGAACTAGTTCGAAGAACTAAATAGTTCTTGAACGACACAACTCTAGTAAATATAGATTCACTATCTACAGACTGCTAAATTTCATGAATAGTTTCAATTGGTTAGCGTAGAAAAGCAAAAGGAGCACATCCACCTTCGACTTGGCATCAAATAAGGTTTACAGGCCAAAGTGTGGCCCCTGCGGAAACAGTCACGCAATTTAAGTTAAGTAAATAATTCTGTGTTCAAAAACAATAATCGCTTAGGTACAGAGGTATTATTTTGAGCAGCAAGCTTTAACCCTTTCAATACGACTTTCGGCCAGTGAAGATATTTCTGAACTAAATGTGCTGTAAATAAGTAAAAGAACATGTTTACATAATTTCAGAATTTTTTTTTTTGCACAAAGAGCACGCTTACACTTCTGAACGTAACTATACCAAGCATGAATTAGTTAGGTTATGCTAACCAAAACACGTGTTGTGAAGTACTGACTACAGACTACGGTTTAGTCCCATCCCAGCACTTTAAAAGCGAATACTTTTCGCACCAGTAATTTTTGAACATTATCTGGAAGTTATATATCCCCGCAGTATTGAAAGGGTTAAAGGAATAGGCTAGCACCCTTAACTCAACTATGTCTTTAGTACTTAAGCGTTTATTCTTGTTGACCACAGAATTATAGATGAACTTCAATTGAATGTTAATCGGAATGGATCACATTATGGAAATGATATAGAATGAATAGTAGGATTCCAGAAGCTCTTAAGTTCTCGTCAATCGTAAGATTACAAAAAAACCTTCATTTTCTATGGGATCAATCAATAAAATTGCAGCCTCAAAGCAAATACATTAAAATGTTATTTGCTTCGAAATCTTGTCTAGCCACAAGTCTTATTTTCTGAATGATCTTCAATTGCTTACATACGAAAAATATTTTAATTTAACATTGAACAACTTTTAGTTAGAAGTTTGTGTTGCTGAAAAGCATCAAAGTACCCGCAGAATGCCCAAAGTGCACCTCACTCAAAAGCCGGAATTGTTAAGACTCGCCACTGCGGGCACTAACCCGTTTCGCAATAAGAGCATCAAAATTTTGAGATGTGGGTGGGTGGCAAAGCGCTGACCATGGCACAATCAACAGCAGCAACAACAACAATAACAACCAACACAGACACCTCTAATGCAGCAACACATTAGACAAAATATAATTTATCTGCGCTGTCAGAGTGGGTCGTCGCTTGACTAAAGGTTGGGCCGTTTACGATTTCGAATACGCTAACAAAACTAGACAAATTGACAGCGTTGGAAAGCGACATGCACAGAGGCAGCCAAGTTGTGGAAGCGGAAGAAGTGACAGCGTCTGGCTGGCGGGTTGACTGTGTGGGCTGGTGGGTGAGTTCAGAGTAAATTATGAGCGAACATAAGAAAAATGAATGGGAAAGCAAAAAAACTCAAAACTGCGTCTAACCGATTGGCAAACACGACGAGACAAATTGAAAAACTTTTAGAAAAACGCACTCAACGTTTGGTTTTCTTTGAACCGTTTTGATGTAAAGATCAGGTTTATGGCGTTTTGTAGATTTTGCACATTTTGCAAAGGCACAACAATGACGATGATTGCAATGATGATAATGATGACGGCGCAATGCTGGCAACAAATATTGAAAAAGCAAAATAAAAACGCACAAAAACAAAAAGAAAACAAAGAAAATTACAAAAGACCAGCCGAAAAAGAAGACGCTATTTTTGTTGTTGTTCTTGATGGTGTCTCCGCTGCTGCTGCTGCTTCGGCGACGACGACGACGACGATGGCTGCGGCTGCTGTTGTTTTCGTCTGTGACTGCGGTTGTGGTGTTGTTGGGTATTTTTGGCGGCGTGGTGGCGTTTTTATGTATATGCGCGAGTATATGGGCGGCAGGTGGTATTTTGGTCAGCTGAAAAATAAACTCGCCAACTCGTCGCCGCAGCCAGACACGGCCGAAACGAGCCAGAAACCTGAAGCGCACCTCTCAATCGAATGGCTTGGAATGGCACGTCAAGGCAAGGTGGCAAAGCGCGCCACTCCAATACGCTACACCCCCCACTGCACACCACACCACACCACATCGCATCGCATCGCAGCACAGCACAGCACGGCACAAACCAGCGCAGGCTGGGCCCAAAACAAAACGACCAAGCGGAGGCAAAAGAAGCAACCGCGGCAGCAAGATGAGCTTCATCAGCAACATCAGAGCGTCGAGTGCTGAGGCTGAAACTGAAGTTAAAGTCGGTTGCTGCCGTTGTAGGAGCGACTATATTTCGGCGATATGGGTGGGTAGGGGATTTTAAAATTTACGACGATGACTGTTCGCTGTGGCTGTGACTCTTCTGGCTGCTTCTTCTTTTCATTTATTATTACTTTTTTTTTCTTTGATATATGAGCACGTTTTGGTGTTGCGCTGAAATTGAAAAGTAGTTTAACTGCTTTGATTGGAATGGCATTTTTTTGCTCTCTCAACATTTCGTTTCGATTTTTGGTTGAGTTTTGTTATGTTGTGCTTGGCGGTTGCTGTCGAAGGTGGGCGGAAAAGTCATTGATTCAAGGGCGCTTGCGCGCACCGATATTAATGCAAATCTGCGCTGAGGACAACGTAGCGCAACGCTCATAAAAACACAAAAAAAGAGAAAACAAAAATGTATTTCACGATTTCACTAGAAACCGAAACAAGAGCAAAGTGGAAAAAAACCTGCACCCAGCAGCAACGGCGACAACAGCAGTGGCGACAGTGACAGCAGGTGCAACTGCACCATTACACACACACACACACACATACAATAATGCGCACAACACTCTTCCGCTCGACCTACCCTACCCGACCCGACCCTACTCAACACAGCCCAAAACATCCACCATGCAACATCAACGCCACACCGGTCACACAAGTTGCTGGCACAACATCCTACAAAACCCACACATTGCTTTTATACAGCATGCAAGTGATCCTCCCTTGACAGCGGCCCAGCTTGCACGAGATCCTTGTAGATACATACACACACAGAGAACATCCTTGCAGCGCTGCTTTTGTGCGTTGGCATTTCAAATGCAACACATGTGCCAAATACTGTTCGAATTGCTTTCCTTTAGGGGTGGATTTCATTCTCTGCCTCCGCAGTTTCCTTCCCCCCTGCCCATACAGCGCTGACCCCTGCTTAGGCATTTATGTACTTCGTAGTCATGCACATTCGAGAATATGGTACAAGTAGGCTTCTTTATCGCTTCACGCACTTGGCACAAGTGGTTGTTGAATGTGAAATTTTGGCGTTCAAAATACTCGAGTTGAATATTTTTACATTTGTAAATGCTTTGGGTCATACCGATGGTCAATCGTTAGGGATGCAGAAATTGCGCCTTGAACTGGATAGATTTAAAAAATTATGAATTGAGAATTTGAAAGTGTTAGAAATTGTATAAAGGTAAGAAGTCCTTTAAGTAGAATTGTGCAGCCTTTATGCACCTAGCCATAGTTTAAAATTCATAGCAAAGAAAAAGAAAGAGAATCATGGTCAACATGGCTAGCGGTTAGAACATTTGACCACAAGTTAAAGGGTCGCGGGTTCAAAATTGACTCAGTTAGAGAGTCGAGAAGTTAGAGTCGACAAGTTAGAGAGTCGAGGATTTAAAAATGACAATGACCACAAGTTAGAAAGTCGAGGACTCAAAATTAACTCAATTAACAACAAAGTAAAGTCAACTTTTCTTCAGACAGCTGTGGCCTGAGCCAGAAATTACTTACTTTCCATTTAATTATTTCCCATTTCTCTAGCAGTAATTGTTTATATCGATGAAAAGCTACCAGCCAGCTCTTCCAAATCGACACAAATATGTAGGTCACTCTATTTCACGTATAAATTCATTCTCAATCACATCAATGAAAGTGTCAAAGTGATATGAGGTGTTAATTCATTAAACCTGCACAAAGTCTAAGCCACGATTAAGTTGTAAAACATTTAGATTTGAGCAAAGCCGATTTTGAGTTCGAATACCTTTAATCCCTGAATGAGTCAGAACACCACAGGTCAGAATGACGACTGTGTCAGAATGACGTATGGTGTTCTGGCATGGACGTAGCACAACGAATTAACATTCGGCGAAAAAGGTGTTCGATGTAATAGTTGGAGGTCAACAGCGAAGACAGAAGCCGTGTCTCCCGTGGAAGGACCAAGTTGAGGAGGCCATATCTTCTCTTAGTGTGACAAACTGGAGAAGGTTTGCGCAAGGTTGAGGCGCCTAGAGAGAGTTTTTGCGGCAAGCCGTAACCCTATAACGGGTTGTTACAGCCAGTTAGGTAAGTAAGTAAGAGTCAGAACACCTCAGTTGTTAAGCTAAAGTAATTCTTACGGAAATATTTTTGAGGCTCAGTGTTTGAGTTCTTCATTTCACAGTCGCCAGGCACTGTGCAACACTTGGAGCCAGACTTAAGACTTTAATCTGAACATGTTTGCTAGGTCTTTTAACGGGTTTTCAGTTTTAAATATCTGTAAATTTTTATTAACAAACCAACAAACTATTTTTTTTATCGGGTTCTACAATTAATTCCACAATTCGGGTTCTATAATTACAATTTGCCAAATCCGATTTTTGTAGGTATGGAAAACTTGAGGTCTCTCTAGTGTTAATTGAGTTCTAAATGTGTTGACAAGCATTAACACTCGGACCAGATTAAAAAAATAAAAGTAATTAAAGCAAAAGTTAATAGAAATACTAAAGAAAATACAGATATATAAAAATTAAAACCCGTCAAAATGACCGCAATGGCCAAAAATGACTTGCGGCCATTGCGGTCATTTTGACGGGGTTTAATTTTTATATATCTGTATTTTCTTTAGTATTTCTATCAACTTTTGCTTTAATTACTTTTATTTTTTTAATCTGGTCCTACAATTAGTTCTATAATTAGGGTTCTACAATTACAATTAGCCAATTCCGATGTGTACTTTTCGAGATATCAGCGGCTATAATATGTAGTCTTTGTAGGTATGGAAAACTTGCAGTCTTTCTAGTGTTAATAGAGCGAGGGGTGTTAGGAAGACGAGGAACTATTGATCAGTTGTAAGCCTGGTGTTTAGTTTTAGAAACAGCATAGTTTATCCTCTGTTAAATAACTAATTTCCATCTCACAGCCTTGAAATAACAAAATCAATAAAACTGATCAAAAATTTATGACAGTTTTATGGCTTTCAACTTTTACTTTTTCCTACTTAAGCCACGATTTGGCCCAGTAAACCTTCACTACTAAAGTTTGCCACCCAACGCCTTCCACTGATCGTTTGATACATAACTACAACTTGTTAGTATACAATTTAATAGAAATTTGCAAGTCATAGAGTGTCTTAAACAACATAACACCAAACTATAAACTTTTTATTGAAGCATTGGCAGCGTAAATCATTGGAAATGCCATAAAATGCGTCTTAAATATTCAAATGGTTCTAAATCGTTTTACAGCCCACTTTATGGTACGAGCGGCTACCTGGCTGACTGTTGTTCAGAGGAAATTCATTTCATCACAATCGCAGCAACAACAAATACACAAAGAGCACGTCAAAACCGGCCAAAATAAAATGGAATGAGGGTTAACCTTGCGCGCCACTACACATCATTCGTTGGGTGTAGCCAACTGCCAATCTGTTCTATCTGCCTGCTTGTCTGTCTGTCTATCGGCGCGCTGGCCGTGTCTACTCAGCCGTGTGCCGGGCACGATCACGTACGCGCATGGGGGACGCCAGCACCACCGCCGCACATAGCCGCAGCCAACCCAAGCAGCACTGCGGTGCAGCGAGTAGGCGGACAGGGCCGCACAACGCCGCATACCCTGCAGGCGGCAAAGCGCTCGTCATCCATCCGGCAGTAATGTGGCGAGCAAGATTCTTTCAGTTAATTTCTGCGCGCAGCTTAACAATTCCGAGAAGCCACCTACCTACCAACCAACCAACCTACACAGCCACACACGCCAGCCACCACCACCGCCTGAACAATTTTATACATATAAACACGCACGGAGTGAAAATAACAACAACAACAACAGAAAATCACTTTGAATTGTTGAAAATTAAATCGGTAGAAGGAGGGGGTGCGCAACAGCAGCAGCAGCGTGAAGGTGGTTTCATGTTGAGGCCGTTGCCGCTGATCATCATCGCCGGCACCATAACACAAACCAAAGAGGGCAGCGAAAAAAACTGTTGATCATGATGACGACGTCCTCATCATTAACAGCAGCAACGGCGGCGTCGGCGGCAGCAGCAACCCATGCGGTTTAGCAATTTACAGAAATCCCCGCCACACATACAAATTCTATAAGGCCGCCAACACCAGCCAGCCCAACCTAACCCAGCCCAACGCCAGCGGACATTCGACCGACCGACCAACCGACCGATCGACCGACACTCTATCGAAACCAAAATGAACGCACGGCATTCGAGACGAAAACGTGTTTTTCACTGCGCCGACGCAAATGCGGCAGCGGCGACCCATGCTGTCGCGGAGGCGGAGGCGGCAAACGGCGTCAGCGGATTGCGCATAAAAGTGGTGACGACGCCGGCACGGAGGGTACGCAGCGATTGGTGCCAGCGGTGCCGAGGTTGTCGTTGTCGTTGCCATTGGATTGTGTTGTTGTTGTTGTACGAAAGTATACGCTCACATGTTGATAATGAACGTTCCCAAAAATAAATAACAGCCCGCCGTAGAGTGGAAACAACAAAGTATGCAAACCGACCCGAAACACTTAAAGGGAACGAACGACAGCAAAAGGAGGAGGAGGAATAGAGATCGGGGAAACAAATTTTTTAAAGAAATCCTGTCAATGTGGGGTGGAAGATCGCATTGTAGGAGTGTGGTGGTGATGGTGTAATTTCACCAAAAACGGAAAAAAGCAAACGCGAAGGGGTCTCGCTGCCGCCAACAGGCATTTGCGCACAAAGCAATCAACAGCAGCAACAACAATGGGCAGCAGGTAAAAAGGTGCAATGCGCACAACAGCTGCAGCGGCAGGTATCAGTCAGGTAGGGTTTGGTGATTGTGGTGGTGCTGCTGTCGCTTTTGCCGCCGGTTCGGCTCAAGGTGAGCCTGCTACTGCGCAGCTCTTGTAACACAGGAAATTCCAATTCAGCGATCATTTATTTTCAAGCAGATTCCGATTTGGCCGCAGCAACCAATTTCAGCGCTTCAACGGTGGAATTCTTTCAACGAATTTTGCATCGCTTTGTTTCGTTTGTGAGGGCGACACTGGCTCCCTTCCATCCTTCCACATGCAACAGATAGCACTCCTTGCCACCCCAACGCAATCTTTGCGCCGCTACGGGAAGTGCGTAATTCGTTTTGCAGCAGGTCGGTCACATGTCCTTTGTGTGAGAATTGAACCGACAAAAACTGTAAAGGCTCAAAATTTGCTCAGCAAGTGCGATGAGAATGCAGCTGAAAAGAGGGGGAACGATTCTCGCAGTGAATCGCAACGGCGCACCACTTGTAGGGTTTCGATGCGTAAAAGGGGTTCACCAATTATGTTCAACAGTTTAAACCTGATACTGAAATGTTTTGCGCACATAATCTATGGGCTACAGGTAGTTTTTGGCATAATAATAGGGAGGACTTAGGGTAAAGTAGTTGAAAAGTCCCAGCAAAAGCCACACTTGGGAAAGTAACTGAGGACCGCTGGGATACAACAAAAAAAAGGAGGGATGTGATTATCGAATGAACCTCAATGAGTTTGTAACTTTGGCTAAATCGATGTTTAATGATTAAGGTCAGTGAAGAAGGGAGGCTGGCTGGAAGGAAGTCTTCAAGGGTTTTCCACCTGCCTCCACGTTTGCTTTGGTGACTTTTATTTTTTTATCCTGAAAAATTTTATATTATTTGAAAAATTATTTTGCGAAAAATTAACCAAATCTGATGTGTACTTTTCGAGATATCAGCAGCTATGATATGTAGTCTTTGCAGGTAAGAAAAACTTGCGGTCTTTCTAGTGTTAATAGAAAAATATTTCAAGGTAATTTTAGTAAATTTCAATATGGCACTAGGCCCTGAGAGTAGTCCGATAGTCAGTTTGTAAATCGTAATTTCAATGAACAGTAGACGATTCTTACATGGCTTCACAGGTTGGGTTTTGGAGGTTCAAACCTGAATGGTATTTGGCTCAAAAGTTTTACGCAAAACCCACCAAAATTAAATCCTGTGTGTGCCACCGGACGGCTACATATTTCTTCATAACCAAAAAAAAACCATGACACTTACGTTGTTTCACGCCAGGAGACTCGGCCTCCCCTTCAACGACCATTGCCGCAGCTGCGACGATGTGGGCGCGGAGGAAAGCGTCGAGCACCTGATGTGCCACTGCCCAACACTAGCGAGGAGACAACTCCGGGTGCTGGGAGCGCCGTTCTTCAGCAGTCTGGCCGACCTCTCAGGAGCCAGCATCGGCCGCATCGCCCGATTCATCACGGAATCGGGATGGCTCCTGCCTGACACCCGGGGGGTGTGTTAGCCTGAAGGGCGGCCACGTCCTTCACATGGTACCACAACGGGCCGTATTATGGCCTAAGTGAGCTCTTCTAGCTGCCACCCTAACCTAACCCTAACCTACTTTGTTAAAGAGTTTCTTTATTCCATTAATCCAACACCCCTCAAATCGCTCTCTGATTCATTGAAGTGCAGCCTACACTCTCGATCATTTTTTTGTAATTCGTTACCAGTGTTGCAAGATGGATTTCAAGCAATCCCCCTCCCCTAAAAACTAAAATTTTACCCTAAATTAATAAAAATTAAATAAAATTTCATAAAAATGGCTAATTTTATTTGGTACATGAAATTCAAAAAAGAACCACTAGCCATATCTGAACAAGGCGTATCAAAAATGCAACCAGGTTGGCCACAGATAGTTTAAAAATCGTAAATTAAAAATGTCTATAAAATATTTCCTCCTAAATTTTCCCCTAAAATATTTATCATAAAATTTCCCCCCAATCCCAACAAATAAATTCCAAATCTAGGGGGGAAAACCCCTAATCTGGCAACACTTTTCGTTACTACGCTGGACACTGCAAAAATTGTCATATTAGATGAGATTCCGCCAATATAGCAACAATTTCCTAGAATTTTCTTGGAATTTTAAATTTTGTTTGAAACCCCAACCAGTTTGAAACTATTATCTGTTATTCAGGATTAATTTCTTTGAACATTATGACATAAATGGCAAAAAATTGTTCAAATTTCTCTCTTTTTGTCATGCAAATAAGAGGCTGTCATTCTACCCGGTTCACTTGAATAATTTCACTATTAACGAACCATGAACAATTTTTACCAAACTCGCAAATATTTGCAAATAACCACAACAACTCTCATGACTTTTATTGTTGGTCAATCAAAGCAGAATGTCAAAAACCTTGCCTTATCTACTGTCTAGCAATTTCACAGATATTCTCTCTACGCTCTTCTCTGCATTCTCTTTGCAATTTCACAAATATGTCCAACCACTTTGAAGCTGGTCACTTCAGCGTCAAAAGTGGATCATATTCGATTTCTTGCAATTCGCAGAAATTTTGAACAAAAAAAAAAACACCAGAACAACAACAACAATAAAGCTGGCACACAGTCCACAAAGACGCTGCACGACTTGGAAAGAGGGTGGCGGCCAAGAGGGCTGGCAGCGCACAGCAAAAATATCACAAAGCGAAACGTGAAGCGCACTTCGCCGTTGGGATCGCACAAACAAGGGAGTGGGGTTGTGGTTATAAACGACCGAAATTGCAGCTGCCAGGCTGTGTTGGGTAGAGAGACAAAACGCTGAAAAAGGGTACAGAAAGAGGGACTTGAAAAGACAAGACAGACGGACAAAGCCAGCAAAAAAACCAGCGAACGTCGTTTGTTTTCAGCTGAAGTGGCAACAGGAAAAAAATTGGAGGAGGTGGAGCAGCCAGATATATGTGGACAACAAAGGAAAGAAATAGGCAGCCGAAGGGAAAGCAAATGAAAGCGCACCAAAAAATTCCAACGCACACACACCAAGAAAACAACAATAACGGCGGCGACAACGAAAAATTGAAATATTTCAAAATGCTCATACAGGCCGAGCCGAGCCGAGCCGGCCTGGCAGGCAGGCAATATTTCTGGGGTGGAAATACGCGTACAATAAAAACCAAACAACAACAAAAACTTAACAGCAACAAGCAAGCGAAAACGAGAATATGTGCAGCGTTGTGGCGGTGGCGTTGGCGGCGGGTGTCGCCGCCAACAGCGAACGACGCGAACAAGAGGAAGCACAGAATTGAGGCGCAACAGCAGAAACGCAAACACAGCAGGCAAACAGACAGACGGACGTACGGAAGGGACAGGCGGCGAACATGCAGGAAGGCGGACAGGCGGATAGGCAGGCAATTAGATGACGGCGACTATGCCGACAGACGAAATGTGAGAGCGACAGGCAGGCAAATGTGGGAAGACAACTGCCAGAAGGCTGCTTGCCTTGGCGCACGTTGCTGCCTGTGCGACAGGCCGAGTCGCAGCCAACCCAGCAGGCGGCGTTGGCGACCCTCAAAATTATGTGAAGCGCGAACGCGCCTGCAACAACAACAACGGCATTAACGACTGCACGCATGCTGTCCGCGCGCCGAGGAACGAAGCAGCGAGCAGGCGAATGCGGCTCGCCGCTGTTGGAAGCGAGTTGAGTGAAAAAAATGAAAGTAGGGTGTAGTAGGCCCGTTTTTTGCTGGCTGTCTGCCCGACTAGTGGCGTTTGGATGCCGCACAGGCGGCGCACATCGAACTGGTTGGCGTCAATAAATGGTTAAAAACAGCAATAAAGGCGCAGAGTTGCCACGACACCTTAGAAACTAAACAGGAAATTAAGAAAAGAGAGCTAATGGGTGGTGGGTTTTTCAGATTTGTAAAAGAAAACTATGCTTTGGAAATTTCTGAAAAGAAAAATTTTTGAAAAATACTCTATGGCCAAACTTGCTCAAACGGTACGCCTGGCAACCCTATCCGCATGCATGTTTACGCTTGGCTGCTACGACAATGCTGGTGGTGGCGATGGTATGTGGGTTGCAGTCGCCACCACCATTGCCAACACTGGTCCTTATGCCGCTGCGCTGCACACGTTGAGCCGAGCCTATGCAGCAAATATTGACCAAAGCGCAGGCTTCGCCGGCCGTTGGTGTGTGTGTGTGTAGCGCACGCAGATCGGGCGGCAGAGCGGCGCGTCACTACCTCGAAGCAACAAGCAATTTCCGCCTCAGCCAAAAGGCAAAACAGAAACAGAGAAAAACGAATAAATAACACAAACACACACTGCGACAACGAAATGTGTTGAAAATATGCGCGAGGCACGCAAGCGGCACATTTTCAGCCCATGGCCGGCCACAAAGGTGGACTGTCCAAATATTCGCTGCGTGTAGAGGAAAGCGGGGCCCACAGGGCGAAAAATGTGCCGCTGCCGCGAACGCTGACAGAAACGGCAAATGATGGTTTGCAGGCTGCGATATTCAGCCAAAAAAGGGCATTTAAAGTGGAACACATACAAAAGATGTGGGTTAGAGTAACGGAAAGACTTTACACAAATGTATTCAAGGACTTGAAGTGTCCTTCAAACATAATTTGCGATAACTTTAACCACAACAAACATTTCCAATTTTGCAATATTTTTGTGGCACATACCTTGACTGCCAAAAATTCTGCAATTCTCTCTGCTACTCCTTCAATAGTGTAAAAATATCCTTTGAATCGAATGCACTTTCATTCACCATATCCATGCAGCCAAAACTCGAACTGGCACTTTTGTTTAGTTTTATTTACTTTTTCTTTTTGCACTTTTTAAGTACTTTTAAGCCACTGTCACACTGTTTGCCAATTTAACACACACACACACTGAGAACTGAACTGATCAGCGACAACATTCAACTCACAGAATCGTTTCTATATCGCTCCTAAGGCACTCTATTTATTTCTGTACTTTCTCAATGCGTTTGCAATTTGTTTTTATTTAAAAGTCTATGAAAATCCATATTGAAACGAAGCCGCATGCGAATTATCACCCGCTACTCGCCAACAACACAACCGCTCAGTTTCAAAAATTCCTACGAACTGTGCAATACACCAGCGAGAGGTTGAGAAGGTACCCCACAACGTAGATGGCGTCGCTGTCGTTGCTGTTTCTGTTGCCGTTGTCGTCGTCGTCGTCGCCGACGCACGAGTTTAGCGTCATTACAAAAGCAACAGCAACAATGTTAAGAACAACGTGCCACCGCCACAACCGGCCTGCTACCCAACGCGCCTATAGGGTGACCAGAGTGCGGCATCGTACCGGAGTCGCTTAATTACGGTAGGTTAGGTAGCAGCGGAAAATTCATCACCAGGTCAAAGAAACCAGAGAGAATGGCTTTGTGTTTTTTAGAACAAAAACACTGATAAATCATTGAAAGGCGGATTTCGATGATTGTTTGATTTGATAATTGAAAAATGGATAATTCAGCCAATAAAAGAAGCACAACATAGATGAAACATCCAGCATTGAACTCAGAATATACATGTAGAATTGTGACCCTAAAATAATTTTAAAACTTTTATTATGAATGCTACAATTGGCGAGTCTCAGTCTCAAAGCTTGAAGTTTCGAGTAAAAAAGAAAAAACTAGTCTATTTCAATTAAAATGTTATTTAAAAAAACCTTTCTTACTTGTTAAGTTCTTCAAACCATCAAACTAAGTTCTAAAAAAAAATGATTGTGCATCAAATACTTAGTAAATTCTTCCACACATCAAACTAAGTTCTCAAAAAACGAAAATTCAGTACAAAATATGTTTTAAAAAAACACTCCTGGTTGGGAATTCGAAATAGGCAACTTAATCGACTCTTTTTCAATCCTTAGACGAAAAGAATCATCTGTCCAGAACCGTTGTATCCACGGTTGCCACATTTGGTACATTTGGACCATAATTGGGCCTTTTTTATGCAATTTTTTTTTTTAATGCAATTTGGGCCTTTTTTATACAAAAATGTATAAGCAAAATAAAAAAAGGCGAACTGACTGAAGACAATCTGTAAAAATGTCTATACAGTCGTTTCTGGGTATAGTGAACACCCGATATAGTGAACACCTCGATATAGTGAACGCCCAAATTTACATATGGAGCCTCTAAATATTGAAAACAATTTTAATCAAAAAACAAAAAGTGTTTTTTGAGCAAATAAAACAAGTTTTTGAACAAAAATGTTAACCTTGATATAGTGAACAACCTCATTACTGTGAACAGGTCTTGCAATAATTAGTTCACTATATCCAGACACGACTGTATACTTAAAAGTTATGTTTTGTTGTCGAAAAATAGTCCTTTTGTTACCATTTTGGACCTTTTTTATGTAAATTTTGATTAAAAAATTTTAGCTGAATGGCAACCGTGACTTAGTCTACCTTCTGATGAGCACTTCCTTCCTTTATATGCTTAAGTAGTGCTCAAGCAGGTTTGTTGTTTAAACTTTGTCACCTCCCGGTTGTGAATTTGAACAAATAGCCCACTCAATAGGCCCCGAAGGATTGAAAAGGATTGTTTAAAGAACCGTAGTATCTCTTCGGATGACAAACGAAACTTGCGTATTTGTTCGCGAACGGACCTAAACACGTTTCAAAACTTGGACTTCAGTTGTAGTAAACATCACAACTTATTGATATTAGTCAAACCTTCCACCACATCTGTAATTCACTCGTCAACATGACTAAAGATACGTTTTTTTTTAGTCAGACATGGCATTTTGGAATCGTGTTCGAAATCTGACGTCTGTAGGGGGCTTAATACATCACTTACATCCACGATTGCCACTCAGCTAAAATTTTTTGTACCAAAATTTTCTTAAAAAAGGTCCAAAACGGCAGCGAAAGAACAATTTTACGTTTTCGATAAATTCACTTATATAATTAACTTTAATATCAAAAAGAGTATAAAAAAGTTGTATAAAAAAGGCCCAAATTACACAAAAACCGTGCTAACATTAACTTAATTCCTTCATAAAGCAAGCTGGTCACCCCGTTGCCCAGGCAGCCTTCACAGCCACCTTACAGCGAATGATCGAACAAAACAGATTTCAAAAAGAAAACAACAAAAATTGCACGACAGCGAGCGGGAGAGTGATCGTTAAAACGGCAGCAACAGCAACAACAACAACCGCTTCAACCCACCCGCCGCCTGCAGTAGCGTTGGCAACGGACAACAACAGCTAAGTGGGCGAGTGGGAGAGAATGTGTTGGCCACCCGTGCAAGAGTGAGAGGTGGTGTGAGCGCGCGTGTATCGCTTGCGGTGCTGACGCCGAGGGTGGGTTAGCCGATGCCGATCGAGCGGCGAAATAAAAGTACCTTTATTTATTTATTTTTTTTGCTGTTGTTGTTGTACCACCATCGGCAAGCACCAACAACAAAAACACAAGAACCACAGCAATGTCGCTTACGCAGCACTGCGCAGCCACAGCCACAGTCGCTGACGCTACAGACAGGTCAATTTGTACCCATGCGGCGTGGGATGGCGTTGGGCTGAAGATCGGCGATTTGTTTGTGTTATTTTTTTTTTTTGCTTTGGAGTTGTTGTAGCATTGCGCGTTGGTATTGCTCCCCGGGCTTGGCTTAAACATTGCGCATGTGTGCGAGAGCGTCAGTGAATTATCGCAAAGCGGGCGGCGAATATTCTATGGAAAGTGTAGACGCCGATAAACGAGACGAGCCAAGTGTGGCTTTAATGAATACAGATGCATGCAGCAACGATTGCAGATACTGCACGTTAGGGTTCTTACCAAACTGACTCACACGTAGATGGGGAGAAGAAATGTACTAACCAGAAACTACCATGAAACCTAAGGGGGAGTGGACAATGACTTGCAAAACTCGGCTGGGGTTCTGACTGGCACTGAGTCACTGTTCGGAAAGCTGCAACTTTTTTCACAGATACTTATAGTGAATCGAATGAATTACTTGAAATATGTCTGAGTATTAGGAATAAGGTTAGGTTTATTTCAAAATCAATGGAATCAAAATGGGTCCTCCTAGAAAGTTCTATTACAGTTGAACTAAGTACCAGGACAAGTCATTTCTGCTGAAGTGAGTTTTCCATAGGTCAATAGGGGTCATACTTGGCCCCACTACTAAACTGACCTAACCTAACAAATAACTTTCTTATCTTTAACCGTTGGTTGGTGGTTATACAGTCGTGTTTGGATATAGTGAACTAATTATTGCAAGACCTGTTCAGAGTATTGAGGTTGTTCACTATATCAAGGTTAACATTTTTGTTCAAAAACTCGTTTTAATTGCTCAAAATACACTTTTTGCGTTTTGCTTGAAATTCCTTTCAACAATTTTTTCATGATTTAGAGGCTCCATGTCAAAATTTGGGTTTTCACTATATCGAGGTGTTTACTATATAGGGTATTCACTATACCCAGACACGACTGTAGTGTTAAAACTGAACACAAATTTACTACAACCACTACTAGACGAATTATTTTGAAGTCCGCTTAAGGGCTCTTTTTTAAACTCTTTTATAACAAAGTATCGAAGACTCTGACTACGACTAAAGCAGCAGCATTGTAAACAGTGTTGCCAGATACCCAAAATGACTTTCTCCTAAATCATAAAATATCTGAAATTTCTCCAAAAAATTAAAAAAAATCTTCTAAAATATTTGTTTTTATAATTATTTTCATAAACTAAGGAATTTAACTTCTGACAAAAAATAAAAATATATTTATTATTATTATAAAATATATTATTATTTTTAAAATATTCTTTTATTAAAGCCTTAACTTAAAAATTTTTTATTAATTCACCGTCAGCTTAACAACAATTTAACACAAACAAAATATTTTAAAAATGAGATCGGTATAAAATTCGCTTTTGTAATCTTCGTTATTTCATTGCATAAATTAGACACTTTGAAGCATAAAATTTAATTACAATAAATTAGACACTTTAGCTTTCAATATTCAAGGCTTCAGTGCCACTAAAGGTGTCAAATGTATCACCATCAAAATCTCCTAAACTTTCTCCTAAACAATTCTTATTCACAAAAATTCTCATAAAAGGCCAAGAATCTCCATAGTCTAGGAAGAAATCTCCTGATCTGGCCACACTGGTTGTAAATGACACAGTTAAATTCTCAAGGTCATTGTTTAAAAAGCAGTAATTCCGAATAATGCGGGTTCTAGCTAATTACGATTGAGATTTTTAACTGCTGACTTGGTATGGTTCTCATTCTCAAGGTCATTTATTTAAATTTGATCGTTCTGATTATCGCTGACCTTGAAAGTCTGGCGAATAGTGGTGCTGACATGTCACACAGAGACTCTGAGCTCGATTTCTAGTTCGGGTTGGTAAAATACTCGTCTACTTCATTCGCTATATACCAGAGGAAGATGAGAATTATAAGAAACCCACCAGTTCGCTTCTCACTTTCGTTTCAACATCCGTTGAAAAAAATCATGTTGCATTCATATTTTAAACTGGTGGAATTGTGATATCACAAAGTGTATGGCTCTAGTTTATCTCATACAGAGGCAGCCACCCTAACCTAACCTGACCTAAGTGTCACGGAGATGAACACAGCTAACTAGGACCAGGTTTCATAATCAGTTGCGCACAAAGGATTTCATTTTTGGGTGTTTCTTGCGTACATCTTTCCAGCTCTTTTCAGGGTAACTTTGGGTATTGTGGTATACGTATTTATTTTTTGTTTATATCGCAGTCAAATTCGGCTCAAATTGAATGAATTCAATGGATGACTTATTTCAAGTATTGGCTTTTAAACAGACCAACTGGAAAAAGATTCTGATGAAAATTTTCAGAGGTATTCTTGTAAGTTTGTGAAAACTCATAAACAGCAGCCCATTCTATGTGCTTGAATTTCTTCGATTGATTTGTAAGACAATATGATTTTTAAACATTTCCAAGCATATGTAAATACAAACCCCGACTAAAATCAGTCCCCGGCTTACTGTAGTAGATAGAAGTTCTACAGCTGCCTTTTTAATACTTGAAGGGTGGTATAAGCTAAAGTGATTCCCATTTTATTCTTCCTTACAGTCACAACTACATTTCCTATGCTTTTAGCGTTCCATCTGTGATTTCTTTCCGGTCTATTTAGTACTGGAAAATGGTATACCACATAATCCTCGACATTACCCGAACTTGACTTCTTTAAAAATGATTATAAAAAAAAAAATAAATGTCCATTAAAGTAATTATACGTCAATGCTACATTTTCAACAACACTTAGTTGCTGATTTTAATATAACTCAAGATTTATTCTTTTTGTGCCTTAAAAAAACTTTTTCGCAAGCTCTGAAAAAAAGTCGGTCGCACGCCAAAGCAATTTTTTAACAACTGATCAAAAGCAATATTTACTAAAAGCATGTTGATGCAAAATTCTTTACTCTTTTGTGCATTGCCAACAATTCACTGTGGTTCTGTTGTTTGAATGCCTGCAGTTTCCGAGAAAAAGTGCTAAATACCCGAAGCCACCCTATCATTTGAAACCATATTTTTCACCAGCAATTTTTGTGTTTGTTGCGGTTGAACTCCCAAAAAACCCCTTCCCCATGAGTGCACCACTGCTCATAATATTACTGACTATTGTTCTCACACAGTGGAAAAGCTATTTTGGCCAAAAGAGAATGTTTCCATTGACTATATTAAAAATGAAAGACTGGAGATGACAGACCTCCTGCTTTCAAGCGATTTTAGACTCAGTAATAAACATCGGGACCTCTAAGGAGACTGGGGCTCAGAAAAATGAATAGAGGGAAGGGCAAACTTTAGGAATCTTCTTTGGATACGTTCTAAGCGATTTGAATGGGAAGCATGGTAAGGTCTCCAGATGAAAGCAGCATATTCCAGAATGGACCTAACAAATGTATGCAGTATACAAAAGCTTGAGCGTATATGGATTGGAAAAGGAGGAAAAATTGCGGCGGACAAACTCGACAAATGTTACTGTAATTACTGACTTTGTAAAGTCCACATTTTTAAGGTTCATCGAACCTTGTTTTGAGTGATCCTCTTAATTTCTGCTAATTAATTTTTATTATCAAACTAGTCGAGGTTAAAATTTAGAATTCACTGGTAGAATTTACTGGAAAAACTCCCAATTTCCAAATAGCATCCCTTACTAATTTTGAAGCTTGGGAAATTTTATTGATTTAGCCCACAGTCGAACGGTGCCGAGCAAAGTCTAAAGTATTAGAATCTCATTCTTTGTTTAGTCGCTTAGTCATGCTAAGCTTAGCTTAGCTCCGCAGTGTGGGGAAATCCATGCTAGTAAAGCGAGTATGAATGAAATTGAAAGTCAATCGCGCCAACACAACGATGACGACAACGAAGAGAGAAGCAATCGAGGCGGTTATACCGGCAGCACTTTCGTCATCGCCAGCCAGCAAAAACGTAAACAACTTAAGTAGACCAACGATCAAAGTCACAGCACGAGTATTAAACCAGTTGCTGCTGATCATTCAGTAATAGCGGCTGCAGTCGTAGTCGCAGCCGCCGTATCGGCAGCATCACACAAGCGAAAAAGAGATTTCCCCTTTCATCGGCTGCATCCGATGATGCTCGATCAAGTTGCAGTTACGTTTACGTGCAGCAGTCGTCGTTGTCGAGGAAAACCGGTTTAATGCACCCACGAAGCGGCGGGCGACTCGTGCAGGGGGCTGCACCACTAACAGGCAGGAAAAATCGTAGCCAAGTGCTGAATAATTGCGAGGCGAGCTGAAGTTCTCGCAACTATGCAAGCGATCGCAACGAATCGATGAGCAATACTTGAACGGTGGCTGGCGCGTCAGTATGTCAGCGCACGGCAGGTACCATTACTGTGTACTGGATGTGCAGCGCGGAGTGGAGGCGCTGCAGTGCTGCAGTGATATAATGCGTTGCAAGAAGGTCGCTGCACAGGGAAACCTGTTGAGTGAGCTGAAAATCGAAATTGGGTTGAAACACGTCCAAGGAGTGAATCAGTTGGGGGAAAACACATGTAATTATGTTAATAGGGCTTCCTTGCTGGCGGGTATGTTAATGTGTGACAAGCAGTTGACCGCTGGACTGGTTGCGATGGCAGCGAGGATGACGATTAATAATGCATATAGAATTGCAAATATTGCTGACGACACTAACCGTGTAAGCGAGACTTTTATGGCGCTAATCAATGTAGGACGAACGGGTGAACGGGACTCAATGCAGCAGACCACAAGTCCGAATGCCGTGGGTTCGAATACCAATTTAACCTGTACCGATTAAGTGCCAATTTTTCTTTTATGAAACAGTTAAATCATAGTTCACAGAATCACAATTAAATCACATGATAAGTATCAAAGTGATTAAAAGGGACTCTGCAATAGTTTGGAACAGTTTCAAAGAACCCACAGCCTTTCGATGCGAGTTGGTGTCTTGGTAAAACGCAAAATTTCTTGTCACACCATGCGCATTTTCTCTGTACTATACCTATTTTGTTTTAGATTTGCTTTGAAAATAGCCAAACTTATCCATGTTCCCGACGATAAAAGTCGAATTGTCCGGTATTGCAACCGATAAACAGGGCAAAAACTATTACTGAGCTCCTTCCATGTTTTACTATTACTAGCTAACGTCAAACTTATAGACGTCCACACTGGACAACTTTTTGTTACCTCCGATATCTGTTCTGTATATGAATATTGACAAGTCATGACTTAGAAAGAACGATTGAAATACATGGCGGGTAATATGGCCCTCTTTTTTCTTGAGGAAAACACGATTTGTACTGTCCCTGAGTCGAACCTTCATTTGACAGCTCGTTGGAGTTACTATCGGACACTGTGCTATTGGATCTATACTTATCAAATTGCGTCTCTCGTCCAGTTATGTGTGTAGAAGCCAGGCGCGGATCCAGAAAAATATTTCGGGGGGGGTTTTAAAATGTAATTCTTTAATATTTATAAAATGTATTTTAATTTGTATGCAGTTTTATAGTCGATCCACATATTTCGGGGGGGTTTCAACCCCCAAAACCCCCCTCCCTTGGATCCGCCACTGGTAGAAGCTATGAAGATCAAGAATAGGTAGAAACGATACAACACTTTTTGCGCCACAGCCCGGCTCTACAGCAACGCCAACTTCGCACTTTGGGGTCAATATTCCTGATGGACCTGGCTAGCGCGGCAAAAGTCGAAGTCTTGAATCTGCTCTGCTTCATCAAGAGATTTCCCTCGGATTGAGTTGGTTAGCTTGAGAGGAAAAAAATAGATTCACAATGTACCATTTCAGCCCCCGAGTGGAAGTATGGTCTGTGCCGCACACACTATTCCTTACCTAACCTATGGACGTCTAGCGGACTCATACAGGTTAAATTTGCTTTCGTCAGTGAAGGTTGTGTTAGAATAGGTAAGGTTTGGGGTGGATGCCTTTGAATGAAACATACTTAGGCTTATTGTTTCATTCGTTTCAACTGTGAAGTGTATGCAATTTCAAACATATGGGGAAGTGAAAATAACCTTAAAATAAAGATTTTCGATCAGTACCCTTTTACAGTATTTACAACCGCTACTGGCATAGGTTAGGTTGAAATGGCTGGATAGATCCTATCCTTCACATAGGCCAAGAAGTAGGTCGCTTGTGCTCTATATGCAGCTTTCCCTAGCAGGTCTTTAACATCTATGTATGATATCTCTCCGAGGTTCGTTAGAAATGGTTGTCCGTGGTAGCTTGGAGCCTCCTTCTACTGAGAGCTGGGCAATGAAAGAGGAGTTGCTGTACGCTCACTCGCAGCTTCTGCAGTCTCTTCGTTTGGCACCTAGTCTGATGGCGTGTACTCTTATAAGCCAGTGTCCTGTTAGAGTCCTTGTGAGGACGAAGATCTCAATCCTTTTAAGGCTTAGGATAGCTGATGTGCGCTTGTGGACTCTGATGTGAGATCTGGCGCGAAGTTTGAACGCGGCCAGTGGCATGCCTACCACCTTCTTGTGTAGAAGGATAAGGGTGGTTGTGCCTTTCCTTGCCAGTTCGTTCGCTTTGCAGTTACCTTCCATGTCCCGGAAACCGGGCACCCAAACGAGGTGGTTACTGTAGTGCTGGATTGTCTCTTTAAGAGATCCGCGGCAACCAGTGAGAGATCTGGTGTTGTTTAGACATGAGTACAAGGATTTTAACACAGCTTGGTTTAGCGAGAATATATAAACCTGCCCCGTCTGTCAGGAGTAGGATGTAGGTTCATAACGGCCGCATGTAGGGCGATCATCTCTGCTTGATACACATTGCAGTGGTCCAGGAGGGGAAGGCACAAGCCGCCACTGAATTTGAATCCAGAAATATACCCACAAGTGTGCTGTGTACATCCGTTTTGGTGTTCAAAGTCCGTAGAGATAATAATGCACCTGTGTTTAGACCACCTTTGTGGCCCTTCGATCAAAAATTCCATAACCCAAAAACATTTTTTTCTTGTTTACTCATTTAGGTAGTTATGGGCCCAATACAGCTCAGTGTTTTGTGTTAGTTACGTTAATTAGTTGATTTTTGGCGAGGTTTCCTTTATTTATATTTAAATGACTGTTAAATTGTTTTGAATTTATTTTTTTTATTTTTTTCAGTCTAAGGTGTTTGACTGATTTAATAAAAATAAATGTTTAAACAATTAAATCAAATTTCCTCCGGGGTAGGTTAGCCTACTTTTAGAAGGGCTGACTCATTTTATTTCCATAATTCGCACAATGTCGAAAATACTGGCTCAGGCCGGCGGATACCTACATACTTATTTAGATACATATATATTAGGGATTGCGGATTCCGGACCAGTTTTATAATCCCGGAATATTAAGATGTGAATATCGCAATCCCGGGATCCCGGGACTTGTTAAACCCATTGCTGCCGGGTACCAGTTCTGCCCATACGATTTTGATAAAGTTTCATACACGACCTAGAAGTGACCCAAAATGATCAGAAACCAAATTTCAGCTTTATATCTCTGCACATTGCTGAGATATTCATTAGGTATTTTGTACCCATTATGTTAGCTTTTTTCCATACTTTGTGAAGTGATCAGATAAACACGTGAACAAAAGATGTATTGTTTACAGGTGAGTTAGGAGGCAGATTTTTGTGAGGTTCTAGGGCCACTACGTTTCGCCACATTTTCCACCTTCGGAAAATTCACGATTTTTGGAGTGTGGTAACTCTAGCTAGATGGCAACATTTTAAGGTGACCTTCACTACGTTAAGGTAGTTCCATCTTTACCCTAATTATCCCTATCAATGGTTTTGAGAGATCTCAAAGATTGACTTTTTCGTGATTTTTTTACAAAATTAATTTTCATGGGTAAAATTTTACCCATTAGGCAGCAATGGGTTAAATAAGGTTTGTCTTTTTCGAAATTAACCCTTCGTTGCATGATTTAATTTCCGTGAAGAAAAAACATTTTTGTCATATAATTCTTGTTGCTTGTTAATTTCTGATGGTAAAAATGAAGTTTTGTTGAATTTCCGTATCTATGAAGGAAGTTTTGCGGACATTTTCCGTATCCTGATGAGAACGCTACTGCCGATATGAAAGCCGGTTTTATCTATATTTTAGTGTAGGCTGCCACGGGGAGTCGAACAGAGGTCAGGCGTCACTGTATACTCGTAATTCAACGCAGTAAACAGCTGAACAACGGCGATAGCCATATCACCATCGCCATCAATAACCAAAATTATTCCACCAAATCGAAACACTTGTTATTTTTTCGATTCTTTTGCACATACTTTCAATGTTATTCGCAGAATTCTGTTAGTAATCAAATGTTTTAACATAAAAGACACCACTGAAGAATGAATAACTGTAAAATGTTGAATAGAATAATTTCCAAATCAATGAAAAGTGAACATTGCATATATGCAATGCCATGCAGCGAAGGGTTAAGATGACAAGGGCAAAAAGTGAGCTATTTTCATGTTTTGATCCCGGGACCGGATTTTTTCTATCCCGGGAAGTTTCGGGACTAATATGTATGTATGTGAATGGAGAAGTACTTAACCGACAGAAGGAAAGAAGTTGCTGTCTTTGATACGAGGAAGTTAGTCGACATTGCTTTGGTCAATACGCACTCACGTGAACTGTAGGACATGTCCAGTTTGGAAAAGGTACGAGTAACATGCATTTTAAAATCGAATTTGATTTGGATTTGAAGGAGTACAAATGAAAAAATAATTAATAGCTTTTTATACCGTAATGTATTTTCCTTTCAGTGGTAGTCGAGGGCATATCCCCGCGCCCATTCCAACATTCTATCAATTCAGGTATACAAACAATTCACAACACACGCTCCCTGTACGAATTGTCGCCTATCATTAAGTGCGCAAACGTGCAAATTAATGCTCTCTCTCTTAAATTAGAAATAATATACACCGAATAGTACAAAAATTGTTAAATTGGAAAAATCGGCATCAATGGCAAAGCGACATCTGCACACGGCTGGTGGAAAAGTCCGGGTGGAAAAGCGAACAAAGCAAGGCGAATGTGCAAAACAAAACAAACCCACACTATAGCTGACGCACTCACACACAGCCAGCGACGAAGCGACCGCGACGGCGACGGCCGGTGCGAGTGAGACGTAGCGAGTGAAGGCATGCGAGGAAAATTGAGTGTGAGCGCAAATTTCGGGAGCAAAACAAAAAGTGACACATTTGCGCAGTGTGTGCGAGCGAGTGTGAGTGACGGCGCTTTGTAAGTATGTGTGTCAAACGTCAATACGGAGCTTTTGTTGTTGTTGTTGTTGTCGCTGTTGGTATGACTGCAAAGGAATTGCATTGAAAAATTGTTATAGATACAATTTATGGATAAAGGATAAAAGCGAGGAAGAGGAAGCAGCGCAAAAGCTGGAACCCCACTTCCGGCGACTGCAACCGTTGTGCCGTTAGACGCAGCGCCAAACGCCAAGCGTCAACGGTGACTAAGGGCCATGTAGAAGCAGCAAAAAAGCACGAAAAAATCGTTTTAGACAGACGTTAGACAAGTGCGGGTATGAGCAGCGTGGCGGAATGTTTGGCCAGGCGCCCATCGCCTAAAAATATACTATGGAAAAAGTGCGTTCGTTTGTGAATGGGTCGCTGTGGTCGCTCGGTGTGGGACAGCGGGGTGCGTGGTGTGCACGTCGCGGTCGATGCTGTTCGACAACTCGACACTGCAGGCGCCTCAGACTGCGCTGGCGAAAAATCAATAAAAAATTTTGTATCGCTTAATTGGAATTTACACTTTTTTTAAACGAATTCTATGACTGCAATTGTTTAAGGTTTTCTGGAAAATGTCGAATTTTTTTTATGAACTTTGCACTCACCATGATCTCCCAATACATTTTCGCTGCGCTTTGTTCGACGACGTAGGAAAATGTTTGCTGCACCGTTAATCCACAAATTTGTTGTGCTTGTTGTATCGCACTTCGAATGCTTTTTCGCCAAATGCAAACTTTTCACTGCGCTCGAGAGGTGGTCACAATCCAAGCCGAACAAGGCTTTCTCGTCGTTTGCGTAAAAATTCGCTCACACTTTTCGTTTCGAGCAGCCAACTTTGCTACGTTTGCTTTAAAAGCAATTTAAATCTTGCGCTGTTAATTTAATATTTTCCTTAAGCCTTCACCACCGCCACACACTACCGCTGCGGAAAAAATGGCGTCTACCTTTCGAAAAATACTTTCGCACACAAAACACGCACTCACACTGGCAGCAACGGAAACGGCAGCAGCGCACTTCACGCACACAGTCGACTCGCTGCTCACTGCTGTGCGGTTCGCTGGGCTTGTTGCTGCTTTCATTGCTGTTGTTATTGTTGTTTTTGTTGCTGTTAGCGCTGCGCAGCGCACGGCAGCGTTGCTGTTGTTGCTGGTGTTGTCATCAAATGCCAATTGAATAATAATTGCAATTGTCGCAGGGTAAAGGAAATTTTGTAACTGTTTGCCACTATAGGGAAGTCAGTGGCGCTTGCTGGCCGACTGGCTGGTTGGTGCTCTCTGTGCGCGCCAACGGGGAGTTTGTCGGTATACGACGGGCGCACACGCATACTTATGGATGTGTGCAATGGATGGTGAGATGGTATTGCGCCAGCGCCAGTTCCCCAAAACCAACCCCCAAAACAAATGACTTGGACATCCCACACTGCCAGTCGCCTTCGCGCGCCCCCTCCCATGCGTTCTCCTACAGGCAATTGTAGCTCTGGCTGTAATATGAGCGACACATGCAAAGCAACAGCACTAAACAGCAACAAAAGCAGGCACGGCACTCAAATAAATCGATAAATAATTGAGAAGTATTCGTGAGTGGCTGTGACTGACTTCACTGCCCGCAACACATACAACTCTCCGGAAAATCCACTCTTTTCGTTGTTTATAGCCGAAAATCACCTCGTTTTGCTGTGTACAGAATCTGTTTGATGAAATTTCACAGCAACACGTTAGATTTGTGTCATAGATGCGTTGCAAACTTAAATTCAACGAATTTTCTTTGCCAATGCAGAAAAATGCAGCGGATATGCGATGCGTTGCCAACTATTGTGAAATGTAGCTCTAAACAAGTTGCCAGCTTCTGGCAACATAATTTCCTTTTATTCGAGGGAAATATTTGCAGTCGAGTGTAGGGAAATTTATAAATTTCCGCTGCTTAAACCTTTGTTACTGATGTTTGATAAATGTTTGTTGCGCTACTGACACATAGATGGCGCTTTGTGCGCATTTATGTAGGGCTTGTGCCGCCACATTTATGGTAAATAAATGAACCGTTTTGGGAGCATTAGCTGTCTGATGTTTGGCAACATTTTGTGTTGGACACAGATTTACAAGCATTGTAAGCAACATTGACCTCATTCCCAAGTAAACTGTTTTCGTAACAATTTGGTAAATATGGTAGTTTTAAATTTTTAAACTCATGAAATCTTACATTAAGTTTATTTAAAATCAATTTCAGATGTTCTTCATCTTGTTTAAATAAAACTATTTGTACTGAAATACGCAAGCAACACGATGCTGCCCACTGTCCATTGGCTGAAAGTCACTCTTCCGCTCGCATTGCACTCCAAATTGTTCACATAGATCGAGAACTGTGCTGCAGTGGGCGTTGGACAGGCAGCTGCCGTGCACAGCACCTGCGTCACATCGACTGTGGTCTGCGCCTGCACCGACAAATACAACGGCGGACATGACACTATCTCTCCGTAGCCAGTGCAGAGATCGGTCAAGTCCACACTGTAGCCATTCGTGGCGGCCGTTTGACCGCACTGCTGCGCCGGCTCATTCACGCTGTCGTTGCGATGCGGCAGCACAACGGTGCGCGACGTGCAAACGGTGAAGGCAATGGCGCTCAGCGGCTGCACGCGCAGAAACCGCATACTGCCCGCACTGTAGAAGTAGTTTGGCATTATGCGGTAAAAGTTGATGTCGCCCAGCTGCACATATTGCAGCATCTGATTGGCGCCGGCCGTGTCTGACCACCAATCGGCGCCGCAGCGTGGATTCGCCAAGCGACGCGGCACTGCCAAAGGTCAGTTGGAAAGTTATTAGTTCGATGTTTATAAATTTGGTTACAATTAATTTCAGTTACCTCGTCGTATGCGCTGCACCACTGGATCGCCGGCAGTGGACGGTGCAAGCTCGTCGCTCAGCGGATAGAGATCCTCGTTGGGATTGCTGACCACGTCCTTGAAGCGTATTAAGGCGCCGCCTCCGTAATAGATAAAATGCAGATCGGGCACAGTGTAGTTGAGGTGGCGCAGAAAGTGCAGCGAGTAGCGCAGATCGAATTCCGATATGAAGGCAGTGGCGCTGGGTACCAGCAGTGCCACCAGCGATTGGCCGCCCAGCGAGGAAGTGTTGCGATCGGCGTTCATTATGTTCTCGGCCAGATCGCGTGCAGTGGTTAGTATCTGCGGCAGATTGAAGCCGGGCGTGTCTGCAGTGCGAGCGTAGAATTAAAAGAAATAAGTCACAGTCATTCGATTCTGATTAGTTGACTTACACCAGGAGTGCGTTGTGATGTTCCAATTTGTGTAGAGCTCACTCAGATAGTTGGTGGTGTTCACCATGACGGTGCCATCGGCGGCCGACAGCAGCGTAACCGCGCTGGCATAGGGATTAATGTTGAGCCGTTGTAGCACATAGCTGTTGGAGGATGGAAGAAAAATGAATAAGGGTTGAGTAAAGTTGGGTAGGGAGAACGTAAGCGAAGGAAGAAAGTGGGCCAATAAATATTAAATTTTTTTTAGTTTGAAATTTTCCAAGGTCTGAAATATTCAGATTTCAGTTCGATTAATCCATCCCATCTTTAATTCCATCCTTCTTTTTCATTTCTTTACTGATATTTCCCCTGTTTCAGTTTCATCGGCTTTGGCCGTTCGTATCGTTCAATGTTTTTTTTTTCATGTAATTCGTAATTCATGTCAATTGTTTTTGTTCCACAGATGAAAAACTTCATGCAGCCCCGAAAACCCCAACGCGTTTGATTCCGCTCCGACGAAGGTAGCCGCGATTATTGTTAGACATATAAAAAGTATTTCTAGATTTCAACTGCCTTTAATACAATTGGAAACATGATTTTAAATCTTTGCCAAGACTATTGAAATTGCATTTCCTTTGATATGTTCTGAGGTGCGGAATTGATAAAATTCAATTCGAAATATATTACTAAAAGTAAACCAATGTTTTAGAAAACTGTTTGAAAATTCCAGATTTAACATGACCCAAAATTTCAGTTGGTAGTCTAAAATTTGACCCACTTTTAAAATTTCCACTTTCTTGTCTCACTTTCAACTTTTAAAATTTGTTAAATCACTCTGGATTTGGCATTTTTAGGGGGCTTGAATTAATTTTGTTTGGACATGTTAAAAGTGGACAATAATTTTACAAAACCGTTTGCTTGATTCTCCTAAATTTCAGGCTCCTCAGATTAAAAGTAAATTACAGATATGTTATCTCTTATTTACAGATGTCACACTCAATGCGAAATTGGCTTTAAGTATTGTAATGATTCCCGAGTAACTTTTCGGAAGCCAAACATATTTAAAGACTCATCGGACGGTAGAGTGTTTTTAAGTATTAAAAATTATTATAGTTACACTTCAACATACTTAACATAATTCACCACGAAACGATACGGCCAGGTTGTGTCCAGAAAGACAAAAACATTGCTAATAATGGCTGTCATGTTGTTGATGCCCTGTGGCTGATCGTCATCGGCGTAGCAAAAGGAATTGACCCAAGCTGAAAGCAATAAAAAATATACCTACTAATTTAATTATTTTCTTACTGTGTAAAGAGAAACAAAGTTTTTAAGGCATTATTTCACTCAAAGTCACATCAATAGAGAAGAAGAATAATGTAATATGGTGTAATGTAATATAATATAAAGTAATATAAAGTAATGTAATTTAATCTTATCCAATCTAATATAATGTTATATAATGTAATATAATGTAATATAATCCAATCTAATGTCATGTAACGTAATGTAATGTGATGTAATGTAATGTAATCTATTCAAATCTAATTAATTGTAATGCAATGTAATCTAATCTAATCCAATCTAATGTAATGTAAAGTAATGTTATTTAATGTAATGTTATATAATGTAATTCAACGCTATATAATGTAATGTAACCTAACCCAATCTAATTTAATGCAATACAATGTAATGTAATGTAATTTAATGCAATTTAATATAATGTATTTTAATGTTTTATAATGTAATGTAATCTAATCTAATATAATGTAATGTATTGTAATGTAATCCAATCTAATGTAATGTAATGATATGTTTGTAGTATACAACTTTTCCTACACAACTCTTGAACCCAATTTGAAACCATACTTGTCACCTGAAATGTTTGTAACAACCAGATATTTAGGGGGGACTTGAACCCCTTAAGCTCCGCTTGTGTGCATCACTAAGTATGTATAATTATATTACCAGGTTTTCTTGATAGTTATTTGAAGAAATACAGCGCATGCTAAAAGCAGGATTAATTTATTTTGTAGGAATCATTTGTAGGATTTTTAAGAGTTTCATGACCAAATAACAGTTTTTTTCTTTTAATAATTCATTAGGGTTAATTTTGCAAATAGTATTTGGAAGGCGCTCTTTCAATCTGTATGTTAGAGATCCACTCATTCCGAGATAGAAGATATTAAACCCTAAATTAAATTAAAGAGTTAATAAAAGAACAGAAACGTAAACTGTTCAAACAGCTCGAACTATAAGTTTGTCTGAAAAGTTTAGGTTTTATTATTGAAAACCTCGAACTCCACAGATTGATTCGCAAAATCTCCATAGTTCAGAACTTTTTGTTGTTCTTCTTTAGTTCACTTGGGAACATTAGGCCTCAACAAGGCAAATGCTTCATGTTGGTTGCGTTAATGAACTGAATTTCAACCAGGGTGATTGATTGGCCCATCTTTAGTAACTAGTACTGGCTGATGATACAGTTATCTCTCGTCTCTTGTGACAGACATCTCCGTGTCTTTTGGGCAATTCAGACATAAACGCATCAAAAACCTACCTATACACTTTGAGTTTTCTCTATGAGTTTATAATTAATTCTTTTTGAAACATGCTGAAAAACTGAAATACCCAATTGAATTCATTGTTTTGATTTGATCATTCATATATGCTTTGATTTATATGTCTTTATATGGCTTTATATGTCCACAACTTATGGTATGACTTAAAACTACATAACTAATGCAAAATTGCAGATGAAACAAGAAGCCTGAAAAGTAGATTTGATATTCAGACAGTTCGTTCGGTTGACTACTTGAAAGCCGAAGCGAACCACACAGTGGGTCCCTTTTCATACCCATGAAATTTTTGATAAGTCATCCTGAGATCTGCCGTAATCATCGACCTTCCTTCTAATCACTATATCACCCATTATCTTTAGTAGATTTCTGTACCTAATGGTCCGAGTTATGAACCATGAAGGGACTATGAACGGTTGTCTCAGAATGCAGATCCTTCTATCAACCAAAGTTGGATCCTTGCACACAATGTGCCAGGGCTGTCTTGTCATTATTGAAGTACAGCCTACAAGTAACTCCCTCGACATGATTTAATCCTGATAGGTGTCTCCTGAAGTTTCCGGGCTCGTCATTCTTGAAGTACAGTCTGTAAATAACTCCCTCGACAAGGTTTATTTGTGACAGGTGTCTCCTGAAGTTTCCGTGCCCTGTTATCAATCCAGTCAGCCATTTCAGAGCTCTAAGTAAGAGTTCTCAAGGTTAAGAACTCTTTCGGCTTCACTGTCTATGGGATATTTTAAGACTGCTTTAGACTACAATTGGTCTGAGGTTACCCATTTGTTGACCAGACCCTCATCCTCCAATTCTTAGTTCTGGTTTACAAGTATCTACTGTGACCCCTTCTAAGTTAGAAAATTTTCCAGCTCATATTGTGCCGTACCAACATGTCCTCTTAACCCTATCATAGTTACCCTGCCACTCCTTTCTTCTCTGACCCTCCTACTTCCTCCTCAACCAATTCACCAATGAAATACGCGTTTTATAGGTTTTTAAAATTTTTTTGTTTGTATTTGTAGTTTTTGGTTTGGATTTGCTACTTGTTTGTCTTATTAAATTTATGTAACAAGAGCAATGAAAAAATCTTAAATACTAGAAAAAATTACACAAACAATACGATCAGTGATGGGGGTCTTCGTACTTGAAAAGGTTGCTTGAAATTTTCTTTGAACAAACTGCCGTCCGAATGGCTGAAGTCGTGTCGTGCAGCAGGTCGGCCTTACTCGATACGCGGTGGAAATACCATGTAAAATGATAAATATTACAAAAAGGACATGTGGTGAAGTCTGGGCTAATGCCTAAGTGGTCGCTCGTTACTGCAGCCATTGGCGCAGACTGAAGGCAAGTGCAATGGTCAGGAAGCTGGCCAAGAGACCCGTTACGCCGCTGTAGCAGCCCATATTCACCACCGATATGACGTAGCGCGCCTGGTCGGGCGTCTGGCAGGCGTTGTCCGAGCAGGACACCGTCATGCCGGTGGAGGAGTCCGGCGCCTGCACGGACAGGTACAGCGGCGGGCACTGGTGTATGGTGTTGTAGCCGCTGCAGGCGCTGGACAAGTCGTACGCATAGCCGTTGCCAATCTGCGCGCAGTTCTGCACGGCGGTGTTGCCCACCGCGGAGGAGTTGCTCTGCGTGGGCAGGACGTTGCTGCGCGACGTGCAGATGGTAAACTGAATGTTGTTGGAGGACTGGACGTTGATGTAGCGGCCGCTGCCGCCGCCAAAGAAGTAATTGGGCACCATGCGGTAAAAGTTGGTGACGCCGGGCCGTGCGTACTGCGCCATTTGATCGGTGCCCCAGGTGGAGGTGTACCAGTTGGCGCCGCAGCGCGGATTGATGATGCGACGCGGTACTGAAAGAGCGAACAGTGCCAGTGAGAGCGGGGTGCACACATGAAGGGGAGGGGTCTAGCACTTACATTGCTTGATGCGTGCCACAACGGGTCCGGAAGAGGAAGCCACATTGTTGCCGGTATTGAGGGCAAACAGGTCCTGGCTGGGCGTGCGCACAAAGGAGCTGAAGCGGCTAGTGGTGCCGCCGGTGTAGTAGATGAAGTGCAGATCGGGTATTTGCTCGTAGGTGTACTGCAGCTGAGTGGTGGAGTAGCTGGAATCGCTCGAACTGACCGTGGCCGAGGAGTAGGGAATCAGCAGAGCCACCATCGAACGGCCGCCCACTGAGCTGTTGGTCTTTTGCCCGTTCATGTAGGCTTGCGTGAGGTTTTGCAGGGAGAGCAGTATTGTGGGCAGATTGAAGCCGGGCGTGTCTGGAAGATGCAACAGACAGACGAGTGAGTAGTGGAGAAAGAGAGAAAGAGCGAGAGAGATAGAGAACTTACACAAGGCCTGTGTGGTGACATTCCACTGCTGATAGACATCCATCAGATAATTTGTGGTATTGACCATAACGCTGCCGTCATTGGCGGCCAACAAAGTCACCGAGCTGGCGTATGGATTAATATTGAGGCGATTCAGTATGTAACTGTAAGTGTGCAAGCGAGACGAAAAGATTATTGGAAAACAGTTTGAATGAATGCGAATGTTGGTAGAAGATGGGAAAACTCACGCGATATAATCAACAATGTTGGCGTACTGCCAAGTGGTATCCAGGAACACATAAATATTTGTCATGGGCGTTATGGATGCGGATATATCCTGCGGCAGAGGATTGCTAACCGAACAGGAGACATCGTTAAGACTTTGGGCTGAAAGAGAGAGAGAGAGAGAGTAATGAAAAAGAAAACAAGTGATCAATAAAGATGGCTAAAAGGATAATAAGATTGAACACACAATGTGAAGTGCGGGGCGAGAGAAAGCGACCCTGCAGCGACTTAGAGGGTAAGAGAGAAAGAGAGGAAAAGAAACCAAGCAGTGTTGCCACTTGAACTTGAAATTAAAAATTTGCGTTATCTTTAAAGTCTTTTTAAATTAAAATTTAATATTTTAAAATAAATTATGTGTACTAATGAAAAGATATTTACATCACAAAACGGACCGAAATTCGTTTAAGCAGACCAGCGGACCAAAGTACAAAAATCTGACCAATTTTAGTCCGAAATGCCCAAAAGCGGCAACTCTAAAACCAAGTCAAAGCTAAGAGAGAGTTGCGGTTTAAGTACTTTGATCAATAATTTGAAAGATTCAACACAAACAGATTAATGAACATATTAATAAAATAAATAGATTCTTAGTAAAAAATCACATAAGAGAAATGTTCGAAACCGTTCAGTAAAGAGAGAATTTTTCAGTGAAAAATATGAGATATTTTCCTTTGAGAGAAATTTGTTTCTTTGAAGAGAATTGGTTAACCTGCTTTCCAATTTTTGAATATGTTTCTGTAGCCATAAAAAAACTTGGTACATGGAAAAAAGAGAAATATTAATTCGCTCAGAAGAAACGTGACACAGTCCAATGCTCTTGAAGAATGTTTTTTCTGTGTAGAAAGACGAGGCGGGACATTGCAACATGAAACTAACTTTTGGGGAAACAGTGAAGAGAATTGGTTAACCCACTTCCCATTCCATGTGCATATTAATTTGGAATATGTGTCTTTAGACATGAGAAAAACTTGGTATATGCGAAAAAGAGAAATATGAGTTGTCTGAGAAGAAACGTGAGAAATTAGAAATGTTTTTTCTGTGTAGAAAGACGAGGCGGAACATTGCAACATGAAACCAATTTTTGGGCAACAACGGAGACTTTCAATACTTTTGAATTGGGCGCAACCATACCCAAAATTTTATAAGGTTGACAAAAAAGTCACAGAACTTCTTGTACTTTTCCGCAAAAAACTGAACCAAGTGCGATTTCAGATCATCATTATTGGTGAAAGTTTTGCCATTCAAAGTGTATTAAAAATTTCGGAATAAATGGTAATCGGATGGTGAAAGGTCAGCGCTATCTGGTGGAATCGAAATCAATACCCAACCAAGCTCCAATAACTTTCTAAAAGCCACCAAACAAGTAAGGAATCGTGGAGGAACACGATTCCTTGGCAATTTGCCAATTCAGGCTGTTTTTTCTTTGATTGCTTCATCCAGTTTCATTAGTTAGTAACAGTAAACATCTGAATTTATTGTTCGGTTCCTTGGAAGTAGCTAATATAAAACATCTTTTGAATCCTTCCAAAACCTTCAGGAACCTTCAGGTTTCAATGTGATTTGTGCTGTTTCATCACACTTGTAATGATGATAAAGTAATCTAAAAGTGAAAGCAAATATCTAAAGAAAAAATTTATAACGTTGACAAAAGTTCCTCAAAGCATACCTAAGGTCATCTAGTTTTGAAAACCGAAATTACTTTCTTGCCAACCCAAAAAATCAAAACCGTAAATCGTAAAAGCATAATAGAAGGGATTGGTACCATCTAGGATACTTTGTCCTTTTCGTCCTTTTGTGAATGAATTATACAAAGTTGATCACTTAACCCTAGAATAGAAATCTTAAGCGATTTTATGAACATTGGGAGAGAGACATTAAATGTACTGAACATAGATAACCAGTCAAGATCCTCTGGGTTCCAGGACACAGAGGAATTGATGGAAACGAGGCAGAGAGCATTGCTAGAACCCCCTGGGACCGGAGCCCTTCATTGCACTGGGCAAAAGCACCATAGCAGAGTCATTAAGACTAACTAGAGGAGAGAACCAGAAACTCCGAACTGGTCTAGGGTCTCTGGTCTTAGGCAGACGAAAATCTTTATTAAAGGTTATAACCCCAAATGGAGTGAAGAAAGCCTCAAATAGAACAGGTTAGCGTCTGTAGGCTCTGCGGAACAGTAGAGGACACTCCCGAACACATTAAACTGCATTGCGGACCAGTTCTAGCTTGAAGAAGAGAACATCAAGCACCTAAACCCTCGTGAGTTACTAAGCTTCATTAGGTCATTGGGTCTATGGGTTGTTCGCTAACAACTTGTAGGGGGCACAATAGAACACTTTTGGTCTCAGTGCAACAAACCACATTAATTTCTATTCTATTCTAACATCGGAAATGTATTGTGATACAGTTTCAAAATATGTATAGCATTTCAGGGTTAAGACGTTAATTAGACGTTTTTAGATCGCATAAATCTCAGTGAAAAAATTGTTTGCTTAAAATTCTTCGAGCTCTTAGAGTTTTCAATTCGTTCGATAGACATTTCTTGTTGAAGTTTTGTAAATTTTATAAATCCAGGATTTCAGCTTCAGCAAAATTTGAAATTTACAAAACTTTCTTAGGATAATTCAGATAAAAAAAAGAATAGATAAAAAATTTATAAAATTTTGTTTGGTTTAAAAAATGCTACAAATTAAGTTATCATTTTTTTGAGATATATTTTTTAGTATAGTTTGGACGTGTTGGAATTTACTTGAATTCCACAAACTTTCGAAATCGATGTAAGACAAAAAGGTCTTTTTCATGAGATGTCAGTTCAACGAAAGCAATTGAGTTGAGTATATCTACCGATTAAATCTTAACTAATTAATTAATTATTTGGTTTGGTTTTAATGGTTTATATTAATATTCTATAATTTATAAAGCTATTTGTATATCTCAATACTTATATCTCTCGACCCACAATGAAAGCGGGGAAAATCCTTTTTGAAGAGAACAGAAAATTTTAACTAATATGAAAATTAAGAAATCTACAAGCTTTACAGATTATGGCCTCTGTTTTTGGTATGAAAGCGAAATCATTTTTATTGATTGTGTGGAAAATGCCAAAATCAGGGAAGAATAGAACCTTTGAGAAAAAATGGCCGCTTTTGAAAAATAAACAAATTTTTTTTTTCAGCTACTGGACAACCATTTCTAAGTAACCTCGGAGAGATATTATACATATAGATGTTAAGGACCTGCGTAGGTTGATAACATCGTCTAAATGGTTTGGTTATAACGGGCCTACTTCTTGACCTAAGTGAAGGATAGGATCTATTCAGCCATTTCAAGCTAACCTAACCTTGTTCCAGTACAAAAGTGAACAACTGATTCAATGGGAATAGTAATGTAAAAATGGTTCTAATTAGTTTAACCCATTTTCGGCCGCTGGTCGATTTTTCGACCAGCCACTTTGAAGGATAGTAGCTCTGCACTTAGACATTATATCTTTGAACTTTTGATGCAGAAAATAGCTTTGGTCTTTTGGTAACCCCTCGAAATAATAATTTTTTTTAAAAACGATAAATTTCGAGATGTTGGCGAAGGCACGAAAAAAGCATTTTTTTAGTCATATTTTGAATATTCTGAAAAATATATAACCTTTTCAAATTATTGATTTATTATTGATTATTTACGAAGCCTAAAGACCAAATTACCACAATCAATTGATATCCATAAGATTATGAAAATATGTTTACCTCTCAGCACCGCGTACTTTTCAGTGGTCGAAAAATCGACGATTGGCCAGAAGTCGTCATGTATGTACATATATAAGCCAACAATTGTTTGTTTTCATGCTTGATTATTATTTGACTAAAACTATGTACATATATATTTGTTTTTATTTGAAATTGAATTTTTATTAATTTATAAAAAAAATTTGTAAAAAAAAAAAAAAATCCAAAAATATTCTTGATTAAGGTCCTAAATGTAAGTCCTTAAAAGGAATTTCAAAAATATTGACTATTTCTGGTAGCGGCCGAAAATGGGATAAAAGATGCTGTAAGACCCAACATATTTACCAGACTTGGGTCCAGCTGATTATTTTTTGTTGCAGGATTTGAAAAAATGGCTCGCTGGAAGGACATTTTCAGCGAATTTTGGTGTCTTTATATCAACTAATACATATTGATTTAAAGGTTATTGATTTGAAAGGTGAGGATTGTTTTTAGGTTAGAATAGATTAGACAGGAAGTTAGCTGGACTAGTACACTAGGAGACCTCTCAGGCCCATTACGATGCCCGAAGAGCGTGTGGCAAGCTCCTTTGAACCATTCTTGAAAACTTCTGAAGACCTTCTCCATTGTGAGTCGATTTATAATCTAAAGATTCGATTGTTTTTCATGTTCCATGAGTACTTACGAACATAGGTCGTGAGTGCATTGGCCGCCGCTGTGGAGAACTGCGCTATGGCTGTCGGCGACAGTGTGACGCGCAGCTGCATCTCGCGATCCAGCACCTGTGCGAAGGCGCTCGTCTGCGCAATCAGCGTGTTGAGTGGCGCCACATTGGGAAAGTTGTCCTTGCGATTGCACGCCATGATGCCGCTGCCGAGCACACCGTCCATCGAGTAGTACATGCGCAGCAGTTGCGATAGCTTCATGCTCGACGCTTGCGTGCGCCAGGTGCCAATGTTCATGGCCAGTATGAGACCGTCGAGGCCGCCGCGTATCTCGGCATCGGTCATCTCCATGTTCTGGCGCTGCGTGAGGAAATACCACTTGGGCATGGTGGTGCTGTTCCAGGCGCCGCTTGCGCCCACCGATGCCGTCTCCGAGCTGGACACGGGCACCTGCACGAGCGCCACCTCGGCCAGATCGCCAGCCAGCGTGGCGGCCCAGCGATTGTCAATCGTGACGGTGGCAGTCTGTGCCAGATTGGTGGAGCCCGGACGCCGCGAGAGCGCCAGCAGTGTGCGCAGCTTGACAGTCTCGGGTTGCAGGCCCGTGGCAATGCCGGCCATCAGTGTGCCGGCGGCAACGGTGCCCCACGGCGTCCAGATGACGCCATTCTCAACCGGGCACTGACTGATTGTGTTGTCCGTGGACGAGTAGCCGTAGTCGCTGCCCCCCAGGCCCCAGTCGACTTCGAACGATTTGCCGTTGGCGCGCATCTGCTGCACGTTGGCGCCGCGCTTTTGTGCGCGCGTCTGCAGCGTTTCGAGCAGCTCGACATCGCCCATGAAATTGTTGCGATCGCTGGCGCTGGGAGCGGCGCGCGGCAGTCGCTGGGCGCGATACTGCGATAGCTGGTTGCACACCTGATTCTCGTCGCCGCGCACGCTCGTGTCGAACGAGCTGGACAGCATGAAGTGCAGCGAGCAGCGCTCCTCGCGCGTCAGCGTGTTGTTGGGAAAGTTGAGCGCGTTGCCGGGTATGAGACGCGACAGCAGTATGCGGAATTTGGGAAACTGAAAGCCGGTGGGGCTGTATGGTATGACGCCCTCGGAGGCGGTCACGCCGGGCGCGCGCTGTATGCCGTCCTGGCGAAAGCGCTGCAGCAGTCCCACGGCCAGAGTGCGCATGTCGCCGTTGTAGCCATAGGCGTTCTCCACCTTCTCGATGAGACCGATGAGCGTCTCGATGGTCGAGGGCAGCCGATTGGCGCGGTTCATGAAGTAGCTGGTGTTGTAGCACTCAACTAGCGATGGCGAAATCTGCAGCTGGACGTTCTCCTGGGCGCGCGCGGTGCCTAGGAGCCCGAAGGTGCAGAGCAATGTCAGCGTTGTGAGCGCTGTTAATGTGGCAGCCATTTTGTGGAAAATCAAAGCCTTGGCGTATCGTAGATTGGTTTGTTCGTTGTGTGGCTGCGAGGGGGGAGAAGAAAGGATAAAATTAAATAAATAAAGAAAACACCAAAAATTGTTTCAAATGCTAGAAAACTACAGGAAATTAAAGAAAAGACTATGAAGTATTGCAACATTTCCATGTGTTATCGCTGTGGCTGTCCCTGGCCTAATAAATTGCAGACCCGATTACTCATACAGAAGTGTCCAGCAGAGTTGCACGTATACAGAAAAGCTCATCACAGTGTTGGGCTGAGGCATTTATAGGGTTGAGTTGGTTAGTGTAAGCATGAAAAAAGTTGGGAGACCCCTTAAACGCGCATTTCGATCCTTCAGTCTGTAGGAAGCGAGGCCATTCTTGTCAAAACTTAAACCTTTCCACATTGCCTTTCCAAAACAAAATTGTTTCTATTGTAACATACAACCGCTACTGTTCATAATTTTTAGTCCAACACGATAATGTCTGATCTGACCGCGAACAGGTACTTTTGTTTGTTTGTGTGTCCATGTTGCTAATGCCAGCGATAACAAAATGGCACTGTTATGCAAACATACAAACATCCAAATATCCATTCAAGTCTGCGTATGTGTGTGTGTGAGACTGTGTCTTTGTGTTGGTGTATTAAAGATAACTTTATCGATTGCTATGCGGCTGATTTAGCAGGCACCTGTTATCACTCCACACACCAACAACAATCACATCATAAAATTTCTGTTTGATAAGTTTTAATATTTATATATAAATTTAGCTTGTTGACTAAGTAAACGTTCGGGGAAATCAAACAGCCACTTGAATTTAAAATTTTGCACGAACTAAATTGCATGTAAAGTTTTTATAAATTTAGTTTTCTAAAATTGCATTCTAGGTATGGGAAATTTTTGAAAGTCTTTTGAAAGTGTGGACATTTTGCTAAAAGTTCCAAAAAAATACACCTGTTTTTATTGGTAGGTTTTAGAAATAAGAGTACCGAGATATTTTGGGGGTTCAGACAAAAAGATTTGAGGCAGTTCCTGAAGTACTCAGATTGCAGATTCCTGGAGCATTCGAAGAGTTCTTAGTTTGCTTAGTCAATAGATTCTCATGATTGTTGTTCCAAGAGACACCTGACACGCTTAAACCTGGTTCAAGGAGTTGCCTGAAGACTGTGTTTCCAAAAGCGGGAGACAGCTGCGCACAATGTCTTCAAGTTTTCGGCTGTAGCTTGTAGAACGATTTGCATTCTGGGAGAACCCTTCATAAAAGAGAACGTTTTATGAATCATTAGTCACAGAATTCTACTAGAGATAACCCGTCACTTAATGATTACGAGGGAGGTCGTTGATTATGGAAGTTCTCTGAATAACTAGTCACGAACTATCCACTTACTATGATGGTTTCAAAGCCGATAGAGGTACTTCAGCTAGATGGCACATTAGCGAAAGCGTCAACTGTTACTATTCTTTAGGAGGGCTGGCAACCGTCTTCCAGTCGGAGATAATGAAATGGATAATTGAGAAGAAATGGCACAAGAAACTTATAGGAGTCTGTAGTGACAGTCAGGCTGCACTTAGGGCCCTGGAGAACGTTCGAGTAACTTCGAAGATTGTCCAACAATGCAAGATATACTATAACTTAGGTCGGTTGCGCGACATAATAAACTACAACTTATCTGGGTGCTTGGACATTGTGGTGTTCAAGGTAACGAAAGTTAGATTAGTTAGGAAAGGGTGTGTGCGGCAGGACCGCACTTTCACTCGGAGGCCGATATGGCCCATTGCGAATCTCTTCTTATAGTTTTCTGGAGCTAACCAACAGTCTCAGTCAGAGGGAAACCAGTTCGACCTCTTAATGAAGGAGAGCAGATTCGAGATTTCAACATTCGCCGCGCAAGCCAGGTCTGTCAGGAATCTTGACCCCAAGGTGCGGAGTCGGCGTTCCTGCAGAGCCGGGCAGTGGCACAGGAAGTGTTGTATCGTTTCTACATCTTCTTCATCTCCACAGCTATGGCAGACATCACTGGACGAGAGGCGCCATTTGCGTAACGAAACTGCCGGACTGGCTATCTGTGGATCAGGGTATTCACCCTTGGAATCAAAAGCAATAATCAGCACCAGTCTAGTAGGCACCCTGGACTGAATAAAATCCTGTGTAAACGACTTACATAGGGGGCATTGGTCTAGTTTGGGAAGCTGTACTACTGCCAAGTGTTATGTGTTAAGCTCGAAAAGGAAGACAGGGGCATTCCTTCTCAGTCTATGAAGGAAAGATACAATACATGGAGCCAATATGGGCATCATTGAGAATCCAACATCGAGAAGCACATCTTGTCTGGAGGATAGCACAGAGCATTTTCTCTGTGAATGTTTCGCCTTCGCTAGAACGAGATGGCGCATTTTGGGTTCATATGTTATGAGGATGGACGAGGTCCATTGTCTTACCCTGTGCAATCTCCTGAGATTCATTAAAAAATCCTGGAAATTCATGCAGGTTCGCTTCCCTGTAGTCCCCTTCCCCTTCGTGTGTAGTCCCCTTCCCTTCCCTACCACTTTCTTTCTATCTCTCTTCCACATCCTGGCGGCCCTTGTTTAAGAGCTCTGCGGTCCTGTTTTATCTATCCTCTGCCACCCAGTGTTGGCTTTGGCAAAGAAGTCCTTAACCCTTTCGGTACAGCTTTTTACTGGGGAAAGTTAAAATTTTAAATTTTACGTTTTAGGCTTCTATGTGGTTATGTTAGCAACATTCCATAAGAAATTTTTAAATTTTTATACTCGGACCCTGTATTTTGGAGTGTTTTTCTATGAGAGCAACCACATCGTTGTAGCTGTAATAATTACTTAAACATAAAACTTTTTATGCATAACGAAAATTTCAATATTTCTTCATATACTTCAGCCAAAATTTTTTTAAAAAAAGTATCTAAATTGAAAGAAAACGTCAAATTAAAAAGTTATCTAATTTTGTCTGCTTCTTCTTCCTTCACTATCTCAAGATATACCATTAAAAAAACGTGTATACTTCTCTTCTCTCAACTTAATTATTCAGTTTATTAATTTCGTATTTTTCCTAAAACTTCAAACTATTCTAAGGAACAACAAAAATATAGTATCCACAAGTTTTTTTACCTAAAACAGGCACCGAAAAGAGACTATGCCATATGGCATAGAATAACCGAAAGGGTTAAAGACCTCACTCTTGATAGAGCTCAGTGGGACGTGAACCGTCAGCGCCTCCCTCTCATCAAGAGCGGAGCCTCTTCGAGCCAGGGCATCGGCTCGTTCATTCCCGTCGATGTTGTTGTGCCCTGGCACCCATATCAGGGTAACTCTGAATCGATGAACCAGTTCTGTGAGCACTTCTCTGCATTCACGCAAAAAGTAAAAGCTTTCAATATAAATATTTCTCAGTACAATTGTCTGTTATGATATGAACCAATTTTGATTTATCCGATAGTATCGATATTTTTCACTCAAATTACCAAAAATATCGAATGGGCGAAATATCGATAGTTTTCCATCTCTAGTTAGTAATTGATTACTATCTGATTTAACCCAAGAACAAATTTTCTCTGCTAACATTTGCTCTCTACTAAACTATGATCTGAGCACACGAAGCCGACTGATATTGTCGACATGCCTTCAAATCTGACGCATCGTGTTTAGGTGAAAATCTCGTATACTTCTAGTACCATAATGCAACATTTTATCAACATAAGCCAAGCCACGCCCGTGTGTCAAATCAGGTCAGGAAATGACTCAGACTGCATTAACAACAACAACATTGGCTCTCACGAAAAATCGCAATTATTCGACTCACTTCGACAATTGCTCACATAGTCGACTAACGCTTAAAACTTGTGAAATTGCACACCGATTTTTTTTATGGCATTTCGATCTAATCTCTTTTATGAAATCAAGCAACAAGTGTGCTGAAAAACAAGTGTAACGGCGCATTTCTAAAGCACATTTTCCCAGCATGACGTCACCTGTACGGCCAAGTACGAATTATTGCCATTGCAATCAATTCATTGTAATCACTTGAACGGAATCGAAAAGTCAATAATGTGGCTTAAAAAAATATATATACATAGTCTGCAATATAGCTGCAGGTGTACTCGCTATGAGTCAAGCGGGATCGATTGCCGCTTCTCCTCGCAATATTTACGCACACATTGAAATCAGCTTAAAGGCGCGTTGCCGTTACGAAATGTGTGTGTGTGTGAAATACTTTGGCGCACAAATTTGTATAGAAATTGTAGAGCTTATGGAAAGCACATATACACATAGACACACATACACACTCATACACATTCATACATTTCTGTACTCCTCATAGAGCTCAGTTGCAAAACATTACAGTGTCACCACATGCTCACTATTGTTGTTGTTGTTGTTGCTTTTTTGTTGCTCTAAATACTTTGTATATTTTTATAAAGTTTCCCTTCAATTTTTTTTGCTGTGCACTTTGCTTAAATGCGATTTTAAGTCCAACTGCCGATAAGATAGTGGAATATGCGGTCTGATTTTTTGGATTTTTCCTGTCGCGCTCAAAAATCACTGATAAGCTTTGTGGGTCTTTTTTGCATTGGCTTAGAGTTTTAACTTTATTTGCAGGTGCTTTTTTCTATAAACTTTTGGTTGTTTTTGCAAGTTTTTTGTAAATTTGAAAAATCACAAATCCAATAAATATTTCACATAAGTTTTGCTTTAGTTGTTTTCGATGTTAATTTTTGTAATTTTCTTACGCGTTTTGCTGTATTTTCCCCCGAAATATCTCTCGACAATACCTCACTTTGCAGTTTTTATAATCGATTTTTATTTCACTTTTTTCGGAAACACACACCTTACCCAACTTGTTCGCTTGGTCGTACTGATCGTCACAACTGCGGCGGCAACACATTTGGAGCCGATTTTGGAAGAATGCTTTTTCTTATCTCATGGCCGATAAGACCTTATCAACTGTCTGATTTTTGTGGCTTCTTTTTTACAATGAAGTTTAATATGCTTGGTAAGAAAACGTTGCTAGTTCGCTCTACACAGCTTTTTAGATATTTTGGTGAACGGAGTTTACGCACGAAGAAGCTTAGATATTATTTTATAGAAACTGGCGCAAATATTTAAAATTATTTGAAAATTAATTTAAAGAAAATACTTGAATTAAGTACATTTTTGTAAATATAAAAGTGCTTTAAAAAATCTTAAAAACTCTTTTGCTCTTTCATACTACAAATGTTGAGCTTAATTTGTTTTGTAAGCTTAACCCTTTTCGACATGAAAATAAACCGGTTCTGTATGAATTGTATTCCAATATATTGGACATTGAGACTGAAAGGGTTAAGTCTCAAGTCTCTTAAAAATCTATTTTTCATTATTGAAACAATTTTTCTTAAATTTTTTCTCACCATGTAAATTTTGTTAATTTACTTTCAAACAATTCCATTTTTTATTTAATGTCCTTGGCAACAAATAAATCTAATAAATAAATATTTATTTATTAAATATATATAATAAAAATATTTATTTATTTACTTCCAAGCATATCAATTCCTCCATTTAATGTTTATATAGCAATTCGGTTGCCAACTCAAACCGCGGTCAATGTGTTTTCAGTCGCGCGGCAACATTTTCTATGTAGCTCCATTTTTCAGTCCCCATCTGCCCTTTTATCATTTATCTATTTGCAGCATTACGCATAGCATTCGTTCTGAGATTAGATAGCACACGTTCACCCAGTTCTGCTGTGAGCCATCGCCACCACACACACACACACACACACACACACACATGTAAGCTTTACATTTATTGAGCTTCAAATACTGAGTATTCAAGTATTGACTCACCTGCCTAGGACAAGCGAAATTTTGAGCGCGCTTTACTCTGCCGACAGGTGCTCGATGTTTACACAGATGAGCCAATTGTCAACTTAAAATAAATCGAAATGTTTACTACAAATTAAGTTCATTGGTTTTGCTTTCAATTTCTGAATCATTTTGAGAAACAATGCATAATAAAAATCTTCAAACGCAATCATTCAGTCGTCCAGTAAATAGGAAGCTCGTCAAGCAATATTGAACGATTATTATAATAAAATAATTTTAATTAATATAGTCGAACATAAAAGCCATGCTTTGGTTTAATCTTACCTTCGAGCTCTACGGAAGTGGATTTAAAAACCAAAAATTGATAAGTGTTCAAGTACATTTATTCTGCCTTCAAACTGAGTTTTTCATTTCGATCGTAAGGTTTTTGAAATCAGTTTTGATACATAATATTAAAGTAGTTTTTTATGTATTTTTAACTTTGATATCTGGGTTTGATAAAGATGAAAGTATGTTTCAACTGGATCACAATGTGCAGTCGACTATGTCGACACATTCAACTTCTATGCGAAATTTAGATTAGATAAAAGGAAACAAAAAGATATCTGAATTATTTTTCATTAGGTTGAAAGAAAATAGCTTTTTTATATTGTATTTTTTAATTTTTTTTAAGCATTTTTAAAATTTTATTTATTTTAAATTTTATTCATGAGTATTTTTTTGTATATTTTTTAATTTTAATATATTTTTAATTTATTTTTGGCATTTTGTTTTATTTTTGTATTGTATTTCATTTTCTATTTATTATATTTTTAGAAATTTTTTAAAATTCTATGTAATTAGGTATTATTTTCTAATTAATTTTTTTCAACTTTTTGTAATTAATTATTTATTAATTTGTTGCATTTGGTTTTATTTTTGTAATATCTTTGAATTTGTTTTTGTATTATTGTTTTTAATTTTTTCGTTTTATTGTATTTTTAATAATATATATATTTTTAATTTTTGTTATAATTATTTTAAATTTTTTTTACTACATTATTTATTTTATTTTTTCATGAAAATATTATGACATTTTATAAATTTTTTTAAAAATTCTTTGTAATTTTTTTTTGAATTAATTCTTTATGTTTTTGTATGGAATTATTTATTAATTTATAGCATTTTGTTTTATTTTTGTATTTTCTTTAATTTTTTCGTTTTATTGGATTTTTAAAATAACATAGGTATAAATTTTTTTAATTATTATTTTCTAATTAATTTTTTTATATTTTTGTATTTAATTATTTATTAATTTTTTGCATTTTGTTTTATTTTAGTATGATATTTTCTTCAATTTTTTTTTACTATTTTTTTAATTTTTTCGTTTTATTGGATTTTTAAATATATTTTTTAATTTTGGTAACAATTATTTTTAATTTTTTATTGTATTATTTATTTTATTTTCTCATTAAAGTTTTAATATATATTTATTATATTTTTTAAGAATTTTTTTAAAATTCTTTAGAATTTTTTTTCCAATTAATTCTTTATATGTTTGTATTTAATTATTTATTAATTGTTTGCATTTTGTCTTATTGTTGTATTTTCTTTAATTTTTTTTATTATTTATTTAATTTTTTCGTTTTGATTGTTTAAATATTTTTTTTATTCTTGTTATAATTATTTGTAATTTTTTTATTTATTATTTATTTATTATATTTATTTTATTTTTTGATGACAATTTTATTATATTTTTTAGAATTTTTTTTAAAATTCGTTGTAGTTATTTTTTTCTAATTAGTTCTTTATAGCTTTGTAATTAATTATTTATTAATTTTTCGCATTTTGTTTTATTTTTGTATTTTCTTTAATTTGTTTATTATATATTTAATTTTTTCGTTTTATTGGATTTTTAAAATATATTTTTTAATGTTTGTTTTAATTATTTTTAATTTTTTTATTGTATTATTTATTTAATATTTTTATAAAAATTTTATTTTATTTTATAAATCTTATATTTTTATAAATTATAAATCTTTTTCTGTAAACTTTTGTTATTATTGGAAAGTTTTTTTTTTGGTTGGTTTTTATTTAATTTTTAAATTAATTTTTTGCATTTTGTTTAATTCTTGTATTTTGTACTTTCTTAAATTTTTTTGTATTATTTATTTTATTTGTTCGTTTCATTTGATCTTTTTTATATATTTTTTGAAATTTTTGTAATTATTGTTTTCTTGTAAATTTTTTTTGTTGTTGCATTGTTTATTTATTTTTTTAATGAACATTTTATTTGATTTTTAATTTGATATGATTTATAGTAAAATTTATAGTGAAACAATTTTATTTGGTGAAATACGGTCCGCACTTTCATAAATATCCAAACTACACTCTTTCTAATTGTTTCCTATCATCTATTCAGCATTCTTATTTATTTTTGAATTTTTTTGAATTTTTGTATTTTGCATTTAATTTTTTTTTTTAATCACTTATCCTGTCAAAACTCCAGTCGATTAACGCATCCAACACAAGCCATTAGCCAAGAAGAAAATACGTATTTGCATTCCTGGCAAAGTGAACAGACATTAGAATTGCTTCATTGCTTCTTCGAGCTATTCAAGACTTACTTCTAAATTTATGTTATATATTGTGCGTAATATTTTTGACTTCAGTTCAGATTTTACATGATTTGAGCATTCCTACAGGGTTTTACAGTTATAAACTAAATTATGATTTGTTCACAGCTAAAGAAAGAGCACGTTAAAATAAAATTGTCTGCAGGCTTTTAGGCGCTGGTTAGGTTCCACGACAGTGAAGGCATCAATTGATGTGAGTAAGTCAAGGAAGATATTTGACAGATATTGTATTCCAGTACTAACTGCGAAGTTTTCATTTTTAATTAGAATTAAAAATTAGAGTTAAAACCACACTTCTTATTCCGGTTTGCTGTTTAAGGTACAACCTCATTCATGAAGGGATTTGCAATGTGCGAAGATGGCCTACGAGTGGAAATGCTACTATCTTTCTATTCTAAACTAACCTAACCTAATATTTTGTGCATGAATGAATGCAATATTAATCGATAAAAAGAAATACGTAATTGAAATATTGGCCAAAAAAGGTCATCTAACTTTTTGACACTGAACAAAATTTTAGATAAATTGACATTTCTTTTTATGAGACCAATTTCAACATCACTAATTTCTATATATAAACAACTCTTTAGTCTCTAATTATTATTAACAGCAATGTTTTTTATTTTCAATTTTAGACCACCATCCAACTGTCAATGGGTTCTTCTTCATATCCTTTAGTGCAAAAAACACTCTTTCTAGTCAAAGCTGCCACCCGCTGCCGTTGCCACTGCCAGCGCTTAACCCATGCTGCACCGCTCACTCAATAAGCCAGAAAGCTAAAGCACACAAGTGCAACCCCTCCCGCATTCAAGTGGTTTCTGCCGTTGTGGTCCACTTGAAAAACAAAATAAAATACAAATAAAACAAAATTTAAAAATAAAAACAAATAAATAAATGAAAACGCTGCTTTTAGTGTTAGCAGAAAGCCAACCGCAGCTCACACACACACACACAGCAAAACTGTGTTTATTAGTAAAAAAAAGGAAGTAGCCAACAAAGCGCAACTAACTAAAGTACAAAATAAAGTAAAAACCTTAAAATGTGTAGGGACGTTTTGAGGGTCTGCCACTTTTGCCAGCTTCGTGTATGCTGTATTCTTGTTAATGCCATGCAACGGGCGTTTTTTTTTAAAGGCTTTTTGTGCATCCTTTAGTTTCCGCTCGCCTGCTTCGGTGGCCGTTTGCAAGTGAGCGATTTTTCTATTGCCGCCTGGAGTGGTTTGCTTTACGCTTTTTCGGGTGTGGTCTCTGGCCGTTGCAGCGCGTTGCTGCGTCCATTCGTTGGTTTGGATTTTTGCGGTGCAGAGTTCGGACGCAACTCATTCATGCACCGATTTTACTATATAAATACTTTTAAATTTTAAGATAATATTTGTTAAAATTCATTTTAAATAAATATCAATTAAATATCAATAAAATTACACTTCTTACGAAGTTTAGGGGACTGAGAATAGTTAGTTCCTAGATTGCCGCGAAAGAAGTTGCACAGGTCTGTCTTTTAGATAAACCGCGACAAGTATATAAAGAAAGAAGGCGGAGTGCATTTTATTCCTCTTTCTTGTCCATACAACTTCGACAAAAGTCATAAGAAAGCAAACCCAACCTTCTTAAGTTGGTCCAAGTAACCCACAGTGGCCAGTCCGAATACTAATCATTGGTTCTCATCTGGTCCCTTTTTAGTGAGAAAAGTTCTCTAGAACGACGGAAGCTTAAGCTTAGACAAATTAGACGCGTTATAATTTTCTAGGCGGTTAGACATTGACGTCATCGGGCGTAACAAGTGAGATGTCACCGGTGCTTTTGCAGCAATCGAAAGAGAATCTGCCCAAATGAGTCTGGTGGCAAGAGGAAGTATATGCTGTCTACACGCAGGGACTCGCAGTTGCTAGGGTCTCACGTCGAGGGCAACAGGTACACTTTTGAAGTTGTCAAGGAATTCGTCTACCTTGGCATCGCCACAAGCAGCAGCAATGATGTCAGCCTGGAGAAAAAGCGAAGGATTACTCTTGCCAATAGGTGCTACTACATACGGTCTCGGTAGGCAACTGAGTAGGACTCTATAGGACGCTTATTCTGGCCGTGCTCCTCTATAGACGCTGTCGCGTAACGACTTAGTGGCTCTTGGGGTGTCCGAGAGGAAGATACTTTTCAAAACCTTCGGCCCTGTTCGTATTGGTGAGGACTATCGTATACCAACCAACAACAAGCTGTATGAGCTGTATAAAGACATGGACGTAGCGAAGTGAATCAATATTCATCGGTTACGCTGGCTGAGGAACCCATTCTGAGGCAAATAAAGCGCAGAAAATGGAAATGGATAGGTCATCCGTTAAGAAAACCACCCGACAGCATAACGAGAATGGCACTGGACTGGAACCCGCAAGGGAGTAGAAGTCGCGGTCGACCAAAAAACACCTGGAGAAGGTCGACCCTACGCGAACTAGCCGCTATCAACACCACATGGGACGGCGCGAAAACAAGAGGCCAGAATCGTGTACGATGGAAGAGTCTTGTTGAGGCCCTATGCTCTAGTGAGGAGTGAACAAGGAATAAAAAAACGCTGGCTTAGTCATATCTCCTATATGGACGATGAAGGTTCGACGAAAAAGCTGTTCGACACAGTAGCTGGAGGTCTACGGCTAAAAGGGAGACCGTGTCTGGGTGTCCGGGTGTGAAAGCACCCGGTTGAGGAGGTCCTATCTTCTCTTGGTGTGACCAACTGGAGAAGGCGGGCGCAAAGCAGAGGCGCCTTGAGAGAGCTTTTGCGGCACACTGTAACCCAGTAACGGGTTGTTATGGCCAGTTAAGTACGAAAATTAGCTTGGCTTAGGTTAGTTATGTACTTGTATGGAGATTGTATGAGTACTAAGCTTATGGGTTACCATGGGGTTGCCTTGTCTTTACGTAATTGTTCAGTCGTATGGTGTCAAGCAAGCTTGTCACCTCTATAGTTCCCTGAAATGTCTCAAAAACCAGGTGAATATGAAGCTGCTGTGCAATCTTGTTAAGAGATTTGCTCAAAACAGTCTTTGATGTTATAAGAGTCAGAGCCCTAAGAACGGATACGCTTTCCTAGTGCATTAAGATATCTTATGGCGATATGCCGCATCGGTCTGGAAGATCCTACAGTGACTTTCGTCTAACAAACGGTTATTCTTTTATGAAATTTTTCTATTTATCTTTTAGCGACTTTATTTCAGCAATAACGGCTCTAATTTTATCTTTGGTTATAAAGGACTCCTCTATAATTCCTGCTCTCCTCTAAGAGAGACTATTTCTTTAGGTTCTTTAGAGTTCCAAATGCGAGGATATATAGGATATCATCTTATGATATTAAATATTGAACGAGATGGCAAGAAAGAGGGTCGCCTTGACCAATATCGAAGTAGATAACTCTGTGCTTTCTTCGATCTCAATATAAGAACAATGAAATGACAGTTTGAGTAACAAACATTCTGAATCCTCATGGCTTAGTAGGACCCATTGCGGCATCTGTGGGGGACTATGCCCACCCCCGCCCCCCTGTTCTTGAGGAAAACGGCAGTTCTACTGAGTCGAAACACCGTTCACATCCATTGGAGTCATTACCAGACACTGCGCTATGGAGTCTATGGTCATCAAACGGCGCCTCTTGTCTAATAAAGGCTGCAGAAGCTGTCGAAATGAAGAAGCGGTAGAAACGATACAACACTTTCTGTGCCACTGCCCCGCTTCGTAGGAAAGTCGACTAAGTACCCTGGAGCCAAGAATACTGCCAGGCCTGGCTAGCGCACCGAGGGTCGAATTGCCGAATTTGCTCTCCTTTATTAACCCTTCGTTGCATGATTTAATATCCGTAGAGGAAACAATTTTTTCACCAAAACGACTGAAGAATGAATGGCTGTAAAATGCTGAAGAGAATAGTTTCCAGATCAACGAGAAGTTAACATTACATATATGTAATGTCATGCAGCGAAGGGTTAAGAGGTCGAACTAGTTTACTTAGGATTGAGAGTGTTGGTAAGCTTCAAAGGAGAACAAGAAGAAATGCATAATGGGTGAATTTTTCCTCCAAGTGGAAGAGCGGACAGTGCCGTACACAGTCTTCTCTACATAACCTAACTTAACATAAATAGCTCGCCACAAATAATCACACAAACGAACTAAGCCAAAGCGAGATAATTTACATGCGATTGATTAGAGAATTTTTCAAATTTTCATGCCTTGAAGGTCTGCTCCACCCCTTCCCCATTCAATTGAAATGTGTATTGTAATAGCGTTGTATGCACATTAAAAAAAGGATGAAATATGTGGTATCACAATGGGCCTCTTAGGCCTTCGAGTGTGCCTCTTACAGAAACATAACCTAACCTAACCAAAGAAATTAAAATTTTCCATGAGTAAATTTCTTCCATGTGCAGAAGCAAAAAGTTGAAATAACAATTTATATACATACTCGTTAGATTAAATTATGTTAAATATTCATACATGATATAAATTATTTTCTATTAAGTAATAAAATAAAAAATTGTAAAAAAATGTTGGTGAAAAATAAAAATAAATATTAAAATATTGAAATATTTGGCTGCTTGGTTGCAACCATCCATCCATTCCATTTCCATTCATGCAACACTCATTAATCCATTAACTCCATAATTCATTTGCCACGTACATCATTTAACACACATCCCACACTTTTAATGCTCCTTGTTGGCTCTCAAGTCGCTCCACGTATCGGTGAAACTTTCATTTCCGTCAAGTGCACACAACTTCCTGGCAACGTTGAAACGCATTGCCGTTGGCAGTAAGTGCGAGTATGCTTCGAGCAGCAGCTGAAGAATTCAAAAGAATGCCAAACTTTATAAAAACTTTGGCCAAAAATTGCATGCAATACTTAAGTAAACTGCAGACAATTATAAAGTTTGCTTAATTTTTTTATTTGTAGAGTGATGAAGAAAGTTTAAGATGAGGTAAGGAAAGTATGAGAGGTATTTAAGGATTCACATGTGTAATTATGCAATGATTATCTCATAAGACAAGATTTCATGGGAATTTAATGAAGACATAAGGTTGCCGTTTTGAGTGCAGCTGATAGGGTTTAATGGATTTAAGAAAATTTTAATTATTTATATTTACTCCAGGAAATGCAAATTTTTCAAATTACACACAGAAGATTCTTTCAGAAAATGATGGGACAGTATTGGTTAGTTTATACTAGCTGCCAACAGGGTCTTACGGAGATCCTATTGGGTGCTCTATCGCTTTGAGATGCTTTCAGGAGTGGTTACAGTAATGATCCGTTAGAATGCGAGTATGTTTTACAAATTTCCAAAGAGAGATTGTCTTCGAGATTTGTTTCAGCCCCCAAATGATGTCCAGTCCTAAGCAAGTCAGACAAGTTCTTTTAGATTCCGAAGCAGAAGCATAGTTAATGTTCTAAGCAATGACCCACAAATATTAAAAAAAAAAAATCTGGGTTGCGAATATGGTTTCAAATGGTTTTGGCCTCAAAAATTATGTACAATCCAACCGAAAAGAAATCCTGTATTCGCCACTGATTCCAAGGTTTCCCCTTTTGCATATTTCTTTGCCTTTTCTGCTGTTATCCTCCTTCCTTATACCTTCTTTAGTGTTAAATAAGAAGTCTTAAAATTAACAAAAAAAAATTAAAAGAATATTAAAAAAATATTCCAAAATTAATATTATCATTAAATTTATTTAACAACAATTTGTATGCAAAAATTGTTCAATTAATTTCCCCTTCAAAGACAAACGATTGAATTGGTTTGTTTTCTACCCAAAATAGAAAATCGATAACCCACATTAATGAGTACCATTCGAACCACCCTTAAATTTTGAAACTTACATCTTGTATCATCAAATATTTTTGAGCTTTAATTAATGTCTAAAGGACATACACACACACGAACACGTTCGCACAGCCAAAGCTGATGTGGGTCTGTTCATTGCCTCAAGTAAGAGAAAAATCTACAGCTAACATAACGAAAGTCACGTGTCATATGTTTGCTTAGTTGTCTATTTATGTTTGGTCAGGCTGGGCTATAAGAAATTTTAAAATATGCACAGAAGTTGTATGACTCCTTGGCGATGTGCGTGTGTGTGTGTGTCAAACTTTTTTCTACCTTTTGCCCAAACAAAGCCAGTTGTTTGCATTGTTTATTTTATGTATTTTTTTGTAAGATGTTGTTGTTGTTTTGTTGTTGTTGTTTCTTCAGTATGGTCCTGTCAGGACCATATGCTAATTAAGCAATTAGTCATTGTGGGCGAGACAACTTAATTTCGAGCAGAAATTGTACGCATTCGCATTGCTTTCAGTATGAAATGTGATATTTTTGATGGCGTTGGGCGGCCGGATACGAGTATGTGGGATCGTCGGTGACGAAGACGACAACGACAACGGCTTGCAAGACAATAAACTTGCCTCATGCGTCACTGAAATAAACGTGAGGTAGAGAGCAGAGCGTGTTGTGAACGCTACAGTGGGTCTTTAAGGATTATTTAACCCTTTATTTTATTTTAGTTTATTTTATTTTATTTTATTTTATTTTATTTTATTTTATTTTATTTTATTTTATTTTATTTTATTTTATTTTATTTTATTTTATTTTATTTTACTTTATTTTATTTTATTTTATTTTATTTTATTTTATTTAATATAATATAATTTTATTTTATTTTATTTTATTTTATTTTATTTTATTTTATTTTATTTTATTTTATTTTATTTAATATAATTTTATTTTATTTTATTTTATTTTATTTTATTTTATTTTATTTTATTTTATTTTATTTTATTTTATTTTATTTTACTTTATTTTATTTTATTTTATTTTATTTTATTTTATTTTATTTTATTTTATTTTATTTTATTTTATTTTATTTTATTTTATTTTATTTTATTTTATTTTATTTTATTTTATTTTATTTTATTTTATTTTATTTTACTTCAGTTTATTTTATTTTATTTTATTTTATTTTATTTTATTTTATTTTATTTTATTTTATTTTATTTTATTTTATTTTATTTTATTTTATTTTATTTTACTTTATTTTATTTTATTTTATTTTATTTTATTTTATTTTATTTTATTTTATTTTATTTTATTTTATTTTATTTTATTTTATTTATTTTATTTTATTTATTATATTATATTATATATTATATTATTTTATTTTATTTTATTTTATTTTATTTTATTTTATTTTATTTTATTTTATTTTATTTTATTTTATTTTAATGTTCGAATGAAAAGCCTTTCAGTTAGATTAGGTAAGATTACAAGGTTAAAGAGGTCACGAAAACACCTTTTGTGTTTGAGTTTAAGAATCGTTTGAATACAGATCGAATAAAATATTAGTGTTTTTTGTCAATTTAGTTATATTTCTGGATCTGTATTGGGACCAGTTCCATGCAAGTTATTCATTGTATGGTCCCCCTTCTTGTCCTTGATTTCTAAGTTCGAAGAGGTCCAGACAAAACTGTCATTACTTCATATTTCACTCTTTTTGTCTCTGCATCCTGGTACCCCATGAATAGTATTTCCCACATAGTATTTTAGATTCATACACATTGAAATATTATTTAATTATTTTCATAATTTAAATTCACTTTCTTAGTACACATCAACCTTTCTATAGAACCAATCTACCCGCCTAGCAACAGTAGCGTGCCACAGTTTTGTTGTAGACCTGTCGGCATTAGTCGCATAATAACAGCATTGATTTGTGGTTAAATCCCTTTTTGGGACACTCCCCCAACTCCAACTTCCCCATCGCCAACTCACATGCAGTAGCTGACACGTCTGTCAGGCGTCTGATATGCGGTTCATATGCGTTAATATGTTTATTTTGCACGAATGTGTCCCGCTCCCTGGGGTCGTAAATGTGCGAACGTGCCCAGCGTTGGCGCAGCAGCTCGCAAAAGTCAGCAATATTTTCTTGGACATTTTAGTAAAATGCCTCAACGTTCCTTTTGTTGTTGTTGTTATGCAATTGTAGATCTTATTTTCTGGCTATCTGTGCAATTCGTGTGGGTGAAAGTATGTGATGGCAAGAAAATTCTAAGCAAATCTTCTACAAGCTGACATTCATTTCCTTTCCCAAGTCGCTTGCGGTCGAAATCTGCAACTTTGGCAACTGAAAAGTTTGCGTCAAGCATGTGAAAAGGATACTTGAGTGTTTTGCCATATATCCTTAGATAGTGTTGCCCGTGTGCTGGCATTTCGAGTGCCCTTTCTTGGCTCGGCTGTTTGTGTATTGTTTGCGTGTGTTATGGAATACTCGAGTTGGTCAGGTGTGTGGTTTGGGGGCCACGTTTGATATCTGCTTGAGGACATCTACAGCTGCTGGGTAACCTTATGGAATGTGATTATTTGTGGGTTTTGCATAGTCTCCAAATAAATTGTTTATTTGCTAGTGGTTTTAATTTAATTTAATGTCAAATGAGAAGTTTCTGTAAAAAGAAATACAAAAGTGAGGAGAAAATAAGGAATGCTTAGGAATGTGATGACTACGGCACTTATTCCCTTTTATTGCGCAGTATTTGAAAGTTGCTATATGACATCAAAAAATCGAAGGAGTTAAAAGATATTGAAATGAGGTTGAAAGAGATGACTTGAGAGTGAATTTTTAATCTCGAAATGTCAAACGAAATATCTCCTTTTAACTGCATTTTCTATTTTGAACTTTCAGGATCAAAATACATATGTCAGGTGAGGAAAAATACATGTTTTAAATCTTAGTCTGTAGATTCAAAAATCTAAAGTTTATTCTAATTTGTTGCTGAAAGTTTCAATATTTCCTCTTTCATTTCATACCCAGAAATTTTAAAATAGAATAAATTTTAGATGTATGAATCCACAGATTGAGATCCAAAACATTTATGTTTTCCATACCTGTCATATTTTGGTCCTGAAAGTTCAAAATAGAAAATTTAGTAAAAAGAAGACAATTTGCCTCTTTCATTTGATATCCATATCTTCATCATTGCACAACCGCAAATATTTAAAAAAATATTTGAAATGTGTATGTCCTTAAAATTTTAAAGTCCTTTAGGAAGATTTTTGGGTCAGAAAATGAAAAACTTACTATGCCAGTATACTATAAATGACCTCTAGTTTTACGTCTATATCAACATTTGGATGGATCTGGGCAAATAAAAAAAAATTGTTTCGCACGGTGTAATAAATGAAAAGTTGGTGTTTTCACTCCGTGCATCATAACTTTGTCATTTTTCCTTTAATTCTATTGATGTTAGGCTTAATATTTGCTCAGATAATATATCTTTCATCTTAGATTTTAAAACCAGAGGAGATAATTTATTTTATATATAAAAAAACTTAAAAAATTTATGATTTTTTAAATTGGTCGAAAAATTCACTTTTTTGCAACTTTCACCATCAGTAACTTCCCCAAATCTCATCTGATTTCTTTTAATCATTTCGTTTAGGCAATCTGTATATCACTGGAAAGGTTAACCCTTTCCGGTCAATTTCCACATTTCTTGAGATACAATTTCTTCCTTCAAAATATTGACTCTTATTGAACATTTTAGCAATAAAATACAAACAAATTTCAAACAAATCATTTTGCTTGAGAATTACAGCATCATCAATTGTTTACAATGTATCGTACAATGGTCCGCAAAAGAGTAAAAATTTATGAATTTTTGGTTTCGGTTTTTTAAGTTTTCATTCATTCATTTCATTCATTGGTTTTTTTGATAAAAAACATAAATTATAACAACAAAAAATCAAAACGTGATTTTATTTTTATCGAAAGTTATATAAATTTTATATATAAACAATTGATTCACATTTATTCGGCCTTATATAACCGTTGTTGTTGTTGTAAAGCCCTTTTCCTCTCAATAAAACACAGAATAAATTAAAATTCATACAGTTTTACAGAAAGATACTGAATAAAGCCGATTCTTATTATCGTAGTGGGAGTGGCAAGTACGCATGTCTAACCATACATAACCTGTGTCTGCCCAATAAAACACAAAATCGTCTAGTAATTCTTATTTTTAATCGAAAATTGCCGAATAGTACGAATTTTATTAGCCACGTGGTTTACAGATGGGCGTGGCAGGCATACAAACACAAAAAATCTGTACCAAACCTATAACTTTAAAAAAGTGCAAACATAACTTGCAACCTTATGTATATATCGTAACAGACGTATGTTACCTTACAGACATTGTGTTGAACAGGAATTCAATTAACGAGCAAACCACAAATGGTCGAACACAATGGGGCAACGATGCTCCAAGCTCTTCTTTCCAGCTTACTCGGAAAGGAAATCTAAGTACCTAATTGACCTAAGCAGAAAGGAGCTCAGGGTCATGACGGGGATGCTAAGTGGACACTGTCTGCTAAACATGCATAGAGCGCGTCTGGGACTAACGGACAGTGAACTATGCAGATTTTGTATGGAAGAGGAAGAGACTTCTGTACATATCATAACCGAATGCCCTGCCCTAATACGCGCAAGAAAGCGAATATTAGGGAAGGAGATAATACAGACGACAGATTTGTCTAAAATGAATCTAAGGAAACTAAAGGAGTTCCTAGATAACATTGGAGGACACGAACTCCTCCAGTAACGTAGAGGCACATGACACAATAGTTCATCACTTGGACGCAGTGTCTCGGGCAGATGTTGTCCGAATCCCGGATCTAATCTAATCTAAAGCCTCAAACATAGAAAATAGATTTGACTGTTTAAAATTGGGGTCAAAGTGGCTCATTACAGTAAAGAGGAGTAACTGGTATGGAACTTTTACTTTTAAGTGGCAATACTCGTACTACCGTTTATTGGTCTTGGTAAAATTATATATATAAGAAAAATTGAATCAGCTTCTACTCAATAAAGAAATGAACTTCCCATCTACAAACTTGTGTCTAAATAATGATAAATTTTCCACCTCGCTATTTCCCTACCACTGCCCGGTTTATGATCATCTTTTATAACTGAAATGTCTGTCCAATTCAATTGACAATATTGCCCGCTATAAATCTATTATATAACAATTAAAATATTATTACACTTCAGTTGAGTGACACGCAACATTTTTTTGTACCAACGCACCAATAAATATACAAATTCAGACAATTACAAGAAAACAGTAAAGAACAAATTTCATAAAAAAGTCTTCACACGAAATGTACATAAATTAATCAAAAAAGTGTCAGCATAACACATGCAAACACGCGTTCGCTCATTTTGGACGCGGCAGACAAAATAAATTGACAATTGACCCTTTCGTTAATTAAAACTGGTGAGTTAAAGGACACACAACAACACACATACAGTGCAACAAAATGTGTGTGAGGGAAGATACAAAAAATGTATTCTAAAAATTGTGACAGAAAAAAAATATTTGGGTTTATGAACTGGCCAACAAATGCTGTAAACGGTAATGTGAGCGATTAGTTAAACAATGGTTTATTAGTACAGACAGCGTGGCTGCACGAAAGGACACATTCAATACGAATGAAAAAAATGAAGGAAGAAAGGACACAAAGGAAAAATTATCATAGCTTAAGCCTGGGCAATGTTGGATAGCCACAAATATTGGTAGATGAAAGCAGAAACTTTTGGCCATAGCCGAGTTGAAAGGGTTGCCAGTGTCTAATAGCGCAGCATGTAAACAAAGAACCGAAACAAAAACACTGTAGCCAATTTATGGCGCAACGGGAGGCAGCACCAAAAATGTGTCCAACAACAACAGCAGATAAACAACCATAATGACAACAGTCAGTCGAGCGCTCGACATGCGTCCAACGCCCCGTGTGCAGGCAATCAACAATCACATGTAACAAATATCGATACGAAGGGCAGCATAGTTGCTTTCAACACGAGCCGCAGGATATGACAGCAATGTGCAGTATATAAAAAAAAAAAAATTGTGAGGAGTAAAGGAGTAAATTCAAATGTCGGCGTGTTATTATTTTTCATAAATTATTAATAGTGGCACACAAATTTAAATGCTGTTCATTAGCACTTGGCGAGCGGTCGATGCGTTAGACAGCCAGTCTAATGTGCCACTAAACCACACACACAGAGATCCATATACACAGACACATGCACACATACTCGTACATTGGTGTAAACCGCTACATAACGCTTCCTAGAGGCGTTCACTGCCACTTGAATGGGCGAAACGTGTATGTCCTTTAGTGTCCTTTGCATGGCTGCTAATTGATAATGTACGCTTGCGTTTGTTGTATTTTGTGTTTGTTGCGAGTGTGGCAGTTTGCTCTTGAAGAGGTTATATAATATTAATTTACATATGACACGCAGCGCACTTTGGGGCCGTTAATTTTTGTTGGTCTTTGTCCTTGGCTATTGATATCGTTGTGTGTACACAGAAAGCCGAATGTCGTATGCGTAATATTTGGGCATTTATCAATTGGCACGCAAAGGCGTTGCTGTTTTATTACAGTTGTGTGTAGAAAAAATGGATTAGAAATGGTTACGACTTTTTTAAAAGTATGGGGAATTGTTTAAGAAAATAGGAAAAATAATTTCTTACTTTTTAAAGAAATTCAATTCTTCAAAAAATTAATACCGACTCCAGCTAACGATTCAATACTAAAGTATCGTTTCAAATGGTATTCGGCTCAAAAGTTGTACGCAAACCTCCCCCTCGATCCCAAAACTGAAATCCTGTGTGCTCCACTGTAAACAAATATGATGTTCAATTCACTGTAGGCACCACAGTTGTTTTCTCTCTGACATCAGGATTTTTTTTGAAAGGACTTTGAAATTTCAAGGACATGTTTATTTCAAAAAATTATTTTTAAAACTGAGCGCATTGTAGAATAACAATATGGGTATCAAATAAAAGGGAAAAATCCTTAGAATCTTAGAAAATTTAATGTTTTGGCGCAAAAGGACGAAGAGGTATTGAAAATGTCCTTTTAAAACTTTATCCTTGAATATCCTTGCAAATTTCCAATAATTTTTTTGAAAAAAATATACCTTAAGGACTAATATGTACACTACTACATCCTTGAATTTCGTCCTTCTAACTTTATTAGTTTAATATAAAAATTTAATACTGTTGTTATTAGCAAAAGGTTGTTCTATTACTTATTTCTCTGGGGGTTTCCGGCACCACAAATACAACAGTTTTCCTTGTTTATGTACACAGACAAGTGAAAAACACATATTTCCGTCCGTCTTTCTGATATTTTTATAATTTTATAATTTTTTTGTAGGTAATATTTGTTATTTGATCCACCTGGGAGGATGGGAGTGTCCTTTCAAGGAAAGTCTAACGCCAGAACGATCCTCGTCTCGATCCAATCCAAGCTGATAGACAGCATCCTCCTGACCCTCTTGGATGGCTATTCGACACCCGCTGAATAGTGAACTAATAAGTGCAGCAAGTCCTTTCCAAAAGACATTAAACTTGGGTTGTAAGCAGGGTTTTTGTTTTGCTCGCTAATGAAAGCGCAAAAAAGCCTCGGAAGCATCCTACTACGCTGGGGATATTCGGTAGGTTGTGACCCGGTCAGTGGCGGCTTAAGGTGCTCCGGGGCCCGGGGCGGCGACGGCTGAGGGGCCCCCACAAACGTAGAATAAGTTTGCGTACAAAACTAATAACTGGAATTTCCGGTTATGCTTTTTAATTTTTTTTTTGAAAATTTGTATTCCATTGAACAGTAAAGGGACAAATTATTTTGCGAATAGAATCCCAGAGAAAAAATGAAAAATGGATAAAAGGATAATCTTACTAAATCTCTCCAAATTTGATAAAAACTTTCGTGAAATTAGGAAAACTTTTGGGAGAGCAAACTCGTCATTTCAGAAACCATCTTAAAACTCAGAAAAAAAACAGAAAATCTTGCTTCGTTACTACGATTTGGCCATTATTTTAAGCAACCCGAGCAGGAGGATTAGATTGTTTTGCGATCAGTCCATCATTACACTACTCGACAAAAAATGGGCCAATCGCGTGCATAGATAAAGTGTTCTCTAGACTAACTTTGGCCGCTGAACACAAAACTGAAAATAAAAAAATTTTTTTAAGAAGCGTTTTCAAAAAATCTTCGAAAAACGAGTTTTTTCCTGTTGTTTCAGTTATGAGCACATATCTCCTGAAAGAATTATCTGATTAACACGAGCTGTCCGTCGTTCAAGAAGAAGATAATACTTAGCCTTTTAAGTGATATATAGATTGTTCGAAGCAGATGAGATTTGGAAATGCAATGATGGAAATATGGGTATCAAATGAAAGACATCCTTTTAACTAAATTTTCAATTTTGAAGTTTCAGGACCAAAATATGTCAGGTATGGAAAACATACATGATTTTGATTTCAGTCTGTAGATTCATACATCTAAATTTTATTCTATTTCAAAGTTCCAGTCTAGAAAACACTCCTATTTTTAGGTGCCTCGAGGATTGCCTCTGCAATCTTCGAGGGAAAATTTTTTGAAAATTTGCAAACAATTGTTATTTAGAAAGGATGTTTTTTGCTTTTATTGAACTGAATTTGTTATTGCAATTTCAAAGTCAATTGTCGATACTGTGTCTCTTTCAATTGATAAAAGTGACAAACAACCTTTCAACAACCATTGTGGAGCGCAAATAGTTTTTTACAAGTTTCAGTTTTGAGAAACTTTAAATTTAAGCTTCTCTCGGGGGCCCCCCACAGCCCGGGGCCCGGGGCGGTCCGCCCCTCCGCCCCCCCCGTTAAGCCGCTACTGGACCCGGTAACGGGTTGTTATAACCAGTTAATCCTTTTGCTACATATCAACAACAATCCATACTAATTTTTCTAATTTGTATTACCGGAACCTGGTTTTTATAACTAAACTAAACATAACTAAAAATCGGCAATTTATTCAATTATTTCTGCTAAAATCATGTAAAAAAATTTATCTAAATTGAAGTAAATAAAAATGTGTCTTATTTTCTCTGCCTCTTCTTTCTTTACTATGCAACGATATAACATTCAAGAAACGTGTATACTTCTCATCTTTAAATTTAAATATTCAGTTTATTAATTTCGTATTATTTCTAAAACCTCAAACTTTTCTAAGGACCAACAAAAAATATATTCCTGAATCTATAGAGGGTTCAGAAGTCCACAAAGCAGCATGTTGTCATATGGCAAAAAAATTGCGAAAGGAATAAGAAAGTATCTACAATCAGTATTTCAACTCAAAATGGAACTGTTTGTGTCTCGACTAGGACAAACATCAGCTAGGTAAGGTTACCGACTTCCTCAGTCGATATTACAGACCCATGAAACACAAGTCTACTTTTGAACCATAGGCACTGTATGTAGGTTCTGTGGAGGAGCAAAGGAAACACTGAAACACTGAAAGATAACATTTGAGCCAGTACTATCTGGAAATCAGGGACACCAAACACCTAAACCCACAAGAAATCCTAATTCTCATTAGGGTAGAGGACCCAGGAAATGTCTTTGAATACCAAGTAAGGAGCACAGAAGTTCAATATTGATCGCAATGCATAATGCCCTCACTGAAACATATCTAATCTAATCCATCCACAATCCATATATGAAAACCTCCCAATTTTTAATTGTCAAGCATCATTGCACTGATGAAATTTAAAATCAAAGTTCTTGTTCTTACTTATACATTCACATATTTACATCAGCTGCTGTCCATTTGAACCATTTTCAAATATCTTTTTCATCATGTGCGCCAATACGTTTGGGATCACCTATCCAACTGCCACTTAAAAGGAGTGTCAATAAAAACTATAAAACACACTCACACACACACACAAGCATCATTTTACTACCAAAAAGCCGGCACTAAAGTGTAACCGAAATCCTTTTCGCAATCAAATTAAAAGCTAAAACATTACATCCGCACATAAATAGGAAGACATGATTCCACTACACACACACACACACACACAGGGAACTTTAAATTGTTGGTCAAAAGTTTTAATGAAATCAATAAATGACTTTTCAACTTGTGCAAGTTAAATCAAAACTAACAACAACAACAAAAACATATAACATTACCAATACATACACACACACACACTTGAATATAACAAAATACCCAGAAGGAAATTTGAAAATAATTAGTCGGAATCTGAGGCCGATGCAAGTTTTTCGCATCTAAATACAATAAGAAATTCGGGGAAAATTTTTGAAAAAACTTTGTGTTCAAATTATTTAAGCCAGATGCGAGTCAGTTCCTCTCGAAGAAATTTGCTTGGTTATAAATTTGCTTAGATATAAATTTAACATAACTGTGAGGGTTCAAAGTTAGAAAGGAAGAGGACAAAGGTCCTTTCTGAAATAGAAATAAGTAGGTAGCCATTAGCTATCAATAGTGCTTACCTACTAATATTTTCAGCTAGAGTAGTCACCATGAAAAAGGAGTGAAATCAATTCACTCTGTTCATTGTCGATGTTCACTTTTTCAGTAAAAACGATTTAATTATTTGGGATCGCGCTTCCTCACAAACCTAACAGATAAAATTTACCTAACAAACAATAAGGACAATGCTTTAACTACTGACAGTAACTCCGATTAGAGGGACTCGAATCTGGAGATTACGGACTAGCAGAGCCGACCCCAAGCGAAATGGGAAAAAAGCACGGAAGAAGAAGAAGAAGAAGAGGGACACCTCATGGAACTCTCAAAGGATTCTCATAATGGATAATAATGCCTCCGAGTGCTAATCCGAGCTTCTTCTTCACAGTCTTCGAACCTAACCTTACTTTCTTCAGGTATAGATATTAGATACTAGCAGGAACCGGCGGCTTTGAATTTTATGATTAATGATTCCATTACAATTTATGATTTCATTAAAATACTCTTTACTCATTTCAAACTATATACTATCTAACGGTAAATTATTTTTATTCACACTTCCAAACTAATTAATTAATTACCAAACAATTTTCCTCGTCTAAACATATATTGAATTGAATTTTTTCTGATTTTGAGTGCTTTTTTCAAGTTTGAATTAAATGGGTCCAATAAATCATTTTTCTCTTAACTTTTTGTTGACCCCATTAGATTTTGATGAAAAAATGAAGACATGAATTAAATGAAATGAATTTATTCTCATTTGAAGTACTTTAACCAAGTTTAAAGTCAATTGGGTTTTTTATTTCATTTTTCCATATAATAATAATAATTAATGAATTATTTCTTTTAAAAAGCTAATTTCCATTTATTATTTTTTAATTGTAAAATGTCAATATTTCCTAAAAAAAATGATAGGTTCAATTTGGGCGTCTTTGATACTAAACCAACATTGATTCTCTAGTTGATTCTCTAACCTAGCGAAAGATATTGTTGGCAATTTTTAAGAATTTTTTTATAGAAAATCTAAACGTTTTATTTATTTTATTTTTTATAGTATCTTTATGCAATATTTGAGTTTTGAAAAATTAACAAAAGAATAATTTTAATACAAAATTCGCGTTTTGATCGAAACATAGTTGAAAAAAATAGATTTTTTAGTGCATATTTGGTGTGACCATATGGTCAAGCTAGGTGCTACAGGGTTAACTAAAAAAGTTAATTATAAATAGAAAAAAAAAAAAATAAAAGAACATTAAACAAAGATTGTGACTATTTGAAACTTGTTTTTTGATTTCCATCTTTTATGTCAACTTACCTGATTTTTTTAATTACAAGGTTGAACCATCAAGCCTTTTTGGGGCTGGATGCCACTTTATATGTAAGAAATATCACTAATTTTTAGTTCTTCGTTGACGATTTTGGCCGTCCGATCTCAGCCGTGGTTACAGGAATACATTTTTTTCACAACCACAGCCACAACCAAGGCTGCCACTTTCCTCTTTCTTTGTGTACCAAAAAATGGAGGAAAATCCAAAACTATGTACCAAAAATTGTGTCTAGAATAAAAAAACAAATTAGAAAATGAGATAATTTTTGTCTTTTATTAAAATATGTTAATATTTTTGTGTTTAATTTGAAATAATATAATAAAATACAATACAATTTAACAAAACTAGAACAATCCACTTAGAGATAATTTCACAGAATAAAAATAAAACAAAATTGTGGAAATCAACTCACAATTTTACTTTACGTAAGATAGTAAAAACAGGTACTAAGTCTGAACGTTAAGGACCAATGTACTAAATCGAAAAAATTTACCAAATTTAGTAAAAGAAAGAAAGAAAAAGACAGATAGAAAAAGAATTCCGGCTTATTAGGGTTAACTAACAAAAAAAATAGACCACAGCAAGTCTCTGTTAAATTTTAGCAAAATTTTCTAACACCACTGATGAGTCTCTTTGATGAAATATCGATTGGATGTGTTCTATTGATTTTTCCTACAGGGCTAGCAACATTTTATATTTTCCTGAACCACAATCACACATTCCTACATCAATAAAGTTTGCCCCAAAAATGCCTACAAAGAAATATTTTGGTAAATTTGTAAAATATTTGTTTGTTCGACGGTGCCATCTTCTGTGGTTGTTGTTGTTGTTGTTGTATGTGCAGCGTGAACATTGTTAAATAACATGGAAAAACATTTATCAACTCGTTGAATAATTAAAAACTATCAATACAACAGAGAGAGTTCCAGAAGTTACACACACATACAACAATTGTTGTAAAATATCTAATGTAAGGTGGCACTAGAAGGAATCAAGGAATTTGAGGCACCAGCACACTGACCTCAGATCAGTTGAAGCTCTAATTTAATTCAATTAAATTAAAACATTTTCTACTCAATTTTTCAGTACAAATATTTAAAGCTCATCCATTTTTTTAAGTTTATCATCGTCCAGCTGAATTGGTTGCATGCCATGGCAATGTCAACAGACCGTTGCAATGCTTCGTCGACCGCAGTTACAGTAACGCTTCGTTAAAGTAAACTGCAATCACACGTCGATTAAGATTAAGACAGCACCCCATGGCGATGATTGTTGTTGTTGTTGTTGTTGACAATGGCACAAGCGGCAACACTTTGTCTATTCGTGTCTGAAGCTCGCTTGCTGACTGTCTGTGTGTGTCTGTCCGTTTGGTTTTTCAGCACTTTGTGCCATGCACAGCGAGTAAACAATTTTGGCATAATAAGCAAAAGTTTGGATAAAAAATACGATGCACTTTATCTGCAAGTGGAGAGCGTTTGACAGAGCTGACGTTGGCGTTGGTGTTGGCGTTGTTGCAAACCAAAAGCAACATGAATTTTTCATGACACCAAAGCAACAATATTTGCGCTTGTTGCATGCAGCAAGGATACCCAATACCGAGTGGCAACAACAACAACGGTTGCAATGAGGCAGCAGTTCAGTTGCTGTGCTCGAGTGTCATACGACAGCGGCAGCAATTGTTCGGAGGCAACAATTGCGACTGAAGTGCGCTGCTGCAGTTGATGCTGAGACAAGCACAACACACACACACACACTGCACTCATGCTTGTTTGCATGTGTATGTGTGTGTGTGTGTAGTAGGGCAACGTTGACAAGTGGCTGCCAGTAATGCAAAAGCATAAAGAAGCACGCAGTGTTTTTGAGGTTATGTGCCACATGAATAATAAACGCATAACTGTGCTACGTGCCGAAGACACCTCAGCCAGCGGAAGCATTAAACTTGCACTAATGCGACTAGCCGCATCGAATGAGCGCTCCATCGAAGGTTATATCTTCCAGCAGGGTTGCCATGAGGTTGTTCTGTTGAAAGTGTGAGCGGTTGGGGGGGGGGACACATAAATCAACATTTTACCACGCCAATTAACATTACAAATCGCATGTGAGTCAATGATTAATTATTCCAACATCGGACACTTGGTCCTGTTTCGCATAGCTGAAAGCATTGGACGCGCTCGAAGCAATGTGAGAAGGGTTGCCGAAAAGCAATTTCCGTATGTTAATATGTGCGCCGTTGAATTCAATTTTGAGGCGCAAAACTTTTTGGCACACACTCAGCCCACACGCGCCCCAAATGCGGTTTGGCCTTTGGTTCAAGCAAGCATTTCTACTTAAGTGCCAGCAAGCGACAGGCGGTACGTGCGCCTTGACCAGCGTCCACTTAAGGCAACAAACACTCCTCACACACATACCAACACATGTACAACCTTTTTCCAACTCCGCCACTCCACCCCCGCCCCCCCACCACACCGCACACATTAGTTTTGCGCACATGTTGGCTAAATGGTTTTCTTTGGCCCATATCTGTGGCGCTCGCCTTACAAATGTGTATGTGTGTGTGTGTATGTGTTAGTGTGTGGTCAGTTGTGCTTTGAGCAGGGTTTTGTGTTTCTTATCAAAATTGCTAGCATTAATTTTGACTTGGTCAACACTTAATTAATCACGCCCCAGCAAATGTTGCTGCCGCCACCGCCTGCAAAATCCTTGTGTCCCGTTAGCGAATGTATTTGTTGTTGGCCCGGGGTGTACGAGTAATGTGTGAAAAAGGTTCACTTGACCAACTTGACAGCTGATGTATGCGGTCGAGCAACGCATAAATGTGTGATAACTAGTTTCGGTTTTAGTTTTCGTTGAAAAATGTCAAAATGTCATGGACAACACAAAAACAACAACAACACATAAGCCATATTGGGTCGACATGTAAAATAGATTCGAATGTATGGTCGGGGTTGTAGTATTGATGAGAGAGCCTAAGATTCATTAAAGTTTTCCTCGAAATATTTTAAAGTGAACATAATTTCGAATAGAAGGAATAGTCTACATGGAGATTTAAAGAAGACTGGTGTTTAGTATTGGCAAGTTAAAGGTCTGAGTCAGAGTCACAGTGTCTATAAATGTAGTGAAAAGTATCGTTTGAAGAGGTTTTCCTTTTGCGCCTAAAAAGGGGTACAAAAAAGTACTGAAATATGATTGGTTGTCAATGAAAAATGTAGTACTTTTTCCAGTGTTGCCAGATCAGGAGATTTTCTATTAGATTTAGGGGATTCTTGGCCTTTAAGGAGAATTTTTAAGAGGAAGAATTGTTTAGGAGAGAGTTTAAGAGATTTATTTTTATGTTAGGGGATTTTTCTGATCCTTAGTACATTTTTGAGAGATTTTTGAATAGCAAAGTATGTATTGGGAACACTGGCAACAAAACATATTTTGGCAACTATTTTAATAGTCAAAGCATCCTATTGTGTTAAAAATTTTTAAGCTTACAAAATGTAAGCTCGTTCTATCTCGTTCTAACTTATTTCTGTTACAATGAAATCCCACCAAAAATTTCACTTTTTATTGAATTCATTTCTAATATGGGTTTTTTTTGTTGTTAAACTGAAAATGAAAAAAAGGCTGCATTAAAAGAAATTATGTGTATATATTTTTATTTTTTCATGAAAAGTTTTATTCCTTTAAAATGACGCAAATTATAAAACAATTTTAGGAGATTTTTTAACTTTTGGCAGTAAAGTTCGGTATTTTTTTAAGATTTAGGAGAAAGGCATTTCAGGTATCTGGCAACACTGACTTTTTCATTCATAACTCTTAGGATGGGTTTAACAGGCAGGGAAAGTTGCAAAATGTGCTAGGAAAAGAAGGCTTTAAAAATACTTATCAGACACTCTCAAGACAACGCTTAGGAATCTAAATCTAATAAAATAAAATAAAATACTTACTTACTTACTTAACTGGCCATAACAACCCGTTATCGGGTTACGGCCTGCCGCAAAACTTCTCTCCAGGCGCCTCTGCTTTGCGCGCGCCTTCTCCAGTTGGTCACACCAAGTGATGACAGGGCCTCTTCAACTTGGTCCTTCCACCGGAGACACGGCCTCCCTCTTCGCCGTCGACCTCCAACCATCGCATCGAACACCTTTTTCGCCGGAGCTTCGTCGTCCATACGGCAGACATGACCGAGCCAGCGTAGCCGCTGGATGTTAATTCGCTGCGCTACGTCCATGTCCATATACAGCTCATACAGCTCGTTATTGGTTCGTATACGATAGTCGTCACCAACACGTACAGGGCCGAAGATTTTGCGAAGTACCTTCCTCTCGAACACTCCAAGGGCCGCTATGTCGTTTCGTGTCATTGTCCATGCTTCAGCGCCATAGAGAAGCACGGGCAAGATAAGCGTCCTATAGAGCGCAAGTTTTGTCGGTCGAGAGAGGTCTCTACTTCTCAATTGCCTACCGAGACCGTAGTAGCACCTGTTGGCAAGAGTAATCCTTCGCTTTATCTCCAGGCTGACATCATTGCTGCTGTTGATGGCGGTGCCAAGGTAGACGAATTCCTTGACAACTTCAAAGGTATACCTGTCGGCCTCGACGGGAGACCCTAGCCGCTGCGAGTCCCTGCGTGTAGACAGCATATACTTCGTCTTGCCCTCATTTACCACCAGACCCATTTTGGCAGATTCTCTTTCGATAGCCGCAAAGGCAGCGGTGACATCTCGCTTGTTACGCCCGATGACATCAATGTCATCAGCGTAGGCAAGGAGCTGGACACTTTTGTTGAAAATTGTGCCATTACGATGTACACCGGCCTTGCGCAGAACACTCTCCATGGTGAAGTTGAAGAGGTCGCAGGACAAAGGATCGCCCTGTCTGAATCCTCGAACGGTATCAAAGGGGTCGGAGAGGTCACTTCCAACCTTGACGGAGCTGCGCGTTTTGCTCAACGTCGCTCTGCAAAGTCTAACGAGCTTTGCAGGGATACCAAGTTCAGACAATGCGGCATATAGGCGATCCCTTATCGGGCTATCGAATGCTGCCTTGTAATCGATGAAGAGATGGTGTGTATCGATTTGGTTCTCATGGGTCTTCTCCAGGATTTGGCGTAGAGTGAATATCTGGTCGATGGTGGACTTACCAGGTCTAAAGCCGCACTGATAAGGTCCAATCAGCGCCTTGGCGAGTGGCTTTAATCTTTCACATAGTACGCTCGTCAGGACCTTGTATGCAATGGGAAGTAGGCTGATACCCCTGTAGTTGGCGCATATTGTTGGGTCGCCTTTCTTCAGCACAGGACAAAGGGCACTGAGGTTCCAATCGTTGGGCATTCGTTCCTCCAGCCATATTTTGCAAATGAGCTGATGCATGCACCCAATCAGCTCACCGCCGCCGGCCTTGAACAATTCAGCTGGTAGCCCATCCGGCCCTGCAGCTTTGTTGTTCTTGAGTCGCTGGATAGCGACCCGGACCTCGTCATGGCTGGGCGATGGCACATCCACACCGTCGTCGTCGATTGGTGCCATCTGGACATCTTCACCACTGGCGGTATTGTTCCTTTCGTCGCCTGCGAGCAGCTTGGTGAAGTGCTCCTTCCACAACCTCAGCACACCCTGCGCATCCGTAACCAGATCCCCGTTTTCGTCTCTGCAAGAAGATGCCCCGGTCTTAAATCCTTCCGTGAGACGCTTAACTTTTTGGAAGAATTTTCGGGCGTCATTCCTGCTCCTGCACTCCTCGATTTCCTCACGCTCGCGCCTTTCTTGCTCCCGTTTCTTGCGTCTAAAAAGGCACCTCTCTTTCTTCCTCTCCTCCCGGTATTTTTCTGTCATGGCTCGCGTGGCGGCCGACTGCAGGGTCTTCTTGTAGGCAGCATTCTTCACTGCAGTGGCTGCGCGACACTCTTCATCGTACCATTGGTTTTTTGGTAATAAAATAAAATAAAATGAAAAAAATAAAGTAAAATAAAAAACTACAATAAATAAAATAAGTAAAATAATTGAAAAATAAAATAAATATAAAAATAAAATAATATAAAATAAAATAAAATAAAATAAAATAAAATAAAATAAAATAATATAAAATAAAATAAAATAGAATAAAAAATACAATAAACAAAATAAGTAAAATAATAGAATAAATAAAATAAATATAAAAATAAAATAAAATAAAAAAAAATAAAATAAAATAACATAAATAAAATAAAATAGAATAAAAAATACAATAAATAAAATAAGTAAAATAATAGAATAAATAATATAAATACAAAAATAAAATAAAATAAAAATAACATAAATAAAATCAGTAAAACAAATAAATTAATTGAATAAAAAAAGTAATAAAATTAATCAAATAAAATAATATAAAGATAAAATAAAATACAAAAATAAATAAAATAAGAAAATAAATAAAATAAATAAAGTAAGTAAGATAAATAAAATAAATACAATAATATAAAATAGAATAAAATAAAATAAAATGAAATTAAATTAAATAAACTAAAAGAAATAAATAAAATAAGTAAAATAAATAAAATTAAAAAATTAAACAAATAAAATAAAAAATAAATAAATAAAATAAAGAAACAAAATAAATAACATAAAATCAAATAAAATAAATACAATAAATAAAATAAATAAAATAGGAAATAAAAATAAAATAAACAAAATAAAATATAAAATAATATAAAAAATGAAATTAAATAATATAAAATAAAAGAAAAAAAGAAATTAAATAACATAGGTAAAATAAAATAAAACAAAAATAAAATTAAATTAAATTAAAAAAATAAATAAAATAAAGTGTGACGTCTAAAGTGACAGTGTAACATATGTTGAAAGGGATCTAGTTCTTTTTCTTTCTTTGTTGCATTTGGAATCTAAAGCTACTTAAGCAGAAGTATCTATTATACAGCAAGTTTTTTTACCATACTGTCAGCTTTTTGTTGCCTTTGCTAAGAAACCGAACTATTGAATGGTTTGCCCGTCTCGCGTATCCATCAGCAAGAGAGCTGCTTTGCCCACAGCAGCGACCAGACATTCCGGAAGAGAAGGAGGAGAAGTTCCAATTTAAAAATTTCCAAACCAAAGTTCGAAGTGTATTGTTTTTATTGCACACTCGAATCGCGCACATGTGCTGGCAGTCGCGCCTAGAAGCGCACTTTGTTCATCACACAACAATAGTTTCCGCGAAACGTATTTGGAATGCGCGACAACGCCCTCTAATTTAAATTCTATTTACACGCAGCGATATTCATTCGCGAAGCAAACAAACTGTCAGCATCCTGGCGGCTTTGTTCGGTGCTCAACAAAAACTATTTAAAAAAAGGAAAAATCTAAAAACCAAAAATAGATGCTTTGATGTCGAAGCAGCGCATAGCGCAGACTTTCGCTTTTTTCTTTCAGCAGCGTTTTTGTTTTTGTTTGTTGATATCCTTTGCCAGCACAACCCTTTCGCTGCGGTGCGTGTCTCATTTCCTTTGCCTGGTTTGTATGCGTGTTGTGGTCGACAGACTGGGGAACAGTTGGACGCAGCGCCCTGAGCACACATGTTGGATCAGCTGTCGGTTGTGCTGTGTGCGTGTGTGTGTGTGCGCGCACGATCGCAGCTATAATCGCCCAGACCGAGAAGCGTGCTTATTAAATATTTAAATTTGTGCTCACTGATCCTTAATGTGTGCGCTTACCTTCTTCACTTTCACTGGGCCTAACAGCTGTTCACGTGGTTGTGCATCATTTCATTGAACAAATTTTCCATGCCCCGAACTCTGCAAAGGGTTAAACATCCTTTTTGGGGTGAAATAAGGCAACTATGATAATATCTGGTAATTTCTGTGACTACACTTTCAGTGCATTGGAAATTTGTGACAAAAATACAGCAAATTTAAGTAGATACTGGTTTATGAAATTTGTGAATATTTGTGTTTACCTGCTTAATTCAAGTGGACCATTGGTTGAAGTATCAATTGGAATTTTTTTCAGAAGTGTATTTACCATAGAATTCTATGGAAAGTGAAATTTCAGAGATAGAGTCATAAGCAATAATAACTAAACAAATTGACAGTTTGGCTATTTGTACGCTTATGGTGCACTCAAAGAAAATTTTCAGTATAGATTCGAGCATTCAGTTCGAAAAATAATGAATGGAATCAATTACAAAATTAGTGGACATGAAATTGTGCCAAACGAATCGTCAGCGTTTGAGAAAAGAAAATCTACGTATGGATGAATTCATTCACTAAATTATTGGATAAATTTGTTGAAATTGAAACCTCAGTATTTGAAAGAAATAAATCCACGTTTTTTGAATTTGAATTTGAGTTTGAATTTGTTGAAATTGAATTCTCAGATTTTTTAAGAATCCAAAATACATACACAAAATATTTCTTTTTTTATTTCTGGAAAACTTAATTTAGTTTGAAGCTCGTTGTGAATCAATGCCCTGTTTTGTATTTACAGAATCGTGGGTTCCAGTTCTTATTAAAGTTACTTCCAATATAGGGATTCTTTCTTTCAACAAGTAAAAGCAAACCACTGGGATTCAAATATTTAATAGGTTTAGACTGCGGCCTTCTTTTCGTTATTTTCCATAGGTTCTTTCTACGTATGAAAAACTGCTGGAATTTTTCCCCATAGGTAGGTTTTGTTTCTTATTGTTGAGAGTCCTTCTTAGGAATAACGAAGGAATTGTTTAAGTGTTACATACAGTAGAAATGTATAAATATTTTCATACAGTTTATACAGTACAGTGCACACTTATTTTAAAAGACAGCTCAAATTTTCAACTAATATTTATTTTTAATTGACCACAGTCTACATTAATCGGGGAAGTTCGCCCTTAGTCCCTCAAAAGGCTGTTGTTCTAGACTTATTTAGGCAACGAATTACGCCTTGTGACAGTAATTTTGACCCATCCAAAAGATTATATAGGCAGACTAGAAGTCATTCATAGTAACATGGCTTACTCAGTTTTTCATTTTTTTCAGATGTCCGATGTCCTTGAAGGACAAATACATTTCCAAGAATTTATTTAAATATTTCCGGATGTTCAGTGATGAAGATATGGGCATCAAATGAAAGGCGAAACTTGTTAATTTTTGACAAAATTTTCTACTATGAACTTTCAGGACAAAAATAGTAAGTAAGTAATACCGTGTGACAAAAAACCACTTTTATCAAGACTCAACGAAAAGATTATATAGGCGTGAAACTAGAGGTCATTCATAGTAAAATGGTGTATTCAGTTTTTAATTTTCTGACACAAAGTCCTTTTTAAAGGACTTTAAAATTTGAAGGACACAGACATTTCAAAGAATGTTTTTTATACCTAATACGTTATGCATAATGGGTATCAAATGAAAGGGACAATTTGTTGCTTTTTGACAAAATTTTCTATATTGAACTTTTAGGACAAAAATATGCCAGTAAGTAACACCGTGTGACAAAAAAGGACACAGACATTTCAAATAATTTTTTAAATCTTTTTTATGATGAAGATATGGTTATCAAATTGGGTATCAAATTGGGTATGAAATGGGTATTAGTTGGCCCCACAAAGTGACAATAGCGCTTCCTCAGCTTAGTTCTCTCACTTGAAATACGGTCAACCTCTACGTTATCGATTTCTAAATACCGCATCGAACATCTTTTTGCCGATCTTTCATAGTCCAACTCGTTTTAACTCTTAGAACTAATCAGGAAAATATGTTAAATGTCAATTTAAATATCTCGTATAAAAACAATCTATTTACGAGTATATTTTTTTTTTTATATTTAGTCAGTTCAACCGCCGGAGTTATGGATCCCTAAATCTAATGAGCTTTGGAAAGTGGTCCAAGTGGTTTGAAAAGAAAAATTTATTCGAATTAATTTGCTATGACTTCATGTTTTCATGTCAAGAATCTCAAAAGATATTAATCTTTATCAAGTAATTGAAATAGTTTGAACCTTCACATCGAATCACTATCTTTATGACGGATTTTGCTTTATCAAGAAACTTAAATGGTTTGAGTCTTAAAATCGAATCGGTCCCTTCACAATGGATGGAATCTTTATCTTTCTAGTTTTGAAATCTCACTAATACTCGAATGAATTCGCTATGAATTCGTGTTTTCATGTCATGGATCTCCAAAACCATTAAGCTTTATCAAGTGATTGAAATGGTTTGAACCTTGAGATCGAATCGTACTTTCATTAAGAATGAATTCTTCATCTTTCTAGTCTTGAAACCTCTCGAATATTCGTCTGAATTCACTATGAATCATGTATTCCTGTCAAGGATCTCTAAAGTTAATAATTTTAACAAGTGATTGAAATGGTTTGAGTCTTGAAATCGAATCGGTCCCTTCATAATGGATGGAATCTTCATCTTTCTAGCCTTGAAATCTCTGTAATACTCGTATGAGCTCGCTATGAATTCATGTTTTCATGTCTTGGATCTTTAAATCTTGGATCTTGGATCTTTAGCTTTATCAAGTGATCGAATTAGTTTGGACATTGGGATCGACTACCTTCAAGACGGATGCAATCTTCCTCATTCTAGCTTTGAAATCTTTTTAAGTTCTCTATGAGTTTGAGTTCTCTATAATTTTAGTTCTATTGAAGCCTTCTAATTCAATCTTTCAACTGACTTTCTTGGGTTTTTGGTAACTTACATACTTTTACTTTACATACTTTGGCAGCCGCCGTGGCTCAGTTGGTTAGTGCGTTGGACCGCGAGTCGAAGGCAGCAAACCGCAGGTTCAAATACTGCCCGTAATAACACCTAAAAAAATAACGGGAAAATTCGTTTTCTCTTTCGGTGGCTGTCCTCTCAGCTGGAAATGGCAAACCTCTGAGAGTAAAAATTGCCTATGATAAAGCTCCCAACCTGCCGTTCGGAACCGGCATAAAAACTGTAGGTCCCTTCCACCCGCGTACAAATTCACACGCACAACACGGGTGGTTGCGGGAAGCTAGGCCTTAGTCTCGCGTAAGCGGGCTGTCGTGCCAGTCAATTATTATTATTATTACATACTTTTAAAAGCACTAAGAACATTGAAAGCTTTTTTAATTGATTTCGTTAGATTTACGTTCGATCAAAGACGTTGGATCAAAGGTCTTAGTTTACCTATTCTGGTTTAAAAATATTAAAGCAAGCAATTTAGCGTTTTATTTCTTTTTTCATTGCTTAATAGAAAACCATGAAAAGAAAAGAGACAGTTTTATAATAAATTTTCTTTCAATTTCTCGAACCATTCTAAGAAAAGGAAATTAATATGCTTCATCTCTGATTCATATTTGGGTTCTAAAAAATTAATATTTATATACATTTCTGTTAAAAATCGAGCTTAGTTTAATAAGGAAAATCGTTTTAACTTTATTTCAAAATCCACTAAATTATTTAACCTAATTTTACTATTAAAGTCTCTGGAAATTTAGCTGGTTGGCCATTTTAGGTGTACATTTGTGTACTACAGTGTGAGTACACTTTTGAGGATGCTCGTGAAATAAACGCGAAAATATCGACGGAAACGAAAGTAAATAAACTTTTTACAGCGACAGCGCAGCCAAACTGCCTGGACGGGACTTGAAGCGGCACATTGTCGCACTCGGTGTGCGGGGCCCGTTGTCAAATATTGCGACCAGTGCTGGGGGAATCAGTCAAGTGGGCAGCCGTGAGCAAAGTGCGTACAGGACAGCAAAGACGTTCAACCCCACAGCGCGCATCACTTTCGTTTTTGTTGTACGCGTCTATTCGGTGCTTCAAAAGTGTTTTCTTTGAGCAAAACTTTAAGGTTTTTTTCTCACAAATTCATTTTCCTCTTATTGGGTGGCTGACTTGAAAAAAAAACTCAAAAACGTGCAGCACTCAACTTAGATCAACATGAACACCTCAGCATTGGTGGGTTGTTTGATTTGTCGCAACTTTTCTTCGTCTTTTTTCAGAAATCCTGAAGGAGCTGGGGTTGACTCACTGCCCGCCGAGCGGACATTCAAATGTGTTTTTATTGATTCACTCGCTGTTGGCGTTGGTTGGGCTCTGGCGCAGCGTTTGACTGGGGAGAGATGCGGGTGGGGGAAGTAGCAGAGGGCGGAGTGAAGTGTAGTGGCTTCGCTGATATGCCGAACGGCGGATGTAATGTCCTTTACATTTTTAATATCCGGCGGTGATAAGTTGAATTATTGGTATTCGCCGTTGGTTATGTTGCCGAGGACATGACTCCTGTCGTGCCGGCCTGTGGCTGCACTAAGTGTGGACGCTTCGCTTGTGGTCCACGACTACAATTTCACAATTTTGTTTGCCATCTTACACGTCTTAATGGAATTTCCATTTTACGTTGATGATATTTCGGTGAAAACTGCTTATCAGCTAACTTTTAACAACAACAAAAAATACTTTTCGGTGGTTGATTTTTTTTATTTTGGTTGACTTAATTGTGTTTATGTGTAGTGAAGTTTTGATAAGTATGCGTTTGGGGAATTTTTGAGTTTTTTCAAATTATTGCCTAATAAACAATAAAAAAATTAGTAGATTACGGCAGCCGCCGTGGCTCAGTTGGTTAGTGCGTTGGACCGCGAGTCGCAGGCAGCAACCTCAGGTTCAAATACTGCCTGTAATAACACCTAAAAAAATAACGGGAAAACTCGTTTTCTCTTTCGGTGGCTGTCCTCTCAGCTGGAAATGGCAAACCTCTGAGAGTAAAAATTGCTTATGAAAGAGCTCCCAACCTGCCGTTCGGAACCGGCATAAAACTGTAGGTCCCTTCAACCCGCGTACAAATTCACACGCACAACACGGTTGGTTGCGGGAAGCTAGGCCTTAGTCTCGCGTAAGCGGGCTGTCGTGCCAGTCAATTAATTATTATTAGATTACAGTTTGTAAACAAATTTTGAAAAACTACCCTTTCTAGAGGAAAGTCACACAAATTTTGCCTTAATGTGAAAATAAACTTTTGCAAGTGTAAACTTAAAAAGAAGCTTCTCTAAGTAGAAAGTCAGCCACTCAGCGTCTGAAGAGGGCACCCTTAGGCTTTCACTTTCAGAACCTTTTTTTTTAATATTTACATATCTAAAACTTTTGGGATTTGGGTTTGAAAATCTATTCAAAGAACAGTAAATAGTATAGACAAAAAACTTCTTTCCCTGATTGGTCTTTTAGTCTGCCATTGCAATATTTGGAAAAGCATCTATCTCGTGTTATTTGAGAAAAACTCATGGTGATACATGTTTCAGGATCATAGTCACACCTGTTTCAGGATCATATTTGAACTTAAGAACTTTTTCTTAAGGAAAGTTGAACAAATTTTGCCTGAATGTAACTTTGCTGGCATTGGAAAAATCTCTCGAAAGGTAAGTTTAATAAATTAAAAAGATACACATTACACACACAAGAAACACATTACAGGCTGGAGAAAGGAAAGAAAAGAAGATAAGATAAGAACAAGAGAAAAGGAAAACAATAAAAGAAGAGAAAGAAGGGAAGGAAAAGAAAATAAACTAAAATAAAAGAAAATAAAATCAAATCAAATAAAAAATATAATAAAATAAAATAAAATAAAATAAAATAAAATAAAATAAAATAAAATAAAATAAAATAAAATCAAATAAAATAAAATAAAATTAAATAAAATAAAACAAAATAAAACAAAATAAAATAAAATAAAATAAAATAAAACAAAACAAAACAAAATAAAATAAAATAAAATAAAATAAAATAAAATAAAATAAAATAAAATAAAATAAAATAAAATAAAATAAAATAAAATAAAACAAAATAAAACAAAACAAAATAAAATAAAATAAAATAAAATAAAATAAAATAAAATAAAATACAATAAAATAAAATAAAATAAAACAAAATAAAACAAAACAAAATAAACTTAAATAAAATAAAATAATTTAAAATAAAATACCATAAAATAAAATAAAATAAAATAAAATAAAATATATTAATATAAAATAAAATATAATAAAAAAGAAAATAAAATAGAATGAAATAAAAAAATTAAATAAAATAACATAAAATAAAATAAGAGAAAAGGAATGGAATGGCTTGAATGGCTTCCTCCTAATTTCTAAGGCCCATTGTGATGTTATATAAAAAATTAGTTAGAGACTCAAAAAATTAAAAATTGTTTCCACAACAAAACATTTTTTATATAACTAAGTAGTTAAATTCCGAAATTTTCGAAACTTGACTCAGCAATGAAGAACACACCTCTTGGTCGTTCATTTAGCATGCAATTGCAAAATTTTGTTGATAAATTCTATAAAAAAAAACACATCAAAATTGTCTTTTGAAATTGGCACAAAATTGTTTGCTTTATTTATTATTTTTAAAATTTAAAAAAATATATTCTTTCCATTTCCAGGTTTTTGGTGGGAACTGTGACTCAACCAACACTAAAAATGACAAGGAACACATTTTTTCTTACGGTTTTTCTTTCAGCATGCAATTGTAAAATTTCGAGGGAAAATTTCTTTTCGTAAAATCATGCAAATGGTATTTCATAATCAGGAAAAAATGTCTGTCTTTTTGTCTTTGGACAAAATTTTAAATTTATTTTTCTCTCAAATGCGTAAAACCTTCGTAACACAGTCTCGTAAAAGCACACGTGTCATTCAGTGTTGCCAATTTGATACTAAATGCTTAATACTTTTAAATGAATTCGACTAAAACCCAACTATAACTTAATGTTTTTTTTATCTAAAACTTTTTTAAGGAAGATTTTTCATAAAAATTGTATGCTGTCTCGAATAATGTGAAGCGATTTTTAGTAACAAAAAAAAAAAGAAACAAGGAAGTTATTGGGTTTGAAGGTTCCTAAACACTTCCAATTCTTTTTCTCTCCTTCTTTAGTTATATTTTCGTAAGCATCTACGGAACTGCAAATGTTAATGGAAACTTCGTGACTAGATTGTGATCCTTCAGATCCTGTAGTACCGTTATTGGTGTAATAACGGTTCATTGCTTCCTAGGGGCTCATGTGCTGTGTGAGATGTGTAGGATGGGTTTGGCAGACAGTAAATGTTGCAGAATGTTCAAGGAACATGAAGCTTTGGAGACATTAGAACATGTTTTCTGATTCTGTCCCGCCATTTCAATCTTGGGGGCACATGAATTCACGGGATTAAAAATAGGTCTGAAGTGTTTGCTGAAGTTTCACAAAAGTATTCGAATTCTAACAAATTACTACTACAACCCATAAACGTATCTCTATGTGGTATCGCTAAGGACCCAATAAAGGTCTTTGTGTGCCCATTCGTGGCCAGCCAGTTACACCTACCTACCTACCTTCCACAGCTAAGATCCACTTTTTTACAGTAATGGGATCACTCGCACCGAGCAGTGAACTGCCTTTTTCAATTTCACTGTAGCAAGTTTTTCAAAGTGAAACAATTTTATGATGATAAGTTGACTGGATTTTTGAAGGATATGAAGACACATAATAAAAAAATGGAAATAATTTGCACATCATTTCAAATCATGTGAAATTTACTGTCAATGTGTTGAGGTGGAGAAAACTTGTCACTCTTAAATTCGAAATATTTTGATAAGCAGTGACTCAGTAAAAGTAAACCTACAGTTTCCTCGTCTCTAATTAATAACTGATTGTTTCGTAGGGAATCTTGTTTTTATTTCTTGCTTTTCATTGTAACAGGTTGTGGATTCGAGTTTGGACTCAACGTACACAAAATAGGTTAGGTTAGGTTAGGTTATACTGGCTACCAGAAAGGTCGCGCATAGACCCTTTTGGGTCCTTAGCGATGACATACGGAATTCATTTTAGGTGTAGTTGAAGTATTGATCTGATTAAGAAATTTTTTAACACAGCTTTCGAGACAGTTGGCAACTCATTTAAAAAGTTTATGCCCACTCGAATAGTGCAAATTAAATTTTAGTAACAAAACGAGACGAAAGGATCATAAAACCAACTTTTCATTGCTGTCGCTGACTCTTGTTTCGATCTCTGGTTGTCTCTTGCTGTTTTAATCCTAACACTTCTGTCTGCTATACGACATAAAATGGCCCTAAAGTGTTAAATTGAAAATCTCAAACTCCAAATCCGTCAAATGTTCTCGATTTAGTACCTACTTTTGGAAATTTTGCGCCATTCATAAAAATTCAAACTGATAAATAAATTTCCAATATGTATTTTATATTTTACAACGTTTTCTTTTAATGTGTTGCCACATTAAAAGTCGACATTATTATTTCGTTTAATTTCGTTCATGCCGAACGAAAGGAATTGCGTACAATTTTATTTTTTAAGCACACAACAACAAATTGCCAGCAATAATTTGCCACTCAAAATGTGGGCATTGGTGTATCAGTCAAAAGGTCGTTAATTTTTACAGGATGTTTGCGTCTAACATGAGAGCCAACTTCAGGCAAGCGAAGAGTAAACAACAACAACAAATAGCACTACGCATAAAGGCTAAAGCAATAACGGAAGGTGGGGCCGTGTACAGGGGCGGGGGGAGGGAAACGACATCAATTGCACGTAAAATTTATGGGGGAGTGTTGAAGAAAGGATGCCTGACAGCAGTCGAACCGGCAGCAAGAATGTTTTTAGCGCCAAATATGCGACTGCTGTGTCTGCCACTTTGTCTTCGCGTTCAGTGTTTTTGCTTACGGTCTGCGTAAGTCGGGCATTCTAAATAAATAAGCGCAAAGCAAGTGTGGAGAGTGTGGCGCCGCGTTGCATGGCAGCTAAAATGGCGTATTTAATTTGTGTTTAGACGCCTGCAAGGGGTTACTTTTGCGCCACATTTACCCTCAGTGGGTGCACCACACACACACACATACTATATACACATGCTATGTATTTGCTTGTATATCATATACACATACCAACTGTACATAGCGCACACGCGTGAAGCAGTGCCCAACCCTTCTGTGTCGAGTGTGTTATTTGATTATGGATGCTGCCCTGTTAGAGGCGGCCAGCAATTCCATTTCACCCCCTCACTCGTGCACACATGAACACACACACATATACACAAATTTGTGTTACGCATTTGCCGGATATTTGCAACAACTGCACGAGGGTGTTCACTCGTCAGTGAATAATTTATGGCGCCATCGACTACGACAAGGGGAAGCTGCATGCTTCTTCATTATTTTGCCACATAAATTCATGTCAAGTATTTATAAATCAAAATTTGCAGTTTTCAATTCGTTCTCTGGCCAAAATGGTTGTCAATTTTGTGCTACCAAAAGAAGAACAAAAAAATAAAAATAAAAAGTGCACACAAACTTCCGTTTCCTTTTGAGTTTTTTTCCCGTCAAAACACTACAAGCATTCTCCATTAATATCAACGCCAAGTGTCTGCCATTTTGAAAATGAAGAAATATTATTTCACTTTTTTTCGGCGCTGCCACTTAGTGCGTTGTAATGTTGAAATGTGAAGACATTTCTAGCAGCTCTCGAAATTGTCATATCGACGCCAACAACTTTGGTGGAATTGCAATAAATATGCATTGTTTACGTTGGCAAGATTTATTATTATTTTTCAGTTTCAATTTTCATTTACCGTTGCTCTGACAGTTGATTTAATATCTGTTTATACTATTTCTGACATATTTGATTTGTTTGTGCTTGTTTGAAGTTTTCTTTTTTTGATAAATTTTAGCCAAGTTGTAGTACTTAGTTGTTTAGGGGAAGCAATTATTATAATTTAAAGAAATAAATTTAATGTTTTTTATTAAAAAAGTAAAACAAAAGTAAGTAAGTAACTAAGTTGGAAAAGTTAAGCGCCTAGTTGGGTTGGGTTAGGGTGACAGTTTAACACTAAAAAGACCGCAAGTTTTCCATACCTACAAAGACTACAAATTATATTTGCTGATATCTCGAAAAGTACACATCGGATTTGACTGATTGTAATTGTAGAAGCCTAATTGTAGAACGAATTGCAGAATCCGATAAAAAAATAAAAGTCTTCAAAGCAAAAGTTGATAGAAATACTAAAGAAAATACAGATATTTAAAAGAACCAAGGATTTGTTCTGCGGCAGTCTATGCTTTGGATCGATACATAATTCATGAATGAATCTTCGATGCCATTCACTGTTCCAAAAACGGCCAAAAATTCGAGAAAAGAACAAAAAAGACCAAAAATTCGATGTTGTATTTTCTCTTCCAAAAAACCAAGAATTAGTTCTGCAGGAGTCTACAATTTGGATCCATACATAACCATAGGCAAGATAAGTTAGGATAAGAATTAGTTATAGAGAAAAAGTTTGGTTGTTTGAATAAGAATTTGAAACATCTTAATTGTTTTTACAAGTTGTTTCTGCTTCCTTATTCGATGAAAATCTTCTGACACCCAAACATTTTTTTATATTTGAGAACCAATAACACTGATCAACAGCAAAATACCGTTTCTAGTTTTAAAAATTCTGGATTTATTAGGGGGTTTCGTTTCACTGGACCAAAAGAAAAGATCTAAGCATCCTGTCGAATGAATTATGCAGAATCTTTAGATACGAGAAAAAAGAGGAGACAATCGTTCACCTTCCCTGCAACTGACCAGCTGCTTCTATTCAGAAAATATGCCTTTTAATTAGTTCCAGATAGTTTGACTTTTAAGTAGGACCAAGTCCTGAGATATTGCAACGGAGTAAACTAGTCTATGTGTGTTTCTAGTCCTTCGCGGCTGGAAGCCAACACTTCTATCTATCTTCTTCGTTGAAAATCTGCAAACCATATTTAAAACATGGTTCTTCTACTCGTGATGGAAGAGCACTTTTTCATTATAAAATAAGACCGAGTTTCCTTGATTTCAACATTAAGTTCATTCACTAATGCTGCAAAATATTCAACTCTTACTGTTGTCTTATTCGTTTTCAAACGAGGCTGTTTTCTGGGAAACCCATAGTTCAATCAATACAATAATTCTGCATAGTATTCAACGGATATATTTTTTTTCCTTATTTTATTCCTTCAAAACAGATAATTTTGTCTAAAGTTTATGGTTCAATCAATTCAATAATTCAAAAAAATATTCACTTGTTACAGTTTTCAAATTTTCGCAATAGTCGATGAGCATAATGTCATGTAATTCCCAAAAAATCTTTAGACATAACTTTCATGAGGATTGAATCATATTTGCCATCTTCGGAGCACTCAAACTCGTTTCTATTCACTGATTTGATTGCTTTTTGTTGTCAGGATGTGTACTAGGAGATTCATGTTTCATCAACGGTTATGAATCCATACAGAAATAGCTTGGAGTTTTGCCAAAAATTTGTTCAAACCCTGCTTTGAAGTGTTGATTCGTTTGCGTTTTTTGAGTCATTTTGAACATGAGACTTTTCCCATTTTATAAAATATTTAAATAATTTGAGTAAAGCTTATCTTTTACTTTAAAAGAGAAAAAATAATCGCTGTGAAAAAATTCTTAAATAAAAAAGTTTTGAATATAATTTTTAATACTAGGGGTCAACTAAGGGATTCACTTCGAGCTCGTTACTTTGTTAGTTCGGTCTTCGGTAATTTTGTACATGTATTTTGGTATTGTGAAAGAATCGAACAAAAACAAAATTCACGTACAAAACTACCGAGTACGAAACGAACAAAGTAAGTGAATACCCCTACTATAAAAATAAAAATATTTTACGAGCTGAAACAATTTAAAAATTTTTTAAATAAATAAATAAATATATAAATAAATAAATAAATAAATAAATAAATAAATAAATAAATAAATAAATAAATAAATAAATAAATAAATAAATAAATAAATAAATAAATAAATAAATAAATAAATAAATAAATAAATAAAAAAATAAATAAATAAATAAATACATAAATAAATAATTAAATAAATAAATAAATAAATAAAACAAATAACAAAACTTGAAAAATATCGAGTAATGCAATTCCATACTAACTAATTTTTTTAACTTTTCCTTTAATTAAACATAAAATAAATCAATTTTATTTACAGCTAAAATCTAAATTTTATCTACAATTGTAATTGTGTCAATAAATAAAAATAAATAAATATTCCTACTCTCATGTTCACATCTTTTGAATTTTACTGCATATCTGCATAAAATTTTCAAACCCAGCAGTGCACGTGATAAATCATCAAATTCTCACAAAATTTTTATGAATTTGATGAATTTTTCAATTATCGTAGCACAATGCAACTAATTTGCATATGAAAAACACAGCTTACCACCTTTTACAAACGAATGTCTACACGTGATGTGAGTGTGTGGAGACAAGTCATTGTACGTACCGGAGTACCTACAAGTAAAGAAAAAAATTCTATGGAGTTAAAAAAAATGCGTTTAGGGTAAGTTGTGATGTGTGTAGAGAGTAAAAAAATATGCAAATTTTCAATGACACTCAAAGCAAAAAAAAATAATAAATGAAAAAAATGCTGCAGCTGCCGATCGGCCGCGGTTAAATTGGGAAAAACATATAAGCGGGAATGCATATTGAATCGATTTGAATATAACGAAAGAATGAACGCTTTGGAGTAGTGTGTGGATGGGTTTTGGCGCCACTACAAGGAATTTCTGTGTGGATTTATAATTGTTGATTAAATTCAAATACAGATCTACACAACTGAGAGCTAGAAATAGTCAAAACAGTGGAAGTGGGATCGAGAGCTCCGAAGAAGACAAAAGTTGTTTTAAAAGTCGTATAGTATTTGCTGGTTTATGGTGACTGTGTGTGGCTAAGATTCGGTACAATCGTAAGGAATTTATCTGTGGATTTATAGTCGCTGACAAAATAAAGATCCAGCATTAGGTTTCTGAGACCAAGAAACAGTCAAAACAGTAAATAGAAGTGGGATCGACTGCTTCGAAATGGCAAATGTGATTCCATCGGAAAAGTTATGCTGGTTTATGGTGACTGTATGTGGATTAGTTTCGGGACAATTATAAGGAATTTCTGTGTGGATTTATAATTGTTGATTGAATTCAAATTCAGAGCTATGCAACTGAGAGCTAGAAATAGTCAAAACAGTGGATGGAAGTGGGATCGAGTGCTCTAAAGAAGACAAAAGTTGTTTCAAAAGTCGGATAGTATTTGCTGGTTTATGGTGACTGTGTGTGGCTAAGATTCGGTACAATCGTAAGGAATTTATCTGTGGATTTATAGTCGCTGACAAAATAAAGATCCAGCATTAGGTTTCTGAGACCAAGAAACAGTCAAAACAGTAAATAGAAGTGGGATCGACTGCTTCGAAATGGCAAATGTGATTCCATCGGAAAAGTTATGCTGGTTTATGGTGACTGTATGTGGATTAGTTTCGGGACAATTATAAGGAATTTCTGTGTGGATTTATAATTGTTGATTGAATTCAAATTCAGATCTACACAACTGAGAGCGAGAAATAGTCAAAACAGTGGAAGTGGGATCGAGAGCTCCGAAGAAGACAAAAGTTGTTTTAAAAGTCGTATAGTATTTGCTGGTTTATGGTGACTGTGTGTGGCTAAGATTCGGTACAATCGTAAGGAATTTATCTGTGGATTTATAGTCGCTGACAAAATAAAGATCCAGCATTAGGTTTCTGAGACCAAGAAACAGTCAAAACAGTAAATAGAAGTGGGATCGACTGCTTCGAAATGGCAAATGTGATTCCATCGGAAAAGTTATGCTGGTTTATGGTGACTGTATGTGGATTAGTTTCGGGACAATTATAAGGAATTTCTGTGTGGATTTATAATTGTTGATTGAATTCAAATTCAGAGCTATGCAACTGAGAGCTAGAAATAGTCAAAACAGTGGATGGAAGTGGGATCGAGTGCTCTAAAGAAGACAAAAGTTGTTTCAAAAGTCGGATAGTATTTGCTGGTTTATGGTGACTGTGTGTGGCTAAGTTATGGTGAAATTATAAGGAATTTATCTGTGGATTTATAATTGTTGATTCAATTCAAATACACAACTATACAACTGAGAGCAAGGAACAGTCAACACAGTGGATAGAAGTGGGATCGACTGCTTCGAAGATGGCAAATGTGATTCCATTGGTCGGAAAAGTTATGCTGGTTTATGGTGACTGTGTGGTTAAGTTATGGTAAAATTATAAGGAATTTATCTTTGGATTTATAATTGTTGATTCAATTCAAATTCAGAACTATACAACAGAGAGCAAGGAACAGAAAAAACAGTGGATAGAACCGGGTTTGAGTGCTCCGAAGAAGGCAAAATTAGTTCCAATAGTGAGGAAAGTTATGGTGATTTTTGGAGACTGTGTGTGGCTAAGTTTTGGTAATATTATAAGGAATTTGTTTGTAGATTTATAATCGATGACGAAATACAGATTCAGCGCTACACAACTGAGAGCTAGAAATAGTCAAAAAATTGGAAAGAAGTGGTATTGACTGCTTCGAAGAAGACAAATATGATTTCATTGAAGGGAAAATTTATGATGTTAATTTTTTGGATTCATATGAAATAATCTTCATAGACTATTTTCAGAAGAAAACCCAATGATAGGTGAATATCATGAAGCATTATTGGATCGATTGAATTAGGAATTTCAAAGACAATGAAAAAAATGCAATTGAATATTTATTTATTATATTGAATTGAGTATTTTCCAGCGTTATTGGATCACTTTTATGATGAAACAAGGAAAAATTTGGTCTCGTTTTATAAAGCACAAAGTGCACTTTCATCACAACTATGAAAGCAGAAGCAAAATTTAATAAATAGTGCTATGAATTGCTTCTTCATTCATGAAATTCTTCAGATTTGAGTCTTTTTGATTATTAACTGTTTCCAGAAATGAAGGACTGGCTTGCTGGCCAAAGGTTTTCAGTGGCTTTGGAAGTTGAAGAGAAGTTGTACCTGAAGAACTATGGAGATCCTCATTTAATGTATTTTTGTTTTTTGGAAAGCCATCACAAAGTTGGAATATTGTTGTACTAAAAGAACATTTTGAGCTAAAAGAAAAAATAAAAATAGAAAATTAAAACAAATTTTTTGCTCAAAAGTTTTCTTCAACTATGTTCTTTACTTTTCAAAATGCTCTCGCATTTATATTTTAAAAATATTTTAAAAAGGCATACAAATTAAAACTACAAAAATTAAATTTCCGAAAATCTACTTTACCACTGAAATATGACTAATTCCCTTTACTGACGTTCACTAACGTCGATTTCAAGAAACTTTTAAACTTTTCATTAGTTATTTAGTTTCAGATTGGCTCAAACTTAATCCGTGCTCTCTGCGGCATAACATAATTTATTTTCATTACTCGGGTACGTGGAATTCGACTATACCGCATTCCCTCGAGAACATAGGTAAATTTTCAAAAATGCCGCCCACTGTGCGCGCATACAACTAGACTGACTACACAACCGACTATAGAATGCGCGATGGCAGTGAGGCAAAATAATATGAATACATATTGAAAAAAAAACTGCTACTAACCACAAAATGATGCGCCGAAATACGCCATTCAAAGCAACAACAACAATGGCATTCAAAAATTATTATAATCAAAATAACAACAACAACAATGACAATGATAACGTCAACCGAAAAGGCTTAATGCCAGCATGAATTCATAATGGCCGACTGCCGTTGAAGCGCGCACGTCGGCACAGTGACTGACAGTTTGGCAAGAAGGAGTAGAGCAGCACTTGTTAAAAATTTCATACGAAAAATCCTGCACATTCAGGAGAGCTTCAACCCTCTATGTGATAAAACCCTCCTCCCCCCACGCAACGGCAATTGCCCCATGGCTTCTTGCAACTTAATGCTATTACCTCCGACATTTGCAACGTCTTAATGTTTTCTTTCATTAGTTTCTTTCTACGCTCTGCTCGTAAGTACCCCCTGCCGAAAGTGAGCTGCTTTCTTCCAACTGCTTCCATCCTTGATAGGACTTTGTCTCCTTCCTTTGTTCGGTTTAACCCTTTCCCGCTTGGTTTCTGGTGTGTTTTAAGGTAGACGAGGTTGATTTCAGCATCTATTTGAAAAATCTATTCTATATTAAAGAACTGAGTTGAATTTTGAATATTTCTTATTTGATCTTTGAGAAGAGTTTTTGAAAACAAGGAGATTTTAGCGTCTAAACTTTTTTATTATATTTATTTTATTATATTATTTTTTTAAATATTTATTTTACATATTTTATTTGATCTTTGACAAGAATTTTTGGAACTTCAGAGCGTTTTAGCTTCTAAAGCGATTTCGTAGCAAAGAAGTATCTTTTTTACTATGGTTTCAAGTTACTTTTACTTTATCGTTTCTAGTGTGACTTTAAGAACCCGAGAGACCATTTCATTTGAAAACTTGCTAAAATAATTATTTTCTTTATCATCATTTTCTTATGGTATCCGATAGCCAAATTAGACCCTTTCAAAAGTAGGTTAATCTCAGTTTTGTTCATATTTTAAGATATCTTCACAACGCAAAGAGTTTTAGTGTTACAAGTCTGCCTAAGGACCAGTTAAATTTAGTATATGAACTTTAATGTCCAGGAGAATCTAAAATATCTCCTAAATGTTTACATGCAAAGACCTTTCTTTCGAAGTAGATTATTTATAGCCATCGTCTACCCGTTAAAAACAATCTGATACATTTTTTTATTATGTCGGATAGAGTAGAACATTTTCAGAATACGTGGAACGACCTATTAATCCATATTAGATAATTTATGAGAATCATTAAATCGTTAAAAAGATATTCATGATATTTTTTGAACGGATTTGAATTGAAAAATCTTCTTAAAAACTAATAGACTCATACCAACCTGCCTGCCGTTTCCTTACCGACTAAAGCTATCCTGTTTGGAGTCTTGCCCAAGCAGACGTTATCTTCAAAGCACAACATACAGATAACTCCTTCGACAACGTTTAACCAGTCCAGGTGTCTTCAGAAATAACCGCTTTTAACGAAGTCAGCCATCTCAGAGCTTTCCGATCAAGGTTAAGAATTCTTTCGGCTTCACGGCCCATTGTTTTTAACTTTGAGGCTTCCCTAGACTGCCTACACTGCACTGAGATCACCCAACTGTCCACCAGTCAGTTTATCATACCTACGACTCAGCATAGCTTAAGCTACCGAGACTTTGACTTCTGCGTTATTTGAAGAAACTAACCCCTCGATATCTTTCATTGCTTTGGTGCCCATCCTATTGGACCTCTCCAAGCAGACGGCATCAGCAATGGAACTGGCTAGTTTTCCACAAATTTGAGCTCACTTCTATGAAAAAGGACAACCAGTTCAAAATCTTTGTATGAGTCCTAAAGGTACTAATGCAAGAGATATAAGTTGTAAGATAGGGTAGTCTCCAGTCTCCAAGATCCCGGTACTTTAGAGGATATGGAATGTTACTGGTCAACCAGTTCAAAACCTTTGCAAGAGTCCTAAAGGTACTAATACATACAGGAAATAAATATAAATTGTAAGATAGGGTAGACTTGAAGATTCCGGCACTTTAGAGGGTATGGAATGTTACTTTCAGGTCAACTTTTTTTTGGAAATTATGTAGCAGAAGTAATGGTTACGTCATGTGGTACGTTATGGATGGCAAAACTTTTATAAAATAGAAGAACCAGTTCAAAATCTTTGTATGAGTCGTAAGGGTCCTAATGCAAGAGGTATGAGTTGTAAGATAGGGCAGTCTTCAGGATCCCTGCACTTTAGAGGGTATACTATAGAATGTTACTTTCAAGTAGACTTACATTTGAAATCCCTTTAACCCTAACTTCCCCCTCTTTAACCTAACTTTTAAATGTTAGAAGTAGAAGTACTGGTTAGATTAATCTGTACGTATGGACGGAAAAAGTTCTATTAAAAGGAGAACCAGTTCAAAATCTTTGCATGAGTCCGAAAGATAATAATGCAAGAATATAATAAATAAATTGCAAGTTAGGACAGTTTTCACGATCCCGGCCCCTAAGAGGTACTGGAGTTTTACTTCAAAGCAGACTGGTTTTTGGAATGTAAATGAAAATGTGGAATGGAATGGATAGAATGGAATGGAAAGAATGGTAAATGGGAATGTAGAAGAAGAAGAAAAGGCTGGTCGGATCAGGTTGTAAGGACGAAGAAACTTCGGTGAAAAAGAAGTTTAAAGCGATGGTCGTGGGATCCCTAATAAGAGAAATACTATGCCTTTAGTTCAAATCGAATACTAACTAACTAATCTAACTTTTCTTATTAAAACCATGCCTCCGATAAGGAAAATGGAAGGGTTACGAGACCCTATTCATGGTTGTTGTGTTTAGAAAGCTACTGAGGATAGATCTAACGTGCAAACGCTGTGTTAACTTTATACTATATACTCGTATGATGGCAATGATAACATTACAACAACAACACTAGAAATCGTTGGCTTTGGAAATTTGTATGTAATGTGTACGATATCCTAATACTCAGGTGCCCAAGAATGGGCGCCCCCTATGTCTTATGTCACTAAGAACTACGCTGCCTCTCTCCTTCTACTCCTTTTTTCTATTGCAATCTTCGCATTACCTTTCCAGCGCCAAAACACCAAATCTCGTGACAACCTGTCTATACTAAATGTCTTCTTTGTGTTGTTCATGTGAAAAACATCAACAATCTGGCAACGCTCTCTCGCAACGAAGGCCTGTGTTTGTGTGTGTGCGTGAGTGCGTGCGGTGGTTACGCATGTAGCAAATACGTTGCACAGATTTTTAACCCTTTTTTCGCGTACATAGGCCGCGACCAACTTTCCCCTTCATGTCGTTCCAACAGCAAAATTTGCAGATACACGCACGTTAAGTATCTAAGCATTGAACGACGTTTTTGCAGGGGAAATGTTGCTGTACATAGACAATAAATGTGTGTGTGTGTGTATATAATAGAAAATAAATAATGTTGTGTTGGTATTGGTGCACGCTTGTTTTTTACATAAAGTCGACAATTTTGTTGCGGCGTCATGGCGAATGCGTGCGGCTGAAGTTTACCTTTCGGGCGAGATTTTCGTGAAGATATTCGCGTATAATCTATGGCGAATGTATAAAGCCATTTACAATATCGGAAATTATAAATGACTTTATGCCTTTGCGCGGTGCTTTGTGGATTCGGGAGTTGGAAGATACTCGTAGATAGAAGACAGTTTTCTGAGCGAGTGCGGGTAAGCGGTGGCGAGTGGACTGGTTCGGTGGAGTGGGCGGTGGGACGGTGTGCTGTGGCTGGGAGAGCGCGATGGAGCAGAGGGCTGTATGGTTTAGTTTGTTGTTTAGATTGACGTAACTGATAGCGCTAATTAATGCAGCACAATTTCTTGGCCAGTTGACGGTTTGAAAAATTGCCCAGAATTTCAATATTTTCAATTTATCAAAACAAAAAACCGCGAACAAAATTTTATGGGGCGTACGCAAAATATGGGAAAATGCTGCGTTTGGTGGTGAATTCCCCAGAGGGAAAATTTTGTTTACTTTAATTGAAATTAATTAAAAGAAAGCTATAGATTTTGCTTGTCTTTAGGAGAAATATGCACCATTTTGTTTGGTTACTTGTGGCCATTTTGAAGGTATAGTGAGGTCCTTATTTGCAAAACTGGGATAACCGATTTTCACAAACTTCTCTTAGGGCAATTTTTCATAAGCAAAATCATTCACCACAGACAGGAACAGGAGATAACATCGTGCAACAACAAATTTTACACACCAAAAAATCGATATATTCGCGAAACTAGTGGCCAAATGTAGTAAAACTGCGTTTTTAGTCTTTCTATCTGACATGAGGATTTTTTTTTAAAGGACTTTGAAATTTCAAGGACATGGTTATTTCCAAAAATTAATTTTAAAAATTGAGCGCAATGTAGAATAACAATATGGGTATCAAATGAAAATCAAGGAAAATCCTTAGAATCTTAAAAATTTAAATGTTTTGGTGCAAGAGAACGAAGAGGTATTGAAAATGTCCTTTTAAAACTTTATCCTTGAATATCCTTGGAAATTTCCAATAGTTTTTTTTTGTTAAATATATCTTAAGGACTAATAAGTACACTACCACATGCTCGAATTTTGTCCTTCTAACTTATTAGTTTAACTTAATATTTCTCTCTATAGGATACGGATAGTTTCAATATTATTAAGGATGCTGAAATCGTATTTATAGAACCATTTGTGTACTTCAAAAAACAAACTGACCATATTATGAATTGTTTAAATATTTTAATTGTATTCTATAAATATTTAATTACTATATATAGATTTTTTCGTGTGTTTTGAAATTTTTTGATTTTTTTCGCACGGTGTAATGACTCAGTGTCAGGTCCGCACTATATGGTGATGCATAAGAATCTCTCAACCAATTTCCCGGAGCTTCTGGTGAGTCACTAACGATGTGTGTGGCCTAGGGTTGTCCTAATGGAACACAATTTCTGTCCTATTGGCCAAAGCTGAGCACTGCTGGACAATTGCCTCGACTGAACGAGGTCCATTTGTTGACTTTACAGGTTCAAACTAAGAGTTTGAGCATAGGAGGGCAGCTCATTGTAGGAGATACTTTGTGAACACATTCTCACCATCAATCTTGGCTTGGGAACTGTTTTTCCCATTCTCACTTAAATTTGTCTGGACACTAGAAAGACCGCAAGTTTTCCATACCTACAGAGACTGCATATCATATCTGCAGATATCTCGAAAAGTACATTTCGGATTTGCTAATTTTTCACAAAACAAATTTAGAAAAAATATATAAAACTAGCTGACCGGCGAACTTCGTCTCGCACATTTGTTTTTTGTTTTTTGATAATGAAATACGCGAGATGACGAATCTATGGCGATGCAAATTGCCGAAGAAAACCAACTAAAAGAAGAGGAGGAGCTAAAGTAAAGAAATGGATTGCGCTTGAACCAGATTTAAGTTATATGGGCGGTGCTACGCCCCCTTGTTCAAAACCCCCACCGTTCCCCCTGTCTAAAGATATGAATAAATGGTAGGTTCGTACTTAGTTTCATTTCTGTGAGATTTATAGTTCAGCGGAATAATTGGGTCACAAAAAATGTGCCACGCCCTTTGTCCAACTTCTATCAAATCTGACCACTAGAATGACTCATCTATGGGTCGACACTATACTAAATTTCAATTCTGTGCACCTTACAATTTCGAAGATATTTCTTTATAAAGATTTTACTTGTATGGGTGGTGCCACGCCCTCTCGTCCAATACCCGCACCATTCCTTTTGTCGAAAGATATGAATAAATGGTAGGTTCGTACTTAGTTTCATTGCCAAAAAAATGTGCCACGCCCCTTGTTCAACGTCCATCAAATCTTACCAGTAGAATGACTCATCTATGGGACGACACTATACTAAATTTCAATGTTGTGCACCTTACAATTTCGAAGATATTTCTATATAAAGATTTTGCTTGTATGGGTGGTGCCACGCCCTCTCGTCCAATACCCGCCCCATTCTCTCTGTCGAACGACAAATAATAAATAGTAGGTTCATAGTGAATTTTATTAATCTTTGATTTATGGTTCCAAAGTTATCGTCTGAAAATTGGTGAAAAATGCTGGTGAAAAAGTGCCACGCCCCGTTTTCCTTAAATTTTCTTTCATACAAATGTTTTTCCGACAATTGCGAATACAAAAAAAAAACAGCCAAATCGGGCCAGCCGTTGTCAATTGATTCGCGGTCAAATATGGCAGAGATTTTCCGACTTTTTCCAATAGATTTGCGGCATAAACCTGAACTGACTCAAGACGAATCCAACAAAAGACACCATGGAAATCGGCCGGTGCGTTTGAGCGTGATGGGTATACACTAGACATGATTTAGTGCACGATTTTTCGATTTCGATGCTCCGCAACCTCTCATTTTATGCGGTTTGGTGAAAAAGTGCATGAGCCAAAAAATTTTGGGGCTAGAGTTGGGAGACGACCTCTGGTGGTGAATTTCTGAACTTTAATTAATTTTGTATTTTTTGTACTCAAGAATGTTGGTGATCGCTAAATAAATAATTTAAATCGGTTCAGTAGTTTCCGAGATACGATGTTTTCTCGCATACTTAACTACTACATTTGCAAGTGGGGAGCCACTTGCAACGCATAGAAAATTGCAAGTTTTGTATGGCAGCCCCCTTAAGACTTGGAGTTAGCGGGTAGGTTTGTTTGGAAGAAACATTGGGAAGAGAAAATAAATGGGTGTCGGTCTTACATTTGACACTTCTGGGGGCAACCTGGGAGCAGTGGGAGCCTATTTTATAAAAGCGACCATTTTGTATGGGAGCCCCATTAAGAATTAGAGATAGGGGGTAAGTATGTGTGAAAGAAATGTTCAGTAAGGAAAACTAGTGGGGTCGGTTATAGATTTTAACCCTCTTAGAGCAACTTCTGACCAGCTGTGGAGCAATTTGTCGAATTTCCCAGCTTTTTTGAGAACTTTGACCTCGATGCGACGCCATTTAGCCCCACTCTAGCCCCAAAATTGTTTGGCTCATGCCCTTTTTCATCAAACCGCATAAAATGAGCGGTTGCGGAGCATCGTGAACCCATTATTAAGAATCTCAATACAACACTAAATCATGTCTAGTATACACACTTATATAAAAAATTTTAAAACAATCTGACCAAAAAACAATATCCGTTCATATAAGCTTCACCATCCCCTTTCCTCCCTTTCAAGGTTGAAGTTTTTGAAATCGCGTCTTTTTAAGGGTTGACTTTTTGGTACAACTTTTGACCAAACTTCATCAATATAGCTCCAGCGGTTTGGGCTCGATGGTAATGAAATAATCGATTACATCAATTCGATTTTTGTAACTATATCTTTTTTGGGGAAACAAGCAATATTTTTGAAGTCAGGTGCCCAAAATTACTTAGACTGCCAATTTTCAGCGAATTTTAAGTACTTCTTCTATTTTTGCCCCAATTTTGTATGGAGTCGAATCACTATTTGTCGGTTCAATTGATGTTACTTCGTTATCAAAAAGTCTCACAAACGTCCAAACAATTCATCAACAGAAAATTTAAAATTCCTTCACTTTAATGTAAACAATTCTTCCTCCTCAAATTCTTCCGAAACCAATCTCTTAATAGCCTTTTTTACTTTGTTTTTTTTTCACTTTTCTCATAAATTCGAATTATAAGTATTCAGTTATTTACACATTATTCCCTCATTGGTTACCTACGCCACACGACCATAATTCACAACATAATCACATTGTCATAAATCAAAATAAAAAATCAATCGGCTTATTGTCGCGCTTGTTCGCCTCTAAATAGACTACAAAAAGCAAAGCAAATAGAAAAAAAACAGAAAACGGAAACAATATTGCAGCAGACGTCTGCCGGACGCTTGACCCTTATGCAATTACACGCCCGTATTTCATTACCAATTTCAATATTGTACACGTCCCCTCGGGGCGTGGAGCGCGTGGCGAGGGGCGACGCATGCGAGGTGACCGCCCTAACTGCACTTTCGCACGGAAGTGACCACTTATCCTCGCTTAACGATTTCGTTGTCATAAAAACCGGAAATAATGAAATTGACCGCAAGGGAATAACAGACAGACGGACTGTCTGTCCGCTGCCGAACGACCTGGCCACTGTTGCAAATCGCATCACTCACTGACCGTTGAGTGATTTTTATCTGTTGCTGCAGCAACTGAATACAACAACAACAGCAACAAGCACGCTCAAGGCTTGTGCCGCCTGACAACTGACCAGCGCGACCGACCGATCGAATGGTCAACGTTGGCAGCGGCCACGAGCGCACTGTCCGCAACCCCTGTTTGGCGTGCGCTCTCCCCTTCGACGAGTAATGATTATGTTTGCCGTTGGCTGCGCGTGGACAATGGTCAGTTGGTGTGACGTGATGGTAAACAAGTCAATTTCAGTGCGAGGATTTAACAAAATTTTAAATTCATGTTAATGCTTTGCGTGTGTGGTTGTTGTTGTTTGGTGAATTTAACACCTTTACGAGGGTTTTTTGTTGGCTATTGTTGTTGCTTTGATTTGATTGGCTCATTACGAAGGTTGATTGTGATTGTATTTGCAATTAAGTTGACAGTTTGGAGGGCTTTAGATAAACATTTGGATTTAGAATTATAGGTAATTACATTGAACAACACTAAAAAAAAAAACAAGGTTCTGACAACGGATTCTGGTAGAGGGGGCCAAACAAAAATATACGTGTATCAGCGTTTTGAAAGTTTACGTCTGAATTTTATTTTAGGGGGGGTCAAAGTTTTCCCCTTTTTGCACATTCTTATGGTGAATCGGCATACGAAAACCATGTAACCTCACATTTTAGGTATATGATGTGTTCAGCAATTTGATGTAAATTACTACGAAGAACATTTTTGTGGAGCATTTTAACCCTATAGCTCCTATTTGTATGGGTCAATTTGACCCTTTTCTCTAAAATGCCGAAAATGTCCTGTAAAACAGGACTTTTTAAGGACAACATGTAGCACGAAAATATTCGCCATAAAATTCTACTGTAGGTCTCTAAATACATCAAAGCTTAGAAATTAACTTGAACGCCAGAATTAAGCCATAACTGAAAATGTGTTTAAGTGTATATTTCGTACTTATTAAAAATTTGGTACTAAAATGTCCCATGGATGACCCTGTTGGATTTCGATTTTCGAAAAAATGAAAAACACGTCAAATTATTTCACACTTGAAGTACATACTTTCACCAAGTTTGAAGTCAAAAGGCGTAAAAATCATGTTTCTTCATACAAACTTTTTCCTCTTGGTTGACCCTTTTAAGTTTTCATTTTCAAAAAAATGAAAAACAGGTGTCAAATTATTTTTTGTTTCAAGACTTTTCACCAACTTTTAGGAGTTTTTCGTTTTGATTTTCAAAAAATTTGAAAATATGTGTTAAATTATTTTTGATTTGGAGCATTTTCACCATGTTTGAAATTCTCTCTTCATACAACATCTTGACCCTGTTCAATTTTGATTTTCGAAAAAATTAAAAACACGTCAAATTATTTCACACTTGAAGTACTTTCACCAAGTTTGAAGTCAAAAGGCGCAACAAATCATATTTCTTCATACAAACTTTTAACCCTTGGTTCACCCCGTAAGATTTCGATTTTAAAAAAATTATAAACACGTCCCAATTTATTGCTCACCAAGAGTACTTACACCATGTTTGAAGTCAATGGGCCCATAAAATCTTGTTTCTTCATACAAACTCTTAACCCATCGTTGACCCCGTCAGATTTTCAAAAAAGTGAAAAACACGTATCGAATTATTTCGTACGTTAAATGCTTTCACTATGTTTGAAGTCAAAAGGCCCATAAAATCTTGTTTCTCCATACAAAAGTTTAACCCATTGTTGACCATGTTAGAGTTTGATTTTCGAAAAAATGAAAAACACATGTCGAAGTTTTTCTCACTAAGAGTACTTTTACCAAGTTTTAAGTCAAAAGGCTCAAAAAATCATGTTTCTTCATACAAACTTTTAACCCTTGGTTCAGCCCGAAAGATTTCGATTTTCAATAAAAAAAGAAAGAAAAACACGCGGCGAATTATTTCTCACCAAGAGTACTTTCACCAAGTTTTAAGCTAATGTTCACAGTTAAGTTCACAGTTTCTCCATATAAACTTTTAACCCATCGCTGACCACGTTAGATTTTTATTTTCGAAAAAACACGTATAAAATTATTTATCATAAAGAGTTCTTTCAGCAAGTTTGAAGTCGCAACAAATCATATTCCTTCATACAAATTTTTAACCCTTGGTTTACCTCTTTAAATTTTGATTTTCAAAAAAATGAGAAACAGGTTTAAAATTATTTTTGATTTCAAGTGTTTTCACTAACTTTAAAGCCAATAGGCCCATCGGTTCCGTGTTTTTTCGTAGTCTCTGGCGAACCTTAACCCTTAGTTCATCCCGTTAGGTTTTGATTTTCGAAAAATTATAAAATACGTGTAAAATTTTTTTTATTTGAAGTGTTTTCATCAAGTTTGCAATCAATAGGTCCATTAAATATCGTTTCTTCATACAACACCTTAACCCATGGTTTGCCCTTTTAGACCCCGAATTTCAAAAAATCCTGTCCTGGCGAAGGTTCATTTTTTTATGTGTCTACAGTTAAAATTTCATGTCTGTAACTTCAGTGGTTTGGGCTGGACGATGATGAATCAGACAGTCAGTTAGTCAATCAGTCAATAAGTCAAACAATTATATAACATGTATAGAGATGAGTCGCCTGACTCAATATTCTTAAGCCTCACTCACATGAGACACTGACTAGAAGTGTCCTTAATCCCAATAGGACATAAATGCCAATACTTAATTGCCTACACTTGTGTCTACTTAAGTAGGAATGAGTGTAGGATTGAGTGTCGAAAAAAATGTATTCAAAAAGTGCTTCAGAGAAGTGCAAATATAATAAACCACTTACATGACTTCCCTCCTATGGCTTCCAAATGCAGTCAGTGTCGCCTACGGCGCACACAACACATTCCCCTACCGACACTTTGGCGACTAACACAGCACAGACACCTACTTATGCGCTTCACTGACTTGCTTAAGCAACAACATATGCCACGTTTTAGCCATGTTCGCAGTAAACAAAAAGGGGAAACCAACGAGCAGCAAAAAGACCTGCCGCAAAAAAAAGTGGCACCCTATGCGGGCACTTATGGCGCTTAAGTGCGAAAATATTCACCGCACAAGTGCAATTTAACCAGATCAAGGTGAAGCCAAGGTCAAATGGTGGCATGAGCGGCTGTATTTGGCTGCATGCGCGTATGCACAGAAAAAATATGAAGCCGCCTTTCATGCTTAATAGTCCTTTATTACAGTCAACGATATTAACAACAACAACAGCAACAATGCAGTACATGCACCGCATATTCAGTGCCGTTTTGTATGGAAGGTCTTCTCACAATGCATTTCGACTGCAGTGCTGCCGAGTTGAATGCGTTCGCTTTTTTTTCTTGGTCTGCATATGCATTGCATTATCCACATTCTGCAGTGCAGCCTTGCGCGTTGCAGCATTGGCCGGGCGAACGGTGACGCCGACGGAGGCGGTTACTGTTTTGTGTTTTTGTAATTTGCACTTCAATGCTTGAGCATGACATGAGTGCATTGCAGGCGGCGCATAGGAGGCGCCTGCAGCTACAACAACAGCGAGCGTACAAAACAGGATGTGTAGCAAGGATGTGTAGGCAGGATATGCGAATGCAAATTAGTGCATTCGAGTTGGCGTTGGGTGAAGAGCAAAGGCAGCGTTTATCCTGGCACATGAGTTCAGCTTGTATGTGTGTGTGTGTGTGTGTGTGAGTGCATTTGCATTATGCACGCTTGAGTGCTGGTCCTTGTTCATGATGCTCGTTGTTGTTGTTTTAGCAGTTTCTCACTGTGTTTTTCACACTTTGGCATAACGAGCGCAGTCAGTGACGATGGCTGTAAATGAGTTGCGGCAACAAGTGGTGGCGCCTGTTTTGTGTTAGCTGGTCTTTGCAGCAGAGGTGGGAAGAAAGGAGAAAAGGATTGAAAGAAGAAAGTAGGTAAATAACAATAGAAGGAGGAGAAGAATAAAGGAAGAAGGTGGGAAGAAAGCATGGAAAGAAGGATGTTCGCAACTGGAGAAATGCGCTCGCAGACGAGACGCTGACGGGGTTTTAAGGGAGGAAGGACAAACAAAAGGATGGAAGAAAGAAATTGAGAAAGAAATTAAAGAAGGTGGAAAGAAAGGATAAAACGATGGAAGAAAGAAAGAAAGTAAAGGTAGAAAGAAAGAAAGGAAAGAAGGATAATCGGGGGAAGGATTGGAATTAAAAGAAGAAGAAGAGAGGGATGGAATTAAAAATGAAAGGAAGGAAGAAAGGAGGTTATAAACATTGAAGGAGAGGTAGGAAGAAAGAAAAGGGGAAAAAGTACGAATGGAAAGATGGTAGGAAGGAAGAATCGAAGGAAAGTTGAACGGAAGGTTGGGTGAACCTAAGAAAGATTGGAAGCATTGAAGGATGGAAGGAAAGAAAAAAGAAAGGAAGGAAGAAATAAGGGAAGGAGTTAAGAAAGGTACGAAGGAAGGAATTAAGAACGAACGCAAGGAGGTAAGGATGGAAAGGAAGGAAGGACATAAGGGAGAAAAGAAAAAATTACTAGAGGAAATAAGGATTGTTGTAGGGAAGGAGGGGAAGAGGAAAGGAAAGGAAGAGAGAGGGAAGGAAGAGGGAAGGAAGGAAGAAAGAAAGGATACACGAAGAAAGGAATTCAAGAAGGTAGAAAGGAAGAAAGAAAGAGGTGAAAAAAGGGATGGAAGAAGGAAAGGGAGAAAGTAAGTAGTAATGAAAGGACGGTGAGAAGAACGGAAGAACGGGAAAAAGATTGAAACAGAGAAAGATAGAAGGTAAAAATGAAAGAAAGAAAGAACAAATTAAGGAAGGAATTCAAGAAGGAAGAAAAAATGGAAGTAATGAAGAACGTAAGGAAGTATCAAGGAAGAAGGAAAGGTGATAAGGAAGGAAAGATGGAAGTAAGGAAGAAAGAATGAAAAGATAAACGAAAAAAGGAATTCATGAAGGTAGGAAGGACGGAAGAACGGAAGGCAGAAAGAATGAAAGAAAGGAAGAAAATAAGTAACAATAAAAGGAAGGTGGGAAGGAAGGACAATCGGGGGAAAAGATAGAAACATAGAAAGATGCATGGAATGAATGAAAGAAGAAACGAAGAATTAGAGGAATGAAGGAAGAAATAGAAGTAATGAAGCACATAAGGAAGAAGAAAAGGTGTTAAGGAACGATGCAAACAAGGAAAGATGGAATGAAGGAAGAAAAAATGAAAGGATAAACGGAAAAGGTAATTCAAGAAGGTAGGAAGGAAGATAGGACGGAAGAAGAAAGGGAAAAAGTAAGTAAGAATGAAAGGAAGGTGGGAAGGAAAGACGAACGGCGGGGAACCAATGAACATAGAAAGATGGTAGGAACAAATGAAAGAAAGGAAGAAGTGAAGGAAGAAACAAAGGAAGAAGAAAAAATAGGAAGAAGTGAAGGAAGGAAGTAAAGAGAGAGAGAGAGAGAGAAAAAAAGTAGTACGAACAGATGGAGGAATGGAAACATGGAAAACCGGCATGGATACATGGAAAAAAGGAACAAGGAAAGGTGATAAGGAAGGATGCAAGGAAGGAAAGATGAAAAGAAGTAACAAAGAATGAAAGTATGAAAGGATAAACGAAGAAAGGATTACAAGAAGGTAGAAAGGAGCGAAGATAAGACGAAAAAGGAAAGGGAAAAGTAAGTAAGAATGAAAGGAAGGTGGAAAGACGAAGGAAAGACGAAAGGGGGGAAAGCTGGGAACATAGAAAGATGGTGGGAACAAATGAAAAAAGAAAGGTAGAAGTGAAGGAAGGAAGTAAGGAGAGTGAGAAGAAAAGTAGTACGAACAGATGGAGGAATAGAAAAATGAAAAAATGGAATGGAAACATGGAAGAAAGGAAAATGTAAAAGAACCACTTAAGCATGGTAGAAACGGAGGAAGTAGGATTAGTAGTAGGAACAGGAACAGGATACTTTTTTAGGTACTTTTTTTCATAACTAATTTTTAGTGTCCGACCGAATATTCGGTTTCGGTTTCGGTTTCGGCCCAAAAAAGTGGTTTCGGTCGGACACTACTAATTTTGATTTGTTTTATTATAATTTTCATTTTCATAAATTTTTTTAATGTTTTTATAAATCGAAAACTTTCTCAAAAACCTTCACGCTATAATTTTGTTTTATAATAAATTCAATGAACACATATAACTCTTTGAATTTCTATGACCACAAGTCGATTGCTAACTCGAATAACATTTCTAAATATTTATTAGTCATGTTTTACAAATTAATGTTTAATAAATTAATTGAAATTATAAATTAACATTTTACAAATAATTAAATTATTTAATTAACATAATTAAAACAAAATTTCAACATTGAATTTGCATTTGCTAAACGCGTTGCAGGCGACCGCTGCGTCGACGTCGCACCACATTTTCGTCGTACTCTTCAATCTCATCATCGCCTTCGTCGATTTCGACATCGGTGGGCCGCACTGGATAGCCCTGCTCGGGCTTGACTATCTTGACACCTTTCTCGCCGAACAGCAGACAGTCGAAATTTCTAAACAATAAAAAGAATAAAAATATTTCAATATAATATTTTTTCATTTGATATAAAATTCTTTTCATTTTGTAACTAACCTTTCGAACAGGTCGTAGCCCTGGAAGGAGCCCGACATATACATGCAGACATGCATATTGCGGCCCACAAACCAGATATCGTGAAATTGTATGCAAGCGCGCGCAAAACTAAATCTTGGCGGCCGAAAGCAGAACGGCGGCGGATTCTGTCCGGAGACTTTACGCTTGAACCACACATTGTTGTTGACGCGCATGCGCAGCTCAAAAGAAAACTCATCCGGTCGATAGACGATCTCCGTGCAGCTATTCATGCCAATGACGGACAGGAAACCTTTGATAGATAATAAAAGTTATTGAGTAACTGACTAAGTTTTCTTGAACTACAATCAAAGTTTAAAGTTGATGTGGAAAAGGGCATTGAAATTTTATGTTGTCAGTGAGAAGGAGTCGAAACCAGCTCGCGGTGCTAAGACGTCGATTTCACTCATTACTTCAACTCTCAGTTCTTTTCTTAAACCAAACTTTGAGTTTTGCAGAGAAGTTTCTCAAAATCGTTTCTTAAAAAGTTAAAGTAAAAATAAAAAATTAATTAAATATTTTCTGCTCACCTGCGCAACATTTACATATTCCTTTATCGCACGTACAAGGTATGCGGCTGACCAGATCGTTGATGGTGACATTCGGTAGCGCAATTTGACGCGCTTCTTCCTCGAGTACCAGCTGATTGAGCCGAAAGTTCATTTGGCCCAGTTGTTGTGTTGCTTCGTAGGCGATATCGCTGGCAATGGGCTTTTCACTGTCGGCTGTAAGTTGAGGTTACTTCTGAGGTTAGGTTAGGTTAGGTTAGGTTATGGTGGCTGCCTCTTTAAGAGACACACTCGGAGGCCTGACAGGCCCATTTTGATACCACATATTTGACCCGTTTTTTAAAATGTGTATGCAACATTGTTTTTTCCACACATTTGAGAGGATGGGGTAAGGGGGGACCTACAGTTTAACGCCGAATCCGAACGACAGTTGGCAGTTTTTCTTTCACCATTGGAGGTAAATCTTCCTCATGTGAAAAGCGATAGAAGTAGACGAGTGCTTCAATAGCCCGAGCTAGGAATTGAACCTAGGGTCCTTGGTATGAGAAGTCAGTGCGCTACCCGCTGGACTATCGAGGCCGGCTACTGTTTGATTACTCTTCCTTTGAAACTATCTCTTGAAATATCATTGCTTTGTCGGCTTCTCACAATGTAAATCGACTGTTAAGGCCGAGAAGACTTTCTGAGCATAGCCGAAAACTATGAAAAGGATCAGTTTCTATCTCACTAGTAGTGTGTGTTGTTAGACCGAATTGGCTTTTTATTAAAAAGTTTTAAACCTTTGAGAACCGTGTGAAGCGATTGTGCGAGTTGCAAATTAGGTTAGGTCTTTTTATAGAAAAAAATTAATTGAATAAATACTTAATCTTAAAAAAGTCATAAAGACTTAGCCAAACAAACGTTGTAATTTTTAAAAATAGCCATGACGTATTAGTTGGAATAAAAAGAAATTTCATAAAAAACGTTTGTGGAAGTAAGAGCGAATTTCATGGTTGGTTCTCAAAAGGTTAAGCTAAATTTCTAAAATTTCAACACCTTAAGCTTTTTTCACACACATAATTTACTTGAGAAGTCTCAGTAGGCTCAGTAGTTTTCGAGATACTATGTTTTTTCACTTAACTAAAACATTTACATACAACTGTGTTTCTTAATCCATAGAAAATGACCAATTTTCTATGGCAGCCCTTTAAGAGTTGGAGCTAGCGCTTAGGTGTGTATGGAAAAAAGATTTAGAAGGAAAAATAAATGGGGATCAGCCTTACATTTGACACCTCTGGGGGTAACCAGGAAGCAATGGCAAGCATTTTATAAAAACGATCATTTTGTATGGGAGCCTCAATAAGGGTTGGAGAAAGAGGGTAGGTATGTTCGAAAGAAACATTAAAAAATAAAAACTAGTTGGGGTTTGTTATGGATTTGAACCCCCTAAGAGTAACTTCTGAGCAGCTGTGAAGGAATTTGTTGATTTTGGGAAGTTATGGGAATTTTAAATATGATATTTTCTTAGGCCCAATTTCCCAGTTGGTTGGTTGGTGAACAAACTTTTAACTTTAATCAATAAACGATGGTTAACCAATCATTAACTCTTCGTTACTCAAGTTGCATAGGTTACAATTTTCATTTGACTAACGCAACGTTAAATAATTTTGTCGTTCCCAGTGACTGGTTATCTGAACAGCTGATTAAGAAATTATGTATGGCAGCACTGCTTAAAATTGATAGCACTGCTTGCATATAATTGGCAGCATTGTTTCGAAGTTGGTGAAATCAAAACAAAACAAATTTAAAAAATAAATGATTTTTTGTTTGAATTTTTTTTGAAAAACTAGTTCCGATTTTTCAAGTTTAAAAATAACCAAACTTCTTTAATTATTTTTTTCTTTCTTCTTTCATTTTTTTCTTTTTTTAATTTTTAAATTTATAAAATTCAAATGTTGACAAATAAAAAAAAAAAATTTTAAATATGAAAAATTTCCAAAGACTGAAAAAAATTAACCAGAGACTGTGAAATCGAAAAACCTGTGAAACCAAACTTCTTTAATTAGTGGAAAAATATTCGCTTTTCTTTCATTTTTTTTCTTTTTTTAATTTTTTAATTTATAAAATTCAAATGTTGACAAATTAAAAAAAAAAATTTAAATATGAAAAATTTCCAGAGACTGACAAAAAATTAACCAGAGACTGTGAAATCGAAAAAGGGTAGTTAATCAATGGTTAATGGTTAACTAACCACTGTGAAATCGGGAAATTACTTTTGTAAAAGATTTGGAAATTTGAAATATGAAAAATTGGAAATTTAAAATCTTGACAAATTTCACAAATTGTGAGCGCTGTCAAATCAGCTGATTTATTTATTTCTTGGTTAACCGATGGGTTACCATTTAACATTAGCTAGTTAACACTTGCAAATCGAAAAGCGTAGTTAATCAATGGTTAATGGTTAACCAACCACTGCGAAATCGGGTCTAAATTCTAAAAACGAAATAATATAACTTTTGTAAAAAATTGAAAAACTTTTAAATATGAAAAATTCGTAATCCTAGAAAATATTATTTAAAAATTGAAATTATAAAAACTGTATAATTCCAAGTAGAAATTGTTGAAAAATTTAAATTGTAAAAATTGTTCATTCTATCTACAAATTGTTTAGTACCAAAGCCAGCAGAACCAAATAAAACACTAATAAAATATTTTTCTTAACATTATTCACAGTATTTATTCACATTATTAATCGTTAGTTGGTATTAATCACACTTACAAAACTACGAGTATGTAGAGATCGCATAAAAACTAAACACTAGAACTAAATAAAAATTATTTACAGACAAACTGGTTAGTAACAGATCACTTCAATGCCACAAAGTAAAATTACAAAAAATTAAAAATCCAAATAAAAGTAAAAACAAGAACGAACATAACGAAACGAAACGAAAGAGAGACCAGAGAATTATAAAAACAAACAAATCATATGTTGGCAACAATTATGGAAATTTTGTTAAAACATTAAACCAACAAAAACATAAAACATAAAATTCGAAGTTGGCCAGAGTCACGTCAGACAGATATGTACAAACCGATAAAAGATCGGCATAGCGAAGGGGTTAATGAAGTTAAGAAACAGATAGTAGAAGTACGACATGAAGAGGGAAGCCTTCTTGTTACCGGTCTCCGTGCGGGCCACGGCCAGCAGCGAGGCGGCGCACAGCAAATAGAACACCAGGCGCGGATTTGTCGACGGCATCTTGTTGTTGTTTATTGTAAGAACGAAACTTCGTTTGTGCTTTTCACTTTTGTTTATTATTTTATTTGGTATTTACGCCTGAATTGCCCAAAGTGTGCAATAAAAGCGAAATTTCCACTGTTCCAAAATGCCAAATTTGTTCGAAGTATTTCGAGTGCAATGCCAATTCGCGCAATTTGAATCGACTTGGCGAACAGACGTCAACTTTCGCTTTTAGTGCGAGTCGTCAGTGCGCGCGTTTAACTAAGAAAGTGTGTTAATTAAAATTGCAAGGCACGCGAGCGTCGACGGACCAGTCCAGCGGCAACCAGACGCAATGAAGACCAGACGCGTTGATTGGCTTTGAGTGTGCGGTGGCGCGGCGTTGCGATGCGTTCGAGACGTACCGTACGTGTTACTGGCCGAAAACCAACTGACGGTGCACGCACAAACGGTAGCAGCGCTTAGCACCTCGGCTTAAAGATCAGCGATCTCATTTGGCGGTTTCTGTTCGCTTCGATTTGTTCGCGCGCACGCTACGGTCGGGCTGTGGCGAATTGAGGCAGATTTGAATGACACAAATGGTCATGTGATTAACTTGTAATGTAAGAGATTCTTAATTCGTTTGTAGAAGGAGGTGAATGGTTTACAGGAATATTGGAGAAAATTTGGATTTTTAAAAATAAAAAATTCTTATATATTAATTTTTTTTGCTATAGTTTCTCTTCCTAAAATCAACAAAATTATACAAAAATATTTGGTAATTATAATTCAATCCTGTGGCATTTTTTCTGTGTAAATGACAACTTTGAAATTTGGCAGCTGTCGTTTACGATGGTTCCGAGTATTAAAAATGAAGCGTTATACAAACAGATAATGTGTTATCAATGTGAAAACAATTAATTTATTAGAACAACAATTTCCAAACTAAATTATCTCTTCAAATTCTGATGTAAACTGGCCACCAAAATCGAACAATTTCTTTCATTGGGGTTTTTCTGAAATCTCTGGTCTATTCGAATAAACCACAAAAAATGTCTCAGTTCAAGGTCGAGATCCAATGTCTTAATGTTAGGATAGAGCAGCACTTTGTCGAAAGATTTTCGAAAATCGAGCAAGGGGGAAAAACCTATGGGCCTATGATTAGAACCCTGGGGCCACTTGGCAGATATTTTATTTCATACTCAATCGGTATATGTCTTTAAAATGCAATACAAAATATTACCACTGGCTCAATAAATATTGGTTTTAGTTTCAAATTAAATCGTGCACTTTTATTGGAAAAGCCTATACTTTCTTTCTCCATATTGAACAAGTCTTTCCTTCAATCGTTCATACTTCCATCCAGTGACGGTATTGGTGTAGTTTCATCTACAACGCATTCATCTATTCGATGTAACGTAAAAATTCATTTGCATTAACAACTTCTATTCATAGATACTTTGCTAAGTTCGTTCCACAACCCAATCATCCATTTGATGTACTTTCATGAAACAATTTTCAAGCTAATGTTTTGTACCTCAATTCGTCTGTTCATAAATTCTTTATGAGGTTCGTTATACAACTCATTTATTCATTCGATTTAATTACATAAAACACTTTCCAAGTTGACATTTTCGTCTACAATACATCTGTGCACACATGTTCTGTTCCTCACACAACTTTTTCTTTCCTTCAATCCGTACTTTATGAAACAGTTTTCAAGCTGACGTTTTCATCTTCAATTATTTTGTTCAGAAATTCTTTGTGGGGTTCCTTCTACAAATTTTTCTCCCATTCGATGAACTTTTATGTGACACTTTTCAAACTGATATTTTCTACATCAATTCATCTGTTCATAAATTCTTTGTTTGATTCCTTATACAACTTATTCATCCATTTGATGTAATTGAATGAAACACTTTTAAAGCTGACGGTTTGTACCTCAAATAAACTGTTCGTTGTACAACTCATTTATTCATTCGATTTATTTTAATGAAACACTTTTAAAGTTGACATTTTCATCTTAAATTTATCTGATCATACATTTTTTGTTAAGTTCCTTATGCAAGTTTTTCATCCATTCAATGTATTTAATGAAACAATTTTCAAGCTGCATGAATTCTTTGTAAGATATGTTTTACAACGTATTCATGCATTTGATGTACTTTCATGAAACTGTTTTGAAGCTAACGTGTTCATCTTTAATTTATTTGTTTGGAAAATCTTCGGTTTCTTCTACAACTTGTTTTCCAATCGATGAACTTTCATGAAAAACTTTTCAAACTGAATTCTGTATATTAAATTCAACTAATCAGAAATTTATTATTAGAGTCTTTCTATTCCAACTCATTGTTCATTAATTCTATATTAGTTGCTTCTTACATCTCATTCATCCATTGGATGTAATCATATGTGGTCTATTCGTTTATTTAAAGTTTTTCAATTATTATCTTTCTTGTTGGTTAGACTGTTTGAATTGTTTATTAATTCTAGTCTTATTTTTAAATAAATAAAAAAAAAGAAAATAAATAAAATAAATTTCTTGACATTATGTAATAATGATTTCAGCAGTTTGTATTGGTTCTTCATTCATCAAAGCATCTTCTATAGTTTTATATAAATAAGTACTTACGTATCTATTAATCTACTTTTCATGAACATTTTTAATTTATTGCAGTTTTCTGTTGAATGCTTTGCTTTGTTTATTCATCCACTTGTTTATTATTTTATTGTTTAATCTACATTTTTCAATGTGTATTTTCAATGATTTAGAAACCCTTTTTTGCCATCAAATGTGTAGCGCACACCACAGGTCGCCTATGACCCATCACAAATCTCTCGCTGGCCCCTCTTAACACGTTGTCTTTCGCTCAGCTGCGGTGCTATCACTTCGAGATCAACACCGAAGTTCACCGGCACAAACGAGAAGCGTCTTTCGGTTGGATCTGCTGGCCACTGTGTTAACGGTTTGATTTGTTGGTCCACTCAGCTCAGCTGGTTATGGTGGTTTGGCGACACTGGCCGGCCGCACTGTTGGCTACTTTACTCTCTGTGGGTAGTTGAAGATTTTTAATTTTTATTTATTGCTGTTTTAACACTTTGCTCGCTTACATCTTTCTTTCGGCTCGCTTCAATAAACCCACATACAATTTATTTTATTTTTTTCGTTAGCCACACAATGTAGGCCAAAATCTGTTTGATCTGATTTTGCTGTTGTTGTTGTTATTTGTTACAATTTCTCTTAATCGATCGTTTTCGGTTTGTATGCTGCTGGATGGATTTGAATACTCTCACTTTTTTGCGTAGTCATTCTTGTGGGGGCACTTTTTCTCTTGGACAGTTGGACAGTGTGTTGCCTGGAGTTTTTATTTATTATGCTGTGATTTATTTATCTGCATTGGTTTCTAGGTTATCATTCACTTTTCATTTGTTTGTCATGTCAGCGCTGTGATCAACGAGCTGCGCGGTTACACTTCACACAAATTTTTATTAATGAAGTTGTTGGGAATTTGTGACATTCAGTCTTTGGCTTTTGTGTTGTTGAAGCGTTTCGAATGGAGTGAAGGTAGAATGTCTTCAGCAGAGCATGAATTTAATTAAAGTTTTGACTGAAACAACTTTAAGCATCTTTGGGGGTTGGAGCGGCATCTGGCTTTGTGAAAATTTTGGTCGAAGTGGTTGGAGAGACAGAAGCGATACTCACTTTTTGTATGAGTTCACAGTGGACTCGAGTGGACATGAGCGGTTTTCGTTCTCAACCTGAACGAAGCGTATGACAACTTAGAAACAAGTTTGTTGGAAGAACAAAATAATGTTTCTTTGGGACTTTTAGCAATTTTGAATTAATAATCGATGATTTGTGTGAAGTTAAGTAGCTGACGTAAGTAGCTGACGTAGCGGCCATACGGCTGTCTCTGATCTCAACCTAACCTTTTCGATTCAAGTTTGGTTTCAGTTTAATCAAACAGTGTTGATTTGTGCTCACTTGAATTAAAATTTAGGGAATCTAACAAAATAATCACTTTTTTATCTTTATTTGGTAAAATTTTGTACAGTCGAAAAGATAGAATAGTTACATTTTGATTTAACTGGTTTTAAAGACAGTCTGAGATTTTAGTGATTCATGGAACATAGAAGAAGAATAGAATAAGTGTTGTCTATTATTATTCCGATTATGAAAAATTAGGCTCTACAAAAAACAATGCCTTTTCATCGTTAAAACAATTAATTTATTAGAACAACGATTTCCAGACCGAATCATCTCTCGAAATTTTGATGTCAACTGGCCACCAAGATTGTGCAATTTGCTTCTTTGGGGTTTTTGAAATCTCTGATCTAAAATCCGGTCCGAATTTTTGATGTCAACTGGCCACCAAGATTGTGCAATTTGCGTCTTTGGGGTTTTTGAAATCTCTGATCTAAAATCTAGTCCGAAATTTTGATGTCAACTGGTCACAAAGATTGTGCGACTTGCTTCTTTGGCGGTTTTTAAATCTCTGATCTAAACTCCGGTCCGAAATTTTGATGTCAACTGGCCACCAAGATTGTGCGGTTTGCTTCTTTGGGGTTTTTCGAAATCTCTGGTTCATGCACATAAATGAAAATTGCAATTCCAGAGCGCCAAACTAAGATCCGACTTGGCATTGGTGAGGAAGAATCACATTTTGGACAAAAATTCCTCGAGAATCGAAAAAAATCAAAGGCCTGTGATCAAAGTCACAGGGCCACTTACCTGATATATTATTCCATACTTAATCGGAATGAAGCTACTTTACAATGCAATAAAAATATCCACCACTCGTTCAATAAATATGCGTTTTATTTTCAATTTAAATAGTTCACTTGTATTGAGGCATCCTGTGTATCTTTTATTCACTGTAACTAGAATATTTTAAAATTTTTGGCTTTAATGCAATTCAAATGTTATTTGCTTTCTTTTGATTATTTCTTCAAAAAATTTATTAAATATGGAATGTGTGCGATGCCATCTCGCTTGATTTTAATTACGCAACCTGGAATCCAAACTGGTTAAAGTATTCACTTGCTTCGACAATTCTAAAATCGAAATATTATATAATAAATACTGTATAAATTATTAAGCCTACATCTTTTATGCACATAAATCTTTATACAATTATGTCTACATATACATAAATATATATCTACGATTACTTTACTGCTTAGTTAAATTTCATTTAGTGGCTGATTTCGTTTGTGTTTTTTCTATCTCATTAGCAGAAATTTTACATAAACTCGTTTCATTTAGTTTCCGTTTCACTTTATATAGTTTGATTGTTTGATTTTGTATTTTGTTTAAAATGTATTTGGTTTTATAAGAAATCTGGTTGACTTTTGGCAATTTGTAATTGACACAAATTTTATTTGAATTTGAAGGTTTGAACTGTTTGCGTTTGTTTTACTTTGTGTACTTATTTGCATATTTGATTTAGTACGCTACATTCAGTTTAGATGAAATATATATTTTTAATTTTTAGTTAACGACATCTTACAATGAATAATAAAAGTTTATGTTGGTCGGTTAGTGAGTAAATTTTTACACTGAAGACTAGAATCAGAGATTTCAAGATAGAAATAAAATCTTTTTATTTTTTTTCTTTAGCTTATTTAATTTCTTAACACTAGAAAGACCATTGCAGTAATTTTGGTGGTTTTTCAATTTTAAATATCTGTATTTTTTTAGTATTTCTATAACCTTTTGCTTTGATGACTTTTATTTTATTTTATCGGATTTTGCAATTAGTTGTACAATTCGGGTTCTACAATTACAAACTACCAAATCCGATGTGTATTTTTCGAAATATCAGCGGATATAATATTATATGTAGCCTTTGTAGGTATGTAAAATTTGCGGTCTTCCCAGTGTTAAATATTTACATTTAAAACCAGAAACTGAGATTGAAAAATACAAAATTTATATTACAAGCAAAAGTTTAAAAGCATTGAAGATTAGAAATGGAGATTGTTAGATACAAATCTTACATGAAAAGCTAAAGTTTCAAGGTAATTTTTTTTTTAATTAAAGGTCTGATATTTGAAAACACAAGAAGCTATAAATAATTTTTCTCAAGAAAAGAGAAAGTCATTATAAAATTCATCACAAAAGTCACAAAAGAAATGATTGGATTTAAATTTTATATTCGAAGAAAAATTTTAAAAGTATTTAAGGCGAGAACCAGAGATTTTATGATAGAAATAATTAATTTTAACAGTTTTAGTTACGATTACCTTGAAAATTCTTAAATGTTAACATTGGAAACCAGAACCCGAGATTGAAGGATATAAATCCTATAATAAAAGAAAAAGTTTAAAGGCATTAAAAATCAAAGTCAGAGATTGTAAGGTACAAATCTTTGAAGAAATGCTAAAGTTTCATCAATTTCAATTTTTGAATTTTTGAAGTTTGAAGCAAAGCAGGTCCCTGTCTTTTGTCTGTTTTTTCAGCAAGTAAAGGCCAATCGTTGAGATTGAAATTGTTATTAAAAAAACTGAGGGTCAGTGTTTTCTAAATCAGTAAACAGACATAGACATATGTAACTAGCTTTTAAATTTTTCATATGCCAACTGTAGAGTGACTATTATTTTATTATTTAATGACTTTACTGACAAAAATCAAAACCAGTTTCAATGCAAAAATTGTGAATTTTGCATATGTATTTAGAAGTAGTTAATAATAATGATTACAAATAAAGAAAAAAACGGAAAAAAGCTAAACATGTTTTCAACAAACTTTATGCAAAACTAAATTCAATGTATTAGTTTAGCTTAAGACGAACTTGAAATTTTACGGAAATAAATTATCGATCAGCAATTATGTGGCTTTGTTCTACACTTTGTTGGGTTGAAGATCGATGGAGGAGATGAGCGAGTATGGTTGGTTGCGTGAGTGTGTTCAGTGAAGGGGATTTTTTTTATAGCATATGAGCTCATAAATTGAAATTAATATGAACAGACAATAGACGACTGATAGACTAATTAATTGAAAAAATTCAAACTTCCTTTCATGAAACCATCAAATTAAATTCAGAGAAGAGACTCACCGGGCTCAACTAAACTCAAACTTCTTCTCAAACTTCAAACTTCTTGAACCAGCACACTTACAATGAGAGCATTTATTAATTTCATTTTCACTAAAGTGATATATTTTTTTTTTTTACAAATTTTCATGCCCAACTTATCACTGCACCCAGTAAATTTTGTTGCCTTGAGAAAACACTTCAAACTTTTTCATCGAATGCCAATTTCAATATTAAAATGTAATAACCATTCGCAAAAAGAATTTTAATCACAACTTTTGACCATAACCGATACTTAAAACATTGCAACAACAAATACAACAACAACAAGATGCAACAAAAAATCATTTTAAAATGCTACCGCATACCTAAAATCGTATAAAGCTTAACGCAAGCAAACAGTTCAAGTCGAAAAAACTAGGTTCAAGCACCAAACGGAACAGCCAAATGTGCGGCCCGGCAGACGGACGCGCCAGTTTGGCAGTGCAGGTCAATTCGGTCGGCATGCGAATAAATTATGCTAATGCGCGCACTGCCGTCTGTCAGTTTTACTACGTGCCTCGCGCGCCCCAAAACGTAGCGCCAGCTATGATTATTTGTTTACCGCTATACACACACACACACATACATATTGGTGTGGCCAGATTGTAGCGTTGAGTGGGCGTATTTTATGTTGTACAAGAAGTTGTTGTTGCTAAAGCATTGAATTACAAATCAGAAGGTAGTGAGTTCGAAACTCGTAAACAGACAAAAATGTCATTCAACAAATCTACTTTTTTAACATTTTATATTTTAGTATTTTATGTTTTGATCATTTTTATTTTCTCTGTAATTATTACACCGTACAAGAGTCAATTTTACACAAAAAAAAAAAACATTTACACTTAAAATTGGGTCCAATTATAGTAAAACTGTGCTTTTAGTTTTTCCCTCTGAGGTAAAAGTTTTTTAAAAGACTTTGAAATTTCAAGGTCATAGTTATTTTAAAAAAATATTTTAAAAACTGAGCGCAATGTAGAATTTCAATATGGGTATCAAGTAAAACAGAAAGAAATTCCCAAGTATCTAAAAAACTTAATTGTTTGGCGTACAAGAACGAATGGATATTCAAAATGTCCCTTTAAAACTTTATCCTTAAATATCCTTAAACATTTCTTATAGTTTTTTTAAATGTGGTTTAAGGATCAAAAGGTAGACTATCACATCGTCGAATATCATCCTTAAATATTCTGAAAAATGTCCAATAGTTTTTTTGAAAAAATAAGAAGTTTGAAGTTCTTCCTTTGATTATTCTCTATTAAATAAAAAATAAATAAATAATTTTTTTTCTACAGAGGCAAATATTTTAATATTTATTAAAAATTCATAAACTTTATTAAAAATCCATATTTCACAAATTCAATAGTTTGTGTATCCATAAAGTTTCATGATATTTGTTGGTTGTTTGTTTTTATAGAACTTTTTAAGTGTGTTAAAAATTATTTAAATCCTAATTTTAACTTTAACAACTCTCTTTTGAGTTTTGTAAATTGTGATATTTTTCTCAATTCAACAGTTTTTAGTTTTAATTTTTTATATTTACCAAAGTTTAATGGTGTTTTTTGATATATTTTATTAAAGTTTCTGATAAAAGTCAATTTTCCTTAAATTCAAGTTCATTATTATTATTCTTTAGTTCTTTATTTTAAAGTGTTTTTGTTTGTAGTAAAGTCAGGTTTTATTTTGCTTGAACCTTTCTTAACTAATTCCTCATTGTCATAAAACTTTGTGTTTCTATTTATGATATTTGTTGGAAATTTTTTAACATTTTATTAAAAAATTGAGAAATTTTAATATATATAATTTTTAAAAATTGTTCAACATTTTAATAGAAGTTGAAAAAAATTTGATATTTATAATATTTTGTGGACATTTTTTTTAATTTATTAAAAGTTAGAAAAAATGTCATGATGATATTTTTTTGGAAACTTGTTAATATTTAAATAAAAGTTGGAAACAATTTCATATTTATGATGTATTGTGGAATTTTTTAACATTTCATTGAAACTACGAAAAATTTCATATTTTTCTTTTGACTTATTCAAATTTCATAGCTTTACAAATTTAATAGTTTTTATTTTTTTTATGTTAAAAAAATTTAATATTTTTCCTTAGACCAATTCAATTTTATTAACTTTTTTTTTTGAATGGAAAAAGAAAATTTTTTTAAATATTGAAAAAATTTTATATTTTTCCTTTAACCGAATCAAATTGAATAGTTTTTATTTTATTTTTTTAAAACACTTTTTTAAAGGTTAAAAAAAACTTATATTTTATTGATTCAAATTTAATAGTTTGTATTTTTTAAATTTGCTTAACATATTTTTTTTAATGTTGAAAAAAAATAAAATTTTTCCTTTGACCGATTCAAATGTTCAAAAAAGCTATTTTTTTAATTTTTTAAAAGTATTTTCTTATATGTTTTCAAAGAAAGTTGGCAAAATATTAAAAAATTGTACCATTTTTTGTTTCATTTTTAATTTTCATATTTTCACCAATTCAACCAACTTTTTGTGATTTTTCCAAATAATTTCAAATATTTGTTAAACAAACAAATATATGTATTTATAAAATTTTGTATTTCTGTTTATATTGTTTGTGATTTATAAAAAAAAATTTAATATAACTTTGTGAAAAAATAATGTTTTTCATTTGAGTTTAGTTAATAGCTTCAAATGTTTGTATGTTGACAGTATTTTATATTTTTCCTATGACCGATTTAAATGAGTTTTTGATTTTAACAATTTTTTTAACAATATTTTCTAATGCATTTTCAAAGAAAGTTGGCCAAAAATTTTTAAATTTAAGTAATTTTTAAAATTTTAAAATTTCATATCTTTACCAATTCAACCAACTTGAACGACACAACACTTCCTGTGTCACTGCTCGACTCCGCAGGAATTGGTTTAAGTCAAAGTTTTAAAAAAAATTATATTTTTCTTTTGTTCCTTAGTCTTTTAATTTTCTTCTTATTCGTACAAATTTCCTTTTTTTTCCCTATTTTTTTCAAACAACATCTGGCAACACCAAAATGTCTACACACATACATGGCGATTGTTGTAAGTGGGCATTGTTGACCGCTGCCGTGACACCACAAATTATTTTCTTATGCTTAAATCGCATTTGTTGTTGCCCTTATTATTATTGTTGTTGTTGTTATTGTTGTACTTATGCATATTGTGGCCAGCGTACGTTTAGTTTTCTTGTAAATCATGTGAAATCAATTTTCCACAATTTTCCACTCTTTGGTTGAGCCGATCGTGATTTGTGGGCATATTTGCTTTGGTTGATCTTGTTAGTGTATAGGATGTTGTTGTTGTTGTTATTGCTGTTATTGTTATTGTTGTTGTTGTGTGCATATTATTGGTAGCATCTCTAATTATATGTTGCGTTGGTTGCATTGTTAACATGGCCATCAATCAGACAAATATCTATATGACTCTTACTTGTTTTGCTATTGTTGTTGTTATGTGAAACCCCTCTACAGTTTATGTGGTATGTGAAAATTGGAAAATTATTTTGTCTGATAAAATTAGTTTGAGTTTGTGGTGAACATGCGAGCTGGTCTTGGATCCAAACATGCAAGTTTGATGACAGTTTGATGAGAGTTCGATGAGAGTTTGATGGCGTTTTGTGGGCAGTGAAGGTAGATTTTGATTTATGCCACTGAAGTGTGCAATAGTTGGATAGTATTTGGCATGGGTTTGAGAAGTTCATGCTATCAATTTTATTTGTCAATATGTCAAAATATTGAATAAGTATTTGTGTTGAACTTTTGCTGCAGTAAATTTGTTCTGAGCGCCACCGCAACGCAGCCGCAGCCAATTTAATGTTATTGCTACAAAATTAGTTGGCCAACAAATATTTGTTCGGTGTCTGTGTCTAAGACTGGTGGAGTCACGTAACATATGAAACTTACGTGTGCGGCGCTGAACGCCATTCAGGCAATCGACGCGAACGAATCGAACTCTGCACGTATGTAATTCCCATGAAACGGCATGCAGACTACTGAAACAACAACAACAATTGCGCTGGTGCTGGCCACAATCCCCGAGTGGGTGAGAATATGGCAGCAACAGTGGCAACGGTGGCCGGTGGCAGTTCGATTGTTGAGCAAAATCACAAAATCGCAAAATCGGTAGCACATGTTGTGCCGTGCGGCGGCATTAAATGAAGCGACACCAATCGATTGGACGCGAAGAGAGATTAACTGGAGCAAGTGCGTCGGCAATGGGCGGCAGCTGAATGGGCCATGACGAAATGGCAGCGCCGATGAAAGCAGCGAATCGTAGAAAAGGTCTCGCATTGGGTTAAAACAATTTTGCAATGTAGCGTGAGATAAAATCGACAAAGATGCTGTCGATTTGATGAAAATAGAAAAAAGGACAATAAAAAAATTAAAAAAATTAAAAAAAATCGTAGAAGAAGCAACAACAACAATAGCAAAAAGTCAGACAAATCAATTGGCCGACATGGCTGGCCAAGATTTCGACAATTTTAGAAGTAGTGCATTCACGTTTCAATCATCATCAGCAACAACAACAAGAACAACAAGAACCGTAAAGCAAAGCAGCAGCAATAATAATGAGAAGTTGTTGCTGCAACTGCTGCGGCGCACGTTTGAATTGCTCGAACTTGGAGGTTCGCGCGGGTTGTCCGGGGTTAATCAAATAGGAACTGCGCATCGCGAATTCTACGCGAAGCTGCTGTTGCTGCTTCTTCTTCGATTTGTACCTCTTTTTAAGCTGAATTTTTTTCAGTTCACTTGTTGTTGTTTTTGTATTTTGATGCAGCCGGCTGCTACTTGACGTACACACGCCGCCAAATTGCACGTTGCACGTTTTGCGCGGCGTCTTGGCGCTCATCTGTCGCTGCTACTCCAAATTCACTGCATTCCCGAATGTTGCTGCAATGCGGCCGCCTGTCGTCGCCGCAATGTGGAAATATCAACGCTAACTCATAATCTCATGTTTGTTTGCATTAGACGTGCTAGACATGCTATAATTATGTTGTTGTTGTTGTTGTTGTTGTTGTTATGCCAACAAAGAAAGCACACAGCGACTGTTGTGCGGCCGCAGTTTTTTGGCAGTTTGAAGCAGCAGCGGAATGTTTTGCGCAACGATTTGTGTTCGTTGTGTAGTTGAACTTGTTGCTGATTGACGAAAAGCCGTTGTTATTGTTGTTGTTGTTTGTGTCGTTCAGCTTGATCGGCATTTTGATTGTTTGAGACTTTGTGGCGCATAGAAATTATGAGTTTGCGTTGCTAGTGAACTTTTTTTTTTTGCCGGACTGATTTGTGAGTCCGGTTTGTCTGCAAAAGAGTTAACCAATTGTTTATGTTGTTGTTGTTGTTGTAGTTGCTGTGATTGGCCGCTTAGTATAAAGGAACTTTGAGGGTGGAGAGTGAGGTTAGGACCGAAGTCATGGGAAATGCTTTAATGAAACAAATGTGGTGGCAGCAGAGAAAGAGAAAAATAACAGCGAAGCATTTATTGGAGAAAAAATTAAATGAAATTAGTTAAATAAAATTTAAATGTTACAGATATGAAAAAGTAAAAGAAATTATAAGAAAGTGAAATAAATAAAACTGAAATAAATTATAATGAAATAAACAAAATTTTAATAAAATCAATTAAATATAAAAATTTTAGCTACTACTTACTACTTACTACTTACTACTTACTACTTACTACTTACTACTTACTACTTACTACTTACTACTTACTACTTACTACTTACTACTTACTACTTACTACTTACTACTTACTACTTACTACTTACTACTTACTACTTACTACTTACTACTTACTACTTACTACTTACTACTTACTACTTACTACTTACTACTTACTACTTACTACTTACTACTTACTACTTACTACTTACTACTTACTACTTACTACTTACTACTTACTACTTACTACTTACTACTTACTACTTACTACTTACTACTTACTACTTACTACTTACTACTTACTACTTACTACTTACTACTTACTACTTACTACTTACTACTTACTACTTACTACTTACTACTTACTACTTACTACTTACTACTTACTACTTACTACTTACTACTTACTACTTACTACTTACTACTTACTACTTACTACTTACTACTTACTACTTACTACTTACTACTTACTACTTACTACTTACTACTTACTACTTACTACTTACTACTTACTACTTACTACTTACTACTTACTACTTACTACTTACTACTTACTACTTACTACTTACTACTTACTACTTACTACTTACTACTTACTACTTACTACTTACTACTTACTACTTACTACTTACTACTTACTACTTACACTACTTACTACTTACACTACTTACTACTTACACTACTTACTACTTACACTACTTACTACTTGATATCTCACTTCTCTTCTCTAACCTTTCATCCCTAACCTCTGATTCTTATCTAATTTCTAATTTAGCTTAACCTAACCTAAAAAATATCATCATTGAAACATTTAGTTGTATCTAGAATTCAACAAGTATTTGTTTATGTGCTTCCTAAAGGTCTCAAAGCCTCTCAAGACTATTTATGCTACATCTTACTGTCAACTTCTAACTTCTAAGCTAATTTTAATAACTTGGAAGATAACTGTCGTAAGGTAGGAAGAGGCGTAATGGTCGGAAAACATCTAGGAAAGAGGGCAGTAATGGTCGGGAACACGTCGTGGGGTAGGAGGACTAACCACGAAGAGGGTTAAATGAGCAGCTCCACCAGTCCAGTCCTTTTTGCGAGGAGTTTCTAACTTATCACTTCTAACCTCTCATTTCTAACCTCTAACTTGTAGTCTTGCTTAACCTAACATAACAAATATCATCGTTAATAATTCAAAACTTAAAAATTTAATCGCATCTCAACGTCTATAAATATTTATTTTTTCATGCTACCCAAATATCCCAAAACTTTCCAAAGCTATGCTTTAATATTTAAAGCTATGATTCTTGTTAATTGTATGGTTTCTTTTATTTTGGAAATGAGATGAAGAACATAAAAACAAAACTAAATGAAACAAAATACTTTTCAGCATTCAGCATCTAAAGTGAATAGCAGAGCTTAAAACTATTTACATATTGCTGGGCTTTTAACACTAGAAAGACCGTATAGTTTTCTTACTACACAGAAAGATCAGAGCGGTAAATCAAAATAAATGAGTGGAAACCATGTTTGTAAGTGGATATTGTTATTTTGTCTTAATATTTCTTTATCATTGTGATGATGACTTTTTGAATAAAAGTTCATGTCAATGATTGCCCCTTTTTTGAAATTAAATTTATATTAAAGTTCTTCTTACAATTTTAGCATTTGCAGACTTTATCTTCTAACTTTTTTCTACCATTGTGCTACATTAGAGTTTCTGTTTTGAATGAATGTTTCTTTATTGATTTGTTTACTTGTGCTGAATGAACTCGGGAATTACCTGACCAATTGAGTTAAAACTTTGACTCAATATGGGTCGAGGTCAACTCAATATGGGTCAAGGACTCAGTGTGTTTTTTGTTTCTTACTAGAAAACATTACCTATGCTTTAAATCTATCATTTTTTCTATGAAGTAATCTTTCCTATTCTGACCCGACCGATTGAGTTCACACTTTGACTCAATATGAGTCAAGGCTAAGTAAAGGATTCACGGTGTTTTGATTCAGCTGAAACTTTGACTCAATATGGGTCAAAGTCAGTGAAAGGATTCAGTATGTTTTTTGTTTCTTACTAGAAAACATTACCTATGGATTGAATCTATGCTTTCTTTCTATCCATTCATCGTTCCTATCCTGACCTGACCGATTACTTAAGTTGAAACATTATGAGTCAATATGACTGAAGGCCAGGAATAGATTGAGCATGTTTCTTTTATTTCTTATTAGCGAAACATTACCTATTTATGCATTGAATTTAACTTTTCATCCTTCTTTCCCTGACCTGACCGATTGAGCTGAAATTTTGACTCAATATGTGTCAAGGCCAAAGAAGGGATTCAGTATCCTTCCTATCCTAACCGGACCGACTGAGTTGAAACTGAGTGAATATGAGTGAAGGCTGAGGAAAGAATTCAGTGTATTTTTTGTTTCGTTTTGTCGAAATATTACCTACGCATCAAATCTAACCATGCATCCGTCATTCCTATCCTATCAATCAAACATACTGGAAGTATACTTTTATAATTTGACATTAGTTTCAAGTTTAGGTTTTGAGTTTTTTGAAAGTAATTAAAATCATGAGCATATTTTCTTGTATATATGTACACCCCACCATGTAGCAAGTAATCTGTTTCTTTCTTCAAAACACTTCTTAAATATCCTAAAAGTATACTTTAACATTTATGCACCTGTGACGCGTTGTAAAATACCAACAAAAATAGCTGCGCTGCAATCCCAGCTGGCACAAACACAAACGAAACTAAAATGCCATCATTAAAACCGAGATTTTACTCTTCCACTTTTAATTTTCACCTGCCCCCACAACCACTCGCAGTTCACTACTTCTGTGCATTTTTCACATTTGAAGTACAATATCAACATTTTTGCTTAATTAACACAACAAAGCTGAAGCAGTCAGAAAAAGTAAAGGAATTTCAAAAACAAAACTCGGATGAAAATGTAAAACGAATAACCAAATAAAACTGAAAACAACAAAATAGTAACAAGCAGTAAAAGAAGAAACAAACAGTATTGCAGTACACACACACACGCACACAGATATATCAAACACACACAAAGCTGCAAGGAACAAAGCGAGCCTTCTTATATTACCGACTGTTGAGCTGAAAATTATGCTTTGGAAAAATATGCAAGCACGTCATTGCACACTGCCCGGCCAGCCAAGCTTCACTACATTCTCGGCAGCCGCCGCTGGCTGCTCGCCGCAATACGTTTCTTGCTTTTTTTATTTGCAGCCACTTCAGGTGCTGCACGGCATCGGTTTCTTTGCTTTGCTACTCGCATTTATTTGCGGCCATTTCTTGCTTTCTTTCGCATTTTGGCAGTTGCAGTGCGCCGAAACAAATGAACAACAAAATTGTATAAAATATCTGGCAACTGATGGGAGATGGCGAAAGTGAAATGCGGCTGCACCTTGCAAGATATGCCTGAAGAAGCGGCACGACAAGGGGACTGCCGCAAGGCCCCAAAAAACGTCGAAAAACACGAGCAGCAAAACAAAGAACGTAATGAAAGCTTTTCATTAATTTCGAGTAGCGACGGAAATACAAAGGCGCACATGCAGCCAGTGATACTTATTCCATTTGCATTGGCCGTGCGTGGCTCGAGTTGGGGTAGGTGCTTCGCCTAAAAATAGGCACTTCAATTTTTGCACTTTTATTCTTGTGCTGCTCGTTCGCATACGACGAACGCGCCGGGTGCCGGGTGTTGGCGAGGAGGCGTAGGAGGGGGGAGGAGGGGGACACAGATGTGAGTAATGGCTTTAAGAAGTTTTTGACGATGGAATTCGGGCAGTTGTGAAAATGTTTTACGCAGAAAGTAAATTTAAAAAGTGTGCTAGAGGTGGCTGGTTGTTGTTGGAAAAAATTTAAAGACATAAATCTTCTATTTGTTGATATTTTAGTAACTGAAAGGTTTGGTCTGGCGCTGCTATTTCTTGCTTGTTTTTATTCGTCCTGAAGTATGAATTGAAAATATTTAAATCAATTATGCTTGGTTCTTGAATAAAAATTTGCTCAAAAAAAAAAACATCGTGCGAAGGTCTAAAATTTCAAGGAGACCTTTAAATTTCAAGCATTTCATAAAAATATTTTAAAAAATTAACGCAATCTATTGTAGATTACACTGATCAACAGCAAAATGGCTTTTCTGGTTCTGACATCAGTTCTAGGGTAATTAGGGACCGCTGATTTCGAATCCGCAAACCGTTTTGAAAACTTAGTTTCCGTTTTCGCAAAAAATGGGCATGTCACTTTTTCGGATTTTCCCTGACTTTTTTCACGTTTGGGATTGTAATTTCAAAACCAATAAACCGGTTGACATGATTTTCACTTTGTGGCATTATCAACACCGCACGGTTTCATTTCCGATGCAATTTATTTTTATAGGTTTTAAAATTCCGCGGCAATTGGAGCTCAAAGTCGGAAAATATGGAATTTCAAGGCGTTTTCTTTGATGTTAAAAAACAAACACATTTTTCGTAAATCAATTATCGAGTTATGTATAACACGAAAGCGGAAACATGAAATTATACAACACAGCCAAATTTTTTGGCGTGAGCCCCATTCTCATCGAAATAATAGCAAAAATGTACCATAGTCATTTTCAAAATTTTTGGTACTACTTCCTTAAAAAATTAAGGGCCTCAAAATATGCTCTTTTATATATTCCATTCACTGTCTGGAATACAAGCGAAAAACAACAAAATTTTGAATTGCTTCAAATAAAACAAAATTAAAAACTTTGCATATTTTGAGGCTATTACTTTTTAAAGGAAAAAAACGGAAATCTGTTGAAAATGACTTTGGTACATTTTTGCTATTATTTCGATGAGCATGGGACTCACGCCAAAAAATTTGGCTGTGTTGCATTACTTGATGTTTCCGCTTTCTTGTAATACATAACTCGATAATTGATTTACGAAAAATGTGTTTGTTTTTTAACATCAAAGAAAACGCCTTGAAATTCCATATTTTCCGACTTTGAGGTCCAATTGCCGCGGAATTTTAAAACCTATAAAAATAAATTGCATCGGAAATGAAACCGTGCGGTGTTGATAATGCAACGAGGTGAAAATTATGTCAAGCGGTTTATTGGTCTAGAAATTACAATCCCAAACGTGAAAAAAGTCAGGGAAAATCCGAAAAAGTGACACGCCCATTTTTTGCGAAAACGGAAACTAAGTTTTCAAAACGGTTTGCGGATTCGAAATCAGCGGTCCCTAATTACCCTAGAACTGATGTCAAACCCAGAAAAGCCGACCAAAAGTCGAAATTTGTTGCCCTGTGTTATCAATATGGATGTCAAATTAAAAAGAAAATTTCCTAAAATATAAACAATTTAATTTTTTGGTGCTCAAATACGAATACGTATTGAAAATGTTCTTTTTTAATCCATTCGCAACGGAGTTCTATCTCGAGAATGGCTTGTTTTCTTTTAACTGTAAAGAAATTTGCAAACAGGACGATAAACAAATTTGTTTGGGATCCAAGCAAAGTCCTTGATCCTTGATCGTTTTCCTGGGAGCTTACAATTTTCAACAGATGAATGAATTCAACATGAAAAATCTATCAAATATAAAAGCCACATTAATGCAACGATTAGTGGAAGCTGATCTTGTTATGCCTCCTTCACCAATCATTGGGATGCCTTGGATTCCTAGATACATAAAGCGTGTTTCAAACTTTATCCTAGAATATCTTTGAAAATTGACAGTAGATTTGCTTTGAAAAAAACACGTCTTAAGGACTAATGTGCATACAGTAGACGCTCACAAGTTCGAACTCTCACAAATTCGAATCTTTCAGAAATTCGAACATCATATTTTACAGCATTGAATGCTCTAAAACTCGAACTGGCAGTTCGAATTTGCGAGCGTTTTCCTTTTCTTTCTTTTTCCGTTCCTGTTTTGGTATTTATTTTGCTTACACATCCTAAATGAATGAATGGGGAATCACCAAATTGGCAATGTTTGGCCGCACCCAAACATTTGGCTCTGTTTCGATTGAAATGTAAAACAAAAGTATTAAAATGTCGAATAAATGTAAACAAAAAAAAATTTAACTTGGACGTGAAAATTAAAATCTTTAAAAACCTTGAATTGCTTAGTTGTGGACCTAAAAAGAAAAGTGTTTTCTAGGCTAACTTTGGGCCGCTGAACATGAAACTGAAAATCCCAAAAATTTTTTAAAAAGCGTTTTGGAAAAATCTTGGAAAAACCAATTTTTTCCCTATTGTTTCAGGTATGACCATATATCTCGGAAACGAATCATCCCAATAAGACAAACTGTCCATCGGTAAAAAAAAAATACCTTAGCCTTTCTACAGATTGTCCAAATCAGATGAGATTTGGAAAGGTTACTGACGGTGAAAGTTATAAAAAAGTCAATTTTTCAACCAATTTAAAAAATCATAAACTTTCGAATTTTTTTTATAGATAAAAGAAATTATCTCCTCTTGTTTTAAAGTCTAAGATGAAGGATGTATTATTTGAGCAAACATCAAGCCTAACATCAATAGAAATGAAAGAAAAATGACAAAGTTATGATGCACTGAGTGAAAACACCAACTTTACATTTATTACACTGTGCGAAAAATTTTTTTTTGCCGAGACCCATCCAAATGTTGATATAGACTTGAAACTGGAGGTCATGTATAGTATCCTGGCATAGTCAGTTTTTTATTTTCTGACCCAAAAACCTTCTTAAAGGACATTTAAGGACATACACATTTAAAATATTTTATTTTAATATTTGTCGTTGTGCAATGATGAAGATATGGGTATCAAATGAAAGAGGAAAATTGTCTCCTTTTAAATAAATTTTCTATTTTGAACTTTCAGGACCAAAATATGTCAGGCATGAAAAACATATATGTTTTGGATTTCAGTCTGTAGATTCATACATCTAAATGTTTGTTCTATTTCAAAGTTCTGATTTTAGTATTTTTGTAAGACTTAGGAATAACTCTTTTCAGGTGTCTGGCAACACTGGTTTCACCAGACCCAGCTAGGATTCGAACCTAGGACTTCTGGTATGAAGAGCCAGCGCACTACGCACTGGACTATCGAGGTCGGCAGCTGAGGCTAAGTAATGTGATTTGAGAACCATTGTAAGGCTTGCTACGGCATTTATCCTTAACGAGTTAATCAACCGAATTGAGAGATGTTTCTAGAGAAAGATGAGAATGCTGCTCACTATATTAGTGAAAACCCACCTTTCGAACTTTCTAGGCATATATGCTACGGAACGACAACTCTAATGTGCTTCGCTTTATAAAAGCGGTAGACCGGCTAAAAGAGATTCAGAGTTTCTGGGAAACTCGATGTCAAGGGTTGCCTATTGAAGGCCGCAGAATCACCACACGGCGGAGCTGACCAGATCTTCGTCAAGTAGTTGTGAGCTCGGGCATTTCCTAGTCAAGGGGAAAGCCTGTGTGTGCCTGTGTTCATGGACACTTCCAACAACATTCAATAATAATACTGCAATGTGCTTCAAGGTTTCAAGAATCGGAAAGTTTAAAACATCTTGAACCCAAAAGCATGTCGAACACTTTTTTACTCAAAAAGAAAGTTTGAAATTTGTTCAAAATGTAAAATCTGTATTACAGTCTGTGTTATATCGCAGGTAATGATGCACAGTGACTAAAAAGCGAAGACTTATTCAATTCCCACGTTCCATTTAAAACCGAAGCTTCACAAATTTTAATCAAATCTCTGCTTAAGTTATTAAATTACACAATTACATAAAAAATCAACCAAAAGATCCCACACACACTCCAAATGTTCGCATTTATTCATTGTGCTGTCTGCTGCAACAATTTCATTGCATTTTTATGTTGCCATAAGAAGAAGAAGAAGCAGACATTTCTAGCAATACAACGAAACCGAAATTTCAACGCTCGCAGCCGAAATTCTCTAAGGGCGCTTGAGTTTATTTTCATTCTTCTTTTTTTGGTAAAATTTTTGGCGACGTGCAGTTTTTTGCATTTGCCATTTCGGTTGTTTTTGTTTTTGCCCTTTTTGGCGCAAATGTCATTGACGTTTGCATTTTGCAAATTTGCATTTGTTCAGGCAATTAATTAACCGAAATAAAAGCATATCCTTTTGGGTATTTCCTCAGCCTGCCGCAAACATATTTGGGCTTTTGTGGTTGTTGCTGACTATTGCTGCGGCAGCTCCAGATTGCATGCTACATGTTGCACGCGCCGAAGGGGTGAAAATTGCTCGAGCAGTGGGTGTGGCTGTGTGCAGCTTCGTGCTGATGTGGGCAAAAAAAATTTGCAAAATCATAAAAAGTTACAAAAAAATTAATTTCAAGTCAAAAAAATATCCCAAAAATGATTTTTTCTTTTAAACTTGAAGACAAAAAGTTGTAGCGAACAGTGGCAACTTGTCTATGCCATGTGCCATGTTTGTTGTTGGAGCACAACTTCAAACGTTCTGTCTGTCTTGCAATGATGTGCTTTGAATTTTCTTGAAAATAATTGAAGCGCAACGTGGACGCTTTAATATTTGTCCGAAGATGGCTGCGAGTGAAGTTGACGGCGGCGACGGCAATGCGGCTGTGGGTTTTTCATTTCTACCACCTGTGGCTATTTGTGATTACTCGGCAACATGGACTCTAAAAGTGCGGCCACTACGGCTGACGTTGGCAATGGACAAATCAAGGCGAAAATGTGCGCAAAAAGGGGAGAGGGGTGGGGAAGGTGGTTGCGGTAGGGCAGTGACGGCAGTCAAATTGCGTGGTTCGTGTTCAAAGTTGTATTTTGTTAGTTTTAATAATTTTTATGAAAATATGTAGCATATTTTTAGAAATATTTCCCAAGAATTTATGATTTTCAGTAACTTTAAGTAAAGTTAAAATTAGTTAAAAATGTCCTTGTGCATATTATAAATAATAACATTTTGCTTCAATGCCAATTTTACTACAAATGAGTAAAAAAAATGTAATACAACATTTTTAATATTTTATATTAATATTTAATAAAATTCAATAAATCAATATTCAGCCAGAAAATGAAATCGAGAAAATTAAATTTTGCTTCAATGCTAATTTGACTACAAATGAGTAAAAAAATTTAATAAAACGTTTTTAATATTTGATATTAATATTTAATATTTAATAAAATTCAATAATTCAATATTCAGCCAGAAAATAAAATAGAAATAATTAAATCACTAATTTGACTACAAATGAGTAAAAACAATTAAATGAACTTTTTTAATATTTGCATGACATTGAAAATTATTTACTTAATTTTTGTAATTATTAAAAAATATAATTTTAAATTAAATTTTATTTTCAGTAAATTTTTGAAAAACGCTTTTTCCGCCACTGTTGCACTACAACACTTCCGATTGCAACAGGTCATAATGCTCAAAAGAGCGCAAAAAAAAAACCAATGCCAATAATGACAACAACAATTCAAAAACCAACAACTTTAATAATGAGCAACAATAAATACCCACCAACAACAACAATCAGCAGCAGAGCAACTAAAAAACAAGTAAGAAAACGCTAAACGAAATCAATGCTTGTCGGCGCCTTGCAACTTGTTTATGACACATGACGATGTTGTGGCGGCCGTTGCTGTTGGTGATACTGTTGCATGTTGTTGTTATTGTTGTTGGGTAGTACTGAACATGATAATGAACGTAATGATGTGGTTGTGTAGGCTCATCATGAGTTGAAGGTGGATTATGAATGTGAAGTTGAGGTAGCAATGATGTTAAAAGCAATGACTAATACAACAAGAACAACATATATAGTATTAATGATGACAACAACAACAAAATAGTATGAAAATGAATATGGCAACGAATACTCAACAATAAAAAGTTATAACGAATACTAAAAAATAAAATCAGCTAGTAATTATAACAACAAAAATCCTAAAAGAAAAAGCTAAACCCAAAACTAAAAACAACAAAACCACCAAAAACAGCACCAGCCTTATGATCACCCACAACAACACCAATACCACCAACAATAAAACCTAATAATACCACCACTTTCATCATTACGACCAACAACACCAACAAAAACAACAACAACACCATCAGCAACAAATCACCAATAACACCGCCACCATCATCATTAGGACCAACAACACCAACACCGTACAAAACAACACCATCACTTCCATCACCATAAACAACAACAATAACACCACCAACAACAACAACAAAAACAACAACAGTACCACGATCATTATCACTACCACCAACAAAATCAACAACAACAACACCATACCACCATCACCATCACCACAATCCACAACAATAACTTCATCAGAAACCACACCACCAATACCCAAACGATCACCACCAACAACAACACCACCACTATCATCATTACGTCAAACAACAACACCAATATCTCCACCAATAACACCAACACCATAATCATTAGGACCAACAACAACAACACCAGCACCACAAGCAAAAACACCACCACTCCCGTCACCAAAAATAAACAACAATAACACCACTACCACCAACAACACCGCCATCATCACCAGCCACATTACCAACAACAACACCACCATCATCACCACTACCAACAAAAACAACAACAACACCACCACATCCATCACCAATAAGCACAACAACAACAACAACAGCACTACCACCAACAACACCACCACCAACAACAACAACCACAATAACAGTATCACCATCATTATAACCACCACCAACAAAATCAACAACAACACCGTATCACAATCACCATCACCACAATCAACAACAACAACACCACTTTCGTGACCGAAAACACACAACAATAACATCACCACCACCAACAACGCCCCAGCATCAGCAGCAACATTACCAACAACAACACCACCATCATCATCACCACCACCAACAGCAACAACAACACTACCACCACTTCCATCACCAATAACCACAACAACACCACCACCAACAACAACAACCACAACTACACCAACAATATCACCACCTATAACAACATAAACAACACTAACACCACCACTTCTATCACCAATAAAAACAACAATAGCACTAACAAAAACAACATCAACAACACTACCATCACCACCAAAAACACCACCACCATCACCAACAACACCCAATCATCAGCAACAATAACACCAACACCAACACCACCACTACCACCAACAACGACAACAACAATAACTCCAACACCATCTACACAAGCACTACCACCATCAACAACAACAACAAAAACAACAACAACCACAACTACACCACCATCTACAACAACAACAAACACAATTAAAACCAAAACAACAATAACACCAACAACAACCCCAACAATACCAAACACCACGACAACCAGAATAACAAAAACAATACGAATAAATTACAACAGCAAATAAGAAATCAGACAAATGGAAACTCCAACAACAACAATGCGAGCAACACTTGCAACTAAACAAATAAAACCAAATGCAACATTCACAACAACAACTACTACTACCAACTACTTATGCAACATGTCCAACAACACGTACAGCATCAAGCAATTCTTCCCATTATAACAACAACAACAACAACATCGACAGCAACAACAACAGCAACAACATCGACAGCAACAAAACAACAAATTATAATCAACTACTTTACCCCACAACAGCAACAACAAGTACAACCGCAACCAGCAAAACAACAACAAACAACATCAGCAACTCAAACAAACAAAACTAGCACAACAACAAAAACAACAACAACAACAACATTGCGCTTAATTCTGATTAAACGGTTTACTGTAAACAATTTATTGGCATGAAATTTAATTGACCATCTTCGCAACATCAACAACAACAACAACAATAACAACAACAATAAATGCAACTCAAATATTGCCTGAATATAGGCTGAAACTTGTAGGTGGTCAAATGTTGCGCAACAACTCCACAAAAGGGCAGCTCGCACTGTAGAACTGTGTGTGTGCGTGCTCGACTGCGACTGCGGTGCCGTATTGATCGCCTTGGCGGGCAGAACGTGCGCGCCGATCACGACTTTATTAACTGACAATTGTCGGTCGGACGATGCCAAAGGAGCACCCGAACAACGACTGCAAGCTGATCGACCACATATCGACAACACATTGCAATTTGTTTTCTGCTCTCCTACACACTCGATGCAAATTTTGTTGTCGGCTGAAGAAACAAAAAATTAAAAAAATCAAAAACTACAACTGATCAAACGCATCAATGCGACAATGACGAGTGACTGCAATTAGTATAATTTTAATAGAAAATATTTGTTGTTGCTGCCAGAAGTTGCTTTAATGTAGCCGAACTGTTTTGATTTGTCGATTTCTATTTCTTGTAGGACTTGCAAGGACTTTAGGCGAGCAATCGAATGTTGCTACTTTGCCTACTTCCGCTTCTACGACTGCTCGCTGCTGATGTTGCAGCCAGTTTGCTGCTCGTTTTCTTGTGTTGCTATAACTTTGGCTGACCCAAGTATTGGGCCAGAGTGCGGTACCACTCGTTTTTAATGGCTGTACATGTGCTCATCAGGTCTACTCGTGTTCTTGTCTGTTCCCACTCGCGCTTGTTAACCGATTTGCCGGCCCATTGCTGCAACTGGTGCAATGCGTTGCTCGCTTGTACCACCTGTTGCTTTCCGTAATTGGCGCAAATGTCAGGTCATGTCCTACGCACATTTGCATAAGCGCCAGGTACAATTTTTTCTTGCTTGGGTTGTTGGTTAATTTCGCTGATTTTGTGTGCTTGTTGCACTAATGTTGGGGAATCTATTTTATGTGCTCATACAGCAATGATTCATTGCTGGCTATACATAACGTCAGTGTGGAGTTTGAGTAATAAAATTGCATACAAGCAGTTTTATTTTGTGTTTCTTGAAGCAGTACTGGGCGAATTTTGAACAGACAAGTGGTTGAAAAGTAGTTACTGGCAATTGAACTGATTAGTCACAAAGTTGTGACTATTCATAGACTTAAATTCGATTTGTGGAGCTTGAAATATACTAAAGAAAACCTGGTATATGTGGTAACTTTCATGATCAGAATTACCAAGAAAAGCCATCTCTTCCCATCAGGGGCGTAGCCAGAACTTGGTCATGGGGGGGGTTTTAAAATTGTTTTCCACCAGTTTAGTATTACGTGCTTTGTAAAGTTAACGGCACTTTCCAAATAGGGCATTTTGTGATGGCTGATGTGACTTATTGCATTGGAAATTAAATTTGTCCCGATTTTTAGTAAAAATTTCATGAAATTTGGTGCACTGGAAGCGAAGTTATTGCATCTGAAGTGAAAGTATTTCTGTGTCATCGTACAAAAATGAGCATCGAACAAAGACCCAATATTAACTTTTGTTTTAAAAATGTTAAAATTTTAACCGAAGCATTTAAATTTATGAACCAAGTTTATGGTGATGATTTTGTATACCGTGGTGGAGTTCGTAAGTGGTAAACGCGATTTAAAAATGATTGTCAGGACGTAAATGCTGATCAACGTGTAAGCCAACTGAAATCCGCGATCACCGTAGATTCCATCAAAACTGGGCGGTAATTCATAAAAGATTAGCCGAAATCTTCATTGACTTTGCTTGCTTTACTTGTACCCACCCGAGTGATCTTTTTAATATTCGTGTTTAATATCTGCCAGAGTATTTAGCTATGATTTCGAATAACTGCACAAATTGGAAGGTAATTTTCTATAACATGAACAAATTTTTTTTTAGAAATTTTGTTTATGTTTAAATTTGAATTTTGTAATTGTGTATACTAAATACCTACCCGGGTGATCCCAAGTGCTTTTGCTGCCATTTTGAATAAAACAATAACTTTTTTTGCGTACCTCATTATGTGTTAAATAAAACATCTGGAAAGAAATTTTGTAATATTTTCCATAGGAGCAAAATAAATCATTAAAGTTAGGCCTTTTTTCGAAAAATTAACTATCGCCAGAGGAAGATACTAAATACTGAAGTATGAAAAAAATTATAAATTATTATATATTTATTGTGAGTTTTACTCAAAATATTGGCGGAAGAGGGAAAACGGGAAAACTCGTTTTCTCTTTCGGTGGCTGTCCTCTCAGCTGGAAATGGCAAACCTCTGAGAGTAAAAATTGCTTATGAAAAAGCTCCCAACCTGCCGTTCGGAACCGGCATAAAACTGTAGGTCCCTTCCACCCGCGTACAAATTCACACGCACAACACGGGTGGTTGCGGGAAGCTAGGCCTTAGTCTCGCGTAAGCGGGCTGTCGTGCCAGTCAATTAATTAATTATTATCGGCGGAAGAGCCTGGGGTCATCCGCGTGAACGACATTGGTAAACGACGTATACAAAAATTGTTGGTAAGGCGAAGGTTAAGCATCTCAATAGCATAAATTGATCAATAGTATTTTAACTGAACATTTGGCTTTCGAAGGATACCATCTCACCGATCGACACTTGTTTTGACTGTGTTGACTGTCAACCACTCCTCGTTTCACCTGATGCGGCACCGTGCAACTTTCACCTTTTCAAAAAATGCATTTCCCGATGAAAAAAAGCGTTTAGAAAACGAGGAAACCATCCAAAAGGCTTGTACCGACATCCTGAAGGATCGACGAACTAAACTATTCTTTATACATGTTTTTACATCATGCAAATCGCTGTATTGAGCCTAAACGGGACTATTAAAAAAACAAATTAGCTTCACCCAAACAATTTTTTACTATTTTTCTTTTAAATGTTTAAAGACGAAAGACCTTTTTGCTAATGTGGGAACGTACATACGACGCATAGTGATTGCAAATGTTGACAAATTATAGGCTATGGGGGGTTCTGACACCCTAAACCCCTCCCTTGGCTACGCCCCTGCTTCCCATGTCTGTTCATCTGTCTACTAACTTTTCCACAGAATCTTTTTCTAGAAGCAGTTGAGATCACGGTGACCACTCAGCTAAAACTCTGTGTGACAAAATTTTCCTAAAAAGATGCAAAATGGTAACGAAAGGACCATTTTATACAAGGTGCAACCCAAAGTAAACAGGACTTTTATAAAATAAAGAAAACGGATGATTATTTTTGTATAATTCTTTTTATTTATTCAAATACTCTCCTTCTGCTTCGATACAACGTTTTGCACGGTCCAAAAGCATTTGGAATGAGTGTTTTAGGTCATCGGCCGGCATCGCCTTCAGAATGTTGGTACAAGCCTTTTGGATGTCCTCAACGTCCTTATAACGGTTTCCTTTCATCGGCAAATGCAACTGACCGAATAAGTAGAAGTCACAGGGAGCCATATCAGGCGAATACGGTGAATGATTGATGGTAAAAATGCGATTTTTGGTCAAATAATCGGTCGTAACTAGGGCTCTGTGAGCCGGTGCATTATCATGCAATAAACGCCAACTTCCTTCCTCGCGATATTCTGGCCGAATACGACGAATGCGATGCACCAAACGCTTCAAAACTTCAACATAAAACAAAGCGTTAATTGTTTTTCCCGGTGGAACAAACTCTCGATGAATTATTCCCTTTGAATCGTAGAAACAAATGAGATGAGTTTTGATTTTTGACTTCTCACGGCGGGTTGTTTTCGGATTTGGCTCATCTGGGTGCTTCCATTCGGCACTTTGACGCTTTGTTTCGGGATCATATTGAAAGCACCACGTTTCGTCACCGGTTACGATGTTGAACAAGAAATTTGGATCACGTCTGGCTTCCCGAACGATGTCTTTTGCGTGCTCAATTCTCTGCGCTTTTTGGTCGTCGGTTAAAGTGTGCGGAATGAAGCGAGAACACACTTTACGGAGACCCAAATGTTCGGTTAAAATGCGATCAATTGATGTTTTGGAGATGTTCAATTCCATTTCCATCAATTCCAATGATGATTTTGGCTGCATTTTGATAAAATCACGCACAGTTTTGATGGCATCGTCAGTAATCACAAATTTCGACTGGCCGACGTGTTCGTCGTCATTCAAGTCTTCACGACCATTCTTGAATCGATTCAACCACTCATTAACACGGCCACGGGATAAACAATCATCACCATAAACTTGCTTTAACAATTTAAACGTTTCGGTAAAAGTTTTACCAAGTTTAAAACAGAACTTAATATTAGCACTTTGTTCGATCGACATTCTCGTACCAAAGTTAAAAACATACTGTCACATTGAGCGGGATATTTCGGCGTCTACTAGACCAAATGTCATGAAATTTAGACAGTATGTGAATGAAAGATGTACCTTTCCAACGCATGTCCTCACACATAGATGGCGCCACCAGAAACGTCCCTATTGCAAAAGTCCTGTTTACTTTGGGACGCACCTTGTATTTTTGACAAATTATTATACAAAAAAATTAAAAAAAATATTATTAAAATTATTATTATGTAGGTATAATTATACAAAAAAACATAACTTTTATATACAAATTTTTACCAATTGTCTTCAGTGAGTTCGTCTCTTTTGTTTTTTGTTTGTTTACATACTTTTGTATAATACAGCTGTTTGCTGTCGTATGGAGAAAAATTGCAAAAATGATTTTGCCTAAAACAAAAAATTAGTGCAATTAAAACGTTTGCTGCACTTTTGGTTTCACCAATGAAGGAAATTTGAATGAAAAAATTCAAAAACTCACGTTGCGAGACTGTTCCAACCCTTAACACTAAAAAGACCATTTCCGTTATTTTGAATATCTGTTTCATTTTTAAATATCTGTTTTTTCTTTAGTACTTCTATCAACTTTTGCTTTCATGACTTTCATTTTTTTATCGGGTTTTACAATTAGTTCTACAATTAAGGTTCTACAGGGTGGCGCAAAAGTCATAATCTTATCGGCAGATGCTATAATTTTTGCAAATGGCGGCAAAGATAAATTTTGCTTTGACATTTATTCATTAATTCATTCATTGCTTCATTCATTTATTCATTCCTAAACAAATTAGAGCCAAAAGGTGAAGGGTGAAACACTGTGTGACGACTTTTGCGCTGGGTGACAACTTTTTCACCACCCTCTACAATTAAAAATATCCAAATCCTATTAACACTTTTCGAGATATCAGCGGATATAATATGTTGGTCTTTCTAGTGTTTATTTTGCGGTCTTTCTAGTGTTAAGAAGTACCGGATGAAGCGCAAGTAGCGGAGATCCATGCATTTCCAAATCGTTCAAAATTGTTAAACTTTTCCGTAGGTTGATATCTTTTTACAGTGCCAACAAAAGTGCTTTCTAAATGTTGTTTAATGTGGTTAAACAACATTTGAAACACTCCTCCATTCCAAGCACCTTGCAACTAGTTGCAATCTTAAGATTCTTGGCGGAGGGAGGGATTCAAAAGCTGTCGGATGGAGCACAGTATCAAAAGTTATACAACGCCTTCTCAACATTTTAGACACATTTGTATGCAAATTGAATAAAATAAGCATGACCGAGAGTGAACGAAGTCAATGAAAACGACATTCATTTCCTTAAAAAGTTTGGTATCCCTGTGGACAATTTTCTTTCTAACAGCCGCTCTTTGGTCTTTCTATACCTGTTGAAACCTACCTATTGAAACCTTTTTCCATTCAGGCACATCTTTTTGAGGAGGACCATTGCTGTTCACTTCTTTCATTAAGATTTTCCAAAGATCTTCCAATTTTACTTTGTCCCCACTCACAAATCCTCGGGCTATGTCATTATCTATGCTTCTCCATGAAACCCAACCAAATGTCTTCATGCAGCTGCTTTTCGTCGCCTCAGAAAATGAATGTCGTATGTTCCATCAAGCCTAGTAAGACATACGACATTTGTTTTTTCAGGCAACGTTTTGTTTACCCTTGATCAAAATTTTTTAGATGCAATAAATTTGGGTGTATTTTCCACACATTTTCCAACTTTGTCACTACCGTCAGCACAATTCACACTGCCCAGCTGAAGTGATTTTTTTCTCATTCGTTTTAAAGGGCATTTGTTTTGTAGAACACCTAACTTCACTTCGAACTTATGTTTGAAACAAAGTGATTTTAAAACGAAACGAGTGAATTGTGGGACACAGTGAACAGTGAATTGTTTTCACTTCACTCGAAAATGAAATGCAAAACCTGTCTGAATATAAAAAGATTTTTCGCAATACTGTACTGCGCTGATTGCCAAACTAATTGAAAAACTTAAATCAATCTCAAAATTAAATATAATCTGTTCCACAACTTTTATATGCTTTAAAAGAAACTCCAATTCAATGAATTTCATGTATTGTTTTACTAAAGCTTATAGCGAAAAATTTAAAAAACGCCCCAAATTAAATGAAATTTATGTGAAATGCATGGCAACAGGAAAAAATAAGAAAAATGTATTCACACATTTCACACATCATAACACAAATTGCGCGCCGCGTAAAAAACACGCATATCCGCTTTCACAAATTAAGTAGTCAAACAAAAAAAAACCATAAATAAATAAAACAAAAACATGTCAGAAAAGTGTAAAAATCGAGAGAGAAAAATGAAAATCACCTGCAAAAAACCGCGAGCGTACAAACCATAAACAAAAAACCGAAACGGAAACGCGCAAAAATACGCGCCACCACACACACCAACACCGACACCGACAGCGGCAGCGGGTAACCGCCGACAACGTCGTTTAAAATTAACACTTCAGCAAACATACTAAATTATGCCAGGCATAAGTGTATCCTTGTGTCCGTCCATTCGGCACAGCGCTGCGTCGTGTGTGCACTTAATGAGTTGCCGAAAAAAAGCAAGCAAATGTGCCAAAAAACAGCAGCAGCAGCGCACCGCATTAAGTGCAAACGCACATGTGTGCTGAATATGCAAAATGCATGTATGTGTGTGTATGTGTGTGTGTGTGTGTTTGTCTGCTGGCGCGTATCCTTCGCTGCCACACACTGGCGCGTGCATTTCAAATTACACTCGAGTACATATTTTGGGTACATGTGTTTTTTCGGCGCTGCCAAAAAGCCAGAAAGCTTTTGTTTCATTGCTTAATTTTCGCTTATTTGGTTGTTTCATTTTTGGCGGCTGGTCGCGTGGCGTTTTCGTAATTGCATTGTTTGCTGCTGTTATCCTTTTTTTGCGTAGATCATGTTGCTGCATTAAATTAGCTTAATTTTTGCGCCTTTTTTTGGCGGCATAATAATTCTGAGTGGCTACAACAAAAACCACTTTGTTAGAGTGTAACTGATTAGGAAGCTAATTTATTTAATATTTTTAAAAATTTTTGTCAATTGAAAGTGAAATAAATTCACTGTTTTGTGTTCTACATTTCTCGTTTCGTTTTAAAATCACTTTGTTTCAAACATAAGTTCGAAATGAAGTTAGGTGTTCTACAAAACGTATTCCCTTCAAAACGAATGAGAAAAATCACTTCAGCCGGGCAGCGTGAAATGTGTGGACGGTAGGGACAAAGAAAATGAAAAATATAAGTTTAAATTTAAAGTACACAACAATTTATTGCATCTAAAAAATTTTTATTAAAGGGGCAACAAAACGTCGCCTGAGAAAACAAATGTCGTATGTCTTACTAGGCTTGATGGAACATACGACATTCATTTTCTGAGGCAACGAAAAACAGCAGCAGCAGGCCACTTTGATGTTTCATGGAGAAGCATAATGACATAGTGAGAGGATTTGTGAGTGGAGACAAAGTAAAATTGGAGGAGGTTTGGAAAATCTTAATGAAAGAAGTGAACAGCAATGGTTCTCCTCTAAAAGATGTGCCTGAATGGAAAAAGGTTTCAATAGGTGTAGAGAGACCGAAAAGCAGCTGTTAGAAAGAAAATTGTCCACAGGGATGCCAAATGTAATTTTCATTGACTTCGTACACTCTCGGTTATGTTTATTTGAGTTCATTTTGCACATAAGTGTTTCCAAAATATTGAGAAAGCGTTTTTAAACTTTTGAAACTGTGATTCATCCTTGCCGACAGCCTTTTAAATCCCTCCCTCCACCAAGAATCTTAAGGGGTCATTCTCATGTGAAATTTTGTAAAATTCAATTTTTTTTTTAACATATTTGGAATGTATCATCCTTGAAGAAGGTGCTGTCAAAATTTTATTGGAAAATTTCAAGTATTTCGGCTTTTACAGACATTTATATAACGAGCGGTCAAGGTTTCTAGCAAGGATTCAACCAGTTAGTCAAAACTTTAAACGTGTTTTTCTCGGAACGCCTTTTTTTGAAATGGCGGGGATGATTTAAAAAAAACCATTCATCCGATCTCTCTGCGATTTTGTCACGTCATTCTACATACTGTTAGCTATCGCCCCTAGTAAATTCACTCTGATATGTTAAAAGTGTCATATTTTTTTTCATTGATAAAATCTTCAAAAACAACAATTTTTTACTGCTCTAACTTCCAATGCCTGCCATTTTGTGAGATTCTTATGAAAAAATTCAAATTTACTACGGGCGAGAGGTACGTTCATACTGATTCAGAATTACTTTGAAATTTATGTTTCAGATAATCCTGTGACTCAAAACAATCCCCGCCAGCTGACCATGACGCGGCAGAAGCCGTGTCTTTAATCGAAAAAAAGTGTTTGAAAAAATGAAAATTTTTTTTTTTTATTTTTTATTTTTGTACCATAACAATGAATAAATTAAAGTGGAATATTTTTTTTTGATAATTCCTCGTATTCACAAAGGAAATAATTTCTGAAAAATGTCCATTTTTCCTGTCCGCGCATGAGAATGACCCCTTAAAGTTACAGCTGGTTGCAAGGGGCTTGGAATGGGGTAGTGTTTCAAATGTGGTGTAAAGCACATTCTTTGACGCAGTAATACAATATGAACCTGTGGAGAAGTTTAACAATCTTGAATGATTTGCAATGCATAGATCTTCGCTACTTACGCTCGATCCGGTACTTCTAAAGCTTCAGGCTTAATCACCTTTGCTTTCTTACAGCAGTAATTCGAATGGGAAGAGCAACAATTTTCTGTATCACGAGTCAAGGTTTGAATTTGTACAGTCTTAAATAAATCATGATCAAAATATTTTTTTACTTACATATATAAGTTTACAACTTTGAAGTCAATGGAGCCAATAAACTAAGTTCTTCTTAACTCTTTGTTTATCTCGGAAGGGTTTTATTAAGAACTACTTATCTAATAATTTCCGATTTGAAGTGCTTTCACCAAGTTGGAAGTCAAAAGGCCCATACAATTTTACTTCTCCATACAAACTTTTAACTCATTGTTGACCCCATTAGATTCTGATTTTTTTAAATGTGTCGAATTATTATTATTTTTTTTTTCAATTCAGGCAATTAAGTACATTTGAAGTACTTTCACCAGGTTTGAAGTCAAAAGGCCCATCAAATCTTGCTTCTCCATACAAAGTTTTAACTCATTGTTGACCCCATTAGATTCTGATTTTTTTTTTAATGTGTCGAATTAATTTTTTTTTTTAAATTCAGTCAATTAAGTACATTTGAAGTACTTTCACCAAGTTTCAAGTCAAAAGGCCCATAAAATCTTGCTTCTCCATACAAACTTTTAACTCATTGTTGACCCCATTAAATTCTGATTTTTTTTTTAATGTGTCGAATTATTATTATTTTTTTAAATTCTGATTTTTTTTTTAATGTGTCGAATTATTATTATTTTTTTTAATATTCAGTCAAATAAGTACATTTGAAGTACTTTCACCAAGTTTTAAGTCAAAAGGCCCATAAAATATTGCTTCTCCATACAAACTTTTAACCCATTGTTGAACCGGTCAGAATTCAATTTTCAAAAAAAATAAAAAACACGCATCGAATTTTTTCATATGCTTAGTGCTTTAACCAAGTTTGAACTCAAAAGGCACAGGAAATCATGTTTGTTCATACAAACTTTTAACCTCTGGTTCAGCCCTTTAAGTTCTGATTTAAAAAAAATGAGAAACATGTGTAAAATTATTTTTAATTTCAAGTTTTTTCACCAAATTTGGGTTCAATAGGCACATTAGAACCCAAGTTTTTTCGCAGTCTTTCCGTATACGAACCTTAACCCCGTTAAATTAAGATTTTCGAAAAATTAAAAAAAAAAAATTAAAATTAAATTGATTTTAAATTAAAAAAAAAAAATTAATGCAATTTTTTTTGATTTGGAGTGTTTTAAACAAGATGGAAACAATTGACCAATTAAATCACGAGATTTCATAAAACACTTTAACCCATGTTTTGCCCCTTTCAACGAAAGTTTAAATTTTCAGTTTTCAGTTTTTTCAAATTTTCTTACAGTTCAAATTTCATGTCTGTAGCTTCAGTCGTTTGTGCTGGGCGATGATGAATCAGTCAGCCAATTAGTCAGTCAGTCAGGGCAAACAATTTTGTGTCTATAATTGTAAATGAAATCTTACTTTATGAACTTTTTTTTATTCTCTTATTGACTAAACTCCATATTTCCATGCAACGCTAATAAATCCTTTGAAAACCGCAAAGCACAACATTCAATAACTGGTCGATTGCAAAAGTGTTCGATACAATAATAACAAAAACAACAACAAGAGAAAACTGCAATCTCATCAGTCAACGCAGTCAATCAGTCAGTTCAACTCAATAGTAAAGTAATTTAAAATCTCCAAGGAGATAATTTCCTACCTAACAGTCGCAGTCGGAGTCGCACAGTGCCAGCCGTCAGTGTACTAAAAGGATATGCGGCCAAAGGATGCTGCAACCAGGGCATCGGTCTGCAACGTTGTGCGATGTCAATTTTGTGTTTTGAGACTTCGCCTACTGGGGGACAGCTCCTACCGTTGCCGAGAGTATTAAAAGTTTTTGCGCCACTCCAACGTTGCCGATGACGTTGGCGTTTATATGAGCGAAAATCGAATTTAAATTAAGTATTTTTCATTTCCAGTGCGCTGGAAATGAATTTGCTACTTTTTCTTTTAATGGTTTTTTCGTTGATTTGGTTTTCGTATTGGTTTTTGTTTTTATTTATATTTGTTGCTGTTGTTGCATAAGCAGTTTTGTTGTGGCAACAAAATTAAAATGAAATCGAAATGAATTTACGAAAAATTCCTTGGAGATGCGTGCAACAACGAGTGGCACGGAAATGTTGCTGTGCTGTATCGATGAGGCGTTGGTGTTGGTTGTACTTTTTTTTTTAGTAGATAATTCGCTTTTAATGGGAATTCATTAGGCATTTCGGGGGTCTGGGGGGTGGTGGAGGAGAGCACAGTAAATGTCTGCACGCAGGTAATACGACAGCGACTGCTTTCCGCATTTCATGTTGCTGTCAATAGACAATTTAATTTAATTGTACTCGTCGGGCGTGAAGAAGTTTTTCTTAATTCTTGCATGCAAGATGTGTAACACAATTCTTTTTTTTCAGAGACATTTTTTCTGCAAGGAATTTTTTTTGGTTTTTTGGTGAGTCATGCAATGACAACACTTGATTGCCAACAAATCTGTATATGCGTTTTTGTATTGGTGTTTTTTTTCTCGGAGGAGGGGTGTGGGTGTGTGTGTGTGGGGTAGTGACTGATTGGGTGGATGCGGCGTGCGTATTGTAAGTGTATGTGTGTGTGTAAGTGTGTCTTGCGTTGTCTATGGAAATCAAATTTAATTACTTTTTTACATGCACACGACGGCAGCTGGGGAGCGCACATTAGTTTTTCTACTCGGGGACAAAGAGGCAATACTGATACAATTTTATTTATTTATTTTTTGGCAAAAGGTAAGCAAGCAATTTTATTGCCATGTCATACACATGTGAGTGGTTGGAGTTTTGGGGCCGTTTAGATTTGATTAAAGCACGACTGATTAATTGAATTCGATTCTGGCCAAAATGTTACCTTTTCAGGTTCTAGATTTGAGGTTATGTGGAATTAAAGACTCCATTACGGGAAAGCAAAGGTCATAATCGGATTAGTAAGTTAATTGATATATGTTTTTCAATATTACTTATAATATATTTAAGTAACAATTTTCCAGAGTGTTAGTCCTTAATAGTTTATCTCCAATCTGCCAGAATTAATACCATAAATAAAAACAAGAATTAATTACTGTCGAACCAGTTGTCCCATTAAATGGGATTATCTCATATGACAGATATCACTTAGACGCAATGCAAAAAAAAAATCAGTGAAACTCAAAAATGAATAAAAATTCCAATTTTTGTTTGTTTTTTTCACAAAATTTTTTTTTAGAATTTCTTTGTAGAATTTTTTTTAGTTAAGTTAGAATTTCGGTTCAATCACAAAATATTTTTATATTTTTTCGTTTTGTGTTTTACACAAAAATTTTTTAGAATTTCTTTTTAGAATTTTTTTAATTAAGTTAGAATTTGGGTACAATCACAAATTATTTTTATATTTTTTTATTGTCTTTTATAATATATAATATATATACATAAAGTCAGAAGTCAATAGATCCAAGTATAATATAAAAAACTTAAACCTTCGATTGCACAAGTTTATCGTATTAAAAAAACTGCAAATATTACTTATATCTATGATACGTTAAAATATCAAAGGTACGAAATGGGTTAACAGATCCAAACAAATTTTATCATAAAACAAAATGTGTGACATTTTTCCAATCATTTTGTGTGGGTTTTATACAAATCTGGTTATTTTTTTTATTCTAGAAAAGAATTAACAAAAAATATGAACAACCTCATTTATTAACAAAATATATGAGGTTATTTTCAATGCCCTCCCAGCTTTAATAGGAAAGGTGTGGCATGATAAATCATGAAAAATTATTTATTTTATTAGAAAGCCAGTAGATCCAATTATAACACAAAAAACAGAAACTTTAGATTGCGCAAGTCTATCGTAATAAAAAAAACTGCAAACATTACTTATTTCTATGATTCGTTAAAGAATCGAAAGTACGAAATGAGTTAACAGATTTAAACAAATTTTATCAAAAAACAAAATTAGTGTGGACTTTTTCCAATTATTTACTGTGGGTTTTGTACAAATCTGGGTAGTTTAAGTTGTTTAAAAAATTAAAGAAAAATGTCTAATTGTGAGCTTGTTTTCAATGCCCGCCCACCCAGCTTTAATAGGAATGGTGTGGCATGACAAAAAATATTTGAGTAGAAAGTCAATAGATCTAAGTTTAATACAAAAATATATACTTTAGATTACACAAGTTTATCGTAATATAAAAATCTGTAAACATGACTAATTTCTATGATTAGTTAACAAATCAAAGGTACGAAGGTTTGGATCTGTTAACCAATACAGATCCAAACAAATTTTATCACAAAACAATTCTGTGTGGCTTTTATGCAAATGCGGTAATTTTTAGTATTTTTAGACAATTAAAGATAATAAATAAAAAAAATTATATATGAGGTTGTTTTCAATGCCCGCCCAACTTTAATAGGGAAGGCGTGACATGACAAAACAATATTTTATTAGAAAGCCAATAGATCTAAGTATAATACAAATAACATAAACTTTAGGTTACACAAGTAACAAAGAAATAATAAAAAACACGTAATAAAACGTTATAAGAAAAAAAGGCAAACATTGCTTATTTCTATGATTCGTTAACAAATCAAAGGTACGAAATGGGTTAACTTCCTTCCTCTATGCTCATTTTTCTATTTGCTTCTTAAATTTTTTTGTTATGTTTTTCTCTTCCCTTTTATTTTCAGTTGGTACTTTAGTTTTTGTTTGTCTCTTATGCCATATTCTTGAAATTAAATCCTTAATCTCTAACAGGCATTAAGTTTTGCAAAGATACAACTTTTTAATTTGCTCCACAACTCTGTCGAATGTTGAACACTTTAGCAGTGCAAGCAAATATTTAGTTGCTTAAGCATATTAATAAAATTTTTATTAAATATTATACTCTTGCGCCGTTACAGTGTGAACATTTTGAAATATTTATTTATTTATTTTTTATTTAGTCTACAATATAAAATATTATAGCTAAGGTTAGAGTCCATTTTGAAATAATTCATGAGCGTTTCGTAGGAATGTTGGGGTGTTTTGGGGCCTTTAACACTGGAATGCAAAAGAGTTAAAGGGACTAATTAAGTGACTTTTACTATTTTCTAAAACCAGCTTTTGGCTCAAAAAATTTTACATGGCTAACAGATCCTTGGAAGTAACTTCGTCAAGCTTCTACAACATAAGAAGAAATGTGTCTACTCTTGAAAACAAATTTTGTATGCTGTTCCCGTATAGGTTCAAGAGGTCTGAAGTCAATATACAGTGTCCTGTTCTACGATTTGTCAACAAATTCAAATTGGTCTTTGAAAATGTTGGTGAGTGTTTTGAAATGTTTTAGGTAGATAACATAGGTAGGACTTTAAAATCATAGAAGATTTTAATAAATAATAAATACATATCTTCATTTATAAGGCTCCAAAAGTCAACGAACGCCAAACAAGGATATAAGAGTTAAAGTCTCTGATAACCGATTATCATCTCTGAATAATTCATAACTCATAGTACATAATCCAAACATTTTAGATTCTTGTGAACTTCCAAAAACTTTCAGATTATAGATGAACATTTTGGGATTGAGATTTTAAGATTTTGATAAATGATAAATAAAAATCTTCATTTAGAACGCCAAACAAGGATATAACAGATAAGGTCCCTGATAACAAAATATCATCCATAAATATTTCTTAACTCATCGTTTTAACTATAATTCAAGCTTTTTAAAATCTTTTGAACTTGCAAAAACTTTCATATATAAAACTTCGCCCCATTGCCAGTGCCAGCCCGTAAATTTCTCTATGGACATACAAATCTTTTTATGTGCGCGTGTATGTGTGTGTGTGTGTTCAGACGTAGGTGATGAGTGTGCCTGAAAGTCAGCAAATAATTTTATAATTTTTTCCTCGGCATTGTTTTTCACCACCGCCGCACACGTAATCACATCATTTCATCAAATGCAGTCGTCTTCGCTGCTCCTGACGCCGACTGCCACACTCCACAGAAAAAAATGAAAACAAAAATTTATGAGAAATGAATAAAAAAAAAAGTTATAATTTCGTTTGCTTGAGTGCACCTTTTCGAGCAGCGTCGACGGCGTCAGTTTCATGCTGATTTTTTTGCCCGTCCTCCTCAAAATTCACTTCTCACAAATATTACACAATTTTTTTTGCACTACCTCAATGCTGACAGCCGAAAATAAATTTCAATTCTTTCGTAGCTCCCCCAAAAAAAAAAAACTACAGCAACACTGAAATCCTCGACGAAAGCATTGGGAACAAAGTGAAAATTAGCCCTGCCTACCTCAAGCTGGAACTTCAGCATAGGCACAAATCGAAAGGATTTCTTGGCGCTGTGCGGCACCGACAGCAACAGCAACAGCCGACAGTGAGTGTGGCGGTTGGGTGAGTCGGCGAGTGCAAGTGTGGTGTTGCGCTGCCTCGAGTATTTGCACTGAGTTTCAAGTATTTCTGTATGCAGCATGCACTGCAAGGATAACTGTGTGCCGCACTTTGCGTCTGTGTGTGTGTGTATATATGATACTCTGTATGTCTGTGTGTGTGAGTATAGTGAATTTCGGTAGGCGTCTGCTGGCAATTCGCTAGATTCGCAGACATTCCTGCCTACACATGCACACCCGGCGCACAGATATCCTGTGTATCCTTCGTCGTCGGCTTGTCTGCTAAGGCGATTTAGCAAATTAAAAGGTTTTTAATGCATGGAGAGGCGCTTTTACTTATTTCATAATTTTGTCGGCTTCTTGCTTTTTTCTGGTTTATACTTATTTCTTTTTTTAAATATTTTTGTATGTTTTTTTCTGAAACTTTTCGGCGTTGAGTGGTTTGCCTGCTTACCGCTTAGTCTTCCAGTTTGGGTATCGGCAGCTGGGCTGCTGCAAAGACGTCGGCGCGCACTCGAAGGTGAAAAATTTATGACTTGCACAGGATATGAAAAATATTTTAATTGTGCGATAAATTGAAATATTTTCGCTAAATGGTTGGGTTTGTTTTTCCGCAAAATGTGCAGACATATCAAATTGTTTTGAATTGCTTGTGTTGGCTTTACTTAAGTGTTTACATTTGAAATGATAGACTTTAAGTGAGCGAATGAATGCAATGAGTATTCGAAGGATACAATCGAAGGATGTGTTCTATTTAAGTGTTTGAGGAAAAGTTAAAAGGAAACTAGAAGTTAAGAGTTTAAGAGAGAATTGTGTTCATATTTATGGTTCAGTCAAGAAGACAAATAAAATTAAGTGTCCGCTAAGTATGTCTTTCACTATGATTTTCAGTTTCGTGTTCAGCGGCCTTAAGGGGTTATATATGTACCTTTTTGTGGCTCAAAAATCGAACCAACTTTGTATGACTTATTTTTGAAGTACATACTTTTAAAATTTTTCTGCAAAATTTCATCGAGATCGGGGCACTAGAACCTAAGATACGGCCGTTCATAGCGCGCAGTTTCATGACTACTTAATGTCCACCTAAAACTTTAAACGCGATTATCTCGGAATCGTATTTTTGAAAGAATGCCATCGCGGTGAGCACGATATCCCGCTAACCACTACATCGATCAATTTGAAATTTTGAGGGGTTGTTTGTACATACAATAGCTAATTCGTGAACGAAGGCATTTTTTTTTTGACAAATTCTTCTATTTTTTTTGGCAAAAAAATCAATTTTTCGACCTTAAAAAATCGAAATTTTTGGAAAAACTAGCACTGTAACTGTAAACAATTTTTTTTTGTAAGATCCTTCCTTCACGAACAAGGTAACACTATGTACTAACGTAGTTTTTTTTTTGTTTTTTTTTTCAACTGAGCCGTTACCTCGATTTCATGCTCACCGTCAACCACTGCTAACAAAAGGAGTTCTGCGGCAAGGACTGTAACTTCCCTAATTTTTCGAATTTTCGCTTGAAATTTTATACAAATTCACATAAGGACATGTACTTTTATAAACTTTGTATTGCATTTGAATAAAACTATGGTAACATGCTTTAAAAAAAAATTAAAACCCTGTATTTCCTTACAGAAAAAGGTATATAACCCCTTAAGTTAGTCTAGAAAATACTTTTGTTTTTAGGTGCACGCGATTAGTCCATTTTTTGTCGAGTAGTGTTCTCGATTAAAATTATCAATTTAATAAATATAATTTAATTTGTTATTTTAAATAAATGAAAAATGATGATATTTGAAATCCTTTCATAAAAGCTGGCAAACATAACCTAAAATGAATTAACTATTACATATGTTTAAAAATCATGTTTTATTTTTTTTAAGTATCACGCAATTCGAAAAAATATGTGGAAAAAATACAAATTACTGTAATTTTAAACAAAGTCTGAGACAGCCAAAGTAGTTAACCCTTTCGCTATTTTGTTGCCATATGGCAACATGCTCCTTTGTGGACGTCTGCATGTTCTCTGGTTGCAAGAATACATTTTTTTGTTGGTCTTTAGAATAGTTTGAAGTTTAGGGAATAATACGAAATTAATAAACTGAATATTTAAGTTTGAAGAAGAGAAGTATACTCGTTTTTAATGGTTCAACTTGACATAGTAAAGGCAGAAGAAGCAGACAAATTTGACGTTTTCTTTAAATTTATCATAGATACTTTTTTTTTAACTTTTGGCTGAAGTAAATGAAGAAACATTCAAATTTTCGTTATAAGTAAAAATTTTTATGTTTAAATAATTATTACAGCCACAACGATGTGGTTGCTTTCATAGAAAAACACTCTAAAATACAGGGTCCGAGTATACAAATTAAAAAAGTTCTTATGGAATGTTGCTAATATAAACACTTAGAAGCCTAAGACGTAAAATTTAAAATTTTAATTTTCCCCAGTAAAAACCTGTGGCGAAAGGGTTAACGCTCGAATACATACTTAGGCATGTATGTAGGTATTTACGTATGTATGAATGTATGTAGATATGTATGTTTTTATGCATGTATGTATGTAAAAACTAAATCCAGTCCTTTTGGTACTTCTGGTACTTCATAGATATTTGTTTCAAAGTAATTTTCTGCTAGTAACTTTCTAAAAAACATTTAAAAATACGTTTTTTTTTAATTTTTACCAAACGCACAGGAAAATTATTCATCCTTTCGAAGGTTAAAGGGGTACATCTAGAATATCCATCATTTATGGATGCTTGGACCGGAAAAAATAAAAAAATCGAATGTGTATAACAACACAAATCTAAAATTAAACAAAAAAACTGTTAGTCATTTTAAATGAAAAACATCACTTACAAATTTTGCATAATTTTTTATGTCATGAAACGTAGAATATGTGGATGTTTTCCCTTTATGAATCAAAACTCAAATGATTCAAAAACAAATGAATGTGTTTTCGTAGAAACAAATTCGTGGGTAAACTATGTAAATTTCTTTAAAGTAAAGAATTAAAACCAAAGTTATATATGAGACCCAACATGAGAAAAAACAAAGTTATATATGAGAAAAAACAAAGTTATATATGAGACCCGAAAAAACTTTTTCCAAACCTGGAAGTTTTACTAAATCATCTGAATCTCTGACTGAAATGTTCGATCCGGCAGCCATACGAATATTCCATTGATTTATGTTTTCAGTTTTTGTAGATTATCGGAGTCACAGTTCTTGTGATGCCTCTGTGAACTGTGATTCCGTAACCAAAAAAAGGTAACCTGCAAGTTGGTTTCAACGGTGATGAGGGAGCAACGGCAGTCCGAGGCCAATTTTAAAGCAGTAGGTACACCAACTAGAGCTGGGAAATTGTCGATAGCTGACCAATTCGATATTTTCAAAAGTTTTAGTGAGAAATATCGATTTATATATTAATATACTAAGGTGTACCCAGTTTTACATACGGTCATTGTACTTAAAAATCCAATTCAACAGTCAATAGCAATTTATATTCACAAAAAAAAAATACAAATGTTAAATTATTTTTTACACAGTCACGTTGCACTTACTCGAATTCGCGGTATCACCGATGCAGTTTCAACCAAGCAAACTTGAATGGCTGTTTTGTTAAATATTGCATACTTGAATTTCAAATTTGAGTCCAAAGCCATGTACTCGTACCAAAATATTTGAATAAATATCACGGCGATGTATCTATGGCAACACTGCCAGCATATAGAATATTTTAGAAGCATTGTCGTCACACCACAAAAAAACCAATAGAATCAATAGTGCCCAAAAACTATCGATAGTGGCGTCAAAATAAAATCATCGATACTATCGATAGTACTATCGATAGTTGTACAGCTCTAACACCAACAAGGGAAAGTCCCTTTCTGCCTGGTTGTCTGAATCGATGAGTGTAAGTATTCACACTAACATTACTCTGCCAGCGAGACGAAATCCTGGGAGAGATAATTTATCCTCGCATATCTTCAACTGGCTATGGTATCCCTATAATTCTTAAGTCCAAAGACTACTACAAAACTCTTTAAATAATCCTATTCATAATAAGTAATCTTCTTCTCCCCCAACCAACCACATTCTCTAAAAATCATTCTGACATAACTCTAAGAATTTTCATTTAATTCAAACTCTACACATTTCACTACTCACAACTAGGACTTTTAATTTGCTTAGCATTTTCTTAATTCCTTTTCTTTATTATGGTTTCAATATATTCGCCATACTTCATATACAATCCTAATAACAAACAACTAAGGAAATTCCTTTATGCCCGACTTTCGTCTTACATTTAGAAGAATTTTCAGTATAATTCATTTTATTTGTGCTGGTCGTTGTTTGGTCACTCGTTGACCGCTTTATGCTTGGCCCGTTTTCTATGGAATTAATATATAAGATATCCTTTGGCCGCCCATCGCTCGACGGTGCGGCAATTTCTGGTGCCTCAAGTGTGCACTGCTGCGACCCACTCATTTCCAGTTGCGGTTTTGCTTTGCCCGCTCGTCCGACTTTTGCGCAATTATGCTTTATTTCATATAAACAAAAATGCAGCAAAAATTATTATTGCTGTATCAGGAATTTGCTCGCCCAATGCCACAGCGGCAGCGAGCTCGAGTCGAGGTTTGAGTTGTCTGCTGTTGTTGTGTCTTGATTATCCTTTTGCCTGGCAAGTGGCGCTGGCGCTGCCGTAACCGTAAGACTGTAAATCAAATATAGGAAATTATTTTCTTTGGAATTACTTTTGTTTTAGAAATAAAATTTCAACTTCGTTCATTTCGAATGTTTCGAGTGGCCTGGTTGATTTGGTTGATTGTGCGGTGTCAGTGCGGCGAAGAAGAAGAAGAAATGCTGTGGTTTATTGCAACATGCAAGCGGAAGAAATTTTATATGGCATAGAGCACATTTTCGCAAACTTCATTAAATTACTTTTACTATGGTGGAGTGAAAAATTTGCAAGTGGACTGAGAGCAGAAGGAGCTAAGGAAATAGTTGCGCCATGGTGTATAGTATGCTTGAAAAACTGTTGAAGTGCAATGAAGTGAAATTTAGTTGACCATTTTTTACAAAAATTCGGTTTAATATTTAAAATATAAAATTTAATTTATTTTTATAAAATTAAACATTATTATTGACTTGCTTTAACACGTTATCAACTAGTGCCATGTGGTCACACTGAACATTAGAAACGATTTAGTCTTCTATGAGGATTCCTAATAACGGGTTGACGATTCTCAACCTCTCATTTTATGCGGTTTGATAAAAAGTATGAATAACAAAATTAATAAAAAAATTGATAATTGATAAATTGATAATTGATAAAAAAATGATAAAAAATTTAAAAAAAAAGTATGAGCCAAAAAGCTGAGAAGCTAAAATGGGACTAAATGATGTCGCATCGAGGTGAAAGTTCACAAAAGTGCTTGAAAATTCGACAAATTGCTCTACAGCTGCTCAGAAATTGCTCTTAGAGGATTCAAATATATAAATGCCCCTCACTAACTTTCCCTTCTGAACATTTCCTTTGAACATACTTACCCTCTATCTCCAACCCTTAATGAGGCTCCCATACAAAATTATGGTTTTTATAAAATGGGCTCCCATTGCTTCCAGGTTGGTCCCAGTCGTATCAAATGTAAGATTGACTCCAATTAATTTTTCCTTCTAAATGTTTTTTTCATACACACTTAACTACTATCTTCAACTTTTAAGGGGGCTGCCATACAAAACTAGTCATTTTCTTTTAAATGTAGTAGTTAAGTACGCTAGGAAATATCTAAACATCTCCAGAACTACTTCACCGATTTGAATACCTTTTTGAATGATCGCCAAAATTCTTCAGTGCAAAAAATACAAAATTAATTAAAGTTAAAAAGTTAACCACGAGAAGGCGCCTCCCATACAAACAAAGTTGTAAGGTTATCAACTTTTGGATTTCTACGAAGTAAAAATCAAAATTTACTGTTGAAACCATATTATTTGCCCCATTTCGGTATCAAATGTAAGAATCACCCCTATTTATTTGTCCCTCCAAATGTTTTTTTCATACACACCTAACTGCTATCTCCAACTTTTAAGGGGGCTGCCACACGAAACTAGCCATTTTCTTGTAAATGTAGTAAGTAAGCAAGCTAGGAAACATCGAAACATTTCGAAAACTACTGAACCGATTTGAATAATTTTTTTTTTCAATGATTACCAACATTCTTCAGTGCAAAAAATACAAAATTAACTAAAGTTCAAAAATTCACCACCAGAGGGCACCTCCCATACAAACAAAGTTGTAAGTTTATTAACTTTTGGACTTCTACGAAGTAAAAATTAAAATGTATTATGTAATAATCGAATAATTTTTTCAATGATCGCTAACATTCTTCAGTACAAAAAATACAAAATTAATTAAAATTAAAAAGTTAACCACGAGAGGACGCCTCCCATACAAACAAAGTTGTGAGGTTATCAACTTTTGGACTTGTACGAAGTAAAAATCAAAATGTATTATGGAAACCATATTAATTTTCCAACTTAGAATATAGTTAATTGTAATTTTAGATGAGTGTTAGGTTAGATTAGGTTCAGAGGGCAACTTGTAAAAGGTAATTTTATTCTGAGACATCATTGCCTATTGTGAGTGCGCTTTATGACTGCCAGGAGGAGGTACATTGCTCCAACTGGGGTTCCTCTAAAAAGTCAACGTATGGTCTTTGTTAAACTATTTGCTTTCCCAGATAAAACTGTCGGTCTAATAATTTTACTTTCGTTATCTCTGTAAGGTCTGTGAAAAAGCGTGAGCTTGAGTTGTGTAGCCCTCTAAATCGACATAGAATGTTCTAAATTCCACCTTCCACTTCTTCGTTATAATGACAACTTTTGTAGAACGTAATTGTAGGAATTCGTCTTCATTGGCGCATTCATGCTGATTGCATAATTTCAGGGATAAATAAAATATATTTTGTCGAAAAATAGGTGTTTGGACTACTTTTTAAATTGAATTATTTTCTGAGATCGAAAGATATCGGAGGATGTGTTTATATTTTTCGTCAAAGAAAGAATGCTTCTTAAAAGAAAATAAAATCCAGGCACATGCTTTCACATACTTTTTAGATATTTTCCTCATAGTTTTGCCAATTTTCAGGTTTTTAATTTTGAAAAATATTTTAAATTAAAATTGAAGTAGAAGCCTTAACTTTGTATATTTCGAAAAAACATTAAAAGAAAAAATGCCAATATCAATTCTTAATTTATATTGAAATATTTTATCAACTTCTTTTTTTTTTTAAGATTTGTTTCTTAATAGAATAAACAACAGAAAAAATGTGTTTAAATTTTTTGGAGAAAAAGTTCCGATTTCAAGCTGCACAGATTTTTTGATATTTTCTTAGTTGGAGTTTTTCCTTTCAAATGACATCAAAATCGTTAAATTCTGAGACTTTAAATTTGGAATTTCACTGCACGCATCACTGTGCATTGGTGCAATAGCACAGTTTGTAGGTACTTTTATTGCAGATTTGTTGAACCCTAACAGAATTTTCATTCATTTTCTGCCTAGCCTCGACCATAATGACTGTAAGACTTCGTAATCACCATGGTTGGTCCATAGTTGTCCCAATTGCAGACAGTAGTTTGAATTGAGGTGGATACCTCCCTCTCAAGGATATTCATTTCCTGAATTATATTAGAATTAATAAAAATTGATAATTTAATATAACGAAAAATTTATTTATTAATAATTAAATAATTAGTAATAATTTTATAATTAATTATTTAAATTAAATTATTATTAATTATATTAGAATAAATAATACTTAATAATTAAATAATTAGTAATAATTATGTAATTAATTAATTAAAATAAATTATTATTAATTATGTTAGAATTAATAATACTTAATAATTTAATATAATATATATTATATTATATTAATATTAATTATTATAAATATAATAATTTATTTAATAATAATTAAATAATTAATAATTAAAAATAATTATATCATAAATTCATTAATTAATTTCATTAAATTATTATTAATTATATTAGAATATAATAATAATAATAATATATAATATAATATAATAATAATTAATAAATTAATATAACTAATAATAATTTATTTAATTATAATTAAATAATTAATAATTAAAAATAATTATATCATAAATTAATTTAATTAAATAGTTATTAATTATATTAGATTTTATTATCAATAAAAATATCATATTATTTATTATATTAGAATTAATAATTCTTAATAATTAAATATAAAAAATAATTTATTTAACTCAGAAAATCAAGTATACGTAATATTGAAACTACAATATTTTTTTTTTCCTTATATTTTTTTTTTATATTCCTGATATATTAATAAATTTTATTAAATTAATTTATATTATTTTATTAATTTAATATAACTAAAAATTTATTTATTAATAATTAAATAATTAGTAATAATTTTATAATTAATTAATTAAATTAAATTATTATTTATTGTGTTAGAATTAATATTACTTAATAATTTAATATAACTAATAATTTATTTAATAATAATGAAATAATTAATAATTATGTGATTAATTAATTTCATTAAATTATTATTAATTATATTAGAATTAATAATAATTAATAAATTAATATAACTAATAATAATTTATTTAATTATAATTAAATAATTAATAATTAAAAATAATTATATCATAAATTAATTTAATTAAATAATTATTAATTATATTAGATTTTATTATCAATAAAAATATCATATTATTTATTATATTAGAATTAATAATTCTTAATAATTAAATATAAAAAAAATAAAGAATTTATTTAACTCAGAAAATCAAGTATACGTAATATTGAAACTACAATATTTTTTTTTTCTTTATATTTTTTTTTTATATACCTGATATATTAATAAATTTTATTAAATTAATTTATATTATTTTATTAATTTATTAATTAATAATAATTATATTAGAATTTATATTTCTTTTAGTGAAATATTCTTTTAGTGAAATATGGCGCTAGTTGAATAAAATATTCAGTGACTCTAAAAGTTGCTTCTGAGGTTTGAATTCCTGGGGAAACATTAGTTTGTTGCATGATTTCTCACACATGGCGAATGACTTTTGTGATAAGATACTAGTTTACCTATTTCAATATATATTTTTTTGAAAATTTATTAATTTATTTTTAATTCTTCTACAGATTCTTCATTTATCTTTCAGCGCTATGAAGAACTTTGAAGCACTTTGGCTATGGTGTGTGCCGTCAAATGTGAAGCAACAAATTAATCCGCTAAAGTAGGCCGCTGAAAGCTCTCCATATCGGATACTAATAGCATTATTCGTATTTGCAGGCGCAACTCATATCATAATTACCCGCATGACTGTCGCATATAACGACGCGCCCAACACTTGGGTCGGATATAATCTATGAGTTCTGAAAGTGTGCAAAATTACTCCCACCACAAGTGTCACGTGGCGGCCGTTTTGGGCTGATCGGGCTGGTGAAATTTTGCATACGCACAACGCTCGACAAGCAGCTTCACGCAGGAGGGCGACCGAGTATGGGAAAATGCGAAAAAGGAAAGCGAAGGGGAGCTGTCGACCGAAGGAAATTTCACTTGTGCAAATTTAATTTTGGCACTTTCCGCTTTTGAGTGCGTCTCGCTATGTGTGCGTGTTCGTGTGCGTGTGTGTGTGTGTGTGTGGGGGTGTGTGCGTGTGTTGGGTGGGCGCGCGTCTGCGGGCGGGGGTGCGTGCGTAGGCATTGAAAGCGGGAAGAAGTTGCTGTTGTTGCCTTTTTGTCTGCCGTTTGTCTGACTCTGCTAGTTTTTCGGTCTGTCTCGCTGTTTGTCTGTCTGTCAGCTTGATTGTATTTGGATTTTAGGTTATTAGGTTAGGTTTCTGTTAAATTTCAACAGCAACAACAACAACAAAACAAGACAAGAAAAATTGAGCACTTGACGGCGACTGTGCAGATTTGCGGGTGTAATGCGTGTTGTTTGGTTTGTTGTTGTTATTTTTGTTGTTATTGTTGTATTTGGCATGTGCAATTGCGTGTTTTAAATAAATTTAAATAAATTTTGCGTGTGTTGTGGGCTTTGAAATTATACAATGTTGTGGAGTTGTTGTGATGTGAATAGTGGGAGGCGGGGGAGGCGGGTGATATTTATGTGCCTGAGTGACAGTTGAGGTGTCTTGTTGGTGTGTGAAATGTCAGCATAGAATTTTTTTGTCTGATGGATGCCTTCAAGTGTTTGCCACAAGTTACGCTGTCAACGACAAAATATGTTAAGTGGGCGTAGTTGGAGGGGGAGAAGTGAGGGGAGGGAAATTGCCGGTAAATGTGGGCGTACAGTGTAATATAAAAATATTAATGCTGTCACTTAATTGAAAGCGATTTGGCAATTTTGAAAAATCAGAGCAAAAGTGCCTGAGGTGATGAAAAATTTCGATTGACTGCGAGTAGACAATAATTTTCTATATTTATTGAGAACATTTAATGTGTTTACTAATTATGATCTTGAGCAACATCGCAGTCAGATGTGGACTTTAGGTTAGGTTAGATTAGATTAGATCAGGTAAGGTTAGGTAAGATTATGTTATGTAGAACGGTGACTGCGACTTCGAACGCACTTCCACTCGGAAGCCAAAAAGGATCTTTTGAAGCTAATCAACAGTCTGAATCCGAGAAAAACCGGCTCCTTTGCTCTTTCTTAATAAAGAAAGCACTTGCGCTTGCCGTCAGGTCCCTCAGGAATCTTAACTCCAGCGTAAGAAGTCAGCGTTCCTGCAGAACCGCGCAGTGGCATAAGAAGTGTTGGATTATTTCTTCCTCTTCAGACATCACTAAAATCATTGACTTTAAATTGCATAAAAAATTATTTTAGAAAATATCTGCATGCTTTAAAATAATCTAAAACATTTTATAAAATTTATGTATAATTTTTTAAATTTCTTTTCCTTAAAATATTTTATATAATTTTTAATAATTAAATATGATTTTTTTCACCCGTTTTGCTCTCTACAAACGTGGCTTGTCATAATTAGCAAAGGTCCTTCCTGCCGCTACCATTGTGTCTATCAAAAACAGGAACTACAAGCAGCGCATTTTCATGTCCACCCTAAACCTTCCCATCCCATCACTGCCCCTCCATCAACGCTCGCTATTCGTAAAAAGTGAAAAGCAACGGAAATGCATTTTTCTACTTATTCACCTGTCCGTATGCTGATTGTTGCCAACAACAAAAACAGCAGCTGCCGTACGCTGTCATTGTCAGCGACCACAGCGTTCATCACCGGCCTTCTTCCCCTCCCCGCACTGCCTCATCAACCGATGCCGTCAGACATCTAAATAAACAAAAGTCTGTAATTTTTCTTGCATTTTTATGAAATTTTTAAATACCAAAAATAACAAAAATGAAATTATATATGCGAGCAGCAAGAAATCATTTTGAAGTGCAAAAGAAAAAAGTGTAAAAAATAGTACAACAAATGAGAGTAAAAATCAACAAAGAACTGTGGAAACAATAAAACAGCACGAATTACATTTATTTTCGCATCAAAAAGTGCATTCGACGCACGAGCTGAAAAATAGAAAAAATGAGAGTTCAAGAGAAAAAAAAATGGATTGAAATGGAATGAATTGAAAATAAAAATTAAAAAAAATGTTAACTTGGTATATATGGAATCGGTAGCACGCTACACAACGTTGGACTGTGAAGAATAATGAGAAATGGGGAATGAGTAAGCCTGGAAAATTTCATGAAAAATTATAAAAAATATAAATAAAAAATATAAAGCAAAATTATAAAATTAAGACAAAAAATAAACTAAATAAAAATAATAAAATATTAAAATATGCAACAAAACAATGTATAAATAAAAATGGAATATAAACAAAAATTATAAAATAAAAAAAAAAAAATAACAAAAACAAAAATTAAAATAATAAAATATTAAAATATGCAACAAAAAAATATATAAATAAAAATGGAATATAAATAAAATTTATAAAATAGAAAAAAATAAAAATAAAAAAAATAAATAAATAAAAATAGTACCTAATATATAAAAGTATGTAACAAAAATTAAAAAATATTTTTTTTAATAAAATATACCTACAATGGAATATAATAAATTGAAAATAAAAATTTAAAATAATTAAACTCGGTAGCACGCTACACAACATTGGACTGGGAAGAATAATAAGGAGTAATAAGTCAGGAAACCTGGAAAATCTCATGAAAAAAATTATAAAAAATATAAATCAAATTTATAAAATTAAGGCCAAAAATTAATTAAACAAAAATAATAAAATATTAAAGTATATAAATAAGAATGGAATATAAATAAAAATTATAAAAAAGGAAAACATAAAAATAACAACCAAAAATAAATAAATAAAAATAATAAAATATAAAAATATGTAACAAAAATGAAAAATATATATTTTTAATTAAAAGTATTTATACTGTGGCTACAATGAAATAGAATAAATTGAAAATAAAAATTAAAAAAAAAATAAACTTGGTAGACATGACATCGGAAGCACGCTACACAACATTGGACTGGGAAGAATAATGAGAAGTAAGGAGTCAGCAAATCTGAAAATATCTAATGAAAAAATTATATAAAATTTAAATAAAAAAATTTAAATCAAAATAATTAAATTAAGACGAAAAATTAATTAAATAATAATAATAAAATATACAAATATATAATAACAAAACCAAACAAAACATATAAATAAGAAGGGAATATAAATAGAAAATAAAAAATTGAAACAAAAAAAAAACAATATTAAAAAATTAACTAAATAAATAAAATAAAACATAAAAATATGTAAGTATAATATGTAAAATATAATAAAAATGAAAAAATATATTTATAACAAAAAAAATATTTATATTGAGGTTCTAAATTAGTTTAGAGGGTTTTATTTGCTTCTTTGAAGTTTTATTTAGGAAAATTGTTACAATATATTTTATAAATAGAAAATATAAATTGAAACAACAAAACAAAAACCAAATTAAAAAAATTACAAATTAAAATAAATTTAAATAAATAAAATGAATAAAACATAAAATATGTGTAATATGTATGTAAAATATAATAAAAATGAAAAAATATATTTGTAACAAAAAAAGATTTATATTAGTTTAGAGGCTTCTTTGAAGTTTTATTTAGAAAAATAGTTACAATATATTTTACAATTAAATTATTCAATTTTTTTTTTTATTCCATCCATAGCTACAACATTTTCCACCTCTTAGGCGGCATCCAGATTCTGGGTTAAAAAAATTTCTCGTCGTTTAAGGTGATCCATGTAATATTTTTTTACCTTACTGACATGTCTTACCTTACTGACTTGGTACCCATTTCTTCATTATTCCACAACCGCAATTGAAAAAATTCCTTGAAATGATGCACTTTTTTGAAATTTTAAAGTCCATTTTTAAAGGACATTGCATCAGAAAATGATAAACTGAGTATGCCAGGTTACTAATGATTTCTGACCTCTAGTTCTACGCTTTTATCTACATTTGGTTTTGGACAAAAGCGTTTTTTTTGTGGCACAGTGTAATAAATGTAAAGTTAGTGATTTCCAGATCGAGTCATCTCTTGTGAGATCTAATGCTTTGCGACTTCTTTTTTCGGAGTTTTGCGAAATCTTTAGTCTATGCAAATAAACCACAAATAATTGCTGAGCTCAAGGTCGAGATCCTATGCGTCAACGGTGAAATAGAACCAAATTTTTGTGAAAATGTAATCGAAAAGGGGCTGTGATGAGATCCGTGGGAGCCAATTCGAAGCCGGTCGATTTGATGCAATTTACCCAAACTTATACAATCACTAACTTAGTTACAGCCTTACTTAGAATAACTCTTCAAAAGTAGCCTACTTTTAGGCGCTCTAAATCCATAAGACTTGCCACATCTGCGTAGCGTATAAAAGCGAATTTCAAAGTCACCGAAAAAAAAGGATATTAATACAAATTAGCTATTTTCCATGGAGCTGTGTACTTTGGGGGCCTGATTTTTTGTGCCACATGCACTCAAAGGATGTTGTAATTAAAGCCGAGTGTGGGCGAACCAAACGGTTGCTGACTTTTCAATGGTGCTTTGCGGCGAAAATGACACAAAATAATGGGTCGACCCGAGGGAAGCGAGCACCAGGTGCGGAGCATGTGAAGGAAGAGAATGAAGTGAGCATGTTGTTGTTGTTGGCGTTTGCATTTTTCGGCAAATTCTTTGTGCACTTGAGCCGAAATGCATTGTGGCGGATTTGATGCGCATGTGGCGTGGCGTCTTTTGAAGTGTAGCAAAGCAACGAAAAAGGTGTTTGCTAGAAAAATTAAAGTAAAAAAAATTAAAATAAGAAAAAATTATAATAAAAAATTATAATAAAAAATTTAAAGAATAAAAAATAATAAAATATAAAATAAAGTGAAGACCAAAACATATACCTAACTGTGCATGAATGTTCAGCTACATGAGGCCTGAAAAATCACAGGTTCGCTCCGCCAGCGTCAGCTCCCTTCACCGATTCGTGGTTGCCGCAAGACAAGCAATTTGTAGGCTTTACAGCTAAAACTTCGCATATGATTCCCTTTTCTGTTGTTGTTGTGTTTCTTTTGCTGGGCTATTTGTGGTTGGAGGGTACGTGTGAGACGGCTGAGCGGTCGGGCATGCGGCATGGAACTATTGCCATGATTTATTTACTCACGGCGTGCGCGTATTTATCAAACTCCAATTAATCGGTGATAAACCGATCAAGACGCTAAATGCTGCTCTACACGAAGGCCGGCCGGACAAGGCGGACCGTGCGGCCATAAACAGTCATTCAGTCGGCGAGTCAGTCAGTCAGCCACATTGCGCTGGTCCAGTGTAGACGGCCAGTCAGTATGTAGCGCTGTCCACCTCATTCACTCTCTCTTCCCCTGCTGCCGTTTCCTTCAAGCAATCTTTGCAGCAAAAGTTTTGACTGTTTGCGTTGAAACGAGTTTACTTTGGCATTTTGGCTCCTAGTTTGTTGTTGTTGTTGTTAACATTTCCATGTGAATTTGTGCTTATTTTTCTTCTATTATTGTTGTTGTTGTTGTTATTGTTTGTGTTGCTGTTTTAGCAATTGCAGATGCAATCAATTTACTCGTGTCCAACAAATAATAGACCTCAAACTGGCATTTTAGAGCTTTTGGCTTTTGTTGTTGTAAGCATGAAAAGTTGTGTATGTGATTTTGTAAAAAAAAAGAAATGAATCGAAACTTGCCAAGAGTTTCCGCATGAGTGTGGTTTGATTTCGGATTTTTTTGTATTTAATAGTTCAAATTGTTTGCATGCGATGCGAACATGTGTGAAATACAGCATGAAGTGATTGTTTGGTTCGATACTTTGGATTAGCTTTGGTTGTAGTTTGTTGAGAAAGTAAATTTCATATTTCCTGAAAAAGAGGAGATGATTTTTTTGCTGCTTTCTAACAACAAACATGTTCCAAATAAGATTTTTTTTCTAAAAAAATGCTTTTATTACAAGGATTAGGTAGGACAGGTAGGTAAACAACCATACTTCTTAGTGAAAGTGGTTTCCATGTTTTCTGAAAAAAAGGAGATGATTCTGTTGCTGCTTTCTAAAAACAAACATGTTCCAAATACTTTAAAAAATAAAATAAAAATAAAATAAAATAAAATAAAATAAAATAAAATAAAATAAAATAAATAAAATAAATAAAATAAATAAAATAAATAAAATAAATAAAATAAATAAAATAAATAAAATAAAATAAAATAAAATAAAATAAAATAAAATAAAATAAAATAAAATAAAATAAATAAAATAAAATAAAATAAAAGAAAATAATAGAAAATAAAAGAAAATAAAAGAAAATAAAATAAAATAAAATTAAATTAAATGAAATTAAATGAAATTAAATAAAATTAAATAAAATAAAGTAAAATTAAATAAAATAAAATAAGATAAAAGAAAATAAAATAAAATAAAATAAAATAAAACAAATTAAAATAAAATTAAAATAAAATTAAATAAAATAATATCAAAATAAAATAAATTAAAATAAAAAAAATGAAATAAAATAAAATAAAATAAAATAAAATAAAATAAAATAAAATAAAATAAAATAAAATAAAATAAAATAAAATAAAATAAATTAAAATCAAATAAAATAAAATAAAATAAAATAAAATAATTTAAAATAAAATAAAACAATATACAAAAAAATAAAATAAAATAAAATAAAATAAAATAAAATAAAATAAAATAAAATAAATTAAATTAAAGTAAAATAAAATAAAATTAAATAAATTTAAGTAAAATTAAATAAAGTTAAATAAAATAAAATAAAAAATATAAAATAAAATAAATTAAATAAAATTAAATTAAATAAAATTAAATTAAATTAAAGTAAAATAAAATTAAATAAAATTAAATTAAATTAAATAAAATTAAATAAAATTAAGTAAAATTAAATAAAGTAAAATAAAATAAAATAAAATAAAATAAAAAAAATAAAATAAATAAAATAAAATACGGTATTTTATTACAAGGATTACGTATGGCAGGTTACGTAAAGATGGTGGTCGATCTCTGGCTTAGTATCACTGGTTGATCCTAAAATACAATTCTTCAATTTCTTAATGAACCGTGCCAAGTGACCTTTCTTAATTTTTGGTGTAGTAGACTCATTGTCATAGACCCTAAAAGACAATACATCTCTCCCGTTTAGGTAGCACTCTACTTCTATTCCTTAAGGGAGTGTTCCTGGGTAGAAGTTTGAAAAAATCGATTTTTTTTTTTGGCGTTTTATTGTACCTTATACTATATACTATCACCCCCCAAAGTCTTTTTCAATCCGCATACTCAGTACCCACTTTTTTGCATGTTAATTGAAGTAATCTCAGCTCTTTTTGCTCCGCTGATACATTCATGTCGAAACTTTAAAGGCGTTTTTCTCGAAACCATTTTTTTTGTACTGGCCGATAATTTTTCTCAGCAACTATGAGAGGTATCGACTTGAAATTTTGGGAAAATATTCTAGATAGTTTTCATTGGATGCTAAACCAAAGTTTTCATAAAAAAATTATTGTTAAATATATTTTCAAGCACTCTAAAGGTAAAAAAAGGTGGCAAAACTGGACAATTTTTTTTCATATGGCCGCCATTTTGTTTCTAATCAACATTTTGACTAAAACTGTGGTTTAGCATCCGCGGAATTTATTGCAGATTAATAATTGCATACCCATTTCTGTTTCAGATTACTGGTTCCCGAAATTTATTATCGGCCAGCAGTGAAAACAAGGTCACATTGACCACTGAAAATTTGTACTTAGAAAATAAAATTGTTTGACACAAATATGAGTTTCTGTTCTCCAAATAATAAGGAACAACAAGCAAAAAACCAGAATATTGCATGTTGCCTTGTAGCTCCAAAATAATTTTTTGGAAAAACAGCCTAAAATCGGCATTCTACCCGGGAACACTCCCTTAATGAAGCGAATCCAGTGATCTCTGTCAATATTTGCATTAGTAGACTCCTTGTGATAGACCTTAAAAAACAATTCATCTCTTCCGTTTATGAAAAACCGTCACAATGTCCAACTTACAGTCTGCTAAGTTCATCAAATTGCTTAAGGATCTGTTTTAGTTCAACTATGGCGATTCAACCGTTAAGGACCTTCAAGTTTTTCTCTTCCAATTGGTTTCTTATATTTTCTCTCTCTTTCATCTCTATCGCCTTCATCACCCTGTATTTCTCTCGGCACACTCCCAGCCACGGCCATCAGTGCTCCCCAAATGCATATCAACTTATTGGCCACGTATGACTTATGGCTTTTTAAATGTGAGCTCACCTGTACACACGGCTGCCTGATCGCCGCATGCAACAATTTGCCGGCTTTTAAGTGCTTCACTTGATTTTGCCTGTTTTGTACTCAAGTTTTTTCCGCATTGCTCGATCGATGGTCAGAATTTATTGTTTACATGCATTGCTTAAGCGTCCTTAGTGCATATCCATACACGTATGTGTGTGTGTATGTGTGTGTAGCATGTAATTTGGCCCAAGCAGCGCCGCACGAATTGTAATCGTCGTAATGGTTGTGGCGAACGTGCGGCGCGCGCATGTGAATTCCTCGACGATGCATGCGCACCGATTGAGAGTGTAAGCCATGATTATCGCCGCGAATGAATGAGATGTGAATTGGCTTTGTGAATTGGTTTCTACTTAGTTGGGTGTATGTGCACTTACACGTCAATGTGCAATTTTTTCCCCCCAACTGCTGCACTACGAAAACTTACTCGCAGCGTAAATACAACGTTTGCTTTGTTTGTAGTTGGCGTGGTTGTTGTTCTTGTTGTTGTTGTTATTGTTAGCGTGTGAAAATTGTATATATCAATGCTATTGGACTCTTTTCTGTTGGGGGTTTCGTTTACTTTCTAATTTATGTGTAAAGTAATTACATATCGGCCCAGAGTGCGAGAAATTAGTTTGTTAAAGCGATTCACTCAAATGTCCGGTTTGCGTGTTTTATTCGAAATTTGTGCATTTGTTTACTTGGAAAACTAAAAGTAATGAAGATATTAAATTTAATTGCTAACAAAATGACATTTTCTATTTACTATTTGGACATTTTGTGTGCCCAATGAAATGTAAGGAAAATGTTAGTAATATTTGTGAGGAGAGCAAATCATTGGTTGAGGGACGAACAGTTTTAAAAGAGTGAAAACGAGTTTTAAAAATATGAAATTGAATTTAAAAGTTGAAAAAATCTGAATATTAAACATTCTATTTGTTTTTTGAGCTAGAAATTAGATTTTGAGGAAAAAAAAGGTTTTGGTTAAAAGTCGATCAATGTAAAAATGAATTTTAGAAGTGTAAAATCGAGTTTTAAATACATGAAGACGAGTTTTAAAAGTGTGGCATCGAGTTTTAAAGATAAAAAACTGAATTTTTAACATTTTATTTGTTTTTAGAGAGTTAGAAATTTGTTTTTGAGGACAGAAAGGTTTTGGTTCAAGGTTCAACAGTGTAAAAACGAGTTGTTAAAGTGTGAAATCGAGTTTTAAAAATATGAAATCGAGTGAACATTTGAATTTTTTAGATTTTTTTCTATTTGAAAATTTGTTTTAAGGAAGAAAGGTTTTGGTTCAAGGTTGAACAGTGTAAAAACGAGTTGTAAAAGTGTGAAATCGAGTTTTAAAAATATGAAATTGAGTTTTAAAGTTGAAAAAATTTGAATTTTTCACATTCTATTTGAAAATTTGTTTTGAGGAAGAAAGGTTTTGGTTCAAAGTTGAACAGTGCAAAAACGGATATTAACACTAGAAAGACAAATGCCGTCATTTTGACGGCAAAGCATGATAAAGTTGAAATTGTTCGCTTAATAATATTTTAAAAAAAATTATCTCTCGTGACTTTTAATATTTTACAACGTTTTAACTAATTTTCAAGTTTAGGGGCCTCATCTTTTATAGTTTTTGAGATATGCAATGTTATACCTAGAAAGACCATAGCCGTCAATTTGACGGCAGTAACCAAAAACACTAGCTGTGGTGTATTTTATACACTCAACGAAGTAAGCGTCATAAACATTTGTAAGGTACATTTGTTTTCTGCAGTGATTATCACTGGTTTTTTGGCAACGAAGAAAGAAGGTCGATTCTCTACATTTTACGCGAGATTTATATAGTATATTTGTATTTTGAGTGGTAAAAATGAAGGTGCATAAAACACTCAACGGCGCCGAAATATCGCTTGAATTCGTGCGCCTGACTGACATAACAGAGGATTTGTCTGATTTTGAAGTTGATGGTGAAGTTTTTGAAAATGGTAACGATGGTGACAGCGATTTCGTACCGGATCCAGTTGTCTCTTCATCGGAAAATACAGACCTAGAAGAAGAGCTTGAGGTAAATTCATCTCCAAAAATTGTGTTTGAAGTTGGCACGAGCAACCGGTCGATCTGCTGCAAAGCGATCTGCACTTCCCGAAATTGGAAATGTTCAAATTGCGAGTGACGGTACCGAATGGATTTGCATTTCAAAACGTTAGAGCTCTTCAATTATGCCAGTGGGACGAAAAAAAAGATAAAAGAAAATCCGGGGCCAACTCCGCATGCAAAACGATATGTTGACACGAATAAAGTTATAACAGGCATTGTTTTTGGATAAACGCACTCAACGGGGTATAAAATTGTGCACTGAAACAGAAGCTAGACGCCAGTTGGAAAATGATAGTTGGACTATGTCTTTATATGAACCTGATGCATTTATTGCTATTCTATATGCTCGCGGCGCCTATGGATCTTGCCAGTTGGATGCTGATAAGTTATGGTCATAATTATGGGGCGCACCAATCTTCAGAAAAACAATGTGTAAGAACCGCATCAAAGGGATTATGAAGTTTTTATGCTTTTAATTGCGAAGTACAAGATCTATACGACTTGCAACTGAAAAGTTTGCGCTAGTGTCAACTTTTTGCAACAACTTTATTGAAAACTGTCATCTTTGCTACACTCCTGGTCAAAATTTTGTTGGTGATGAACAGCTTTTTCCCAACAACGTAATGTTGTTGAGTACCCTTCATCCCACTGTTGACGTTGGCACCGATATGAAACAACTTCCCGGGACCGTAGCATTTTACAATAGAACAAAATTTGGTGTAGATATACTTAACCAAATGGCTCGAAAGTACTCGATAAGAGCTGGAAGTGGACGATGGTCTATTCATGTGTTCTATAATGTGTTAGATCTAGCCGGAATAAATGCATTGATTGTATACAGAGCAGTAACAGGGAAGAATATCAGTCGTCATTATTTTCAACTTGTTTCTGAGCTACGGGAAGAATATCTGAAAACTAGACGTGATATTGGGGAAAAAACGATGCCTGAGAACCGCTCGAGTGACATGTGCGATAACTGCAATAAGCCTGTGTGTGGTTAATAATTTGTTCAAAATGTTCATCATAACAATTACCGTTTATTTATTCTTATTTCTTGCATGCCGTCAAATTGACGGCTGCGGTCTTTTTAGGTATAACACAGGCGCCGGTCTTTCTAGTGTTAAAAAAGTGAAATCAAGTTTAAAAAATGTGAAAACAAAGCTTAAAGTGAAAAAATCTGAGTTTTAAACATTCTATTTGTTTGTAGAGGGTTAGAAATTTGTTTTGAGGACAGAAAGGGTTTGGTTGTAAATATGTCGAACAGTGTAAATTGAGTTTTAAATGAGTGAAATCGATTTTAAAAAATGAGAAAACGAAGATTACAGTTGAAAAAACGGAATTTTAAACATTCAATTTGTTAGAGTTAGAATTTTTTCGAGAACAGAAAGGTTTTGGTTCGAGTTTTAAAAATGTAATATCGAATTTTAAAAATATGAAATCTAGTTTTAAAACTGAAACAATTCATAATTTGTGTCATTCTCTGTATTTGTAGAAAGTTAGAAATCTTTTTTTGAGCACAGAAAGGTTTCAGTGCAAGGTCGAACAGTGTAAAAACGAGTTTTAAAAAAATGTGGAAACAAAACTTAAAGTTAAAAAAAAATCGCAACTCTTAATATCTTATTTCTTTGTGGAGAGTCAGAAATGCTTTTAATACAATCAATCAATACTAAAAAAATAAATAAATAAATAAAATCGACCTCAAAAGTAAGAATTTGGGTTTTAAAGATGATAAAAATCGAAGTTTTAAACATTTTATACCAGTTTTCCATTTCCATTTTATCCAGTTTTCTCACAATTACATCAGACAAGGTCATCGAAAGGCAAATTCCTATATCTACTTAGTACTAGCTGTACAGGGACTCACAACTTATAGGCTAGTAAAATGAAAGCTAACCAAAGTCCAGTTCTTGAGCTAACTTCGTGCCTGTACCAACATTTGAACTCACAGCTTTCAGATTGTTATAAAAAAACTCTCGAAAGAAAAGTTACTTGGTGCTTTAGCAAGATATGGATTTTAAAAATTTTGGTCTGTCAAAAGGTTACTAAAGACTGTCCAAAGGAAGGTATTGCTGGGTATCTTTGCGAAATGTGTTTTCTCTATTCGCTCCACTTGGGAACATACAGTCTCAACAAGGCTCTTCCTCGGACCATCGTTGCCAACATAGAAACTAAAAAATATTGTGGCTGGGGATTAAGCGAACTAACTATCCAGGAAGAGTAGCTATTTTATGCTAATTGCCTAAAATCTTGTAAAACTGAATACAGTGAAACTCGCCTAAGTATCTCCAGTCCTAAGTACTTACAACGTTTTAGCACAAAACTCAGCTTTCAGACTATTGAAAGTGCAACTTGAAATAAAGTATCATTTTGGGATTGAGGTATCAAAATTTTGGTACTTGGGACTTTAATATTGACTGAAAAATGACTCAGTTAGAAACTTCAATATCAGTTTTATTTTTTGAGCAGTAAAATCTAATAACTGTCTCCTTCTAACATTATTTCTTGGCTCACTTATTAGTGCGATAAATGAAATTTTCTTGCATGTTCTTTGTAATCAGAGTGCTGGTAAAAAAGATATAAAAACGGTCTGGAACATCACTTTGAATTATGATGAAATTTTGTTTAATTGCATGGAGGCCATATAACTGCTTAGATATAAGCATGAAGAAAATTGAATAAAACTATCGAGTGTTTCAAATATTAAAAGGCTGTAAGACATTTTTAATAAAGCTCCAAACTATAATTTTTACAATAAGTTGAAATGTAAATTTAATAAAATTATATTTTCATGGATAGATTTTTCCAAATATAAATTCCGAGATCAAACTTCAGCATTTATGCTTCTATATTATTTGTATATTACAGGAATAGCACTTGAACCTACATGAGAGTAGAGGTCCGCCAAATACCACTTGGAGATGGTCTTTTCAAAGCAAATTAGCTAATGAAGAAACCTTGTTAAGGCTCTATGAAGAAGTTTTCCTTGTAGTTTGTCTCAGATTTTTCGTATCCAAAAGATCTTTCTAGAGCTTAGAGAACTCATGATTTTAATCATCTGTTGATCTCATTTATAAGATGATTTCAACTATGAGATGTTTCCAATGTGGTTATAATTTATATCGTGGGGTGTTCTCAGCTAATAGTGACCCCAATCTGGTTATGATTTCAATCGTGGATGATTCTAACCTTGAGATGATTCTAATTATGAGATGATTCCATTGGGGTTTAACTTCAATCGTGAGATGATTCCTACTGTGAGATGATTTCAACTATGGGATGATCCCATTCTTGTTATAATTTCTATTGTGAGATCTTCCCAGCTATTAGTGATCCCAGTTTTGGTATGATTTCAATCGTGCATGATCCTAACTTTGAGATGATTCTAGTTATGAGATGATTCCATTGGGGTTTTAATTTCTATCGTGAGATGATTCCTACTGTGAGATGATCTCATGGATGGGATGATCCATTCTTGTTATAATTTCTATTGTGAGATCTTCCCAACTATTAGTGATCCCAGCAGGGGCGTAGCCAAGGGAGAAGTTTTGGGTGTCAGAACCCCCCCCATGGCCTATAATTTGTCAACATTTTCAATCACTATGCATCGTATGTACGTTCCCACATTAGCAAAAAGGTCTTTTCATCTTTAAACATTTAAAAAATAATAACAAAAAATTTTTTGGGCGAAACTAATTTGTTTTTTTAATAGTCCCGTTTAGGCTCAATACAGCGATATGCATGATCTACAAACTTGTATAAAGAGTAGTTTAGTTCGTCGGCCGGAATGTCCTTCAGGATGTCGGTACAAACCTTTTGGATGGTTACTACGTTCTTAAAACGATTTATTTCATCAGCAAATGCTTTTTTTGAAAAGGTAAAAGTCGCACAGTGCCGCATCCTGTGAAAACGAGGAGTGGTTGATGGTTAAAGTTCGACTTTTAGTAAACAAAAAAACAATCAAAACAAGTGTCGATCGATGAGATGGCATCCTTCGATAGCCAAATATTCAGTTAAAATGCTATTGATAAATGTATGCTATTGAGATGCTTAACCTTCGCCTTACCAAAGATTTTTGTATACGTAGTTTTCCAATGTCGTTCACCCGGATGACTCAGGCACTTCCGCCGCTATTTTGAGTAAAACTCACAATAAATATATAATTTTTTTCATACCTCAGTAATTAGTATCTTCCTCTACCGATAGTTCGTTTTCCGAAAAAAGGCCTAACTTTAATGATTTATTTTGCAACTTTGGAAAATATTACAAATTTTCTTTCCAGAGGTTTTATTGAACGCATAATAAGGTACGCAAAAAAAGTGCATGCGAGTTTTTTTCAAAATGGCAGCGAAGGCGCCTGGGATCACCCGGGTAGGTATTTTGTATACAAAATGACGAAATTCAAATTTAAACATGAACAAGATTTCTAAAAAAAATATTTGTTCATGTTATTGAAAATTACCTTTAAATTAGTGCAGTTATTCGAAAGCATAGCTAAATACTCTGGCAGATATTAAACATGAATAGGTATAAAAAGATCACCCGGGTGGGTATAAGTAAAGCGAAGGTTAAGTCCAATTTCAAGAATTTCAATGAAGATTTTGGCGAATCTTTTATGAATTACCACCCAGTTTTGATGGAATCTACGGTGAACACGGTAACACGTTGGTCATCATTTATGTTCTGACAATCGTTTTTAAATCGCTTTTACCACTTATGAACTCCACCGCGGTATAAACAAAAATCACCATAAACTTGGTCCATCAATTTAAGTGCTTTGGTTAAAGTTTAAACATTTTTAAAACAAAAGTTAATATTGGGTCTTTGTTCGATGCTTATTTTTGTACGATGACACAAACATACTTTAACTTCAGATGCAATAACTTCGCTTCCAGTGCACCAAATTTCATGAAATTTTTACTAAAAATAGGGACAAATTTAATTTCCAATGCATTAAGGCACATAAGGCACCTCAAAATGCCCTATTTGGAAAGTGCAGTTTACTTTAAAAAACACATAATACTAAACTGGAAAAACAATATTTAAAACCCCCCCCCATGACCAAGTTCTGGCTACGCCCCTGGATCCCAGTTTTGGTATGATTTCAATCGTGCATGATCCTAACTTTGAGATGATCCTTTGAGATGATTCCATTGTGGTTATAATTTCTAAAACTAAAGATTTAAAAAAATTTCTTAGACATTCAGTTCATGGTAGACTAATCTACGTTTTTGTTTGGAAATGCAATAATGATGAGGTATTAACCTTTCGATACTATACCACAAAAAACAGAGTCTTCCGACAATCAACACAACTCAAACTGTGCTTTTAGTTAAATCCAGCAAAGCCTTAAAATTATACAAATTTTGAACTACTTTACTCGCTTTATTATATTTTCATCCAAATCCACAAACTATCAATATCCTTCAATTTCCCACATAGAATACACACATCCTTCCACTCTTCAGGATCGCTCTAAGGAGCTAAGCTAATCTCTTGTGCAAACTCCAACTTGTGTGCCGTTTTCGCTGGGCAAACTATCGATGCCACTTACTCGCATTGTCAATAAAATTTATTTTGTCCATTTTATAGTCTCCACTTTGCGCTGTTAGTTGAGCCGGCAGCAAGCTGCAACAAAAGACGCCGTGCGGCGAAAATCAATTTCACTTGCCAAACACTGCGCCGATACGGCTCGCCACTTGTTGCCCCGAAAAATGTTGTCCATGCAGCAGCCTGGAGTCATCAGCTAACACTTGGCTGCTGTCTGGCAGCTGTTGGTGTGTGCTTTCGAGCGCATTTCCAGTCAAATATAAACGTTAAATACAAAATTGAAAAAGCCATTTTGCTGCCAATTTAGCAAACACTTAAACCAATTTCTCACTTCAATCGACACACACACACACACACAAGAGGTATGTACATAGATTGTGAGCAACACCCGCAGCAACTGTGGCAGCAGCATCGGAGTCAACAGTTCGACGCGCTGCAGCATCATATCCTTATTATCCTTGCCCGCTTGCCAGTGGCAGATAGCAAAAACGCAGCGACAGCGCACAACTTCAAAGCGGCAGCAACAGAGTGTGAAAATGTCATGTCACAAAGTGTTGGCAACATCACTTTACATGCGCACATGCATCGCTTTGGGATGGCTGGAATGGTTGGATGCGGCTGGCGTGGCTGGATGGATGTGCGAGCAGCGTGCAGTGTGAGTCCTGTAGTCGTCGTCGTGTGGTTGGCGACATGCTGCGGATGCATGTTGTCAGCAGCAGGCGCCTTCAAGTGCTGCTATAAATTGTTTAAGAGTTTTGGAAACAAATAAAATTTGAGTTTCAATTGGAGTGTGGAAAAAATGTTAATATGAGCATGGAGGGAGAAAGTAGGAAACAATTAGGTAGGCGACATTGTGGCTTCAATTTTAGAGAATTTTTTAAGCTTTACCAGATTTCGAAAAATTTGTATTATTGCTAGAAAATATAAAGATTTGTTTCAAAATAAATAGTACACATTTTTTTATTCTGTTCGAAAACTCTCTTGAGTCATTTAAAAAGAGTAGAAGAATGTTTGTTCAGAAATTTTAAAAGCTGAAATTTCAGAGAATTTTCTAAGCCTTTCGAGATTTTGAAAAATATGTGTTATTGCTAGAAAATATAAAGACTTGCTTCAAAATTGTATAGTTAAAATTTTTGTATTCTGTTTAAAAACTTTCATTCTAAAAAGAAGAAGGAATGTTTGTTCAGGAAAACATTTAAACAGCTGAAAGCTTACAGAGTTTTTTTAGTTTTACGAAATATTGAAAAATGTGTACTATTGCTCGAAAATATAAAGACTGGTTTCAAAATTAATAATACAACTGTTTTTATTTTGTTTAAAAACTCTATGGAGTCATTTCTAAAGAGTAGAAGCAGTTTTTTTAGGAAATCAATTTTGGAGATGAAATTTTAGAGATTTTTCTAAGCCCTTCGAGATTTGCGCAAATTTGTATTATTGCTCGAAAATATAAAGACTTGTTTCAAAATTAAGAGTACATATATTTTTTTATTATGTTCAAAAACTCTCTGGAGTCATTTTTAAAGAGTAAAAAGAAGGTTCGCTCAGGAAATCAATTTAAAAGCTAACATTTCAGAGAATTTTTAAGCCTTTCAAGATTTGGAAAAATTGTAATTTTTCTCAACAATATAAAAATGTGTTTAAAAGTTAATAGGTCCAATTTTTTTATTTTATGCAAAATCTCTCTGGAGTTATTTCTAAAACGAAGAAGGAATGTTTGGTCAGAAAAACATCTTAAAAGCTAAAATTTTACACTATTTTGTAAACCTTCCGAGAACTGTAAACATTTTTATTTTTTCTTATTTCTTTTTCTTGTTAAAGCAAGAAATATTTCTTGATTTTGTTCAAAAACTCTCTGGAGTCATTTCTAAAGAGTAGACAAACAAAGAGTAGACTAAACAAACATTATTGTTCAGAAAAAACATTTCAAATTCTGAAATTTCAGAGAATTTTCCTAGCTTGGAAAAGTTTTATTACGTCTCAAGAATAAACAGTAATGTTTAAAAATTATAAGTACAATTTTTTTATTTTATTCAAAAACTTTCTGGAAATATTTTTGAGGCGTAAAATCAACTTTTGTTCAAAAAACCTTTGGAAAACCGAGATTTTAAAGAATTTTTTAAGCCTTAGAGGATTAGCTAAAATTTGTATTACTGCTTAACAATGTAAAGAAATGTTTTAAAATTAATTGTGTACATTTGTTTGTTTTGATAATAAAGTTTTGAAGTGATATCAAAGGACTAGAAATAATATTTACATTTACATTTGTTGGTTTTGATAATACAGTTTTGAAGTAATATCAACGGAGTAGAAATAATGTTTATACAGGAAACCAAAATTTAAAATAATTGTTTAAGTCTTTAGAGATTTTCGACTTAACTTTTTCCCAACAATATAGATTTGTTTATAAATTACAAAATAAAAATAAATGTAACAAACTTGAATTTAAAAATAAAAAGTGAAAAAAAATAATAAATAAAATAGAACAAAATAAAAAAATAAACAAACTAAAATAAAATAAAATAAAAAAATAAATATAATAAAATAAAGTAAAATAAAATAAAATAAAATAAAATAAAATAAAATAAAATAAAATAAAATAAAATGAAATGAAATAAAATAAAATGAAATAAAATAAAATAAAATAAAATAAAATAAAATAAAATAAAATAAAATAAAATAAAATAAAATAAAATAAAATAAAATAAAATAAAATAAAATAAAATAAAATAAAATATAATATAATAAAATAAAATAAAATAAAATAAAATAAAATAAAATAAAATAAAATAAAATAAAAAATAAATTAAAACAAAATAAAATAAAAAGCAATACAATACAATACAATAAAATAAAATAAAATAAAATAAAATAAAATAAAATGAAATGAAATGGAATAAATAATAAAATAAAATAAAATAAAATAAAATAAAATAAAATAAAATAAAATAAAATAAAATAAAACAAAATAAAATGAAATGAAATGAAATGAAATAAAATAAAATAAAAATTGTACGTCCAGAAATTGAATATAAATATTTATTTTCGATTCTGATTTATTTTAATATACATTTTTATGTACTTCTTTCTATATTTCTTTACCAGTTTTAGAAACAATGTACCAACCCATTTTCTTTGAACACATAATCGATTAATAGTTAAAAAGCTCATAGTCCTGTCAATAGTCCGGTCCTGGACTGTAGTCCTGTTAATGAGATGCTTTGCATTAGCTATGGAAGGAATTGAAGATTCGAAGAAAGAAATTTGGAGATAGGAATTATAGTCATTTGCATCGAATCTACAAAATTCATAGATAAATGTCTCTGAAAGCATGTATATAGATCTCACTGAAAATTTGCTTAAATAAATACGAAGAATTGAAGAGTTTTTTAAAATTATTTCCCGTAAAACGAATCCAAGTTTCCATGCATTCGTTGAATTCTCATACATCAAATAAAAATCAATTACCTATTATACATAAAATATGAACGCCTTAGTGCCAAATTGGCCATAGTGACGACCACTTAATGCCATGTCAAAAGTTCTCACATCATTTCTCTTCCATCAGCGTTCATATGTCGTTGCCTGTTCGTGTCCTTTTATAGCTTTCAAGCGGCGAATCCATTAATCTCGTGTTAGCACTTCACACCACATGGACACATTACAATTTGCCACTGCTTGTGTTGTTAGTGGTGTTGTTGTTGTTGTTACTGCCAGCATAGCCGCAGACATTCATTTACCTTTAAGACCAAAGCACAGAACACCCAACCAGCACATCTAAGCAGTCAAAAAGGTGCTGCGGTTAGTCATATCTGTTCCCACTCATCCCACCTTTCAAAACTGCATTGCAACTCGACCGCATCTCTGCATCTTTGTATCTGTGTATCTTTCACTATTTGCAGAGCATTTAAGCGCTGCCGATATCATTCGCCGAAATGCGCTCACACGCGCTGTGCGAGCTGCGGTTGTGCGGCATCACTCATCGCTCGGCCACATAAGTTGCTGCGTTCATTTGCTTGGTCCTGTTTGGAGTTGTTGTTATTGTTGTTGGCATTGTGCGAGACACAGTGGCAACAGTAGCCGGCCGCCAGTTTCACGTGACATGAAAAACTTCTTTGTGCAACAAGTTTAACAAATTTGCAGCTGATAAATGATTTCGATGCTACGCGAGTCGCGTCTCACCTACACTGCACTGCTGGCCATTTGAGAGCATTTGAGTGCACAGCTTCGCGGTGGTCATTAATAAATGTTTCCATTGTTGTTCTTAGTGTTGTGCGGAACTGTTAGGCCTGAGTCCTGATTGTTGTTTGCGTATATTCTGACGGTTCGTGTTGTGTTGGTGTGCTGCGCTTCGTGAACTGCTTTTTCAGTCTTGGCAATTTGAGAACAGTGGGCCGATTTGATGTTGAATCATTAACCTTAAAGTCACACCTATTTTCTATCTACGAGGGCAATTTGATAAGTAAGTGACTTTTGAAAAAATAAATTTTTTTCGGCAAAAAAGTTTTATTTTTCAACATAGTCTTTTTTTAGCTCGATACATTTAGTCCCTCTTTTCCAGTTTTTTGAGCCCTAACAAATAATAGGTTTTCTCAAGGTCCTCAAAAAAAACATATCAGTAGGTTTCAGTGATGACCTCTTCATTCGAGCCAAATCTCTTACTGCCAAAAACATTTCTTCAGCTTTGAGAAAAGAAAATAGTCGCAGGGGCTGAATCTGGGGAATATGCTGGATGGGGTCGCGTTCATAGCTCAATTGATGGATTTTTGCCATAGCGTTTTTTACCATTTCTTCCTTGTGGAAGATAATATTTGTATCCTCTAATATTTGTATACTCTCTTGAAGTTAATTGATGTGAATGATTCCCAAAAGCTGTAGCTATGACCTTGTTGGCCGACAGACCCGCTTTGGCCTTCTTTGGTGCATGTTCACCCGGAGAAGTCCACTGCTTTTACTGTTCCTTGGTCTCTGGTGTGCAGTGATGAATCCATGGATCATCCACGGTTATGAAACTCGTTCGGATTTCGGTTGAACATCGCCAAAAACTACTTTGAAGTAGTCACGCATTTGCAGTGTTGCCAGATAAGGAGATTTCCTACTAGATTTAGGAGATTTTTGGCCTTTTAGGAGGAATAATTGTTTAGGAGATTTTCATAGTGATACTTTTGACATCATTAGTGGCACTGAAACCTTGAATATTGAAAGCTAAAGTGTCCAATTTAATTTAATTAAATTTTTTACCTCAAAGTGTATAAGTTATGCAATGAATGAAGGAGGTTTACAAAAGTAAATTTCATTCTACCGATCCGATCTAAATTTTTATATTTTGTTTGTGTTAAGTTGTTGTTGTTGTTGAAGCTGAATGAAAAAATGAGCTGCAATAAAAATAAACCAAATATATTCTTATTTTTTATGAGTTTTTATTAGTTTAATTCTTTAGTTGATAATGGCAAAAAATATTTAAAAACATTTTAGGAGAATTTTTAAATTTTTCGAAAGAAATTTCAGCAATTATTTTTTAAGATTTTGGAGAAAGTCATTTCAGGTATCTGGCAACATTGCGCGTTTGCGCTTAAAAAAATTTTAGGAGCTTTTTAAAATTTTTCGGAAGAAATGTCAGCCTTTTTTTTTAAAGAAATAGGAGAAAGTAATTTCAGGTATCTGGCAAGATTGCGCGTTTGCGTTTCTGATCGAGTGTGAGCAATCGTATAGTTTTTTCATGTCTAAATGCTTATGAAAATATTTATAAAAAATGTGGTGTACCCGTTTAGTTGAGATTCCTACAGTTTCAGCTACCTCACGCACTGTCATTCTCCGTTCGTCCAATATTATTCCATGGACTTTATCAACTATTTTTGGTGTGGCAACCTCTTTTGGGCGACCTGAACATTCGGCTTCTCTTGTGCTGGTACGACCACAACGGAATTCGGTAAACCAATTCTTAACCATTGAAATGGATGGTGCAGAGTCCTCATAGAATTTATGAAGCCTTTTTTTGGTTTCGGTGCTGAGTTTTTTTACGCAAAAAGTAATAATTTTATCAGCATGCGAAATTCACTTTTTCCCATTTTTGTCCAAATTCACAAAGTGTTCTGTTTTAAATCACTGTAAAACGCAAAGCAAATGACGCATTATGCTCAAAATTTGCATGTAGCGTACTAAGAGATGATAGTTGACAGTAGCAGAGTTGCATTTAACCTTTTCGACCCCAAAGTTGCCTGAGAGCAACTTCACCTATTTGCCATCTTATAGCAAAAGCTACGATTGATTTATGGGTTTAATTTAAGTAGGCACCAACAAATTAATAGCTATAGAAGTGAATTAAAAGCAAACTAAAAAAGTTTTACATTTATGCCTAAAATAATTTCCAATAATTTGCTGCGATATTAGAGAAAGTTTATGTTCTAATTGAAGTCTACGAATTATGCGCGTTTGATCAAAACCCTGTTTCTTTAATAATGGTTAAATAAAATCAAAAAGTGATAATTTTGTATTTTTCCATAAATATGAAATAATTTTTCTGTATTGAAAAAATATTGATACAAAATTTATTTAACCCGTTTTAAGCTAAAATTGGTTAAAAGTAAAACAAAAACTCTAACAAAGAGGCGTGGCGACTTCAAATGTCGTGTGCACACTTTTTGAATAGTCTTTCATGATTTAAATACCAAAAAGTAATATGGAGACACAGTGTAAAATTCGGTGGTCGAAAGGGTTAAAGTTACGCGTGAAATAAACAAAGTCACTGACTTTTCAAGCTTTTTTTTTATTGAAAATTTAAAGTTGAAACTTGAAATTTTGTATTTTGTGTCCACTGTCGCCTCGAGGGTCAACATCATTTTTAAGCGCCTATCATAAATGTCAAATCTGATACGAAGCGAAAGTTCAAAGCGAGAAAGGTGTACGCCGCCTGCGAATATAAACAGCACACTTTTGCCACGATCACACATGATAAAGGCGCTGGAACACCATACGCCACACAAACCAAGCGCAAGCCATTTTTTAAAGCCAACCACATACACACACACACACACCCACACACAGATGAAGCCACTGCAGGCGCTCAGATCAGATAAGCAATCTCAGCAATGGCCCAAACAAATCCAGCAGCAAGTGATGATGGATTGTTGGGACGTGTTTGGGCAGAGTGCTGTTATTCTTGTTGTTGTTATTGTTGCACGTATGCACAAGGACCTATGCGATGATGTGAGGCATCGCGGTCGCATTAGTTGATTGTTTGGCAAAAGCAAAGAGTGGCAGGCAAAGGCAACTGAAAAGTGCCAGCACAACAGCAATAAAAACACACGAAACTCATTAATCCTCGTGTCGCATGGTGACTGCATGCAGTGTGAATTATTCTGAAAAAGAAGAAGATAAAAATTAAAAAAAAAATTGAAACTTACGAAAGCTGCAAAAAGCATTTGTGAGTGGTTGTTGTTGTTGCACAAAATACCTGCAAAAAGTTTTCAGTTGCACGCCTTAAACGTTGCCGCTGTGTTGTCTTTGTTATGATAAATCACCCACACATACTTACACCAACACCAACAACAACAACAGCAACAGCGGCCTTTGGCATTTGCATAGCGGCGGCCCCACCCTGCCGACACCCGAGGCACATGTGGCACGATGTCGCCAGTCGTTGTCGTTGTCGTTGCTGTTCGCATTGCATGTGTGCTCGACTATCTGTTTGACTGTTTGTCTGTCTGTCTGCGCGTCTGTCTGTCTGTATTTTCCCCCCCTCTCTCTCTCTCCGTCTGTCTGCATTTGTTTGCATTGAATGTTTTTTCTTTACAGTCGGTTTTTGTCTTTTACTCCTGTTTTGTCAAACTTTTTCGATAAATAAACGTTTAACACGTTTTTATGCCGTTCGTCGCTTAGACGTTGTCGTTGGTGGGAGGCAGCCGCTTGCCGTATTTCCCCATACACATTTACCGTACAGTCAATCATTCGCTTTCAACGTTTCAAACGCGTCCTTGGCATCCTGCGAGTGTTCACAAATTTGCCGGTGTTTGCATATGTAAATAGAAGAAATTTCGTTATTTCGTTATTTTGCGCAAATGTCACGTTCGTAGCTGATTATTTAAATGTGCTGTGTTTATTATTATTGTATTTATTGTTGTTGTTGTTGCATTGCCCTCGAGTTGTGCAAATTACTTGTACCCACAGGTACTTGTGTTGTTCTTGTTTATTCATGGGGCAAATTAATTAATTTCGTTCATTATTTTGATTGATTTGTTGCAGCTTATCAGTTCGTGAGGCATTCGTGTGGAGTTTAAGATTGCAGAATTTATGACAATATTTTTCACTCATAGAAAAACTGGCGTAGTGTGTGAAAAATTTGTATGAGGAGCTCCTCAACACGGACCCTTTTTGTAAAGTGAAACAAGTTGGCCGTAGTGTCTCAGTGATTCTCTATTCTCGAACAGCAGGGCCCCGGCACTTTGTTATCAAGTTTCTCTTAACCCTTTGTTGACCTTGTCAGATTTTTATGAAAAAATACTCGTCTAATTATTTCTAATTTAAAGTGCTTTCAGCATATTTGAAGTCAAAGACCTTAATAGGTCATGTTTCCCCATACTTTTAACCCTTCGTTGACCTTATTAGATTTTGATAGTCGCAAATATGAAAAACATGTGTCCAATTATTTTCTATTCCAAGTGTTTTCTCCAACTTTTAAGTACAAAATCCTATTAAATCTTCTCCGTTCATTTATCCCAACGTTGACCCGTTAGATATTGATTAAAAAAAAACAACAACAAAAATTTTAAACACGTATCCAATTATTTTCAATTCCAAGTGTCCTCACCAATTTCGAAGTCAATAGACCCATCGGTTCATGTTTCTTTCATCGTTTCTCTGTATATGAACTTTAACCCACTTTAACTTTACCTCATTAAATTTTGATTTTTTAAAAACTGAAAAATACGTGTAAAATTATTTGACATTTGAAGCATTTTCACAAACTCTGAAGGCAATAGGCCCATTAACCCCTTTAGACCCCGAATTTAAGAAAACCTGTTTTAACGAAGGTTTTTTCAAAATGTACCTAAAATAAAATTAAAGTAAAATACAATAAAATAAATGAAAATAAAATAAAGTATAATAAAATAAAATAAAATAAAATAAAATAAAATAAAATAAAATAAAATAAAATAAAATAAAATAAAATAAAATAAAATAAAATAAAATAAAATAAAGTAAAATAAAATAAAATAAAATAAAATAAATAAATAACATAAATAAATAATTAAATAACATAAAATAAAATAAAATAAAATAAAATAAAATAAAATAAAATAAAAAAAAACAAAATTAGGCAGCCGCCGTGGCTCAGTTGGTTAGTGCGTTGGACCGCGAGTCGCAGGCAGCAACCTCAGGTTCAAATACTGCCTGTAATAACACCTAAAAAAAATAACGGGAAAACTCGTTTTCTCTTTCGGTGGCTGTCCTCTCAGCTGGAAATGGCAAACCTCTGAGAGTAAAAATTGCTTATGAAAAAGCTCCCAACCTGCCGTTCGGAACCGGCATAAAACTGTAGGTCCCTTCAATCCGCGTACAAATTCACACGCACAACACGGGTAGTTGCGGGAAGCTAGGCCTTAGTCTCGCGTAAGCGGGCTGTCGTGCCAGTCAATTATTATTATTATTATTAAAATAAAATAAAATAAATAATATAAAAAAAATAAAATAAAATAAAATACAATTTTTCATTTTTATTTTACTTATTTTAGTAAAACAAAATAAAAATAAATAACATAAAATAAAATAAAATAAAATAAAATAAAATAAAATAAAATAAAATAAAATAAAATAAAATAAAATAAAATAAAATAAAGTAAAATAAAATAAAATTTGTTATTTTATTTTAGTAAAACAAAATAAAAATAAGTAAAATAAAATAAAATAAAATAAAATGAAATAAAATAAAATAGAAAAATAAAATAAATTAAAATAAGGTTAAATAAAATAAAATTTGTAAATAAAATAAAATAATAAAACAAAATAAAATAAAATAAAATAAATTAAAATAAAATAAAATAAAAAAATAAAATAAAATTTGTAAATAAAATAAAATAATAAAAATAAATAAAATAAAAAAAAATAAAAAAAATACTAAAAAATAAAATAATATAAAATAAAATAAAATAAGATAAAATAAAATAAAATAAAATAAAATAAAATAAAATAAAATAAAATAAAATAAAACAAAATAAAATAAAATAAAATAAAATAAAATAAAATAAAATAAAATAAAATTAAATAAAATAGCATTAAATATAAACATGTCTTAATTTTTATCAAACAAGTTTTAAAATAAACGAATTTTTCGATTTTAATGTTAAAAAAGTTTAAATTAGTTCCAAGCTAAGTTTTTTTTTAGCTGATTTTAAAATGATATGTAAATTGTGCACAATTTATTTCAAAAGCCATAAGATGTGTGCTTCGAATGCTGTAATTATATTTTTTGAAATTTAGAAAATTTATTTTTTGTAATTTTTCAAAGTTGTAATTTCTTCAAAAACACTTTGGCAAAAATTCGGTTAATATCTTACTTATTTTTTTTCAGCACAGCGTGAAATTTGCGTGCTCTAAACAATTTCTGATCGCAAATTGTTGGGTGTTCTTCGAAATTAACCTCCTCCACCTGTCGCTGTGGCGCATGTAAACCGCCGTATGTCAATTTCCGAATGACATGCACGCTTCGCATTGCGGCAGGACGCGGTATTAGCTGAATTTTTCAATGTGTTATGGACTAAATAAAAAATATTTGTGCCCTGCTGATTATTGGCGAATATGTGCGCTAATCTAAAATTAAAATCATTTTGCAGTTACATGGAATTACAAATTGTTGTTTTTGCTTTTGTTGTTTGCCTTCAGACAAAAGACAGCCGAATGCGAATGTTGAAATCACCCTCAAATAAATGAATAAATATTTTTCATTGCATTTTTGGCGGTAGTAATGAGAATGACAAACTGTCATAAATCGACAGCGATAGATAAATTTCCTCATATACATTCACATATAATTGTATTTGTGCACAGGTATGAATGTGTTTGTGTGTGTGTATGGGTGGCAGTTAGGTATGTGTGGCGAGATGCCATACATGACTGAAGGTAGAGAAGAGCACATAGTCTAATTTACTAAAGCATGGAACTCAATTAAACAAACGCACGATATGCAGATGGCTTAGCCCAGATAGCCAGACACACCGACGGGCGCGCGGAGGCGGGAATTTATTTTTATAGGCATTTCTCGTGTTTGTGCTAATACGAATTTTTTATGTTTTTTGTTTTGTTTGCTTTCGACGGCTTTTATTCATTGCTGACAATCCTCCCTTATTGATTGAAGTCTTCTTCTGCATTTCTGTTTTTTTTAATGAACATCATCGATTCTAATCAATGAGCCGCAAAGTTAAACATATAGATTCGTGTATACCCCAAAACTTCATTGTTGCACGCTCGCTTTTCCCTTTAATTGTAAACATTTTTTTGTGGCATAATAAAACTGATATCAAAATAAACTCATGCATATTTATGGTGTGTTTAATTTTTGGGCTACAACAAAAAAAAAAGGAATGAAAGGAAACAGAAAAATTTTGCGACACAATATTTTTATATTTATTTGTGCTTTACGTTTTTTTTTTTTGTGTTTACTTTCATTAGATTTGTGTTTTCCCCTTTTAGAGCAGCACACAGTTTGGGGTATTGGGGGAGTGGCTTGAACCAATCCATGCATATTTATGAGTATGGATCTAATAAGACAACTGCCAAATGAGTGATTGCTCCTTCAGACCGGCGCTGGGACTTCTTTGTTGTGGGTGAAAGTTTTTTGATATTTTAACCGTTTGCTGGATTTGTTAATTTACCTTTAAGCAACAGACGACGCTTACTTTGGGGGGGTAGTAAGTGTTCAACAAGAAAAATGTCTGTTCTTAATTAAAATTCATACAATAAAAAGAAGTGAGAGTGTTTCAGTCTATACGGCCGTCCTCGATAGACCAGCGAGTAGCGCGCTGACTGCTCATACCAGAGGCCCTAGGTTCGATTCCTAGCTCGGGCTGATGAAACACACGTCTACTTCTATCTCTTTTCACAAGAAGATGAGATGAGATGAGAATTACAGGCAGGGCAGGCAATGGCAAAACACCTCCAAGTGTGAAAGAGAAACTGCCAACCGCGGTTCGGAATTGGCATTAAACTGTAGGTCCCCCTTTTCACCGATTCGTTTGAAATTTGTGTTGTAAAACATGTTGAAAAACCAGTGTTGTATATATATTTCAAACGGGTGAAAATTGTGATATCACATATCATAAAGAGGCCTAATTGTGTCTCATACAGAGGCAGCCACTACAACCTATCTACCTTCAGTCTAAACTTATTTAATTTCTAAAAAAAAATACCCGGAATTCTTTCGCCTTCGGGACGGAGTTTAATTTAAAAAACGAAAATACTTTTGTTAAAAATGTTCCCTTGCTATGAAAGTTGGGACAAAAAAATTATGTTGCATACGTGTACTTACAATTATAAATCATCCTTTTATCTGGGGACATATAATTCAATTAAATATTTTGTACGAGACATAAGATTCGAATAATTATTTTGAGGGGTCTTAAAAACTTAAATTCCAGTAGTCCCGAAAGGTCAACCAAAACGCTCCAATTATTAATGAAATTTATTTTGTTTCCTGTTGGAACGGAATTTTTTTTTAAAACCTAAATACTCTTGATAGAAATGTTCCCAAGCTATGAAAGTTAAATTTTTTTTGCATACTCAAAAATTCTGAAATCATGCTTTAATGACTAATATATAATTCTAATAAATATTTTGCGTGGGTCATAAGATCTGAATAATTGTTTTACGATGATTTTAAAACTTGATGGGACGTATTATCCCAGTAGTTCTGAAAGAGTTAAAGGCTTCCCTTAATCTTGAAAACACTTTTCATTGGCTGATTTTGGGTTCGCCTTCAGTTCCTTCTGCGAGTTATACTTTAGTGCCTCCGTCGTCGTTCCTCAGTACCTACAGAGTGTTAACTCAAATTGTGGAAATAAGAAAAAGTCACAAGGAGCCATGTCGGGTAGCTACACAGCTTGCAAAAGGGTGTGAACTAGGGACTGCCATCCCGAATCCCGAATCCCGAAATCCCGAATCCCCAATCCCGAAATCCCGGGATCCCGAAACTCCGAAATCCTGAACAATTTTAGTCTTGAAAAATCCCGGTATTGACAAAATCCGGTCCCGGGATCTACTTTTTGCTTTTCTCACCTTAATTTCGAAAAACGCAAACCTTATTTAGTACAAAAAATAATTTGCATATTGCTTGTGATAACTATTTAAATAAGTTTCAGTGTAACAATATCCCTGTTTGTGTACAGATATGTATTTTGTACAAATTTATAGAAACTAGCTATGTTTGTGTACTTTTCTAGTAAAAATTTGCCATTACCTAAAATCAGGAGAGTAAGCTCCCAAAAATGAAACCATCCAAGAAAGTAAACAAACAGCGAGCACTTAGTGAAAACTTAGAAAAGTTAGTTAGTTAGTTGCGCACCTGAGAAATTCCGGGTATTTTTTAATCAGAAGGTACAGTCTACTTAATTTTGTTACAAGTAGAAGCTCCAACTTGTTTTCTAGCAAGAAGAGAACAAGAGTGGGTCAGTCAGGGAGTCGAAGAAGTAATTCTCCATAATACTCCTCCATTTAGTATCAAGCGCAGAGTGGAGACAGTGGAGGTCCTGGACCCTTTTAATCTCCTTCTCGTCTCTGTAGCTTCTACAAATAATTATTACCGATTAGATAGCCCCTGCCATACCACACATAACTATTTCCTAGTCCATCTTTAACTTAAAAAAAAAAAAAAACAAAACATCTATAGTATTCTATCCGTTACTTTAAACCATTCAGCTAAGCTTAAATTGCTCGCCCTTTCTTTTCTTAAGCAGCTCATGAAAAACGCTAACATTGTGCAGCAGCTTTGCCAAAAGTGTGAACATTTCGTTAATACATTGGAGTCCAGTTGAATTGAGCAACAATTTTCAATTTTTCACCGTAACCAACCGTTGCGATCAGTCGACGATCGGCCGCCGTAAACGATATTGCACCGCGTTTGCCGTGTCGTGGCAACAATGTCGACGGCGCTGCCGCTCCGCATGTCTCGGCCAGAACATGCTAAAACAAATGATTATATTTATGTTATTAAAGTAATTTAGTAAAAATGACGTAAACCGTAAAAGCTAACTGCTGCGCGCGCTGCACCAAAGCAGCAACAACCACAACAACAGCAACAGCATTGCAACTAAACAATTTGGCTGCAGGTAAAGTAGCGTTCTGTCTACTTTAGAGTAATCGAAATTTGTATCATGTCGCGCCGGCTGATGGATTCGCGCCAACAAGTGGCACACAAGTGAAGTTCAGGCTTGAGGTGCGAGAATCAAAGTTACGGTGAATGGAAGTGGCGAAGAGTGCGGCAGTGTTGGCGGAAGGTGAGCCCTACTTATTTTGACCAAAGTGTCCAGTTTTGATTTTATATAATTTGGCTCGAGTTCAACCAATGCATGTCTTTCTTATTTGTGTTAATTGTTATTGTAAATGGATAACACGGTATCAAAATTTTAAGTTATTTGAGGTCATAACACAGTTTTTTCCTTTCATGTTCAATCGAAATCGAAATTTTTGCCCTCAAAATTTAAATTGAAAGTCAATCTAAGACAATTTATAGTTAATTTAAGTTTCTGTCAAGTCAGTTTAAATTTAAAAATTTTAAATATTTAAATGGATAACACTCCAATTTTTAATTTTTTACTTTTAATTTTAATTTAATATTTTTTTATTTTTAATTTTATATTTGATCTCATAACACAGTTTTTTCCTTTTATGCTTCAATCGAAATCGAAATCGAAATTTTTGCCATCAAAATTTAAATTGAAAGTCAATCTAAGTTAATTTAAAGTCAATTTAAGTTTACGCCAAGTCAAGTCAATTTAAATTTAAAAAATTTTAAAATTTAAGGTAAATTTAAAATAAAAAATTTTCAAGTCTAAATTTCAGTTGGTAGACCTCAAAATGAAAAGAAAAGTCTTCTAATTTGCCTCAAGTACATCAAATTTGAATCGTTTAATCTTAAAATTAAAAATTAGGCCCTTCAAATCAGCATCACGCGCATCAAATTCCATTAAAAATTTTGTTGTCTGCATCAAATTTGCATTGGTTGATTGCGCTTCTCGATATGCTTTAATTTCATCAAAAATGTATGATGCAGTTTACCTATAATTCAAAATAAAAGCTTTCTAATTTTGTTGCTTGATCTCAATATTAAACTTTTCACTGTTCCGAATCTCTCTTTCTCACTGTTCAGAATATTAAAAGTAAAAAATTTGTTATCTGAACTATTTGCATCAAATTCTTATTTGACATCAAAATTAAAATGTAAGCCTCTCCACATGCATTAAATGCATCAAATATGATTCCGTTTATATAAAATTCATAATAACAGTTCTACAACATGTAGTATGAGCATCAAATTCTTATTGTTTGATCTCAAAATCAACATATAGGCCTTTTAAATCAGATAAATGTGAATTAAATTCTAATCTATTAGCAAAAAATACAAAGCAATTCTGTTATAAGCTGAACTATGTACGTCAAATTCAAATTATTTAATGCTAAAATTAAAATGTAAGCCTCTCAACATGCATTGAATTCATAAAATATAATTAAGTTTATCCCAAGTTCAAAATAAAATGCTTGTAATATGTTGTATGTGCATCAAATTGTTATATTTTGATCTCAAAATCAATACTTAAGTGTTTCAAATCAGAAAAATGTGCATCAAATTCGAATCTATGTAAGTAAAAATCGAATTATTTGATACGAAAATCAAAATGTGAATCTCTCAATATTCATTAAATGCATCAAACATGATGTTTTCATCTCAAACTCAAACTAATAATATTTGTAATATGCAGTACGTGCATCAAATTATAATTTTTTTGATTTAAAAATCAACAATTAAGCCTTTTAAACAAGAAAAATGTGCATCAAATTGAAATATAGGCAGAGAAAACAAAATAAAAGTGCTGTGATCGAAGCTATGTGCATCAACTTCAAATTATTTGATACCAATTTAAAATTAAAAGCCTCTCAATATGCATCAAATCAAATTAATAAATCAGTTTTATTCAAATTCAAAACCAAAAGCTTTGTAATATGCATCAAGCGCATCAAATTCATATACGTTTGATGATAAAATCTAAATTTAAGGCCTTCAAATTACAGTATTTGCATCAAATTGGATTTTCTAAATATTAAAATAAAAATTAAAAGCTTCAAATTAGATTAGAATCAGAATTTAGAATTAGTAGATTGACCAATCAAAATCAAAGACTTTCATTCTGAAACATATGCGTTAGATGGAAGTTTTTTGATTTCAAAACTAAATTAAAAGGCTCAATTTTTACTTTGTGCAAAGTATTTAAGTATTTCTTTAAGTATTTATTTAATATAAAAATTGAAACCTGTCAGCATGTATTTTTTTACATCAAACTTGAATTTTTTTGAGCTCAAAGTCAGTGAAAAGTCAGTCAAAAACCTTCAAAACCATTTCAACTTATGCTATGAATTTGAGGTCCTAAAATTCTTGTGGTGATTGTCACATTTCAAACAAATTGTCATGAAAGGAAAATACAAGTTTTTGAATCCAGGTTATGAGCATCAAACTAGAATCATTTAACATTCAAATGTAACTCTTTTGTGAAAAAATTTCAACAATTTAATTTTAACAATTTTTTGAAATACAAATATGTACGTAATTCGGTCTATTGGACTGGGTATATACAACTTTTTTTGAGATACATTTTTCAAGGTATTTGAAAGACTTTAGAAAGACTTTAATATATTTAGTAAGTGGACTATAACAAAGTAATTCAAATAAAACAATGACAGCAAAAAATTTATTTATATTAAATCAATAATTCTGTCTCCAGTCTCTTATTTTTTCAGTAATATACTCTATAAAACTATAAAAAAACTATAAAACTCTTTTTTGAGATTTGTAGATTTTTCAAGGTATTTGAAAAGAAAGATAGTAAAGTGGACAATAACAAAATAATTCAAGTAAAACAATGACAGCACAAAATTTTTTTATATTTATACAAAAATTCGTTTTCAGTTCCTTATTTCTCCAGTAATTTAAATAAGAAAGTTTTGTCGGTTTCATAGACCCAAAGGAGTATAAAGAAATTTAAATCAATTCTTTTATATTTATATCGTCGTAAGGTATCAAATCCGAATCGGTGTTATAAAATACTAGCTGGGCCCCGCGGCTTCGCACGCAAGCTCTCTTGTTTCGCCCGATAAAAATTCTGAACCCATTGTTGACCCCGTTAGATTTTGATTAAAAAAAAACATATGTCTATTATCTTTGATGTCAAGTATTTCCAAAAAATTTGAACTCAAAAGCCCTTTAAATCATGAGTTTTCACATTTAGTTTATCAGGTAGATTTAGATTTTCTCAAAAAATTAAAAGCACATTTTAATTATTTCCCGATAGAAGTGCTTTTTGTCTAAGTTTGAAGTCAAAAGGACCAATAAATCGTGTTTCTCCATACAAACTGTTAACCCATTGTTGATCCCGTTAGATTTTGATTTTCAAAAAAGTGAAAAACACGTGTAAAATTATTTCTCACTAAGGGTACTTACACAAAATTTGGAGTCAGTGGCCCCATTAATTCATGTTTTTTTACAGTTTCGCCATACAAACTTCTAACCGGTCGTTGACCCCGTCCGATTTTAATATTCGGAAAAAATGAAAAACACGTATCGAGTTATTTTACATTTGAAGTACTTTCACCCAGTTTGAAGTCAAAACGCTAAAAAAAATGTGTTTCTCCATACATACTTTTATCCCGTCGTTGATCCAGTTGGATTTAGATTTTGAAAATAATGAGAAACGCGTGTCCAATTTTTTTATTTCAAGTATTTTTGATTTTCAAAAAATTATAAAATACGTTTCGAATTATTTTTGATTTAGAGTATTTTCAGGAATGTGCGGCTTACAACTCCGAAGCTATTCCATATAAAAGATTTGAGTTGTATGGGTGGAGCCACGCCCTCTTGTTAAATAACTGCCCCATTCCCTCTGTCGAAAGATATGACTAAATGGTAGGTTCGTACCAAGTTTCATTGATGTGCGACTTACAGTTCTGCCGAAATGTTGGGTCAAACAAATGTGCCACGCCCCTTGTCCAACGCCCATCAAACTTTAACAGTAGAATGCCACTTCTATGGGACGATGTCAAACCAAATTTCAATGCTGTGCGACTTACAATTCCGAAGCTATTCCATATAAAAGATTTGAGTTGTATGGGTGGAGCCACGCCCTCTTGTTAAATACCTGCCCATTCCCTCTGTCGAAAGATATGACTAAATGGTAGGTTCGTACCAAGTTTCATTGATGTGCGACTTACAGTTCTGCCGAAATGTTGTGTCAAACAAATGTGCCACGCCCCTTATCCAACGCCCACCAAATTTTAACAGTAGAATGTCACTTCTATGGGACGATGTCAAACCAAATTTCAATGCTGTGCGACTTACAATTCCGAAGCTATTCCACTTAAAAGATTTGAGTTGTATGGGCGGTGCCACACCCCCTTGTCCAATACCCACCCCATTCCCTCGGTCGAAGGACATGATTAAATAGAAAGTTTGTACCAAATTTAATTGATGTGTGACTTATGGTTCCAAAGTTATTGTCTAAAAATGTATTCTTGTGGTGCCACGCCCCTTTTCCCGACATTTCTTTTCTTATAAACCTTCACGTAAACATTTTGAACAAACCCGCCGAAGGAAGTATTCAAGTTGGTCCAGTCGTTTTCGAGTTTTAAGCGGCCGAACGAACCACGTTTCATTTTTATATATATAGATTAGGAAAAAATCGTACACATGGCTAGTAACGATTATGATATGTTTTTTGAACAAAAATATCAAACTGAAAGAATCGTTGGAGGTTTTTGATATAAATTGTGAACTTTTGATTTCAGTGAATCTAAAATCGTATATTTCTGTAGGTTTATTTTTGATAACTAAACAAGGGAAATGCCACTATACTCTGCTAATGACAGCCTTAATATCTGCCTAGAAAAGTTTGTTGAAATTATTATCAAAAAAATTTTCAGAAACATCCACTCCAGTTCTCTCATTGCTACTATCTCACTTTCTCATATTCTACCTTGGCTTCATTCCAAACTAAATAGACGCTACACGCTTCTGTACCGCCCAACCAAAATGTGTAAAACTATGCACCAATATTATTGATGAACATTTTCAGCCGCGTGCCGATCGTTGCGCTCAAATTTCCGAGTGTTCCGGCCGCTACGTGCACTCATACGTCTATAGTTAAATTGGGCGCCTTCCAACGGCAGGGTTGCATTGGGCGCTTTGGCGCGCGCGTCAGCAAGTGTATAATCTTCACCTTGGCGAAATTGCATTGCTGTCTATTGTTGCTGCCGCTGCCGTTGCCTGGTGCATGTGTGTGTGTGTGCAACATGTTGCAGTTGCGATACAGCTCTATTAACCTCTGATTTAGTGATAACGATCGAACGTAACACCAGTGGCGGCTTAAGGTGCTCGGGGGCCCGGGGCGGCAACGGCTGAGGGGCCCCACAAACGGTGCAGAATAAGTTTGCGTACAAAACTAATAACTGGAATTTCCGATTATGCTTTTTAATTTTTTTTTTACAACTTTTATTCCATTGAACAGTAAATGGACAAATTATTTTGAAACGTATATGTGCTTGAAATTTTAGAGAAAGCAATAGAATCCCAGAGAAAAAATGAAAAATGGATAAAAGGATGGATAATCTTACTAAATCTTTCCAAATTTGATAAAAACTTTTGTGAAATTAGGAAAACTTTTGGGAGAGCAAACTTGTCATTTCAAAAAGCCATCTTAAAACTAAAAAAAAAACAGAAAATCTTGCTTCGTTACTACGATCTGGCCATTATTTTAAGCAACCCGAGCAGGAGGATTAGATTGTTTGCGATCAGCGCATCATTACACTACTCGACAAAAAATGGGCCAATCGCGTGCATAGATAAAGTGTTTTCTAGACTAACTTTGGCCGCTGAACACGAAACTGAAAGTAAAAAAATTTGTTAAGAAGCGTTTTCAAAAAATCTTCGAAAAACGAGCTTTTTTCCTGTTGTTTCAGTTATGAGCACATATCGCTCCTTCGCTGCAAGAACGTCATAACTCAAAACTACATCATTCCGAGAAAATTCAATTTTAAAGTTTACCAATGCAGACAGTTCAAGGTAGCAAAAAATGTTTCATGTCGTCTTGTGAGCAAAGTATTGAATATTTTACAAAGTGGTTTTGACAGATAAAAGATCATATGCAGATGCACACAGAATTGCCATAAACTGAAAAAAAAGTTAGTTAGGTAGTTTTTGAGTTAGGACGTTCTTGCAGCGAAGGAGCGATATCTCCTGGAAGAATTATCTGAGTTAACACGAGCTGTCCGTCGTACAAGAAGAAGATAATACTTTATCCTTTTTAGTGATATATAGATTGTTCAAATCCAATGAGATTTGGGGAAGTTACTGACAAGTAACTTCCCCAAAGGAAAGTTGTAACAAAGTGAATGTTTCGACCAAAAAATTATAAATTTTCGATAATTTTTTTTATAGAAAAAAATTATTTCCCCTAGTTTTAAAATCTAAGATGAAAAATATATTATTATTATATATTTTTTGAGCAAATATATTACTTGAACAAATATTAGGCCTAACATCAATAGAATTGAAAGAAAAATTACAAAGTTATGATGCAGTGAGTAAAAACACCAACTTTACATTTATTACACTGTGCGAAAAATTTGTGGAATGATGCGGTTGTGCAATGATGGAAATATGGGTATCAAATGAAAGACATCCTTTTAACTAAATTTTCAATTTTGAAGTTTCAGGACTAAAATATGCCAGGTAGGGAAAACATACATGATTTGAATTTCAGTCTGTAGATTCATACATCTAAATTTTATTCTATTTCAAAGTTCCAGTCTAGAAAACGCTTTTCTTTTTAGGTGCATTTTTCGTGTCGAGTAGTTCAGAAATGTACAGAAATATTTTATAAAATCCAGTAGCAGTAGCTTACTTACAAGGAGCATAGAATTGCTTTCGTAAAAGAGTCTATCAAAGAAGAAAACCGGATTTCCGGGACGATGTGTTGTTATCCAACCAATAATTATAAAAATAATAATAATAACTGTAAATTTGTTTGCCGTCTACAAAGTTTAATGAGGTTAAGTAATTGCGTAATTCGCACTAGTTTACAAGCAAACTCTAAGATTGCGATATTTCATTTTTAACTTAGAATTTTGTATTTGCATACTTTGCACAAAATTTAAAGTTAAAAATTAAATATGCAATCTTCGATTTTTTGAAAATTTGCAATCAATTGCTATTTAGAAATTTGCATTGCAATTTCAAAGTCAATTGTCGATACTGTGTCTCTTTCAATTGATAAAAGTGACAAACAACCTTTCAACAAGCATTATGGAGCGCAAATAGTTTTTTACAAGTTTCAGTTTTGAAAAACTTTAAATTTTTATATACAAGCTTCTCTCGGGGGCCCCCCGCAGCCCGGGGCCCGGGGCGGTCCGCCCCTCCGCCCCCCCCTTTAAGCCGCTACTGCGTAACACCAATGCTGCTACTTTTCGTTCTTTCTTCCTCTTTCCGCTTTCCACTCCATAACTATTCGATGTTCCGTGCTCTGTGTGATCATAGCGGTTTCGGGTGTGCTGCCAGTGTTCGATCGCGGAAAATGGGTGGTGTTGGCACATGCAATGCATGTCGTCGTTGGTAGTGCACCCGTACGGTACATGCTCGTTACTTAGGCGAGTGCTTTGTGATTTGGCGTAGGAAAAAAATCGAAAGACTTTAGTTTAATATCAAAAATTGCTTAGAAATTGTGGGGTGAAATAATTTTGTGCTACAAATTGGAATGTTTAAGTCGGCCAAATTTAAGTAGTGTGCACGTAAGTGGCGAACTCATTTACTTGCAACATGTGATTTGAATTTATTGACCGTTTGGAGAAAGTATTTCCGCATTGCAAGGAAGCATTGTTGGATGCTCAAATGTGTCCAGGTTTGATGAACTTTAAACAAGATTTTTATATTTCGGGGTTATTCAGTTAACTCAACCCACTTCGGAGTATTTATTTCACTTAACAAAGTAACAGTATGAACATTAATTTGTATATTTTTTTAAATTTATAGACCGATTGGAGAAAGTATTTTTGCATTGTGTTAAATTATGTACGAATACTGGAGTCAGTGTTAACCCTTTCGCTATGTGGTATCCATATGGATACATGATGTTTGTGGACGTCTGCATCCTCTATGGTTGCAAGAATACATTTTTTTGTTCGTCCCTAGAAAAGATTGAAGTTTGAGGAAAAATACGAAATTAATAAACGGAATATTTAAGTATAAAGAAGAGAAGTATACACATTTTTTAATGGTTTATCTTGACATAGTAAAGGAAGAAGAAGCAGAAAAAATTAGAGAACTTTTTAATTTGACGGTTTCTTTCAATTTAGATCCGTTTTTTTAAATTTTGGCTGAAGTAAATGAAGAAATAACTATACAAATTTTCGCTATGCGTGAAAGAATAGTTTGAAGTTTTAGGAAAAATACGAAATTAATAAACTGAATATTTAAGTTTAAAGAAGAAAAGTATACACGTTTTTTAATGGTTTATCTTGACATAGTAAAGGAAGAAGAAGCAGGAAAATTAGATAACTTTTTAATTTTACGTTTTCTTTGAATTTAGAAAATTTTTTTTTTTAATTTTGCCTGAAGTAAATGAAGAAATATTCAAATTTTCGTTATGAGCTAAAATTTTTATGTTTAAGTAATTATTACAGCCACAATGATGTGGTTGCTCTCATATAAAACATTCTAAAATACTGGGTCCAAGTATAAAAATAAAGCCTAAAATGTAAAATTTTTAAATTTCCCAGTAAAAATCTGTAGCGAAAGGGTTAAGTTGATGAATTGCCAACATATTTTGGACTAATTCATTAAGTTCAACTCACTTCATCGTATTTCACTTTACGATATGATAGTACAAAAATTGACCTGAGTATTGAAAAAAAGATTTATGACTTTATCGATCCAAGTATTTATGAATAATTTTAATAAATCCAAGTTTGCATGGTTATGGAGTAATCCACCCATGAGAAGTTAAAAATCCTAAATTTTTCTAAATTTCGAAAGATTCGAAAGGAAAGAGACTCTAGTAACATATAGATGGCTGTCCTGGGCACAGGACACAGTTTTGCGAGTTCATATTGCGGAGTGATAAAAATAGAAGCAGTGGTTGTACATAAATGAAATTTGGTTTACAGTTATTTTATGAGTAAAAAACTTACTGTGAAAAATTTCAATGGCATCAGATCAAAACTTCGACCACCTCCCATACAAACGGATTTGAAAAAACTTTATATCAACAATGAAAATTATCTTAGGTCAGAAATGTTATGTTCAAAATGTTTGTATTTTAATATAAATTTATGTATAAATGTGTATTTAAATAAAATGTGCACATTTCAAAAGTAATCGAAATTAAAAATTCAATCAATTGCTCCACAGCTGCTCAGTACTTGCTCTTAGAGGGTTAAATTCGATGACTGACACCCATTAATTTTTTTTTTCTAAATATTGCTTTCGAACAAAACCTACCCCTATATCCAACCCATAATGAGGCTCCCATACAAAATCATCGCTTTTGCCCCCCCGCTGTTTCATTCAAGGTTGCCCCCAGACGTATCAAAGGTAAGACTGATACCCATATATTTTCCTTTCTTTCCTTTGTTAAAGTTAGTCTTTGTTTAAGTAAGACAGTTAATGAAATCGATCAATCGGCATCAGCATCAACATCGGCAAAAAAATTGGAATCGGTCGGACTCTAAACGGACTAAAAACCATACATTACTTAAAATCAAAGTAATTTACTGATGCACTACTAAGTCCAAAAATTATTTTGATTTTATTTTATTTTATTGAATACTTATTACCTTCGCTCTTCCGTGAGTCCTAGTCATAGTCTCTGGTCAGTAAATAACCCAAAAAAGAAAACACATTCTGACAACGACGCACATTAGCTCATTGCCTAACCTACTCACACTCAGCAACTGTTAACTCGAGTGTGAGTGTGTGACTGTGCGTTGTAATTAATAACCTTAAAGAAAATTATATTTCAACAGGACAATACCTACATATCAACAATGGAGTGTCCATACATACAATTTATTTGCATAATTTATAAATGTCCTGTTTACAGACACACAACCACATCCAAAACACATGCAATGGACATGTGAACGCTAGTCCGAGTGGCCGAACGATGTGTGTCGGTGTGTGTGTGTGCAGGACCGCAAAGCGAACCCATGTTCAAATTACTGACACTTTATCGAGTGATACATATGTATGAAAATTTGTGTAAATTTGTTTAACATTTCAGCTGCTTTTGGTTTGAAAAGGAGCAGAGCGACTAGTGGCCGCCTTGTGTCGCCAACTGTTTGCTTATGAATTTAATGCTAGACATACAAATGTGAAAAAATTGCCAAAATAAAAAAGCAAAGCCAGTAACTCCTCCAGAGAGTTACATGTACACACACACATTTTGTCTCATTTTGTGCTGAAATAAAATAATAAGAAATCCTTAACAAAATGCATGAAATGTGACTGCAACACTTGCTGCAGCAAAGCAAATACAAAACACTGAAACAAATTAGATATTAAATGAAATAAAAAGAGATGAGATAGTTTCAAGCAAAATTAGCATAGTTCTTAGCATAGTTTTAGGAGCAGTTTTCATTCAGTACTTCAACTAAATTAAATTGTATTATTAGTTTTTTGAATCTAAATTGGAAGCCAAACATTTTAGAATAGTTTTAAGAGCAGTTTTCATTATATTCTCTAAATTAGTTGTTTGATTAGCGATTATTTAGCTTAATCAAATTAGTTGGAAGCAATTTAATTTTGCATATTTTTAGGAGTAGTTTTCATATCATTACTTCAACTTCAACAAATTATTTGCATTATTAATTATTTTGGTCTAAATTGAAAGCCAATCAATATGGCATAGTTTTAGGAGCAGTTTTAATTTTCTTATGTGAATTTAATTACGATTTTTGAATAGGTATTATGTGGCTCTAAGTTGGAATTAATTCAATTTAGCATAGTTTTAGGAGTAGTTTTAATTTCATTACTCAAATGAAATAATTTTGTTTGCATTATTATTTGAATCTTAAATGAAAGCCAAGCAATTTAGCATAGTTTTAGGGGCAGATTTAATTTCATTATCTACACTAAATTTAATTTTTTGATAAGCAAATTTTTGGCTCTAAATTGAAATCAATTCAATTTAGAATAGTTTTACGAGCAGTTTTCATTTCATTACTTAAACTAAATTAAAAGTAAATAAAATTGTTTATATTGTTATTTTTTTTGAAGCCAAATTGAAATCCAAGTAATTTAGCATAGTTTTAGGAGTAGTTTTCATTTCATTCATCTAAACTAAATTCAGTTGTTTGAATTATTAGTTATTTAAAGCCAAATTGAAAGCCAAACATTTAAGCATAGTTTTAGGAGGAGTTTTAATTTTCTTATCTAAACTAAAGTTAGTTTTTGATTAGTGATTATTTGGCTTGAAGTTGAAAGTTAAAGTACTATGGAATTTAGCATAGTTTTAGGATCATATTTAATTTTATGACAGGGAGATCATGTCCCCTTCAGTAAAATCAAAAAGAGATGGCAGTAACTAAGACTGAGACACCAGGAGTGAAGTTTTACAAGTTGTAGATGGATTAACCCTGGCAAACTAATGTCAATAGTTTTGACTAACATTTTGTACCAAAGAAGAATAGCATTCCAGGACTAAGCAAGGAATAAAAAGCTAAAGCAACGGCTTTTGCAAACTCGCTCTAATCATTTCTCCCAGTGCACTCGCCACAGTCAACGTCAGTCTATGCAGTCTGTGTGCCGTGCAGTGCAACATTTTCAAGCATGATTTCCTGCTGACAAATATCGCCTGTTTATGCTTATCCTGCGAAGCGTAAAGTGCAGTGCAGTTTGACTCTTCTCGTTCAATGTGTGTGTGTGTGTGTGTGCTTGGGTACGTTTGCTGTTGTTGTTGCTTTTTTATGGTGCACACAAAAACAATGAAAAATGCAAATGCAAACGAAAAATAAATGCACAATATTTTCAGCTGGCGAAATTTGCAGCAGCCAAAGGATAACAAAGCCAGCTCCTTAACATTGCATTGTTGCTGTTAGTGTTGTTGTTATCTCTTTTCGTATTCGCGGCGGCAGTGACGGGACGCCAACAAAGCGAGATCTGCTTAATGTGCTATGGCGCGAATTTTGTGGTTGCAAAATTGAAATAAATTATGCAAAGCTGTGCGGTTGTCTGTGATTTTTTTCTTGGTTGTTGCTAGATTTTTTTATTAAAATTCTGTTCATGTTGGTGTGAAATGTTTAAAGGGGTTTGTTATTAAACAAAACTAGTTGAAGGGATAATAGTAGTTAAATTCTGGTTATGATATAAAATCTTCACTTAATAGGAAGTGTGCACCTTAAAAGAGAATTTTAAATAAAATTTATATATAGAGTGAAGCCATGTCAAGTGGGACCCCCAAAAAATCACGAAATCACCGATTTTTGACATAACTGTCTTAATTTGTAGCGGGTATGATGCTGACGACTTGGCATTATTATTTCGTTAAAATTCAATTTATTGTTAATGTTATAAACAATCAAACTTTTTAGCCAAAAAAAATTTCTTAATTTTTTTCTCAAAAACTATTTTTTTTTTTTAAAAGATGACCACGCGAATTTATAATTAACTGTTGAGGCTATCTATTACAATTTTTTTTCACGCCCAATTAGTTTAAAAAATATCTTTTGCATTAATTTTTTATAAACAATTAAGTTTTCTATAGTCTTCTTCACGCTGCAAAAAAATAAAAAAAATGTCATCATATGCGGAAAACGTTCCCCTTTATTTCAGCGTTCACAGAAGTTTGTCGGTCTGCGCCGTTTTTCAAATATTAATTTTTTTATCTCCCGCGGCGTGCGCTCTCTAGGCGCAAATAAATATAATATAAATATAAAATTAAAAAAATATAAAAAATAATATAGGTATGAAAGAGAAAATGCTCAAGAATTTAAATAAAATTAATTTTATATCTATTTGTAAAAAAAGGATATGAAAAAGGTCCTTTGAAAACTTTAATCCTTTATATCCTTCAAAATTTACATCGAATTTTCTTGAAAGGTAAGTATGTTAAAACCCCAAATCTCCTTGATCAAGTGTCAAAATTTCATTACTCTATCTTTATTAGTTCGAAAGTTATTAAAAAAAAGGCGGAAGCTGCAATTCTAATAAAGTACAAAAATTCTAATTTATTTGAGTATCAGTATTTTAAATAATAAAAAGATACAAAATCAATGAAACGAGAATAATGAAATTTTGACACGTGATCAAGGAGATTTGGGGTTTTAACATACTTACCTTTCAAGAAAATTCGATGTAAATTTTGAAGGATATAAAGGATTAAAGTTTTCAAAGGACCTTTTTCATATCCTTTTTTTACAAATAGATATAAAATTAATTTTATTTAAATTCTTGAGCATTTTCTCTTTCATTTGATATATATACCTATATTATTTTTTATATTTTTTTTATTTTATATTTATATTATATTTATTTGCGCCTAGAGAGCGCACGCCGCGGGAGATAAAAAAATTAATATTTGAAAAACGGCGCAGACCGACAAACTTCTGTGAACGCTGAAATAAAGGGGAACGTTTTCCGCATATGATGACATTTTTTTTATTTTTTTGCAGCGTGAAGAAGACTATAGAAAACTTAATTGTTTATAAAAAATTAATGCAAAAGTTATTTTTTAAACTAATTGGGCGTGAAAAAAAATTGTAATAGATAGCCTCAACAGTTAATTATAAATTCGCGTGGTCATCTTTTAAAAAAAAAAAATAGTTTTTGAGAAAAAAATTAAGAAATTTTTTTTGGCTAAAAAGTTTGATTGTTTATAACATTAACAATAAATTGAATTTTAACGAAATAATAATGCCAAGTCGTCAGCATCATACCCGCTACAAATTAAGACAGTTATGTCAAAAATCGGTGATTTCGTGAATTTTTGGGGGTCCCACTTGACATGGCTTCACTCTATACATAGATTAAAAAGAGGAAAAATTAAATAAATTTAAAAATACAGATAAATATCAAAAAATTAAAAAAATTAAAACTAAATAATTGAAAATTGAATAACTAAAATTAATAAATTAAAAATACATTACAAATTAATTAAATAAAAATGTAAACAAATTGAATATTAAAAAAATGTTAAATAAAATGAAAGAAATATTTACATAAACTGCTTAATATCTATAATGAAAACTACTAAAGCTTTCATTTCTCTTAAACTGCATAAATTAAAAACTAAGTAAGTTTTTAATTAAACTAAAATAAATTAAAATTTCAATAATTTAAAAACTAAATAAATAAAAAACAAAATAAACCTAAAATGACATAAATTAAATTTAACTAAACTCAAATACAATAAATTTAATTTTAATTAAATTAAAATTTTAATTATTTAAATACTAAATAAATTCAAAATAAAAGAAATTTAAAATGAAATAATAGAAATATTGCTAATAAAAACTAATAAAAATTTCACTTCTTTTAAACTGCATAAATTAACCATTAAACTAATTAATTTATTAAAAATTAATTAAAATTAATTAAAAACTAAATAAATTTAAAAAATCATAAAATTAAAAACTAAATAAATTGAAAATCCAAACTTAAATAAATTCGAATTTAATTCAATTAAATATTAATTAAATTAAAACTAAGAAAATTGAAAAGAAAATAATTTTAGGATTGAACCTTGAAAAAATTTAATATTTATTAAAAAATTTATTGATAAAAACTAATAAAAACTTCACTTCTCTTCAACTGCGTAAATTAAAAATTAAGTAAGTTGAAAATGAAAAACTAAATAAATGGACAGTTAAATAAATTTAAAAATTAATTATTTGAAAACTAAATAAATTCACAATTAAGTAAATTCAAATTTAATTAATTAAAAAATTCAATGAAATATAACTAAAAAAATAAAAAAAGAAAATAAATTCAATTTATAATGAAATATTAAAACTATTTACAAAAACTTGTTGATATTAAAAAAAAAACTTGTTAATATTAATAAAAACTAATAAAATTTTCACTTTTCTTAAACTGCATTATTTAACAACTAAAAAGCTAAAAATTAAATTTAAATAAAATAAAAATTTTATAAATGAAAAATTAAATCAATTAAAAGTTAATATATTATTAATTAAACAAAATGAAAACTAAAACAAAAAAATAATTTAAATAACTAAAAAATTAAATTAATTAGATTAAAGAATAAATAAATTAAATTTAAATAAATTAAAAGTTTTAGAAAATAAACTTTAAATAAATTATAAACTAAATAAAATAAAAAACCAAATAATTTGAAAACTTAAAAGTAATGTAAAATGTAAGTAATTAATTAAATAAAAAATTCATTAATTATTAATTAGTTTTATTAAAAATTAATTAAATTATAAACTAAAAAAATTTAAAATTAAATAAATTTAAAACTAAATAATTGAGATACTGCCCGAAAATGGTTAATATTTATTAATAAAAACTAACGAAAATTTAACTTCTCTTCATAAATTTTCATTTAATATTGCCCCCGACAGTTTACTCCTTTTGAACTTCGTCTCCTTATCTGTGTGCCTGGCATCACTTTCACCCTTTAATGCTGAAAGGGTTCGCGCCTATCGCGTAGCCAGGTAGCGGTTTTATGTAAATTAGTTTTCTCTATTTATTCAAATCATTTCAATCGTTTGCCTTGAAATATCTTCGTGACCGTTTCGTTTCAGCGAAAAAGACAGCTGTTCCGCACATACGTCGAGTTCACCCCTGGCAGCGTGATCACCTTTGAACTGTATCCTCAAGAATTTGTCGGCGATTTTCATATCAATGAATTCAGTTTCCGTTGCGCTCTTAAAGCAATGTGTTCGTGGATTTGAAAGCTGGCTATTAAATAATTGTTTGCGATTAAGTTTTGTTATTCTGTAAAGGTGAATTTTTTGTTGTTGGTAAACAAATTCTTGAAATACTCTTAATTACAAATTGTAATTAATTTTCTTTAAAACAAAATACGAAAAAGTCCAAATTTATTCTCAAGTCCAAGAATACCCCAAAGACCATTACGTCCTTTGAAGACGGTATCTAGCTTCGGATCCAAAAAAACAGACTCGACACCTATACGAATTAATCCAAGGATACTCCCAAAAACCATTTCCTCGAATGCTCTAAGGACCCCTACGTCGCATGAAAATTGTTTCCATGCATGAAACAAAATTTCCGCCAATAAAAATAACTCTAAATATAGTCCCAAGAACTTTTTTCTGGAGTATCCAAAGGACCTGACTAATTCGCGGCGGAGCGGGGGAAGAAAACACGGTTGGTTTCGGGGGTGTGTGGATATTTATTCATCGATTGGTGATGGATGAATAAAAGAGACTGACAATAAATGTTTAGCAATTCGATTGGTCGAAGCCGGGGAGTAAAAATAAGGCGAACATAAGTACAAAAGGAGGAAAGGGAAGGATTTGATTAGTGATGGGATCGACAGATCTTTTCAGAAAGGACTCCAAAGACCACTAAGTCACTTGAGAGCAGTTTATATACTTCCGATTCATAAAGCAACGGAATAGAATTGTCGCTAAAACAAAAAACTTCAAAGATAGACCCAAGAACTTTTTCCTCGAATATCCAAAGGACCACTACCTCGCTTCCGATTCATTAAACAAAAAAAAAAATAGAAGTGAAGCCAATCAAAAGAAGACCAAAGATACGTCCATGAATCCTTTCCTCGAGTGCCCATAGGATCATTACATCACATGAAGGTTGTTTCCATTCTTCTGATACATAAAACAACGAAACAGAAGTGTCGCCAAACAGAATTGCCGCCACTCAAAAGATAGACCCAAGAACTCTTTCCTCAAGTATCCAAAGGACCACTAACTCGTTTCGGATTTATAAAACAACAAAACAGAATCAGAGTCAATTAAAAAAAGACCAAAAATACGTCCAAGCATCTTTTTCTCGAGTACTCCAAAGATCACAATGTCGTTTCCACTCTTTCGCTTCGTTTCATCACATGAAGATTGTTTTCATGCTTCTGATACATAAAACAACGAAACAGAATTCTCGCCAAACAGAATTTCCGCCAATACAAAGAACTCCAAAGATAGTCCCAAAAACTCTTTTCTCGAGTACATAAAGGAACACAAAGAACTCCAATGATAGACCCAAGAACCCTTTCTTCGAGTATCCAAAGGACCACTAACTCACTTTGGATTCAAAAAACATAAAACAGAAGTGAAGTCTATGAAAAGAAGATCAAAGATACGTCCAAAAATATTTTGTTCGAGTACTCCAAAGTAGAGTACTCTTTCGCTTCATAAAACAACATCAACTGAATAATCGTCCTTAAGAAAGAAAGCTTCGTCAGTCTGCTTTGGTGCTGTGAGCTCCAACTGTCTGAATTTTTTACATATCCACACTATCGATGGTTCTGAAGATTCTAATGGTTCTGAACTCACAAATCGTTTGATCCATACGAACAGTTACCATCTTGCATCTAGTAACTGGATGCAAATGTTGTATGAACCGGAAGGCAAGGGAACCTTTAAAGTTTAAACCATAAAATCAAAAAGCCTCTAATGCACTGTAAATTTGTGCAAAAGGACAGAAAATGGTAGTGAGAGAGTTCTACGAATATGTAAGGTTAGAGTTTCTTATGTATAGTGAGCATTTTTACGTAGTCTATAGGGATTTGTTTCATAGAACGGATGCTCATGAGTATGGAATACCAATAAGAGCGGACTCTAGAATAGTTTAACTCGTAGACATACTCTAAGGTTGGAAGGAAGAAAATGAAGTGGCAGCTGCCTTTTGATAGAACCAAAGCCCTTTGGATTTTAAGAACTAAGATAGTCATATGCAACCAATGGAATGGAATGGATGGAATGGAATGGATGGAATGGATATGAGAGAAGCCGAGAAAGTGAACTCTAGAGGATACAATTTCTTAAGGTTGGATGGGTTTTAACTTCATTAAACGGTTTAAATTTTTATCTCTACAATCGGTCGCCCAGAATCTCAGGTTGTTGAAGGAAGAATATGAAACTTGCATTAACTTTCTTGAACATGGATCTTTCCATCGGGTGCCTCACGTGTTTGAAAAGTTTTAATATAGTTTTTCCTAGATTACAATTGATTTTACAGATTACAAAATATAGTGTTCTGTTGTGTTCAGGTTGGCATGTTAGATACTGTATATCTGTTATATAGGGAAAAGCTGCTTCTCTTAGCTCGGAACTGTCATAAAGTACTTCATTTCAAATGAGACTTTGGAACAATTTTTTGTGATCATTTGGAACATTTCTTTGTGACTCAAAGTATGTAAAACATTTGAAGATTTCTTTATACAAGCCGCTATATCCAAATATTTCAGGTACAAGTACATTTAAGTTCTGAGTGATTTACAAAAGATGGCGTAACTAGCATTAAAATGCATCAGTGTTGCTAGATACCAGAAATTACTTTATCCTAAATCTTAAAAAAAGCTTAAATTTCCTCCAAAAAATTTAAAAAATCTCCTAAAAATTTCTTTTACAATTTTTGTGTTTATAAACTAAGAAATTATACTTTTCATTAAAAATAAAAATATAATTATTATCGTGTTTTTTATTGCAGCCATTTTATTCACTCAGCTTTCGCTTAGCAACAACTTAACACAAACAAAACATATACAAAATAAGATCGGTATGAAATTCGCTTTTGTAACCTTCCTTCATTCATTGCATAAATTATAAACTTTGAAGCATAAAATTTATTTAGATACAATTTCACACTTTAGCTTTCAATATTCAAGGCTTCTGTTCACTAATGATGTCAAATGTATCACAAAATCGCTTTTGTAAACTTCTTATAATAATAATATTTGATTTATAAATTGTAAATCTTCTAAACTTCCTCCTAAACAGTTCTTCCTGATAAAAATTCTCCTAAAAGGTCAAACATATCCTAAATCTAGGAGGAAATCTCCTCATCTGGCAACACTGAAATGCATTGGACCATATTCTAACTGTATTTATGTTGAAGCGTTAAGTGTTGGGTCTACTGTTGTAATGACCCATCTGTGACATTCAAAAGATTTTAAATGAAGAGGATTTCTCTTTAACAGAAAAATGATCACTAATCTTTAAACCAAAGATGCCAAAGTCCGATAGCCCGAGCTTCTATTCCAAGAAGTATTAATTCAAAATATAGCTTCCAAGAATCTGGACTTAAAGAATAATTGAGTTGTCTGGTCAGTGATTATTTACTTTAAGATTAGTTTTCCTGCTGTATTGCACTTCTATAAAAATATTCAAGTTGTCACTGGGAACAATTTTTTTAAATTAGTGCTAAATTTGTTTTAATTACATACATACATATTTTTGCTAATAGGTTCAAAAATTATCACCGCTGTACAAACGAGTGCTGCACCCACCCCCGCATCTATCACCAGGAAAATGTAATTGAATTTTTATATTTGACCTTTCCAGGCCCATCGTCATTACTTATCGCACAAATGGCTGCGACATTTATTTGCTAAACAAAATTTCAATATTCATTTACAACATGAAAAATGTTCTGAAAGCAATTTTCAATACAAAAAACAAATACAGATATTCGAAAAACCAGCAGACCTGACAGTGGCAGTTGTTGAAATAAAAATAAATGACCGCAACATTAAATGAAGTGAAGTTCAAATCCATTTCGAAATTAAGTGAAATTCTTGCGAACATAAAAACCGAATATAGACAACGGCTGGCCAAATAAAATATGTATGTAAAATAGGAATAAGTAGTAAAGAGGAAAAACCCACAAAAATAATGCCATATAAAAGCCAATGAAAGTGGCCAGATAAGCGACGCATAGCAAATAAACTTGCAGCTAAAGCGACAGAATGGGTAATGTGACGCCCGAAATGACAAAATATTAAAGCAAATAATAGACGAAATCAAGACGGAGCGGGTGAGGAGGAAGGGGGTTCGAGAGGGCGGCGAACCGACGGATGGGAGAGTGTTGTAATGAGCGCTGAGGCGCGCAAGAGTACATTTTTTTTATTTATTTTTTAGCGTCGTACGGACGAGAAAAGGAAAAATGCCCCAAGCGTAAAGATTGTTTTGGACAGATAAATACGAGAAGAAGCCACAAAAGACGCTAATGTTTAATGACAGTTATGGAAAATAGATTTTACAGCAAGCCAACCAATGTGAATTGGGCAAATCAATGTGGAATGAGTGAGCGAGTGACGTGGTGAGCCGAGTGGTGTGTGGAATGGTACTCGAATGTGAGTGATAGCAGAGTTGGACGAGTAAGATGAGATTTTATAAGAAGAACTATGGGTTGTCGAGTGGAAGGCTGATAGTAGAGATATAAGAAGAGCTTTTACATTAGAATGACTACTTGAACGTTTTTATAGAACTGAAATCCAGCAAGAAACCGAATCTTAAAGTAGGTAGTCACTGGCCAGACTACTCAAGTATTCCTTTAGTCCAGATTCTCGGAAGATCGATTTTGAAGTAATACTTCTTGGAATAGAAGCTCGAGGTTATTTGGCTTTGATTTCTTTGGTTTAAGGTTTAAAGATCCTTTTTCTTTTAAAGCAAATCTCTTTTCATTTGTAAAACTTCTGAACGTCACAGACAGTCGATTACAAAAGTGTGTAAGTATCGACCTAACACTTAACGCTTCAATATGAATACAGTTAAAAGATGATCCAATGAATTTTACTGCTACCTACGCCATCTTTTGTAAATCACTCAGAACTTATGTATATATACCTGAAACATTTGGATATAGCGGCTTGTATAAAGAAATTTTCAAATGTTTTACATATTTTAAGTCACAAAGAAATGTTCCAAAGTATCATTCGAAAGGAAGTACTTTATAAGAGTTCCGAGCTAAGAAAAATAGCTTTTCCCTATTACTAGATTTACAGTATCTAATATGCCAACCTGGACACAGCAGAACTTTATGGATCTTTTATGGATTTACCAGTGGAAAAAGTTTTGATGTGGGTGTTATGGGAACTCACAGGAGTCTGAACGCCCTTTTTAAAGACTACTACTTTTTACGGTACAAAATTTTACAAAAATTTTTGCCAACATTTTTTCCGATCTAGAGTTGTCTGAACTTCTGAAATCTTCTATCAAAGTCTCATAAAAAATTCAAATAGAAAAAAGTTTGGTGTTATATCTTTTGAAATTTAGGATAATTGCATAAAGGGTTAAGGGTTAAGGCATAAATTTCATTAGTTTGAGTTTGAATAACCCAGCTCAAAGAATCATGAACAGATCCGGCTCGAAGGACCACGATTATATTTGGTCGATCGGAGAAAAATAAAACGCGAGCTGCTTTTTAGGTGGTAGTGGGTTTTACTCTGAGAATGAACAAGGAAAGAATAAAAAATACAAAAATTAATAAAATAAAAAGTTCAAGACTAGGCAACACGAACGGCCGAGAATGGAGAATTTAAGTGTAGTAGGAAAAGGAAAGGGAAAGGAAGGGTTAAGAGGGGCTTTTCACAGAAAAAACATCATGGTTTTGTTAAAAAAACACCTATCAGGTTTGTAATGGAAATCGATTTCATATGAAATGCCAAGTTAAAACTATTTGCCTTACCTTGTACAAAATGCTTTGTGATAGAAATTGGTTTTATGAAATTTTTATTTAAATTTTCAAAAGTTTGAACAATTTTAAGTTGAAAACTATTTGCGTTGAATTTTTATGCAGTCGGTTTCCTACTGAAACGAAGATAAGAATAGCTAACAAAAATTTTAAAATAGTCCATTTAGGTGTTACTGGGTTTTTAGAGTTTACACTCATAGAAGAAATATGAACTTTTTCTTATGGAATGGCAAAAAAAAATTACATAAGACTGGGCTCTATACATAGAGTTGCCTGTGATAAAAAAAATATTTTCTTAAATAAGAACCACAAATGTGTTAAGTACGGTTAGAAAGCTGCTCAAAGCTGGTATTGAAGGTACAAATAAGTTTCGAGGTTGTTTTATTTTAACTTTGAAGCTTTATTCAAAAGAATTGTTACAATCTATTTTATTCAAAGTACTGTCCATAGTTAACTACGATTTTTCACCTCTTTCAGGCAATGGATTCAGTAGAAAAAATTCCTGGGCGGTTTTAAGCTTCTTCGTAAAGAGTGATGTGCAGCTCGGTCAGACCATGAGTCGAAGTCCGGAACAAGTGGAAGTCGAAAGGAACAATGTCTGGTGAATACAGGGGTTGAGATAGGATATCCGATTAAAGCGTATTCAAAATTTCCTTGATGACTTTTGACTCATGTGGCTGAGCCTTATCGATTGTCAGCATCTATTCAGTGATCAACTTCCAAAGATTAAGTTTTCTCTATTTGGTGTTGGTTCGAAACTATGAGACTTATAGTCAAACGCACTAATTTCTTCTCCACAGCAGCGGAATGGTTTTACATTTGAACAATTTTTAAAAAATTCTGTATTATTTAAAGGATCTTAAAAAAATTTGATAGTTTAATAAACAGCGATTCTGAAGTGTTCTGAAAATATTTGAAATTTATTTTTGTCAAGAAATTTTTAAAGGGAAATTCAAGCTTTCCACTTAAAATTTCTTTTATTTGAATTTATTTCTTTCAATTAATTTTTAAAGGTAAATTCACACACACACAAATTCAGACACACACGTCCCATTTAAACCCACCAAGCAAAATGTGAGAAATAGGCAACAATCGTCAGTGGCAACAATTTGGCGAATCGCCGATTTATTGCCGCAGTGACAAATTATCAACATGCCCCAAAAACACGTTGTTTTTGATTTTTTGACCAGTTGTTTTGACTTTGAAATATCGAATTGATATGCTTGTATTTTAGTGAGATTGATCGCATTTAAAAAATTTGTATTCATTCGTCGACGGTTCATTGATCAACAGCATTGATTCAAGCTCAAACAATGAGAGCAACATTTAATCTTTGTATGCAAATGAGATTCCATCCCAACCAAAACTGACTGACTTTTTATATATTGATAATTTTCCAAACAATATGATGTATTTAGATTTGAAAACGACTTGTCACGGCGATAAGAAAACGACTTGTTGCGAGTTGCTTTCGGCGGACGTTTTAGAACGACTGGTGATACGAAATCGATACGCTGGCGATATTACCGGCGATAAATTTGTTGCCGGGGGCGACTCGGAAAGGAGAAAAGGAAAGGAAATTCAAGCTTCCCATCTAAATTTCTTTTTTTTTAATTTATTTCTCTCAAGAAATTTTTGAAGGAAAATTCTCCATTCCCATTTAAAGTTTCTTTTATTCGAATTTATTTCTCTCAATTTTAAATGAAAATTCTCCCTTCCTACTTACAGTATTTTTATTTGAATTTATTTCTCTCAAGAAATTTTAAAAGGGAAATTCATCTTGCCACATAAAGTTTTTTAAATTTAAATTTTTTTTAAATTTTATTTTCTTTCCCTCAAGAATTTTTTAAAAGGAAATTCACCTTCCCACTTAAAGTTTTTTGATCAAATTTATTTTCTTTAAGAAATTTCAAAGGGAAATTCAAGCTTCCCACTTACAGTGTTTTATTTCAATTTATTTCTTCCAAGAAATTTTTAAAGAATATTTCACCCTTCCCACTTAGTTTCTTTTATTCGGATTTATTTTTCTCATGAAATTTTTAAAGGGAATTCGATTTTATTCGAATTTATTTCATTCAAAAAATGTTAAAAGAGAAATTCACGCGACCCACTTAAGGTTGTTTATTGTTATTTAAAAATTTTTTATTTTGTTATTGAAAAAATTTTTCAAAATGTTTACTTTAAAAATCCACAATTTTTATTTTCAAATATTCACTCATACAGCAAAATAAAAATTAAATCCTTTATGATGGCTACACTCATCCATAACGTGGGCGGGGGTTTGAAAATGACATTTGATGGTACTCGTAGTGTGGCGATGGTGGTGGTGGCGGCGGCGGTGGTGGATGTGGCAATGGCGACCACACCACATGCACCATTTATCATTGCATGCACACAGTTCAAGCGTTTTATCTGCCTGAGGGAGGATACTCACATCTGATGCGTGTGTGTTTGCCCGCCTCGAGGGTAAATATGCAACATATTCGCATCTAATAAGACGCGCATTTAGTTAGTAACACAACTGCAGTGAGGGGGTTGCAGAGCGGCAACTGGCGCCAAGCAAATATTTGAACGAAGAAGAGGGAAGAAAAACTTTTCGAGCTGTAATAAATTGGATTAGTTCAAGTTGACGCCATTTTGTGGCACAGCAGTTGCCAGGAGCAGACAGCAAAAAATAGAAAATATAAAAATTGCAAAATTGTAAAAAAAACGGTAGAAAATTCAAATAAATGCTTATATGAAGCGAACATTTACTACAGAAGTCTTGTGGAATAACTTTATTTGCATTGAAACATTTTTTAATTTCATTACAAAACATTATTAAGTACACTTTTCACATAACTTCACCCTCTATGCTGCGCTCTTGCTCCCCCAAATGCCGCTCACTGCATTCTCCCCTTTGACAGCAGCATTCCAAATAGTTTTCCATGGTCTCGTATTCAAATGCATTTGCATTTGTAGTTTTGTTGTTGTTGTTATTGTTGTTGTTAATGATTTGCATATGAATTGCGTGTGCTTACCACCTTTCACTATTGTTCAATAACTGATTTCGATTTTGTCTGATTCAAACTATTCTTCCACACACACACACACAGCGCTCGCTCGTGTCATATGAAGTGTGTGACATGATTTGAATGCAACGCATATCCGTTCGCTGCGGGCAGGATGCGCGCAATTGGTTTCAAAATTCAAATATGCAAATTTCAATGTCGTGTTGCAGCTGTCGGATGCTGTGTCGCTGTCGCAGTACCACGTCGGGTTTTTTTCTTGATTTGTAACAGTGTGCTTGCAGCTGAAATGCAAATTTCCAACGAGCATGTAATGAAGTGACTGGGAAAGCGTAATTTTCCATAACATTTGCTTGCGAATATTTGGAGGTTTACTTGTGGAGTGCAATGCTTTGCTTGGAAAAGTTTTGACTAACATTTTCTGTAAAGTAATGGAAAACCATAGAATGCATTGAAATATATATAATAAATAAAATAAAATTCCAATGTAAATCTATTAAAAAATAGAATATTTGATAGCAGTGAATTTTTAATTATTTTCAGTTACTAATCGTTCAGTTTGTGAGAGTGGCACACACAGAATTTCAGTTTTTGAGGGAAGCAAGGGGTAAGTAATACCAATACCCCTGTATGCATCACTAGTCTGTGATAGGTAAAAAGTCTTTCACTGGACTTCCCCTATTTCCTCCTATTCCTATCCCTATTCCTCTTGCCTTCCCTATTTCTTGGTCTTCTTTAAATCCTCATTAAATTTCTTCTTTTTTCTACGCTAAATTTCTTACCTTTTTCTCAGTTTCATATTTGAAGACCCCGGATGAGTAATTCAGGAACTGCCCCACCAAAAATTGATTTTTGCTATCCCTTACGTACTTATTTTCATTGTAGCTGTGGTATTTAAATAAGAAGACCTTGACGAATTAAAATTATCTTGAAACATTTCAAACCACTTAGAAAAATACCTTTTTTGTTTGTTTGCAAAATCCCGTGAAATTCGTATTCGATACTAAATTCTTGCTTAAGGTAGGTATGCAGCTCTCAAGAAAACGCTCAAGAAAAAACGAGTATATATTTCTTGAGCGTGAAAAAGTATTAGTCAAGTAGTCAGCTGTCACTTTTCCTTTGAGAAATAAATAGGTACACATATGTTTCTTGCCGAAATCAGTGTTGTCATTTCACTTTCCAATGAAAAAAAGTATTAAAAAATCGAATCAGTTTTCTTGTGAGGTGTGTACACCTCAAGAAAATATGACTCAAGGAAATTTCCTTGAACATTTCTTGAGCTTTTTTTATATGAAGTTTTCGCTTTTCTTGAGAGCTGCATACCGACCTTTATGGATGAAAATGTATTTCTTTTTAAATTTGAACCAAAAAAGATAGAAGAATTACATTTTGAGATAATATAGACAGACCGAGATCCAGAATATATAAAAACTAAAAAAAAAAAACTTAAAAAAAACGATTAAAAAACTTCAAGGACGACGAAGTACGCATATTGAAAAAGACCTCATTGACATTTTTTGGTGCTGAACATTTAACCCTTTCGCTACAGAGTTTTACTGGGGGAAAAAAAATAAAATTTTAAAATTTTAAATTTAAGTTTTAGACTTCTATGTAGTTACATTCCATAAAAAATTTTTTAATTTTTATACTCGGACACTGTATTTTAGAGTGTTTTTATATGAGAGCAACCACATTGTTGTGGCTGTAATAATTATAGTACTTAAAGATAAAAATTGTTTGAAAGTTTGAACATTTCTTCATTTACTTCAGCCAAAATTACAAAAAAAATTATCTAAATTGAAAGAAAACGTCAAATTAAAAAGTTATCTAATTTTTCTGCTTCTTCTTCCTTTACCATGTCAAGATATAACATTAAAAAAACGAGTATACTTTTCTTTTTTGAACTTAACTAATCAGTTTATTAGTTTCGTATTTTTCCTAAAACTTCAAACTATTCTAAGGACCAACAAAAAATGTATTCTCCTAACAACAGAAGATGCAGACGTCCACAAACATCATGTATCCATATGGATAGCACATAGCGAAAAAGTTAAAATACAAAATTTTTTTAAAAGGCAAAAATCTTACCCTTTCATTTGATACCCATGTCTTTATCTCTTCACAACTGCAAATATTAAATTAAATTCCTTGAAATGTGTATATCCTTGAAATTTTAAAATTCGTCAGAACATCAGATCAGATGGGAACATCAGATCAGAAAATGAAAAACTGAGTATTCAGGATAATATAAATATGACCTCTGGTTTCACGACTGTAAGAACATTTGGAAGGGTCTCGACAAAAGCGGAAATGCATTCGCATTATCTCGGGGAATGGTTCGATTCGACAGGATTTTGTTTAAAATACATTTTTCTTAGTGCCTGTTTTGTCCATTATTTGTCACGAAAACCTAAAAAATTGTCGAAAATCACATTAAGTTGCATTAAAAAGGATATCCTTTTAATATTTCTCTATCTTATTTCTTTCAGTCAGTGAAGCTATTCAATGGATCACATTTGCAAAGACTGTGGCTGCCAAAAATGGCATTCATCTTGTAATCGAATAAGAAATTGTCTCAAAATAACAACACAACCCTTTTACGCAACGCCAGGCAATAACAACAACAACAATACTGACACTAAACGTGTCTGTGTGTGTGTGTGTGAGTGAACGAGCGCAATTACTGACAGTCGCGTACAAGTCACGCGTTGTGTGCTCAGTTGCAATTATTTGCCTGAAGGATACGTAGCGAACTTTTTTGGCGTGAAAATGCGTATATCACCAACACACACAAATAAATACATATAAGTGCTCAGTGTATGTATTTGTATAGCGCGTTCGAGTATATAATGTACGATGTGCTCCCACTTTTATTTACGCACAATTTCCCCGCTTTTTGGGCAGCGTGTCAACGCGAAAGGGTTGCAAATCAGCGCCGCACACACACACACACACACACACGCACACTGAGAGCAAAGTGCGTATTAACCAACAACAAAAACAGTAACATTAACGAAAGCAGCAAGAGACAACAACCCACTGCCAGTGTAACAAAACAGCCTACGAGGACGAGGATTTTCGCGGTGGCAGCGTTGCCAGATTGCATCAAAATATGCCGTTTTCAGTGCTTTTAGTGCGCATTTATTTTTATTGTTTTTGTTGTAGCGAGCCCACCCACAGTCTCAATCCTTTTTAAGTGCCACTCCCGGGGCGTTTCGAATGTCGAATATTGCACAGCTCGAGCGCACCAGAGGCGCCTATCACCAGCCGACCGTCGACCGCCGACATCATCAACGCGCTCATCATTGCCAGCGTCCGCATTATTATGTTTAATTTCTCTCATTTCAGTTGTTTGCTGTTTGTGTGCTTTTTAATGTCTTGCAAAAAAAAATGTTGTTCACCATCAAAAAGTTTCGCCGTCAAATTCCAAGCTTTGCGCTTATTACGTTCGCTATTTTGGTTTGGTTTGGTTTGGTTAGTTGGCTCTTTCGTCGGTGGATGTTGTGGCTTTTGCGGTAGTGCGGCATTAATCTCATCATGAAAATGAAAATTTTCAATTTTTCCTTGAGCGGCAATTTTTGTTGTTTCATTTTTTTTACTTCTTCGTGCTTTGGGGTTTCTTCAAGATTTTGCGCTTCGGCGCGTAATTAGTTATGTATGTAAGTCCATGTTTGTATGTGAGTCCATGTTTGTTTGTGAGTCCCTGTTTGTTTGTAAGTCCATGTTTGTTTGTAAGTCCATGGTTGTATGTAAGTCCCTATTTGTATGTAACTCGCTGTTTGTATGTAAGTCCCTGTTTGCTTATAAGGCGACCATGTTTATGTAAGATAATGTTTGTGTGTGTATGTTATAAAATATTACAATTTCAATATTCAAGATGGCGTCTGGAAATTAATACAATTATCAAAATAAATTATAACCGCTTAAGTGGGCGAATGAGGTATTCGTCGGCAGTATGGGCGCTTTCATGTTTGATGAGTTACTGCAAGGCTTCGCTGCCGCAGGATATGAAAATTAATTGCGGTATGTGGGTTGACGATGAAAATTCATATTTATGTAATTCATTGTAAATGGTTATACAACATTTATTAGCTCAGTAATAAGTCAATTTGATGCCTTGATGCGCCAATAGATTAAAAAATTTATCAGCAAATGAATTTTATTGCCATACAAATAAGTTGAAATTGTTTGTAAATGAATATTTTGTTGAATAGATATAGTCCTGCTAGATTTTAAAATACAATAAAATTTTTTCAGTACATTTTTCCAACTACTTTGATTAGAAATAAAAAAATTGAAAATCGCTAGGAAGAAGAAAACAGAACAGAACATTCGTTTCCCTCTCGATTAGGAAAGCATGGAATAGTTGATGTATGTATTGCTCTGAACTATGACCTCTTTTATCAGCTTCAGGGCAGCTTCAATGTTACCGTCTACTCCAACTGGAACACACCACAGGTGTCCGGCAGTTTAAAGAAGTAATTAATACCGAGTAAGTCTGTAAAAACGCCTTCACCGACCGCATCATCGAGCCATCACTGAAGACCTAACAAACTGACTTTTGGTAGTGTCGAGCTGTCCTGCCATCTGGTTCTATCAGAGATGATCCTACAGAATTTCTTGTTGAAAAGAAGTTGGAAACAGTACTCAAGTTCTCCAAATTGTCTTTAAAGAGTAAGTATCCGTATTTGATTCAGACCAATGGTCGGCCACCTGGTAAGTACTAACATATGTACTTCCAGAAAATACTTATTTTTCACTACTCGACACGAAAAATGCTCCTAAAAATAAAAGTATTTTTTAGACTAATCTTCGGCTGCTGAACACGAAACTGAAAATCAAAAAATTTTCTTAAGAAGCGTTTTCGAAAAATCTTCGAAAAACACGTTTTTCCCCTCTTATTTCAGTTATGAGCACATATCTCATAAACCAAACATCGGACTAACACAAGTGGTCTCGTCGTTCAGAAGCTAATTAACTAACCTTTCCAACGATATATAGATTGTCCAAATCAGATGAGATTTGGGGAAGTTACTGACGATGAAAATTGAAAAAATTGAATTTTTTGATCATTTTCAAAAATTATAAATTCTTGAATGGTTTTGTTTATAGATAAAATAAATGATCTCCTCTGGTTTTAGATTCTAAGATGAAAGATATATTATTTGAGCAAATACTAAGCCTAACATCAATAGAATTGAAAGAAAAATGACAAAGTTTTGATGCACGGAGTGAAAACACCAAATTTTTCATTTATTACACCGTAAGAAAAATATTTTTTTTTCCGATACCCATCCAAATGTTGATATAGACGTAAAACTAGAGGTAATTTATGGTATCTTGGCATAGTCAGTTTTTCACTTTCTGACCCAAAAACCTTCTTAAAGGACTTTAAAATTTTAAGGATATACACCTTTCAAATATTTTTTTAAATATTTGCGGTTGCGCAATGATGAAGATATGGGTATCAAATGAAAGAGAAAAATTGTCTCTTTTCAACTAAATTTTCTATTTTTAACTTTCCGTGTGATTTTCAGTTTTGTGTTCAGCAGCCGAAGATTAGTCTAAAAAAAACTTTTGTTTTTAGGAGCACGCGATGAACCCATTTTTTATTGAATAGTGTTTTCTCTAACAAAATGAAAAATTATTAATTAAATTAATCCAATTCAAAACTTGCGTAATTCATTTTTTCATTCTTAGTTACATTTATATATTTACATATCTAATTTTTTAATAAATATTGAAAAATTTTAACTATTTACCTTTCACTATGAATTATTGCCCTGTCTTGCTGTAACTATTACAAATGGCAAGTTTTCTCTAAAAAACATTTTCCTGCAAGGATATGAAAAATCATGCTGAAATTCTTAACCAAACTCAACTTCAACACAAGGAATTGAATAAGACGCAGCTGCACAGACACACAACGATGACTCTAAGCATTTGAGTGTGTGCGTGTCTCTGCCGGAGCAATGGGCATGAGTTTAGGGATTTTTCTTAATCACCATTATGGCGTTTTTTGGCTGCTTTTCTTAGTTTGCGTATGATGGCTGGTGCCATGGCTGCGAGGATATGAGCGTTGAACAGTGGGTTCAGGAGGGCAAGTTTTTGCTGAACAAGTTTTTTTAATACTTTATTTTATAACATCAGTTCAGTACGGAAATTTTATAGAGGATATATTATAGAAATATGATAAAAAATCAAAATAATAAATAAAAGTTAACTTATAATTTTGTATAACAATAAAGCCCGAAAACTCCAAAACCTGTGTTCAATACAAGTTTTGTGCAAATAAAATAAAAATATATATTATTAGTTTGAAACTATAACTCACACAAAATGATTTGTAAGACTTAAATAAATATCAAAACGATTTCAAGAAATTAATCAAAACTACAAAAAACAACTATACTAAAACAAAAAGAACTTTTGTTAATTAAAAAAATCTTATATCATTAATGAAAAATTATAAACAGTGCTTAAAATTACAAATAATTATAAATTATCAAAAATCCAAAATATAAACAGTATGAAAAACTAATTTCTGTAATTAAAAAAAAAATTAATAATAAATAATAATACAATTAATAACAAATTACTTACAATACTTTAAATATACAAAAACTAAAAAAAGAAGAAAGAAAAAGAAGAAAAAAGAATTATAAGCAAAAAAATAATAATTATTATATTATTTATAAGAAAACAAAAACAATACGAAACATTAATCAAAAATCTATAAATATGAAAAAAGTTTAAAATGTAATAGAACTAAAAGATATTTCAGTAATAAAACGTATATAATAAATAAGAAATAATTACCAAACTTAAAATATAAAAATATAACAAACAAACCTTAAAAAACTACTATTGGAATGAAGAAAAAAAAAATTATATAATTAACTAGCTGACCCGGCGAACTTCGTCCCGCACGACATGTTTTGTTTTCTTATAATGAATCCTGCTGAACAAACCCTCGATAGGGATTGTTGTGGGAGTCATTACTGGACACTGCCTCATTGGCCTACATGCTAGCAGACTTGGTCTGCCTTATAACGATTTCTGCAGAAGCTGCAGGGACGAAGACTGTGAGGAGACCGTCGAGCACCTCCTCTGCACATGTCCAGCGCTTGCGAGAACGCGCTTACGACACCTGGGCAAGCACTTTCTGAGTTGCTTAGCTGACCTCGAAAAGACGTCACCGAGCAACATCTACAAATTCATTAGAGCCTCCAAGTGGCTCCAATGTACACTGGAATCGGATAGGTGAAGTATCCCCCCCCCCCCCACGTGGTAACACAATGGGCCACAAGGCCTAAGTGTTGCCCTAGAGGCGACCACTTAACCTACCTACCTATAATGAAATACGCGAGATGGCGAATCTATGGCGATGCAAATTGACGAAGAAAACCAACTAAAGGAAAAGAAGGGAGCTAGCGATTAACGCAATCGAGGCCCTCAAATAAGCAATGTTGCTGCTAAGTTTCAGTAAAGAAATGGATTGCGCTTGAACCAGATTTAAATTATATTGGCAGGGCCACGCCCCTTTATTCAATACCCGTACAATGCCCTCTGTCGAAGGAGAAAATGGTAGGTTCGTACTTATATTATACTTATAGTTCAGCGGACTATTTGGGTCACAACAAATGTGTCACGCCCCTTGTCCAATGTTTATAAAATCTTATCAGTATAATGACTCATCTATGGGACGACGGGGTACTAAATTTCAGTGTTGTGCGACTTAAAATTTCAAAGATATTCTATATTACAAATTTTGCTTGTATGGGCAGTGCCACGCCCCCTTGTTCAATACCTTCATCATTCCCTCTGTCGAAAGGGAAAATGGTAGGTTCGTACTTAATTCCATTGCTGTGCGACCTATAGTTCCGCGGACTATTTGGGTCACAAAAAATGTGCCACGCCCCTTGTCCAACGCCCATCAAATCCTACCAGTAGAATGACTCATCTATGGGACGACAGGGTACTAAATTTCAGTGTTGTACGACTTACAATGTCAAAGATATTCTATATCAAAGATTTGGCTTGTATGGGCGGTGCCACGCCCCCTTGTTTAATACCTTCAGCATTCCCTCTGTCGAAAGAGAAAATGGTAGGTTCGTACTTAGTTTCATTGTTGTGCGACTTACCTATAGTTCAGCAAAATGTTTGGGTCACAAAAAATGTGCCACGCCCATCAAATATTACCAGTAGAATGACTCATATATAAAACGACAGTATACTAAATTTCAGTGTTGTACGACTAACAATTTCAAAGATATTCTCTATTAAAGATTTGGCTTGTATCGGTGGTGCCACGCCCCTTTGTCCAATACCCGCCTCATACCGTCTGTCGAAAGATATGAGTACATGATATGTCCATACTAAGTTTCATGGCTGTGCGAATTATAGTTCAGCGGAATAATTGGGTCACAAAAAATTTGCCACGCCCCATTTCCAACGCACATTAAATCTTACCAATAGAATGACCCATCTATGGGACGACACTATACTAAATGTCAATGCTGTGCACCTTACAATTTTGAAGATATTCTATATTAAAGATATGGCTTGTATGGGCGGTGCCACGCCCCCTTGTTCAATACCCGCACCATTCCCTCTGTCGAAAGATATGAATAAATGGTAGGTTCGTACTTAGTTTCATTGCTGTGCGACTTATGGTTCAGCGAAATATTTGGGTCATAAAAAGTGCCACGCCCCTTGTCCAACGCCCACCAAATTTTACCAGTACAATGACACATCAATGGGACGGCGCTATACTAAATTTCAATGCTGTCCGACTTATAATTCCGAAGATATACCATATTAAAATTTTAGGTTGTATGGGAGGTGCCACGCCCACCTGTCGTATAAACATGTAATATCGCTATAAACCACCGCATTAACATCTTCTATCACATACGAAAAAAATTTTCCCAAAAGAATGAACCCTTTTCGCAAACACTGGCTACACACAAGAAGTGAACTTTTTTTTATATATATAGATATGAAATAATTTACAATACTTGAACTATAAAAATAATACAAACAAATTGGTTTTTTTCTAATACAAAATATTATCAGGAAAAAAGCAATTTCAGTAATTTAAAAAAATGAAAATACTAATGATGAATAAAAAATGAAAAATGATTTTAAAAAAATTATCAAATAAAAAATTATATACAACTAGCTGGGCCCTGCGGCTTTGCACGCAAGCTCTCCTGTTTCCCCGATACGAATTCTTAACCCATTGTTAAAAAAAAAATGTGTCTATCTTTGATTTCGAGTGTTTTAAAAATTTTAACCCTTTCCGGAAATTTGGTCGATATATCGTACAATTAAAATAACATTTTTCTAGGAAATTTCATTTGATAGCGAGCGCACATTTCATGAAACAGTTTTTTCATATTTGTTAAGTAGGCTGTGCTTTATCATTCTGTTTAGAAAAATAAATCATAGTGGTGGTGGTTACACAGTATTTGTTTGTTTTGTAAAACGTTCTTTGCAAGAAGTTGAGCAAGCAACAAGCGACGAAGCTTCTGCAGGGAAAATTTCAGGTTTGTAATATTTTTCAGTAACAAAAAATATAAACATTTAAAAGTTTAAACATCAATTGATTTATAAAAGTTAATAAATTTAAAATTTTTTGAGTTTAAACATTTTTCCCGAGTCTTTAAAAAAATTGTACGATATATCGTACAATGGCACTTAAGTCAAATGTACGATATATCGTACAAATTTGAATTTGTACGATATATCGTACAAATGGACAGCAAAGGTTGCAAGTTATGTTTGCATTTTTTTTAAGTTATTGGTTTGGTAACAGATTTTTTGCTTTTGTATGCCTGCCACGCCCATTTGTAAACCACGTGGCTAAGAAAATTCGACTATTCGGCAATTTTCGATTAAAAATAAGATTTACTAGACGATTTTTTGTTTTACTAGGCAGAAACGGGTTGTGTAAGGTTAGACATGCGTACCTGCCACTCCCACTACTATAAGAGAAATCGGCTATATTCAGTGCCTTTCTGTAAAACTGTATGAATTTTAATTTAGTCTGTGTTTTATTGAGAGGAAAAAGGCTTTGCAACAACAACAATGGTTATGTAATGCCGAATAAATGTGAAAAAATTTTTACTATATATAATTTATATAACTTTCGATTAAAATGAAATCACATTTTGATTTTTGTTGTTATAATTTATGTTTTCTATCAAAAAAATCAATTAATTGTTCATAAAACTTAAAAAACCGAAACCAAAAATTCGTCAATTTTTATTGATTTGCGGACCATTGTACGATATATCGACCAAATTTGATGAAGCTGTAATTCTCAACTAAAATAATTTTTTTGAAATTTTTTTGTATTTTATTGCTAAAATGTCCAATAAGAGTCAATATTTTGAAGGAAAAATTTTTATCTCAAGAAATGTGGAAATTGACCGGAAAGGGTTAAAGTCAGAAGGCCCTTTAAATCATATGTTTTCACATTTACTCCAAACAAATTCTTAACCCTTGGTTTACCATGGTAGATTTAGATTTAAAAAAAAATTAAAAGCACGTTTTTATTATTTCCCGATTGAACTGCTTTTGATAAGTTTGAAGTCAGAACGCCCAATAAATCTTGTTTCTCCATACAAATTGTTAACCCATTGTTGACCCCGTTAGATTTTGATTTTCAAAAAAGTGAGAAACACGTGTCAAATTATTTCTCACAAAGAGTACTTTCCCCAAGTTTGATGTCAATGGGCCCATTAATTCATATTTTTCATTTCACAGTTTATCCATACAAACTTTTAACCCGTCGCTGACCCCGTCCAATTTTAATATTCGGAAAAATTGCGTATCGAGTTATTTTACATTTGAAGTATTGATACTTTCACAAAGCTTGAAGTCGAAAGGGCTCAGCAAAATTTCTTTCTCCATACATACATACTTTTAACCCGTCGTTGATCCAGTTAGTTTTCGATTTTGAAAATAATGAGAAACACGTTTCGAGTTTTATTTATTTCAATTATTTTTACAATTGTTGAAGTCAATAGTCCCATCGGTTCGTGTTTTTTGTTTCGGAGTTTTTCCGTAAATAAACCTTAACCCATTGTTGGGCCTGTTAAATTTTGATTTTCGAAAAATTATAAAATACGTATCGAATAAGTTTTGATCTAGAATATTTTCAGGAAGTTCAAATTCAATATGTTTATTAAATCACGTTTCTTCATACAACACTTTAACCCATGTTTTGCCTTTTTAGACCCCGAATTTCAAAAAATCCCGTCTTGGCGAAGGTTAATTCTTCAAGAAGTACCTACAGTCCATTCATGTTTGTAGCTTCAGCGGTTTGGGCTGGGCGATGATAAATCAACCAATCAATCAGTCAGTCAGTCAGGATAAACAATCTATGTATACAAAAATGGAAGCGGTACCACGCCCCCGTGTCAAAAACCCACCCCATTCCTCCTGTCGAAGGACACGACCAAATCGTTAGTTTGTACCGAGTGTCGTTGATGTGAACGCTATAGTTCCAAAGTTACACCGGCATTTAAAGAGTGCCACGCCCCTTGTCCAATGCCCATTAAATTTTACCGGTGGAACGACATGTTTACGTCATAACACTGTACCAAATTTCAATGCTGTACGACTTATAATTCTGAAGATATTCCATATTAAAAAGTTGGGTTGTATAGGCGGTGCCACGCCCCCTTGTCAAAAACCCACCCTATTCTCCCTGTCGAAAGACACGACCAAATCGTTAGTTTGTACCGAGTGTCATTGATGTGAACGCTCTAGTTCCAAAGGTACACCGGAATTTAAAAAGTGCCACGCCCCTTGTCTAACGCCTTTAAATTTTACCGATGGAACGACATGTATACGCCATTACACTGTACCAAATTTCAATGCTGTACCACTTATAATTCTGAAGATATTCCATATTAAAAAGTTGGGTTGTATGGGCGGTGCCACGCCCCCTTGTCAAAACCCACCCTATTCTCCCTGTCGAAGGACACGATCAAATCGTTAGTTTGTACCGATTGTCATTCATGTGAATGCTATAGTTCAAAAACTACACCGGAATTAAAAAAGTGCCACGCCCCTTGTCCAACGCCCATAAAATTTTGCCGGTGGAACGACATGTTTACGCCACGACTCTGTACCAAATTTCAATGCTGTCCGATTTATAATTCCGAAGATATACCATATTAAAAATTTAGGTTGTATGGGAGGTGCCACGCCCACCTGCCGTACAAACATGTAATATCGCTATAAACCACCGCATTAACATCTTCTATCACATACGAAAAAAATGTTGCCGAAAGAATGAGCCGTTTTCGCAAACACTGGCTACACACAAGAAGTGAACTTTTTTTTATATATATAGATTGAAAAAAATTCAAACAAAAATTCAAAAATAATAACAAATATTATATAACTAGTAAGAAACAAATTTCAATATATATATATATTAATATACAAAAATTACAAACAAAGCTTAAAGAATATCCTAAGATTATAAAAATATTTCATTAATTTCATTTCAAACATAAAAACAAATATAACATTATTAATACAAAATATTTTGCATTACTTCAAAAATACAACACAATATTAAAAAATAATCAAATTGAGAAAAAATATAATAAGATAAAATATCAAAAGGAACGAGATTTCAGTTATTTAGAAAAATATTAATAAATATTATATATTATTAATACAAATAATTTGGAATACTCGGAAAATATAAAAAAATTAAAATATAATCAAAAAAATAAAAAAAATTAAAAAAGTAACAAAAAACATTTCCGTACTTAAATAATAGTAACCAAAAATAAATTTAAAAAAACCAACAGGTAAGAAATTTTATAGAAATGACCAGTTTTATCTGAGTTTAAAAAAAAAATTTTAAATCTTATTTTTGCGGAAACTTCTTACGGTATTTTCTTCATAGGACTGTTTATAATTTCCCATACATAAAAATAACAAAAAAAAAAACAAGGAACAATATTTTTTAAATCATAAATTTATAAAATTTCGGCCTTGAAGATAATAAGACACAACAATAATAAACACAATTGCAATAGTTTGTACCACTGTACAACAAATTCATTAAAAAGCACACAATTCCCAGTTCCCCATGTTGTCCACCACACGCAGCCCGACCATCTGCATGGTGCACAACGGAAATCGTTGTCCTGAGACGTGCCGCGGACAAAGGACGAAGCTGTATGTACCTTAAGGAGTCGAAATGTGGCGCACAAAAAATGTGTACAGTAAGCAAATTTCCATTTTGGAAAATTAATGAGAGTGCGTGTATATGCATAACTACACACACACACACACACTTACAAACACACTCCCACGTGCACGCACTTACATACATATGTAAGTACATACTACATATACATAAGCTACTCATACATATGTATGTATGTATGCGCAAGGATATGCGTAGTGAAGGAGCAAGAAAAAAATGAACCAAGTTATTTTCAGGATCTTAAGGATAAGGAGGAAAAGTTAATGAGAGAACATTGTGGTTGTTGTTATTGTTGTTGGTATTGTTTAAATGCAGTGAAGGAAGCAGCACGAAAAGTAAACAGCAGATCGCACATGAACTGGGGGCACAGAATGCGAAAAATATTAGAAGGGAGTGGGAGAAATGGTCGTAACAAACAACCAAAGAAAATTATTAAATAAAAACAAATTTCAAAAATGTCTTTTTTTCATAATTATAATAATCAACCAATGTTTTCAAATTTATAAAATTAAAAAGATTATTTTAACATTTTTATTAATGCTTTAGATTTTATTAAAAAAAAACCTTAATTACATAAAAACGTTAAGAGCCATTCATGATTAAAATATAATTGAAATAATCAATATATATCAGGCATTTTATTTTTGTTTTAATAATAAAACAAGAATGTTTTCAAAATATAAAATTAAACAAATCGATAGCAAAATTATTGCAATTTTTTAATTATAATTTTCGTTTTACTAAAAAATATTGCTGGGAGCCATTAGTAGATAAAATTAAAAAAATTTATAGTTTTAAAGTGAAATTTTTAATGCTTTTTATTTATAGTTAAAAAATCAAACAACGATCAACGGAATTTTAAAACTTACAAATAAATAAATTGTATTGCAATTTGTAATTGATATTTTTATGTTTTATTAAAAAAAAAACAGAACATTGTTAAAAATCATTAACAAATACAACTGAAACAATTAATAGTTTTTAGGATTTTTTCTTGTTTTAAATAATACAAATTGAAAACATGATTTTGGAAAATCATAACATAACATTATTCAAATTTTCAAACGAATAAACGACTAATAGAATTTTTAATACAAATTTGAAAACTGTTGTTTTTTATTTTTAATAAAACTATTTTTTTAACAAAATTATGTTTAGTTGGCCTGATTTTATAATAAAACCTTTTTTTAATTACATTGTTATTTAAAATAAATACATTTTTTTAAAATAATTGATTTTTTGTTAGTACATTTACTCATTTTTATAAAATTGTTTGTTTAATAAAACTATTTTTGCCAATATTTTTGTTTAGTAATTTTTTTTCATTTGTGGAGGGTGCAAAGAAAAGGTAATAATAAGGAACTAAAAAATAAATAATTTTAATTTTAAATTTAATTTATTTTTACTGACACTAAAATTAATATTTTTTTTATTATTTAAAAAATTATACTATTTTATTATATCTTAACTTAAAAAAAAAATTTTATTAAGAAGTTAAATTAAATAGAAATTTGAAACTTCTTAATAAAACAAAATTTCTTAATAATTTTTGTTTAATAAAACTGTGTTATTTTTGTAATTTTCGTATTAATTTTTTGTTTAATTTCGTTTCTCTAACTTTCTTAAGTAATTCATTCATTCATTTTTTTGTTATTAATTAATTATAAATAAAAACAAGACTTGCAAATTTTTTAATAAATTAAAATTTCCTATAAAAACTCTTTTTAAAGTGGTTTTCTTTATTTAATTGTTTTTATTTTTAATTGTTGTTTTAGTTTTAATTGTTGTTACTGAACAAAAATAATAAACATAATTTAATATGTTAACATTGAAAAAAATGAACACTTATTATTTAATGAAATATAAAAGTAAATTTATTTTTAATATTTTATAAATAAAAGACAAAAACATAAACATTTTCTGCAAATATAAAAACTATTAAAAAAATTTTAATAAATTAAAATTTAATAAATTAAAATTGTAAAATTTAATTTAATTAAAAAAATTGTTATTTATTGAAATCTATAAGTATACATTTTTTTTTATATTTTACAAGTAATAACAAAAACATAAAAAATTTTCCATTAAAATATCTAATAAAAACTATTTTAAATGAAACAATTTATTTATAAATTAAAATTTCAAGTTTTCCAAAATTTAAAATATAAGAAAATCTTGTTTGAATATGTTTATATAATTTTTTTTATATATTGACACATAACAATCCAAACAATTTATTTATAAATTAAATTAATTATTATTTTTAATTAATTATTATTTTTAATAAGTAATTAAATTATTTAAAGTTTCCCAAAATTTAAAATATAAGGAAATCTTGTTTCAATATGTTTATATAATTTTTTTTATGTTCACATCCAATCCAATATTTTGTTGTAATAATTTAAATTTTATGTTAAATTTCCATTAACTAGCTTTTTTTAAGCTTGCAAGAAAAAAATAAATTTTTTTATATATTTATTGAAATATAAAAGTACACAAGTTTTTTTAATATTTTACAAATAAAAAAAACAAAAATATAAAAAAATTTCCAAAAATTCAATAAAAACTATTTAAACGAAACAAATATAAAATCTATTTACAGATAGAAAATTAGTATTTCAAAAACATAAGAAAAATTTGTTTGTACATTTTCATCTAAATTTTTTATACAAGTACATTCACAACCAATGCGTTCTTGTGTAAAATCCACACGAACGCGGTAATACAAAAGAAAACGAAAAAGAGCTCAGCATCCAAATGGAAAAGTGGAAATGTCTGAAATCTCCGAAAAGCGAACAACAGAAAACCTAGAACGGGGAAAAAACCTAAACTTTGTTTCTTCTCCCGCCTAATGAGCAAATATCATCAACACATATACATACATACATACTCGTACATATAAACACGTACACATGAGCATCAGGCAAAAAAAAATTAAATAAAACAACGCAGTTTCTTGGGTGCCAGGACGAAGAACAAATATTAATGTCTGGCCATGTACGCAGGCACAACAACAACAACACTAAAAAAATAATGACTAAAACGAACAGGGACCAAAAACAAAAACAAAAAACACAAACAACAATTCGAACCCAAATCACACACAAACGCACTCACACACACACACGCGCGCGTACACATGAAGTGCGTGTATTTTAAATAAGAAGAAGAAGACGACGACGAACGCACGGAATTTGCATTAAAAAAATCGAAAAAAAATTACTTACACTTTGCAGTCGTGTGGGTGTAGCACTCCAGCCGGACTCAGTTGTGGGGCGTGTGGGAAGCGGAATTTTAAAAGTTTTTGTTTTTTTCTTCGCGACGGCTGGCTTGCGTTCGCTTTTTGGGGGAGAAAAACAAGAGAATTGTGAAAAATTTTCAGTGCATACGCACAAGTGTACGCGTACGCGCACCTCTACAGGGACACACACACACACACACACACAAACACATACGCGCGCACACACACACGTAAACACATACTTGTGCATACGTAGCAGCCGCTTGGGCTATAATCACTTTTGGCAGCATAAATTACGAGCCACCCTTCGCCAGTGCCGAAAGGACCTCAAAACGCAGTTAATTTTTTTTCTTGTGGGTGGGGGGGGAATCTTTGTAGCTGCGACACACATTTTAAAGCTGCGGCCGAAAATGAAAAAAATAAATGAGAAAAAATCGTCTAAAAATGAGAAAAAGCACAAAATTGTAGAAAGCAGCCAACGAAAAAAAAAATGAGAATAATGTGTCCCCTGTCGCGGCCAGATGCCGGTAAGTTTGGCCGTACGCGTTTCTGGCCAGTTGTTTTTATGGCTGGACTGGTAATGGCGATAATTTCCTATTAACGCGCTGCCACACGTCGCATGTGCGCTGCAAATGATGAACTGCAATTGTATTTGATGAGCGAGGACTTTGTTCGTAAGTCTTTTTTTGGGGGATACAAATTAAAAAATTGTACTTTTGTGGATGTTTTGTGTGTTGTTAATGTATAATTGTAAAAAAATGTAACTAGTCTTAAAATATTCCTGTAACTATGTTGTAATAAATGGAAGCTAACGAAGAAAACATGTGAAAGGATAACAATAATGTCTACTGAAAAGCTTAGAAGGAACTCTATTCTTAATTGCCATTTTCAAGTTTATATCCAGGCCAAAAGTCGATATTTAACGCTCTTTGAAATTTAAGAGTTTTTGAAGCAAATACTTGAAGAGCTCCAAAATTGCATTTGCAATGCTTGGAACGTATAAACAAATCAGTAGACAGACGGCTATAGAACCCATGGAAGACACTAACTCGAATGTGCCGGAATTCAGTTTTTTCTCGAATTTAGCGTAAATTCTTCATTTTTACTTTCTCTGGGAATTCGATATATTTGAGTGGATAACGAATCCAAAAATTAAATATCTATGATCGATCCATTTTTTTACGTACTCAGTTATTGATGATGCAAGTATTACATTTTTATTAATTTTTTATTTTCTTATTTACATTTTTAAATTTTTTTTCAGGGCTTCAATAAATATAAAAACTCTCTGCAGGGTTGCTACATTTTAAGAGCAAAATAGGCTTCAGATCAATCATAAAATCACTGTGGAAGAATTCTATAATTCAGAAACGGAAAAGACTTCAAGGGGAGAAAAAATATTTCTCTAAAGGTTCACCAGAGATTCAACCAATACGGAAGCATGGAATAAAATCTCTTTTTTTTATATTTTAGAAGAAGATCTTTCTATTTTAAGGTTCATAGTTCATATGATGCAAGAATCAAATGTTTACTTCATGAAATCAATAAATTCAAAGCAATGTAAATCAACTCTCTGTAAGTTAAAAAATTTATTTTTGGGCTTCAAATCAGTCATAAAATATCTATGGAAAAGCTCTTTGTTTCAGGAACCGAAAAGACTTCACAGTGAGAAACAACATTGTTGTGGAAGTTAACTGTATTGCAGGGATTCCACAAATAATTGCTTGGAATAAAACCTCTATGAAAGTTATCAAAAATATATTTTAGAAAAAAGATATATATATTTTAGTGGACTACTATCAAAAAATGAAATATCTATGGTTAATTCATTTTTTAAGGTACTCATCGATGAAGCAAGGATTCAATTTTTATTAATTTTTCTATTTTTTATATTTAAATTTTTAAATTTTTTTTCAGAGCTTCAATAAATATCGAAGCAATAAATAAAAACTCTCTGCAGGGTTGCTACATTTTAAGAGCCAAATAGGCTTCAAATCAATTATAAAATGTTTGTGGAAGAACTTTCAGGAGTAGAGAAGACTCCACAGTGAGAATCAATATTACTGTGGAAGTTCATTGTATTTCAGGGATTAGGATGCTTGAAACAAAACCTCTATGAAAGTTATGAAAAATATATTTTAGAAAAAATTTCTATACAAGGTGCAACCCAAAGTAAACAGGACTTTTATAAAATAAAGAAAACGGATGATTATTTTTGTATAATTCTTTTTATTTATTCAAAATACTCTCCTTCTGCTTCGATGCAACGTTTTGCACGGTCCAAAAGCATTTGGAATGAGTGTTTTAGGTCATCGGTCGGCATCGCCTTCAGAATGTTGGTACAAGCCTTTTGGATGTCCTCAACGTCCTTATAACGGTTTCCTTTCATCGGCAAATGCAACTGACCGAATAAGTAGAAGTCACAGGGAGCCATATCAGGCGAATACGGTGAATGATTGATGGTAAAAATGCGATTTTTGGTCAAATAATCGGTCGTAACTAGGGCTCTGTGAGCCGGTGCATTATCATGCAATAAACGCCAACTTCCTTCCTCGCGATATTCTGGCCGAATACGACGAATGCGATGCACCAAACGCTTCAAAACTTCAACATAAAACAAAGCGTTAATTGTTTTTCCCGGTGGAACAAACTCTCGATGAATTATTCCCTTTGAATCGTAGAAACAAATGAGATGAGTTTTGATTTTTGACTTCTCACGGCGGGTTTTTTTCGGATTTGGCTCATCTGGGTGCTTCCATTCGGCACTTTGACGCTTTGTTTCGGGATCATATTGAAAGCACCACGTTTCGTCACCGGTTACGATGTTGAACAAGAAATTTGGATCACGTCTGGCTTCCCGAACGATGTCTTTTGCGTGCTCAATTCTCTGCGCTTTTTGGTCGTCGGTTAAAGTGTGCGGAATGAAGCGAGAACACACTTTACGGAGACCCAAATGTTCGGTTAAAATGCGATCAATTGATGTTTTGGAGATGTTCAATTCCATTTCCATCAATTCCAATGATGATTTTGGCTGCATTTTGATAAAATCACGCACAGTTTTGATGGCATCGTCAGTAATCACAAATTTCGACTGGCCGACGTGTTCGTCGTCATTCAAGTCTTCACGACCATTCTTGAATCAATTCAACCACTCATTAACACGGCCACGGGATAAACAATCATCACCATAAACTTGCTTTAACAATTTAAACGTTTCGGTAAAAGTTTTACCAAGTTTAAAACAGAACTTAATATTAGCTCTTTGTTCGATCGACATTCTCGTACCAAAGTTAAAAACATACTGTCACATTGAGCGGGATATTTCGGCGTCTACTAGACCAAATGTCATGAAATTTAGACAGTATGTGAATGAAAGATGTACCTTTCCAACGCATGTCCTCACACATAGATGGCGCCACCAGAAACGTCCCTATTGCAAAAGTCCTGTTTACTTTGGGACGCACCTTGTATTATAGAGACTCCGCCGTATAACTTTGTTGCAAGGATTCACGCAGTGAATAAAGTCTCTTAAATAGTTTGCTTAATTTTTTTGAGTCGAGTAGGCTTCGAAACAACTTATTAAATCTTTATGGAAGGACCCTGCATTTTGGAGGCTGAAAAGGCTTCAATACAAGCAACAGAATTTCTTTAAAACTTCTTTAGTTTAGGGGATTCAACAATCTTAGGAGTAAGGATTTTAATATCTCCGAAAGTTTTCTATATTTTTAAAGTCCAGTATGCTCGAAATGAAGAAATAAAGTTGTAACAAAGGAACACCTGTGTGAGGAGCAGAGGGAACTTTGTAGAAAGGAGCATATTTTCTCTAAGGGTTTGAAATATGTTTTTAAGGGATTCAATAAGTTTTGAAGCAAAGATGAAATCTGGCAGGATGTTTGCTTTGTTTTAGTGGTTGAGAATGCTGCGTAAGTAAGAATTTTCTCTTTGTAAATTTCTTAAGGATTATTAATAAGAAATATTGATTTAAAAATCACTACTTAAGGCATCTTCTGAAGACACTTTTATCTGGTATTGGTAAAAGTTCGAGTTTGCGCGCGTGGCTTATTTAAAGCCAATGATACTTGAACGAATCCTGAACTTGGATTCAGAGACATAATTCAGAGATATTGAAAAGTTGACTTCATGCTTTTCTTACCTAAAATCAAATAAAATAGTTTACAAAAATGCAGTAAAGTGCAAAATAAATCAAAGACAATCACGTTTTCCTCATTCTTAAATAAAAGTAAATATTACTTCAAAAATTAAAAGTCAAGTTCAAAGCTTTAGTATAAAAGTAACAATTATTTCTACCCCCAAAAAGTCAACTACCTCAACGCCCCTAAAACAAACATATGACACAAAAAAACACAAAATAATTGTCGACAAATTTACACACCAGTAATTACCATGTTTACCTTCAAATACAACAACAACAACACTGTGTGGGCAATTGTTATCTATCGCTTTATGGTTTAGATATGCTAATTTATTCAATTATGGACAATTGAAACACGCAAAAGATCATAAACCACTTGAAAAAGTCATGTTGACCAGTGTCCACACAGTCAACCGACATTAAGTCGTTTTCATAAAAAATCACTTTAACATTAGCATTTAATGACCACTCACACGTGCCACTGGAAACACAGCGAAACACCACCGGCCACTGTCCAGCAAAGTCAGCGGGTACTGATTGTCTGTCTGTCTGTCTGTGTGGTCGGCGGCGGTCTGGCATAGCTAACGAGCTGGTTAGGGTTGGTCAGTTAAATGATGACATTAAAATCACACCTTTTTAAATTTTGTATAACAAATTAGTCGAAAGGGTGACCAGGCGCATGATACATGTTAGGGCTTTCAAGCACCCTTGTTGGGTTGTAAATTGAGCGGTGAGCGATGAGGTGGACAGTGGTCAGTGAGGAGTGATAATTGAAGGTGTGTACGAGTATATATTTTGAGCAATGAAAGATATGGGAAAGTGAAGTCAACTTGGGGCCATGTTTGTGAGGATTATAGCTGAAGAAGAAGAGAATTTAATATGAAAAAGATGACTGATGTTAAGCCAGTCTTCTTCTTAGTTCTACGCCTAATCCATGACTTATGCAGAAGCTGCAGAAAGGAATGAAATCCTTCAGTACCTTGTCGGTTGGAAAGTTAAAAAAAGGAGTTTCAAAATGGGCCAATAACTAAAGGAGATGTAGCCTGATAGCTGCTACTTCTATCTGTTCATATATTTTTAGGGACATAAGTTACGCTATGCTAAAAAAGTGCTCAATTTAGGAGCTCTTCGAGTCATGCCACGCATCAAATTATGGCCTGGAATATATGAAAAACTCATCAGAAGTTAGTTCGAAAGGATCGTCACTTACAATATAATCAACAACAGTTAATTTTCATTGCTGAAATAAATTTAATTAAATTTTCAACCGAAACAATTGGGTTCTCAGAAGAACCAATTCAATTTCCAACTTGAACGACAACAACAACAATGACGAGAATTTGTTGGCAGCAGCATTACATACTTTTAGGAGGCATGGCAATTTTGTGGGAATTATCGCAGAGACAGTTCGAGGTTATACTGGAACGTTCGAGAACTAGTTAGTTTGGTTTTGACAAGCAACGATGTTACACGGATAAATAAAGTGAAGTGAAAGCGAAGTGAAGTGACCAGTGAGTCAGTGAAGTGAAAGTAAAGTACGAGTACCTTGGGAAATTGTAAATAAATCGACTTCAGTTGTGACCTGCGTTAAACAATTTCAGTGTGTTTTATTTTGGGAAAAATTCAAGGATACGAACTACGCCTACAGTCAGCAAAACCAAGAACTCAAATATTTATTTTATTTAATTTAATTTTATTTTATTTCATTTAATTTCATATTATTTTATTTTATTTTATTTTTATTTAATTTATTTTATTTTATTTTGTTTTATTGTATTGCATTGTATTTTATTCTTATTGTATTTGATTTTATTTTATTTTATTTTATTTCATTTTATTTTATCATTTTATCATTTTATTTCATTTTATTTTATTTTATTTTATTTTATGTTATTTTATTTTATTTTATTTTATTTTATTTTATTTTATTTTATTTTATTTTATTTTATTTTATTTTATTTTATTTTATTTTATTTTATTTTATTTTATTTTATTTTATTTTATTTTATTTTTATATTAATTTTTTTCTTTTATTGTATTCTATTTTTTTTTATTTTATTGCATTTTATTTTATTTTTTTTTATTTTATTTTATTTGATTTTATTTTATTTCATTTTGTTTATTTTATTTTATTTTATGTTATTTTATTTTATTTTATTTTATTTTATTTTATTTTATTTTATTTTATTTTATTTTATTTTATTTTATTTTATTTTATTTTATTTTATTTTATTTTATTTTATTTTTATTTTGTTTTATTTTATTTTATTTTATTGTATTTTGTTTTATTTTATTTTATTTTATTTTATTTTATTTTATTTTATTTTATTTTGTTAAAAAAACACGTTTTTTTAATAAAATCAAAGGGATATTAGATGCATTTTTTTGATAGATGTCTAACCGCTTGGAACCATTCACAATATAGAGAGCCATATTTTGTAAGCGGACCGAACTAATTTTTTCTCCCAACATAAAAACACATTTGATGAACTTTAATTTCAAGCAACTCCACTGAATTCTATTTGTTTTCAAATGTTTTCAAAACTATGTTTTTAGACAGTTTTTCAAAAACGTTTCTTTAAATTGGTTAAACATTGGTTTTCAATTTTACGTTAAGCGAGCCAAAGTTGGTCCAAACAATCATTCTGTGAAAGATTATATTTTGTGTATACTATGATAATTTTTCAAAGAATATTTTCGTATAAATTTTTTGTGTCTAGAAGCTGGCTTTATTAACTTCCTCAATGCAATTGAAGCTTGTGCGCTCGTTTTAGGTTAAGTTTATAGAACTTATGTGTTTTCATACGTTTGTTACACGCAAAATCAAATCAGTTGTCAGATTGGCATAGCCATAGCACTAACATATATACAGATATAACCCACTTACATCCATTCATGGGAGGTTTTTGCATCTAGTTTTGTGGGATATGTGAAACTGCGGGGTAAAATTTGTAAATGTGCGTAAGCACATATACGACGCCCATACTTAAGCGTTCACAAGCACATTGCTTCCCTTGTGGGCTCGGGTGGTGGCAGTCAACAACAATGCCGCTCGGCGATTGCCCTTCAATGAGGTTTTTTTTCATTACTAAACCCAAGTTACGGGCTGTAATTATGCAAATGACTCCAACGTACGCACATTTATAGCGGCTGGCAGTAGGGTGGCACATGAGGGTAGGCACTGAAAATGCGTGCGCAATGTTTCAGTGAATGCCTGAATATTTGTTCTTGATATTCCAAAAAAAATTCTCTATATGCATACATATATGTATGGCAAATAATACATATATATATGTAAGTAAAAATCAACTGCCAAAAACAACAAATACAACAAATATTTGGCGTTCATTAATTTTCATCAATATTGTACAGTAATCCGGCTGCAACAACAGCAACAACAACAACAGAGTCAACAAAACAAAAACAAGCAAATGTTGCTGGCAACAACAACAAAAAAAATTGTCTAAAATGAATTTTGCATAATCGCAGAAGAAGCGTGAAATATCCTTTTGTCTTAGCGGCCGTTACGTTGCCGCTGTGTTGCAGATACTCGCCAATAGTTGCGGAAGTTGAATGTGCGGCGGCAGCAATTCTTCGAGTATCATTAATTTTTAGAGCTTAACCAGATGACGTGCACTGTGCCAACACATGCGAGATGCGAACACTAACAACACGCCCGAAACGAAGAAACACACGCTTGATTGACAAATCCAATAACAATGTTACAACAACAACAGCAACATAGGGTCGTGAAGAGAAAAAAGGTGGGGAAAATAATTTTAGAAAGGAAAATAATATTTCATTTGTTGGAACTCTATTTGGTGAGAGTCGTGGGTCGGGAGATGGATGGGCTTGAATCTTTTTGTTCATCAATGTCAAAATAACGAATACTTCTTTCTTTCTTTCACTTTGTGTAGGAAAAGCTCCCAAATTGATGTTCAAAATGCGCATACGACTGTGTACTGTGTACAAGACCCGGTACCAATTCTTATCCTTGCATCCATCTCTATCGACTACACAGCTCCTGATCTTTACACTGATCTTACTTTACTTTAAGAGATGATAGAGCGTCCTCAACGTGGTCCTTTCACCGGATACACGGCCTCCCTCTTCGCGGTAGACCTTCAACTGTCACATCGAATACGTTTTTCTCCGGAGTTTCATGGTCCATTCAGAACCATAGCTCTGGATATAGATTCGCTGTATTAAACTCACCACCGATCCTTATATTCATCTTTTTTTCATTCTCTTTGAAAGCATCTTCTCTGTCCTTCTGCAGTTGGTCACACCAAGAGATGATAGAGCGTCCTCAACTTGATCCTTCCACCGGAGATACGGTGTCCCTCTTTGCCATCGAACTCCAACTGCCACATCGAACACATTTTTCACATTTTTCACCGGAGTTTCATGGCCCATCCAGAAACCTTGCTCTGGATATATTTAGATTCGCTGTATTACACTCACCACCGATCCTTATGTTCATCTTTTTTTTCGTTCTCCTTAAAAGCATTTTCTTGGTCTTCTCCAGTTGGTCACACCAAGAGATGATAGAGCGTCCTCAACTTGGTCCTTCCACTGGAGACACGGTCTTTCTCTGCGCCAGACCTCCAACTGCTGCATCGAACACATTTTCCCCGGGGTTTCATTGTCCATACGAAAACATAGCCGCCGGATATTGATTCACTGTGTTACACTGATCACCGATCCTTATATTCATGTTTTTTGTTTTTTTCGTTCTCTTTCAAAGCATCTTCTCGGTCCTTCTCCAGCAGGTCACTCCAAGAGATGATAGAGCGTCCCCAACTTGGTTCTTCCACCGGAGACAAGGTATTCCTCATAGGTATCCCTCATGACATAGCATACCGAAAAGCACTTTTGTTCCTTCCACTGTTTTTTGTCCTAAGCTGTTTCATTTCTTTATCTTGTGATATTTCTTTCCCAAGGTTATTCAATAGTTCCACTTCTACTGCTTCTTAAAATTCCAATTCGCATGCTAATCCACTGTTTGCAGGTCACTAAAAGCCACTATCCAGGTCTCAAACCCAGCCTTATCTTCACTTAGCTCCTCACTTACATCGTTGCCCATATCTCTTTTTCTTCATCTCTCTCTTTATCCCTTCATCTCTATTAATAAGTACTTCTATCACTAACACTATGTATTCCACTCTCACCTCAATCTATCCAATTCTACCTCAACTCCTGTCGCCCTACCTTTCCAAAAGTTCTCATTAAAACAAATGCACCCTAACTCCTCGGTTTAGGGTATCCAAAGAAATCTGCAAAAAAAAAGGAAAAGAAAGCCAACCAGACCAAATAGGGGAAGAAGCAAAACGAATACACATGACTCTACTCTTCCATGCGTATTGTCACAAGTTCATCGCCGGTTCGCAGGATTTCCGCGCCGCCTGACATCTTAGAGGCCGTAAAAGAAAATTGTCAAAAAATGTAACAATGAAAAAAGTGCCGTTATGGGCGTTTATCATCAAAGGCGACCAAGGCAGAAACAACAAGACAAGACACAAGCACAGTGTCATGTCGCCCAGCGGCGTCAAACATCGTCCAGGAGGCATCAAAGTCATTTGGAGCACGCGGCCGCGAAGGGAACCACACGAAATAGACGAAGCAGAAATTACGCGCCGATTGCCACCACACGCTTCGTTCATGCATACTTTTTTCTCCGATGCCAACTCAACTGTGTGTGTGTGTGTGTGCAAAGCGCCGCTTACGATTTTTCTCTTTTGGGCGGTATTTATGATTTTAAGGATTTGTGTAGTTGACGTTTCGTTGATAGCAACGCAGCAAGATTTGTTGTAGCTAAAAGTGGAATTTCAAAAAATATAAAAATATAGCAACAACTGCGAGCGAAGCGAGAGGAAGCATTGCAGAGAAGCAGCAATGAAAAATCATTAATATTCATCGCGTTTGATGGCGAAATGAAATCCTTGCTAAAGTCCGCTTGGGCACGAACGCTGCGACGTGTATGGGATGAGCGCGTTTGATGCGCTAATAGTGATTTGGCATTGTTGGAGAGGGTGTGGAGGAGAGGGGGAAGGGGGAACGGTATGTGCTTTGGTTGTTTTTTATTCACTTTTTGGGTGACTTCTGCGTTATGAGTTGAAACATGAGGGAGACAGAACGAGTTCTGAAAGTAAGAAACTTCAAGGACCGGGAGTAAGACTGGAACTAAGACAAGGACTAGAAATAGAACTGGAACTAAGATAAGGATTAAGACTATGACTATGAATATGACTATGCTTATGACTATGACTATGACTATGACTATGACTATGACTATGACTATGACTATGACTATGACTATGACTATGACTATGACTATGACTATGACTATGACTATGACTATGACTATGACTATGACTATGACTATGACTATGACTATGACTATGACTATGACTATGACTATGACTATGACTATGACTATGACTATGACTATGACTATGACTGTGACTATGACTATAACTATGACTATGACTATGACTATGACTATGACTATGACTATGACTATGACTGTGACTATAACTATAACTATGACTATAACTATGACTATGACTATGACTATGACTATGACTATGACTATGACTATGACTATGACTATTACTATGACTATGACTATGACTATGACTATGACTATGACTGAGACTAGAACTAATAGAGGTATTTGTGGTTAATCAAGATAAATAAATTTACTATCACTTAGTGATCTCTTTAAATTATACTCTGTTCTCCGCTAAGCCACAATTAATCGGTTTAATTCAGAATAGGTTCAGCATACTCGTTAATAGGGTTGGAAAAAGACTTCAAAACGAAAGCTCTGAATGAAACTCATTATTTCGCCTCAGGTAGTAACTTACAAATTATATTTTCAGCTCACATTCGGGTGACTCGTTACTTACTTTCAATGGGCAACTGTAGCCCTGCGTATGGCATTCTTTTAGGCGCAATTAGCGTGCGGTTAACATGCTGCATAATTTGTTAACCAGTTTCCGATTTCCATCAAAAAGTAATTTACGATTTTTGCAGCCCTCCACAAAACCCCACCGTCAAATTAAAAAGAAATGCACACAATGTATGTAAGAAAGGATAATCATCAACGACATGCGAACATGCGTTATAGTTGTGACTTGAGCTTGTTTCTTGACGTTCACTTGTTTTTTTTTTGGTATGCCGGTTATGCAAATAGGCGCACAACACTCACATCAACACAAACCGAATTAACGAAAACGCCTACAAAAAACGCAGAAAGCGGTAATGTTCAACAAAGCCAACGGCAAACGCCAACTGAGGCACAACAGTGAAATCACATTTTAGTGACCTGTGGTCATTAGTGAGAGTGTGAGTGCTTATGACCTGTGTAAGCGAAAGTGTGTGTGTGTTTATGTGTGAGTATGTGAGCTGTAGTGACCTCACGTGGAGCGTTGTATGAATCCCATTACAACTATGCCAACTGTGAGCGAAAGTATTTAGGACACTGGTCAGGCGACATTTATGAAAGTTGCTGCCTAATGATTGCGCCACGTCCACCACTTCCGTTGGAGGAATTGTGCGTTCCAGTGACCAAGCGGCTAACATGACTTTTGACATACATGGTCGGTTAATGCGAGCGCGCTTTATTTTTGGCTGCGCTGATAAATATTCAAATTAAGCGCATTGGACAAGCGATTTTTTGCCCCAAGAAAAACAATTAAGAAGTGAGGGCATGTTATTTATATGTGTGTGCGAGTGTATGTGTAAGTGTGTGGCATATTATAATGCAATTTGCTGCGCAAATAACATACAAGATTTATAGACTGGGAGAAATATTCAGGCGTTTGAAATGTTTATCGGTTAGTCTTTTAAAAAGTAAACATTAAGTTGTGATATCTCATAAATTAAAACTTCTACACAAAGGCGTATTATTTTTTTTCAGTGTAGGCTCAGTTTTAGTGCCTTCACATTAGCATTTTCCGTCATATAATATTCCACACATACTGAAGTATTGCACCAAAAGTCGTTGGCGTTCAAACGGAAGTCCGTCACATACCGGAAATGCGTGAGTTTTGTAATATGGCTCAAAGTTCATTAAGTCAAAAAAATAAACCCATGAAAATAGCGCGCACTCATATATTGTATGATTGATTTTTCAGGCATTAAAGCCGACATAATGTGTCGCTTTGGACTGCCCTGTTGGTCTCAACCGAAAAAAACCTAAGTCTCATTGCTCGCTTTGTGACCATTTTGTGTTGTTCGCTTCAACACTTCTTCCTGCTCGTTTATGCTTTGCTAGAATTGTGCACAAATTTTATTAAATATTCTGCACGCACAAGTGTGCAAATTGTGTGCAAATCTGGCGTTTTATTTGTTTTACGTGATTGTTGTGGCCAGTCGAAATACCTTTGCGGTTGGTTAAGTACCTTGAAATGTGTAAATATCAGAGCTGCGCGTAAAATCAGAGAAAGTACAGTGGGTCTGAAAAATGCATTTAGCAAAATGAATGAGCATACATACAATTATAATAAAAATATTAATAATAATAATAAATGATTAAAAATTTAAAACTAAAACAATCTAATGTCAATAACTATAATTAATAACGCATGAAATATAACTTTTTTCAAACATTACAAACTATCGCAAATGCTCGCTTTAATGTCAATAAAAAAACAAAAAATATCGCAAAAAATATATATTCTCCTATACTATATATCCTAGTATACAAAATTATTGTATACTACTGTGTACAAAGAATACCCGGAATTTGTTTATAATTCAAAAAATCTTTATTTATTCTTCCAAATCAATTTCATCGCCTTCAAAGTAGTTCCCCCCCCCCGATGCAATGCACTTATGCCAACGGACTTTCAAATCTTCGAAGCATGCCAAATAGTCAGCTTCCGGTATGGCCTTCAATGCGCGCGGCGATTCACGTTGAATCTCTTCAATCGATTCAAAACGGTGTCCTCGAAGTGGTCTTTTGAGTTTGGAGAATAGCCAGAAGTCACAAGGAGCTAAATCAGGCGAATACGGTGGCTGTGGAACGATATGAGTTGGCGAAATGCTCACGAAGAACCAATGCCGTGTGAGATGGTGCATTGTCGTGATGCAAAAACCAAAAGTTGTCTCTCCATAAATCCGGCCTCTTTTTGCGAATAGCTTCACGCAAACGACGCATAACGCTCAAGTAATATTCCTTGTTGACAGTTTGGCCCGGCGGAAGGAACTCATAATGCACAACACCACGATAATCGAAGAAATCGAATTCCGGGTATTCTTTGTACACATTAGTATGCACTACAAACTTACTAAAAAAATCGCATGTAATAACTTTGTATTTGGTTAGGTTAGGTTAGGTTAGGTTGAGGTGGCTGCCTCTGTATGAGACACACTTAGGCCTCTTAATGGGCCCGTTGTGATACCACAGATTCCACCCGTTTGAAATGCGTATGCAACACTGTTTTTTCCAACATGTGATACACCACACATTTCAAACGGATGGGGAAAGGGCAGTTTTTCTTTCACACTTGGAGGTTTTGCCATTGCCTGCCAAGAGCGCACTTGTGCGATTCTTGTAACTCTCATTCCCTTCATGTGGATAGCGACAGAAGTAGATGAGTGTTTTTTCCAGCCCAAGCCAGGAATCGAACCCGGGGCGCTCGGTATGAGAAGCCAGCGCGCTACCCGCTGAGCTATCGAGGCCGACCAATGTATTTGGTTATTTAATAAAATTTAAAATTTAATAAAATCGTATTATAAAATATTGCATGCGATAAAATTTTGCATAATTATAAACTTTTAATAGAATTTTATTTAAACTTGAACTTGACACTCAAGCACAAAATATATAATAATAATAATTTAATTGACTGGCACGACAGCCCGCTTACGCGAGACTAAGGCCTAGCTTCCCGCAACTACCCGTGTTGTGCGTGTGAATTTGTACACGGGTTGGAGGGACCTACAGTTTAATGCCGGTTCCGAATTTTATTTAAACTTGAACTTGACACTCAAGCACAAAATATATATTAGGTTAAAATATTATTGCATGCAAAATTGAAAAAACGAAAAAGCATAAACTAATTAAAGCAATATTGAAAAAAGATATATATCAAAACGCTCAAACGCGTATTTTAAACTAAGAATTGAATTAACAGTTTTGCTTGGAATCGAGGGCAAAAAAATGTATAATAATTTCAAATCTCAAAATACAAGAAATACAATACTTTCGCAATAAATGTTCATCATTATGCAAAAAAATATAAGAACTTCACATTCTTAAGCTAAATAAACAAAAACTAAAATAAATAATGGATTTCAAAAAAATGCATGCGATAAAATGTATGGCTTTTTCATCATTGAAAGCACTCACAAGAAAGGAGAAAATAGCTTGAAAAGAAGCTTGAAAATGCTTGAAATTAAAATTGAAAACTCAAAATACAAGGAATACAAATTTTGTTGGAAACTTGCATGCAATAAAATTTTATCATTATACTAGTTATAGAACACTAATCTATAGATTCATATTCTTAAACATAATGAATAATAGTTTTCACGAAAATTACATGTGATAAATTTTATTGCTTTTGCTTCATTGCAAGGAGTGAGAATACAAGGAATACAAAGTTTGTTGAAATTTTGAATGCAATCAAATTGGATTAAGATTCTTAAACATAATGAATAATGTACTTTCATAACGATTGCATGCAATAAATGTAACCCCTCTTGCAGTGGCGCACACCGGATTTCATTTTAGCGGAAGAGGGAAAGGGTTTTGCGTACAACTTAAGAGTACAATTCCAATTCCATTCGAAACCTCATTTTGCACCAGCAATTTTTGCATTTGGGGGCTTATCTCCCTAACCCACCCACCTGTGTGCGCCACTGCTCTCTTGTATCAATCACACGAAGTGCTTGAAAATTAAAAAGAAGCTTAAAAATGCAAAATATTTTATTTTACATTTTACATTTTTATTTTATATTTTTTTTACTTTCGTTTAAAAATTGCATGCAATAAATTTTAATTTTGCAAAAGATTAATGAAACGGCAAGTCATTATATTCAAAATCAAAAGCAGATTGAATAATGAACTTTCAAAAAAATTGCATGCGATAAATTTTATTCTTGTACCATTTGTTTATTGCACTCACAATCCAAAAGCAATGTTTGTCCCCTAAATGCATTGGGTGTGGAAAATTGCAAATATTTTCTTTTTATTGTTAAACGTTCTTATTGTCATTGCTGTTGTTGTTGCTTGCAGCGTGCAATAATGCATTATTGTGCATAATATAAAATGTTTTGTTATGCAAATGCATTTTTTACAACAAAAAAAAAGCGCAAAAAATTTGCATTTGCATTTGCATTGCTAAGCGACACATTGCAAGTTGCAGAGGGCACATGATGCAAATGCATTGTGCGGTTATCACACACACACACACATACACACGAATACTAGTTGTTTTTGCTGGTGTGGTGCAATGAAGGATAACATCAAAAACAATAACAACACACAACATAAAAGCAACAGGAAGAATAGCCAATGCGACAGAAGTCACAACAGGCGACACCCTGTCGATGCAGCGCGCGACTGCGATTGCAATGTGCGTTGCATGTGCAGCATGGCTCGAGGCGGATGCAACGCACTTGTTGGACTTGTGACTTACGTAAATTGGCCGGACAGGAAGAGAGAGAGAGCGAGTGAACCCTCATCAGTGTTGCACAATAGCGCAAAAATTGCGTAAACCTGGCGGCGAGCTTTGTTTGATGCTTGATTTTTGCATTTCTTTGCTGCAACGTTGTTGTTGTTGTTGTTGTTTTTTGGCATTTTGCAGAGGGTTGCAAATTGGCAAATTGGCTTTTGTGCTGAAGGGTGATTTTTCGCACGACCCATTTGAGTGCGTCAACGGTGAGTATGGGAATTTTTTTGCGCGGTGGGCTGAAGTGAGCGAAGGGCAAATACCGTTACATGAGATATGGCAACGAATGGGTGCCGGAATGAGCGTGGGAAACATTTGCCATTTGCTGTGTTATCAGCATAGAGTGCAAGGACCTCAAGGGAATTAATGCTAATGCGAATAATTTAAATTTTTTGGTGTATTGCATAATGTCGACAACTGTGGGAGCGCAACTTTAAAGGCAGCCGAATTGATTTGGAACTTTGTGATACTGTGTAATAATTTCTTTGTCTAAAATACAATTTGAAAAATGCTCACAGCACTGAGTCCTTCTAATCTGTGCCGCTCCGTTAATGATTTTCTGTTGCCAGACAAAACTCTATTGTTCTAAAAAATTCGGCAACACTTTATTTCCGATTAAAAAAGTGAGTTTTTCTTATTTCCAAGCGTCTAATAATTGTGAAAAGCATTTTTGTAAAATTAAAAATTTCATTGTCATCTTTTGTCTGTTGCCCAGACAGACATCTAACCGAAACCAATCCAATCTAAGCACCCCACGACTTCACTCACCATTCAACTCGCCACTGATACACAAGTCTGCAGTAGCTTTTCATATAAATTAAAATTTTCTCCATTCCAATTCATTTGATTTTCAGTTGTACCGAAATTTCTCTGCCCCACACACATCGCTTCCATCTTTGCATCCTTCACTCCCACCCTCTTCCCATCAGTTCTTACTGCTTCCCTGTCTTCATCTTATTACAGCAATGCCATTTGTACACCAAAGCTGGCTTGGCATCTTTTAAAAATTATATACGCGTACACTCACACACTCACCCACACATACATACATACATCCGTATGCGCACAGCCGCTCACGAATACATAATATTGCTCCTTTCCTATACAAATATGCCTCAACTAATCCTTAAAATCCCCATACCAATTGCAGTGGCGAGTTCGTGCTTTCTTCGCTCGCATTCGAATCGCCTGAATAGTACAACGCTTTTTCTCTCGGCGTCATGTTGTGTTTTGTATTTCGCTCTGTCCTCCATCCAACCAGGCAACAGCCCGGCGTGTCCGTGCTTGCCAACCATCCATCCCGATTCCCAGCACCCAGTCCCAGCTCCATTCCCATTCCCATTCCCCTTCCATTCACTCAACCGTCTATCCATCTAGCGTTGCAAGTTGTATATTTGTTGTTGCTTTTGGCCTCTAACGCTGCCTCTCCACCTGCCGTGTGGACTATTCGTTTTCTTGGCGCTTACAATAAATTTGCGTTACTCGAGCGCTCCAGCGTTTACTGCGTCCTCTTCTGTCCCTCGCCACTTCACTTCACCCCACTCCAATTCACGCTGCACTACAGCCGATTCAATATCCTGACGCTGATGCGATATTTACATGCAATAAAAATTAACGTTAAAAGGACCAAGTGTGGCTGATGAGAAGATGAATTTTGCCGCGCTCTCACATTGCCAGGCACAGTGGACAATGGAGATGTTATTATAGTATATTTGAATTTTAAGGGAGTAGAGTAGTCAGTGGTTTCCCATAAACCAGAGACCACCATTCATATGATTGGAATTTCCTTGACTAACAACCTTTGGGCACATTCCAATACAAATGATTTCTTTGTATATGGTCCAAAGTCTTTTTTTTCAGTGTGCCCGGCTGGCTCCGTTTCTTCTGAAATGTTCAACTCAAAATATTTAGGAAATTATGTTGAATTGCAATTACAGAACTCGGAAAGTTCTTCAAAACCATTCTGGACATCAACAATTTTGTGGAAGGATGGTGTACGGAACAGGGACTTACTGTCGAAGTCGGCAACGAAGTCGGGCACACTACTCTTTATCAAAAAGAGGAAATGTGCAGAGATGGAAGCACTATACCTCTTTGTATCCGTTAGTCAATATTTTCAAGAAACTAAAGTATCTAGGGGTGACCATGGATAACCTCTTTCATGGAATGATCATTATTATTGTTAGAGTGTAAGGAACGTCCAGAAACTCACTGATTACAAACAAGTAACGAGCCCACTTCGTCTGGCGACACTCATCACCAAGCCAGAAGGGTCCATTTCCAGGAAATATTCAACTGCGCCCTGCAGTTTACTACTCACGAAACAAGACCAGTCTCCAGTGACATGTTGCTTTCAGGTTTGCAGTCGACCTAAAAAGGTTCTTGTAAGCCGGATCATCGATTTCGCGGAGCTGAGCACATCCGGTAATTTGAGGATCAGAGGTCACGAGAGGACCTGGTAGACCGCTGAAAACCTAGTTGAACACAATCAAGAAGGACATGCAATGTAGAAACGTTAGCGAGGAAACAACACAGGACAGTACTACTTGGAGATATCGAACGAGGAGAGCCGACCCGAATTAGGACAAGGCTAGGAGAAAAAAGAAGAAAGAAGAAAAAGAGCTCATTCTCGCGGGAGGCAGCATGATGCCGAGGCATGAAAGCTGGGCACTCACATATGACATGCACAGAGGTTTCGTCCTCCTCAAGACACATGTGGCATAAAGCCAAGTTTTTGACCCCAATCCTGGTGTGAAATTATCATATTAAAGACAATATTCAAAAGGCCAAGCGGACGAAGCGATTCTTGTAATTCTCATCTGTTTCATGTGGATAGAATAGACGAGTGTTTCCCCAGGCCAAGCTAGGAATCGAACCTAGGGCCACTGGTATGAGCGCGCTACCCGTTGGACTATCGATGTATAATCTAGACGTTGACGTACGAGCCACACAGAACGTAGTGCAATGTCTAAAATATGTTGATAAAAATGGTGTTTTTCGTACAATGTCAACAGTTGTAACAAGTAACAAGTAACTCCTTAACACGGAGTCCCGTAGAATCAAAGGAAAAAACAAGTAATTTAGAAGTAATTCAGATTACTTCGTTAATGATAGGAAAAACGGATACAATAATAATTCGTTGGACAATCACCATGAGATTTAAGTAAAAGAGTGCCGTATGTTTCTGAGTAGAGAACTACAATTCTTGGAGTATTTTCGTCTCGGCATGAAAAGCTCTAAATTATTGTATTATTGTACGGTACAAATTAAACTGTAAGTTCCTTCTAAAAATGTTTAGAGTCTCATGCAAGAGTTGACCCCACTATGTTCGAGGAAAGAATTAATCAATATACAATTAAAAGAAAGTTTTAGTACTTTAGAAAGATGTTTACATTATGTAAGACTAAAGTTGTTGACAGTGTGCACTTAGAATGATATTTTTACATACCTTTAAATTATTTCATAAGTTATAATGAGAAACAAAATTGTACCATCACAGTTCTTAACAATCCACCCCCTACTCTTCAATTAGTATCCCTCTGTCAATATAGATCATAATTATTATTATATAGGCTATAGTGAACTATGACCATTTTGATCCATTGTGCAGCATTTTTTAACCTTGTTTAGGCTTTTTATAAATTTCAGCACTTTTTGAGACTGTAACTTCCAGATGATAGGAGGTGTTGATGCCTGACTAAAATGGAGAAATCCCTTTCTGCTGAGCGCAGGACATTCACATAGAAAATGGAATGATTTTTCTTGTTCTAGCTCACACATCCCTGGAGAATATTCCCATATTTTCGAGTAAGTACCGAAGTGAAAAATATCCCATTAGGTATCATTATAGGTAGGGATATGATAGAAGTAACTATTCCTAATCGAGGGGTAACCCCTATCGTAGCAAAGCACTGCGTTGATTCTGCAAAGATGCTAAGAAAACAGGGTTTTTGAAGAAAGAATTCATGGATACTTGACTTGAATCGAAGAAAGTTTTATTATTGTTATTAATGTTGGTGAAAGTGCACTGCGACCTAAAAGATATATTGTGAGAGGAAGCAATCAAAGTTTCAGGTGCTGGAAAACATTTCCATAGCGAGATCGTTCCACCAGTTCGATCTCAGCTTTTAACCTGGCTTTATTAAAACTGAAACTTGCAGTACTATTTTTTTTTGTTAATTGTAAATTCAACACATACTAACATAAATTTGTATGTAGATATTTTTCAATTTTTTTTTGCTCTGTTCGATTCCACAGTGCCGTCACTTACAATGCAACATTTCGAATTGGAAACAAAGGAATACGAGAAATTGAAAATCCTTCACCTTCGCTCATACAAATGACTCCCCGAGCGACCAGAGGTATGGCCATATACAGCAACAACAACGACAACAACAATCACTAAAAATTTACACAACAACAAGCGGCGATGTGGCAGGAAAACGTGCAGCAGCATCAGCAGAAATGAAAAACTCGAAGGAAGCTGGAAAAAATTACAACACCAACAAGAGCGCAATTGTAAACGACGCGTCCGTACGGTAGGCGGAGGAGAGAAAAATTCATTTACATGTGGATTTGCGCGAGCAGGGGGATGATTATTAAATGGGTGGCATGTTTCACTATAAAAGTACACACGCCAACTGAAAGATGCGGAAGCGGATGTGAACACCGCGTCCAGTCGTGCACGGCGCGAAGGAGACGGAGAAGGAGTATGGCTGCCGGCTGGCCGGCTGACGGACTGGCACAATGGATGGGCGACTTATGGGTGTGACATGCGAAAGAAAGCCGCGCGAAGGGCCCTCGGATGGAGTGGGCGGACGCAGCGTAGGACGAAACCCCCACGAGGCACTTCATGCAGCGCACTGAATTATGCAAAGGAGTATTGTGTTTACGAGCGCTGGCCGAGCGCACCGTCGAGGGGACGCTGCGGCCGAGACAGCTGTCGTTGGGTGTTAGGCGTCGGCAGACGCTGAAATGGCGAGTCGGCAGTGGGGGCGAGTCGGGGCGAGTCGGGTGGCAGCATTGGCTGGAGCAGTGCCACATTAAAAAGTTTTTACTTGACATCGAGCGCGTTCGCGTTCGCGTTGTCCGTCGGCCGGTCGAGGGTGTGGCAGTGGGAGGCATAAGCACACACACACACACATTCACACACACATATACAAATTATATATGTATACGTTTGCAAAGTCTTGGACGGCTACATTTAATTTCGCCGAAAAGCAATGCAAGCAAGCAAATTTTCTCGCTCTTTTTGAGCACTCAAAACCACAACAATAACAATAGCAACTACAACAATAACAACAACAACAACGCACATGGCACCATGTGTCCTAAGAAATGAGACAAAACGCACAAATTTGTTGTTGCTGTTGTTCGTCTTGGTTGGGATAATTTTTTTTATTTATTGTATTTATTCACGTTTTGCCTATTTGACGTTTGGAGGGAATTTTTGGTGCGGATTGTCTACTACCGGCGGCTGTTTTTCTGCTTCTTATTCCATGCCGAGCGCGAAGTGTGGGCGGATGGCTGCTGCCCGGCCAAATTTATGTCCACAAAAGCATTGAGATTAAAATGAAGTTGCGGTTGTACGAAGGTGAGTCAAAGTTGCCACCAAGTTGACTGGCTGGCTGGTACTTATGTGTGTGTGTGTGTTTGTATGTGTGTGGACGCAGTCAAGTAAATATAAAACTTCACTGTTCGTAAAGTGGGCGCAGGCATTAAGCGTTAGTTGTCAAAAACTGTCACAGCACGACAGCGTCACAAGTTGGCATTCAGTGCTAGAATTTTTAAATATGCAAAAAAGGGCGCTGTGGACCGGACGCGCGCGGATTACTAAAAGTTTGTATGTATTTGTGGGGCCTGTGTACTAGAAGTGAAATGTATTCATACATATTTATATATGTATGTATATATGTATGTATATATGTATATATGTATGTATGTATATAATTTTGCCAGTATTTAATTATCAATGCAGCAAGTTGCGCAGAATAACAGCCACCAACGAATTTTGAGCGAATTGTTTACGTCTGGATATTTTTGAGTTTAAAGAAAAAACTCAGAAAATATGCGGACAGTAAACAAACAATATTTAAATTGAAATTATGTATGTATATGAGCAAAGTGTATTAATACACTTTGTAAATGAGTATGTTGGGGAGACACAAATGATTGCCAGACAGAATGTACTGCAGATTGTTTCTAGTAAGAAAACCTTCCAAACACTGTTCACATTCTCAAAGTTTAGATCTCCACCGTTGTTCAAAACAGCCTTAAGAAAGATTCAGAATAAGAATTCTACAATAGGTATAACCCAACAGATCTGCCCAGCTTTTAAGCGCAAAAGAACAATCATCTCGCTCAGCATAGTACATAAGCACTTCCGTAAAGTTTTTGACAGGACATGGTCTATTCGGACAGCATACCAACAGAATAGATTTTGAAAGTTGTTACTACCGCCAAAATATAGAAGAAGATGTGACTTTTCACCTTCTCAGCCCACCCGGCTCTCTCTAGATCGAATTGAAAAGCTTTAGGCTCATCTGTTCTTCAACAACTTGGATGACCTCAGAACAGCTAATACACCGTGCGACAGCATTTTTCACACCAGGAAAAATGCATGTGTGCGTGAAACTAGAGACCAAACATAGTAATACTGCGTACTAATTTCTTCATTTATACATCCTTTGTCCTTTTAAAGGACTTCAAAATTTTTAGTTGGATAAAACATAAAAAAATACAAAAAATACTTTACCTCGTTAGAATATGACGATATCTATAGCAAATGAAAGAGGAAAGGCTCAAGAATTTAAATAAAATTTCTTTTTTATCTTTTTGTAAAAAAATGATATGAAAAAGGTCCTTTGAAAATTTTAATCCTTTATATCCTTGAAAATTTATATAGAATTTTCTTGAAATATAAGTATGTTAAAAGTCAAAATCTCCTTGATCACGTGTCAACATTTCATTACTCTAACTTTATTGGTTCGAAAGTTATTAAAAAAAAGGTGGAAGGTGCAATTCTAATGAAGTACAAAATTTCTATTTTATTTAAGTATCAGTATTTTAAATAATAAAAAGATACAAAATCAATTAAGCGAGAATAATGAATTTTTGACACGTGATCAAGAAGATTTTGGCCTTTAGCATACTTACTTTTCAAGATAATTCTATATAAATTTTCTATAAATTCCATATAATTTTTGTCGCACAGTGATATAAGTGACCTACTATTATTCATTCACGAATTAAACTGGCTTGCGATGTGAACATATCACTCCTTTTTTTTGGGTCTCCTGTGCGCTTCTTCTCTCAATCTATTTCTCCTGTTTCAATCTAACCAAAGTTATTCTGCAATCGTCCACTTAAGGGGTGACTAGATTTCCAATGCTGAAGAGTATCTATCTGCCTATTAGGTTTGAATCTGATGAAATTTTAGATACAGGGTGTTTTTTTTAGAGGTATAAAACTTCGAATTGAAATAAAACACAAGAAAATCGTTTTAATGTCCATCAGTTTGGCTTTATTGGAAGGATAATTTTATGCCATTAATGTTTAAATATGATTTCGGGCATGTGGCCGCCGCGGCTGGCTCGAATAAAGCCAATTCTACAGGTCCAATTTTCAACCACTTTTTCGAGCATTTGGGGCCGTATGTCGGCAATAACGCCACGAATGTTGGCTTCCAAGTCCCCTAACGTTTCTGGTTTGTTGGCGTAGACGAGCGACTTCACATATCCCCAAAGAAAATAATCCAATGGTGTCAAATCACACGATCTTGGTGGCCAATTGACAGGCCCATTCCGCGAAATTATGCGCTCATCGTATGTTTCCTTCAATAAATCGATTGTGACGTGCGCTGTGTGGCATGTAGCGCCGTCTTGTTGGAACCACAACTCATCCACATTCATGCCATCCAATTCGGGAACAAAATAGTCGGTTATCATGGCTCTATACCGGTCTCCATTAACGGTAACTGACTCTCCAGCATTATTTCGGAAGAAGTATGGCCCAATGACTCCACCAGCCCATAGAGCACACCAAACAGTCAGTTTTTGTGGATGTAATGGCGTCTCAAGGGTCTCATGTGGATTCTCTTCACTCCAAATGCGGCAATTTTGCTTGTTGACGTAGCCATTCAACCAAAAATGAGCCTCATCACTGAACAAAATTTTGCGATGAAAATCAGCATCGAGATCAATCTCATTTTCGGCCCATACACCAAAATCACGACGCATTGCATGGTCTCGCGGCTTTAATTCTTGCACAAGCTGGATCTTGTAAGGTCGCAAGCCAAGATCTTTGCGCGAAATCTTCCATAAAGTTGATGGACAAAGCTCCAATTGCTGTGCACGGTGGCGAATCGATTCATTCGGGTCCTCTTCAACATTTTGCTCTACAGCGGCAATTGTTTCTTCGGTGCGCACTGTTCGACGTCTCTGCGGATGCGTATTATCACATAGAGTAAACGTAGTGCGAAAACGACCCATGGTTAACCGAATTAATTGCTCTGATGGACGATTATGTCGACCATAAAATGGACGGAACTTGCGGTAAACTTCGCGAACTGAACCATTATTTTCGAAATAAATTTGCACGATTTGCAAGCGTTGTTCTTTTGTCAACCTGTTCATGATGAAATGGCAAACCAAACTGAACATAAATGACATTAGAGTTGCCAGATTTGACCACAAAATGCCAATTTTATCTCTATTCGAAAAACAAACATCTAAAAAACACCCTATAGAACCTGCCTGAGCGGAATTCTCAGTCAGAAAGACAGAAACTTAGACCTCAAACTCAGGCCTGTGTGACTCACTGGGACTTAATTTCTACTTTTTTCAGCAAAAAACATTTTCGTCATATTTTACTCTTCTATTTTCTTAAAGGCAAGAAAGCCGTCAAGGCTCACAAAGATATACGTAAAAGTCCAAAGCCGCATACGAAAATTGTAAAGTGTCAATTCGCCAGCCAATTTCGATTATTATCATTTTGTATTATTAGTAACTAGCTGACCCGGCGAACTTCGTCCCGCACGACATTTTTCGTTTTCTTATAATGAAATCCGCGAGATGGCGAATCTATGGCGATGCAAATTGACGAAGAAAACCAACTAAAGGAAGAGGAGGGAGCTACTGATTAACACAATCGAGGCCCTCAAATAAGCACATGTTGCTACTAAGTTTCAGTAAAGAAATGGATTGCGCTTGAACCAGATTTAAATTATATTAGCAGAGCCACGCCCCTTTATTCAATACCCGCATAATGCCCTCTGTCGAAGGAGAAAATGGTATGTTCGTACTAAGTGTCATTGCTGAGCGACTTATAGTTCAGCGAAATATTTGGGTCACAACAAATGTGCCACGCCCCTTATCCAACGCTTATAAAATCTTACCAGTAAAAATGACTCATCTATGGAAGGACTTAGTACTAAATTTCAGTGTTGTACAACTTACAATTTCGAAGATATTCTATATTAGGATTTGGCTTGTATGGGCGGTGCCACGCCCCCTTGTTCAATACCCGTACCAACCCCTCTGGCGAAAAATTTGAATAAATGGTAGGTTCGTACTTAATTTCATTGCTGTGCGACCTATAGTTCAGCGGAATATTTGGGTCACAAAAAATGTGTCACGCCCCTTGTCCAACGCCCACCAAATCTTACCAGTAAAAATAACTCATCTACGGGACGACGGGGTACTAAATTTCAGTGTTGTACGACTTACAATTTCAAAGATATTCTATATTAAAGATTTGGCTTGTATGGGCGGTGCCACGCCTCCTTGTTCAATACCGTCATCATTCCCTCTGCCGAAAGATATGAATAAATGGTAGGTTCGTACCTAGTTTCATTGCTGTGCGACTTAAAGTTCAGCAAAATATTTGGGTCACACAAAATGTGCCACGCCCCTTTATCAGTGTTTCTCTACAATATTATGCATGTATTATACATATAAACCTTCCTCTTGAATCACTCTATCCATTAAAAAACCCGCTTAAAAAACCGTTGCGTAGTTTTAAGGATTTAAGCATACATAGGGACAGACAGCGACAGCGACTTTGCTTTATACTATGTAGTGATAATACATACATATAAACAACAATTTACCCGAGTTCCAGCCCATAATAATTAATCCCCGATCCCCGTTTAAAGTCAATGGACCCAATAAATCAAATTTTTTCATACAACACTGTATGGGCGGAGCCACGCCCCTTTTATGCAATGCCCCATCCATTCCTCCAGTCGACGAATGTGACACGGTTTCATTAATATGCGACTTACAGTTCCAAAGTTACGCGGAAAATTTGAGTCACAAAAAATTTGCCACGCCCCTTGTCCAAAGCCCAAAAGAATTTATCAGTAAAGTGACACATTTATAGGAAGACAGTATACAATATTTCAATGCAATATTTCAATGCTTGAAAAGTGCCACGCCCCTTTATTACCCGTGAAATGACACATCTAAACGGTGGCTATGTATCAAGTTTCAAAGCTGTTAGACCTATAATTCCGAAGATATTTCATATTAAAAATATAGGTTATATGGAAGGTGCCACGCCCATCTGTCGGGTCGTATTCGCACTGTGTGGTTTCAGTCAAAACGAACATTTCGTTAAAGATTCAGCTCAACTGACCGTCTAGTTTTTGAATTTTAGTGTCGTGTGACCAACAAACAAACATACATTTTTTATATATGTAGATGTATAAATATTCTTTCATTAATTCTAAAGTGGAAAAGAGAAATGAATAAAGAGAGAACGAAAAATTTCAGCAGTTTTTCCTTAAACGAATCTTTATTAGTATTCGGTTTTCCCCAAAAATTTATTTTCAGTCGGACACTACTAATGATGGTGACCTGAAATTGGACTTTGTTCAGTTTCTTGCTGATAAGGACCAGAAGTCTAATGAGCGCGGAACCATAGAGTAGCCAGAAAAATGGCAAAAAGTAATTGTAGAAAATGGAACATTATCATTGATTAAGGTTCATTCGTTGTTTAAGAACATTGAGTCTTTTTCCAGCCAAACCAATACATTTAGGAACATCAATGAGTGTATGCTTCCATAGTAAAATTAGAAAAAACCTATCCAGTTTTGGAAAGAATACTTTTGAAACACTCAAAATGTATACAATTGGACTATCAATAAATAAGAAAAGAATACTTTTAAGTGACTCAAAATTTATACAATTTGACTATCAATAAATAAGGGAGGATGTTAAGGATGTTAAGTATGATTCTTCCTATCTATAGGAATGCAGCTTTCATAAATGCCTTCCCTATCCATTGGTGGAGTACTTTCCCTCCTGGACCTATTCCGACCTTTCTTCCCACTTAAGGCCTTACGACAGTAAACTTCCAAATTAATAAAATTTGGTGAGTGATTATTTGATCAGTGATTATTATTGTTAGTTTTGGCCTAAATGAAATAATTAAAAATCATAGTCTTTTTGTTTAGGCAGTCAGATTTTGAAGAAGAGACTTTTTGAATCCCCTTTATACGTTTCTGTTATACAACTTGACTTACAATAAATAAGGGAGGTATGTAAAAAATATTAAGTATGAATCTTCCTATCTATAGGAATAAATATTATTGTGAGTCTTGATCCACATAAATTAATTAAAAATAAAATCTAGACGATCAGATTTTGAAGATGAGACTTTTTGAAGCCCCTTTATACATTAAAACTCACACACTTCAGTAGTTCAAATGCGTATTTCAGAACTTGATTAGTGCTCCAAGAACAAATTATGCCTTTCCCTATAATAAAAAAGCTAGATTTCGTAGCTTTCCTTAACGTATTCGTACTTCTATGACTGTGCAAATGGCTTAATTGAAAATCAAGAAATACGCGTTAGATGCGCAAAGGACTCCTTCCAGTCGCGTCTGGCCCAACGAGCAACAAATTAATAAACGTTCAATTTGAAAGTAATATGGCGCCTAGCGGTCAAACGTACAGCCGCATTGCACGGCCAATGCCACACGGTCACAGCTTGGCAAACGAACCGGAGGAAGAGGGACAGCGCGAGACGGACATTTAGCTGTTTGGTCACGACTGCGAACAAATCAGCATTTGCATCCGAGAGGGAATAGTTCACATCGGCAATGGATGTGCAATGTTAAAGCTAATAAATGAAGCAAAATAAATCGCATACGATAGAAATGAGCATTGAATTCTATTAAAATGCGGCGGTGGCGGCGAGCTTTTGAAAAAAGCCGCCATTACTAGTTGCCGCTGCAAACGTGCAACGTGCAACGGGCAATGGGCAACACATAAGCGACACGATGCGGTGCGCACAAGTGCAAGTTCAATGCGGGGGCACAGCAGGGCAAACGTTGAAATATTTCAATTAACTGAAAGTGCGGCGCGCTTTGCTGCCACCGATGGCGGTCGTACAGCGGGCGGCCGCACGCTGCCAGTGTGGCGCATGTGGCATTGGCACTCGAACTGGCACTGGCACTGGCCCCGGTGCAGCGTATGATGACCGCAGGATGCATAAGACAATAAACAATATTTTGACAAATCGCTGAAAATTGAGTGCGCAAAATATTATTTTCAATTTGGCCAATGCGCGCCGCAATGCAAATCAACAGCGCCATGAGCGGTGCCGCAGTGATTCCTTCGGAGTGTGCGATGTGTTGTGTAGGAAATGGCATTGGCAGTGTCTACAGTCGGCCAACCCGTCAGACAGTCATGTTTGTAGCCGCAGGACGCTAATGATTGCGAATTAATAATTTAATATTGCTACATGAGTGCTGGGTGTACGCTGAAATGTTGCTACATGCGTTGTTCTAAATCATATGAAGATAAATTTCCACGCAATGCCATTACAATAAAATGCGCCGATTTATGTTATGTCCGTTGCGAAAGGCATTTGTCATTTTATGACCATTTTAGCAGTTTTGTGTGTAAATAATAAATTCAATTGCGTTTCCTGCACTATGAATGCTGAGGTTTTAGGAAATCAAGAATTCGGATTGGAAAGTTGGAAACAGTTTAGTCAGATGTGTGGCAAACCTGATTTTGACTCTGAACTTTGGAAAAACCAACAAAACGACAATCGAGAAGAGCAAGACGAGAAAATTTTATACCGAGTCGTAGTACAGTCAACATTTTCACTGATACCTCCAAGAAAAAGGAGGAAGACGAAGCGCGAGTTCACTGCTTGCAGCTGAGTGTCAGCGAATTGTACAGACCGCCTGACTATTTTAGTGTGTTTCACTCCAGTGTTGACAGACACCTGAAATGACTTTCTGCTAAATCTTTAAAAAAAACTTAAATTTCCCCGGAAAAAATAAAAATTTTCCTAAAATTTTTTTCAATAATTTTTTTCATTATAAACAAAGGAGTTAAACTTCTCATACAAATATTTATTTAGTTTTTTGTCTATTGCAGGCTTTAATTTATTCAGCTTCAGCTTAACAACAACTCAACACAACAAAACAAAAAAAAAACAGAAAAAAACAAAAAAATATAATATAAATAAATATAAATAAAAATATATAAATGAAATCGGTATGAATTTTGCTTTTGTTAAGATCCCTCAGGCATTGCATAAATTATTATTAACATTTTTGTTATAATTTTTGTCATTGCAAACTAAGGAATTAAATTTCTCATAAAAGTATAAAAATATATTTATTTTTATAAAAAATAAAAAATAAAATAAAAATATGTAAAAAAAATAAAAACATATTTATTTTTTTATTGTAGCCTTTTTATTCATTCAGCTTAACAACAACTTAACACAAACAAAACAAAACAAAAAGATATACAACATGAAATTGGTATAAAATTTGTTTTTGTAAACTTCCTTCATTCATGGCATAAATTATTATTGTTTCTTTTTTAATAATTTTTATCATTGCAAAATACGAAATTAAACTTCTCATAAAAAAATAAAAATATATTTCTTAAGAAAATATAAATATAAATAAAAATAAAAAAAAATAGAAATTTATAAAAGAATAAAAATATATTTATGTAAAAAAAAATACAAATCTAAATAAAAATTTATAAAAAAAATACTAATTTATGACAAAATATAAATATAATAATTTTTTTATTGCAAACTTTTACCAATCAGCTTCAGCTTAACACTTTCGCGTCCGATCACGTATTTTTACGTTTTTTGCCAAACAATCCTAGGAGCCGTTCACGTATTTTTACGTTTTATGCCGAACAAACCTAGGAGCCGTTCACGTATTTTTACGTTTTATGCCGAACAAAATTGTAATTTAACTGTTTCCGGGGCACTACTAAAAAAAAAAAATTAAAAATAGCGGCGCCAACGCAACGGCATACGTAAACAAAGCGGCAATAGGTTTTAGTTTAACTGCACAGAGAGCGGACGCGAAAGTGTTAACAACAACTTAACTCAAACAAAACATATAAAAAATTAGATCGCTACGAACTTCGCTTTTGTAAACTTCCTTCATTCATTGCATAAATTCTACACTTTGAAGCATTAAATTTAATAAAAAGAAATTGGACACTTTAGCTTTCAATATTCAAGCCTTCAGTGCCACTAAAGAAGTAAAATGTATTACCATCAAAATCTCTTAAACTTTCTTTTAAACGATTCTTCCTCCTAAATATTCTCCTCAAAAGCCCAGAATCTCATAAATCTATTAGAAAATCTCCTCATCTGGCAACACTGTTTCAGGCAGAAAAGCCTTGGAGCTTGCTATGTTAACCCTTTCGGTACTACTGGAATAATACGTCCCAGGCGCGGATTCAGAAAAAAATTTTGGGAAGTTCAGAAAGTAATTCTTTAATATTCATAAAATGCCTTTTAATTTGTATGTAGTTTTAAAGTCGCTTCTAAAATTTCGGGATGGGGTTTCAACCCCAAACCCCACCCCCCTGAATCCGCCCCTGATACGTCAAAATAGTTATTGAGATCTTATGACCCACGCAAAATATTTATTCGAATTATATGTCCAATGCTTACATGACTGTCTGAATCGACGTTTCCAAGATTTTCCAGAAAGTCTTTCAGAGAGGTGTGCAACTTCACATCAAACTTAGTGAAATTGAATTGACGAAACCAAAATATCTCCTGGTGGGTTATTTTAATATTTGAACCATTAACACTATTCACTTTTTCAGTAGATTTTCTTTGTTTTTGTCCATTTTTGATGCACGCTCAAGCAAAATTATGTCAAGCAATCACAAAATTGTCTGAGAAGTTTCTTTAGCACGAAACGTTACTATTAACTTCTTCAGTCACAGTTCTTTGCTGGTGTCCATTTTTTACAAATTATAAAAATGTCTGAGAAGTTTCTTTAGTACGAAATCTTATATTTCTAATGGCAACTAGCTTAACCCAATGGCACTTATTCGACGTAAAATATAGATTACTAAAATCATCTATTGAAAAAAATAATGGATAACTTTTTACTAGAGTTTTTTTCTTTTAGACATAAATAAAATCATTTGATTACATACATTTAAAGTTATATACTCTTCGTTGTTATCGAATAAATTTTCAAATAAACTCTTAATTTATATAACTAAGTTAACTTCTAACAACAACTTGAACCACATTTGTTTATTAACTTAGTCAATTTTTCTGTCCAAGATTCTAAGCTACGGCTCGCTCTGGCGCCACACCCTAACCACAACCCACCGTTTCACGCTCTAGTTGGCCGCATCGCTTGCCTGCTGGTCGGTATCTCACCATAATTTCATTATAATTGAAGGACATGCTCCGAAGACGGCCAATGCGTACTAATCGAATTGCGAATCGCTGATGGAAACCTAATCGAATGCGCCGCTCGAGCGACGCGTTGATAATAAGTCGCAGCGTTTATCGATAACACGCTTTGGATGCAGTGCCCGACAGTGCCGACTGACAGTTGCACTTCGCGGCCATGTTCACACATTGAGCGCGTGAAGCAGATGGCTGCAGTAGCGGGCATGGTGCACCCAAATGCGATAATAGTGATTAGAGCCTATAAGCAGAAGCGAAGGCGTCCACAAGCGAAGCCACGCGAAGCGAATCGGCGGCAGTGATGCATAGCGCCCGAACGATTCAAAGTGCAAGAAAGTAGAAATCATGATTATAATCAAGCAATGGCAGCGCAAAAATTAAATAAAAGCAATCTATGCCTACCAACAACAAAATGCTGTGATAAGGTTGATTATGTCGGAAGTGAAAGACGTGAAGAGTTTATAGCAGCTATGAGCTATAAATTAGGTTTCTAAGCTTACAGAAAGAACTGCTCATTAGCAGCTAACGGTGAGTTAGTAAAGAGAGTGATTGAAAGAGAGGGCATTCATGGTGCGCTGTAAATGGTGATAAAGTGTTGAAGACATATATGTTATATATAAAAAAAAAAACAAAACCACAAGGAAAACATTTTTGGAAAAGTGGAAAAATAAATTGACTTAATTTTGAAATTTTTGGAATTGTTATGTTGAATTGAATATTTGGACCAAGATGTTGAAACTGAAAACAAAAAAAAATATTAATAGAAAATTAAAAAAAATTAAATAAATTTTTTTTTAAATTTAAAAAATAATATAACATTTTTTAAAATTTTTTAGTAATATTTTAAATTTTTTTATTTGATTTGATTTTAGTTTTTTTGATTTTTTCAGTTTCAACATCTTAGCATCTTTACATCTCAAATTATAAATTTTGTTAAATTTGTTTGGTTAAAAATTAAATTTAAATTAAAAATTTTTTAATTTAAAAAATTAAATAACAAATTGTTTAAATTTTTTAGGGTTGGCAAAAAAGTACTTTCTGTATCATAGTGCGAAACAAATCGAATTTTGAAATTCCTTAAACTTGATATTTCAAAAGCAAGTTTATCAAATGTATGCATTTAAATAGTATCAGAGATGGCAGACATTTGTATTTGAATGTACATATAATGTGTTTCCATAAAACGAAAGCACAATTTATTTTAACATAAAACGCATATTTATTGAGCAAGCGATATATTTTTATTGCATTGTTAACTTTTTGACACCCCTAAACAAACAAATAAAATTAAAAAAAAAAATTAAATAAAATAAAATAAAATAAAATAAAATAAAATAAAATAAAATGAAATAAAACAATAAAATAAAATAAAAAAATAAAAAATAAAATCAAACAAAATAAAATAAAATAAAATAAAATAAAATAAAATAAAATAAAATAAAATAAAATAAAATAAAATAAAATTAAATAAAATTAAATAAAATAAAATAAAAAAAAAATAAAATAAAATAGTAAAATAAAACTAAATAACATAAATTTTATTTTATTTTATTATTTAATAACATAAAATAAAATAAAGTAAAATAAAATAAAATAAAATAAAATAAAATAAAATAAAATAAAATAAAATGAAATAAAATGAAATAAAATAAAATGAATGAAATAAAATAGTAAAATAAAACGAAATAAAATAAATTTTATTTTATTTTATTATTTAATAACATAAAATAAAATAAAATAAAATAAAATAAAATAAAATAAAATAAAATAAAATAAAATAAAATAAAATAAAATAAAATAAAATGAAATGAAATGAAATGAAATAAAATAAACTAAACTTAAAAAAAAATAAACTTAAATATAGACATACATAGATAGATAAATTTATCTTACTTTTATGTTTTTCTTATATTTTCAAGAAAAGAATTGTCAATTTTTTAAAGCAAGTCCCATCAACTTTGCTGATTACTGATATTCATCTGCTGCACTCATATTTCCTCAAGATGTTTCTGAATTCTATCTAACCTATCAGTAAAACGTAACTTAACACTGAACATACTAACACTGTGTTGTTTTTGTTATCTCGCTTGCAAAAATTTATTCAACACTTCAATCTTTTTCAGATTCTAACATTTTAAAAATTGATTCAACAGTTCAATCTGCCAAGTCTTACAGACTGTAACCTTTAAATCCAAACACCACGAAGAGTGAATGCCCACACAGCAAAGTACACATAAGAATAAAGCATAAGAAACAAGAAGCTGTGTAAGACAAAAACGTGAATAATACAAAACGTCTTATGAGTAAAAAACCCGAAAAACAAAGCAAAAAAAAAACATTATCAGTGAACAAAACGGGGAGCACAAAAATCAATAATATTGAAAAAAAGGAAAAAACTGAAAACAAAACAAAAAAATATACGAGCAACCAAAACGCTGGCAGGAAGAAAAGCTTCACTGCTAATGAGTAGAATGAACTCAACAACAAGTAATGAGCAAAATACGAAAAAATAAAATAAAGCAAATGCAAAAAACAAAAAAAAAAACCAAATACAGCCAAGAAGGAAAAAAATTAGTAAATGAAGGAAGGAAAAAACGCCCAGAGGGTTGGAAATATTCAGCGCGTAGAAATTAAGAAAAATGCAAAAGTTGAAAGCGGGAAAGACAGACCGCAGCAGATGCGCGACGGCTGGTCTGAGGAAAAGTTAAATTGTGTGTCCGTTCTGTTCCAAGTCGAAGCGAAGCGCGACCAGTGAAGTTGGTGCGACGCAAAGTGTGAATGCAAAGATGCTGCAAGTGCGTCGATAAGCAGACCGAAGGAGAATGAGTGAAGTGGCGGTGGCGGAAGACGGAGCAGTGGGGGGCCAGAAAAAGTTGTATCCACAGCAAAGTCAGGAAATGTGTGTGTGTTGTGGGTTGTCTCGGAGTGGGCAGTGCGGGGCTGGTGTGTGGGTTAGTCTGCGTTTGCGGGGAGTGCGAGAAAATGTGTGCAATGATTTACATGAAAATGAAAAATCATTAGAGATATACTTATATATAAACTTATATATATATATATATATATATGTATGTAACGGTATGAACGTATGTAAGAGGAGCCCAGCTGAAACGAACGCGGTTGGGGAAAAAGGGCAAAGCAGAGCGTCAAAGGCAAAATGTGAAAACACAAAAAAAAATGTTGAAAAATAAAAATGGCAGCAAGTTTTTGAGTGGTTAGGTTTGTTGTCGACTGAGCCTTGAATTAATTAAGTAATGTTGTCTGCGGAGTTTTAAAGACCATTTAAATACTTTAACTTGGAATACTTTAACTTTGATTGAAATTGGAATTAAAATATTTTGTTTAAATTTTTCCTTCAGAATACTAAACACGAAATGCAAAGTTTTAATACCACAAATGGTATAAGCTAAGCTAATTCAACCTCATGAGATTTGAAAAATTTTAGTGAATTAGCATTCAGTAGTCGATTCACTACTCGCAGAAGCACAGACATTGCTTAAAATCTTCAACCTATTAGAATTTCTTCCTTACAACCAAAGTTTTTAAATGCAAATTTTGAATAGTTTGAACTTTCGAACTGTCTTGACTGTCTTATTTTTGGCCATAAACCATCCAAACTTTCCACACTCGAATACTTTAGGTTGTTTGCACTTTTAGATCCTGTAGACCTTCAGGCAGTCTGAAGTTTTACACCTGGGATTGAGATGAATTATTGGGCTGTCTGAACTCTCACACCGATCGGTATAAAAATGTCCATTTAGACTCTTAGACATTCAGCCTAAATTTCTTTGGACTCAAATTTCATTGTGTGGACTATTTGACTCTCAGACCGTTTAGCTCAAAACTGTTCAAACTGGAATCAGGTAGTTTGGATTGGGCTGTTCCGACTTTCAGACGGTCGATCCTAAAACTTTCCAGACTGATAAACCTAAAAAAGTGCTGCCTCCAATTTTGAATATTGGACGTTCGGGCTCTCAAACCGTTCAGCATACAACTGTTTGGAAATTTGGCAGTTTGAATTACTGAATTATGCGGAATCTCATCCCATCGAACTAAGAAGCGCCCGAACATAAATCGGACATTTATTATTTATCCAACTGTCCGGACTCGAATTGCATAGTTTGACTTATTGGACTATCTGGACGCTCTGACCGATCAGTTCCAAAAATGTTCAGATTTAAACCGAGAAGTTTGTATAGTTGAATCATTTAGACTCTCAGAGGTTCGGTCTCAAACTTTTTGGACTCAAATTTGATAGTGTGGATTATTTGTCAGTCAGATCATTGGGATCAATTGTGCAGTCTTGATTATCGGTGACTCAGCTCATCTAGTTTAAAACTATACGGACTCGAAACATTTAGGTCCATCCAGACTTAAACCGATCAGCTGCCCGAAATCCAATCGTTCGATTATTGGGCTTCATGGGCTCTCAGATCGATCAGTCTAAAAATGTCCAGATTTAAACCGAGAAGTTTGTATAAAATTCGTCGGACTCAAATTTGACAGTGTGGATTAAAACTCTTCGAACTCAAATTTGACAATGAGGCTTATTTGTCTCTCAGATCGTTCAGTTTAAAACTGTTCGGGAAGTCTAGATTATTGGGCCATTCGGTGACATAGTTCATCTATTCTAAAACTATACGGACTCAAATTTGACAGTGTGGATTATTTGACTCTCAGACCGTTCAGAATAAAACTGTTCAGACTGTACAGACTTCCCGTATTATGGGGTCATTTGGTGAGTCAGGTCATCTAGTTTACAAATATATGAACTCGAAACTCAGACCGATCAGCCTAAAAATGTTCGGATTCCCATCGTGATTATTGAGCCACCTAGACACTTACACCGTTCATTCTAACACTGCCCGAATTCGAATCGGGTAGCTTGGATTATTGGGCCGTTCGATTTCTTATGCTGTCGAGTCGAAAGCTGTCTGAATTTGAATCTGGTAGTTTGTACTATTGAGCTAAGTTGAGTTAAATTTTAAAGTCGTTCAGCCTAAAACCGTTTGGACTCGTAGGGAACGCCCTGATTATTGAGACATCATCACTAAACTGTCTAGATTTGAATCGTGCAGTTTGAGTTATTGGGCTTCCTAGACTCTCAGATCGTTAAGTCTAGAAATGTATAGATTTAGAGACGTTTTTATAATTGGGTCATTCAGACGCTTAGAAGTTCAACCTAAAATTCTTCGGACTAAAATTTGACAGGACTTGTTTGGGCATAAATTGGGCAGTTTACTTTATTGGGAAGTTCTGACTCTCAGATTTATTAGCATAATGCGTAATTCGTCCTAACTTGAACAAACATTCCTCAAATTGTTAGATCTTTTGAAACTACTCCACCACTAAAACTTAAGTGAAACACCCCATATGCAGATTTCATATTTAAAAAACTGGGAAACTGGGAAAATGGTTTGAACATTACACTTGAAATGTTGAAATCAACTCACAAAGAATGTTTTACTATGCACTCAGAAGACCAGATTTTTGATTAGTAGTAAAGTATCCACCATGAAAAACATTTCAAACCAACTTTTTTCCGAATTTATCAAAATGTCACATGCAATTTAAACAGAATTTTGGCGAAATTTCTCTAAGCCATTGGTCGATTAGAATTGCTGCAAAGCGCATATAAACTTATAATTTCGTAGCGGCCAAATGCCGAAGACACGGCCGCGCACAGCCACTTATAACTGCAATTGGCAGACAGCTGAAAGCGACGGTCGTAGAGTGAAAACTTTTTGCCCGACTCATACAAAGTGGCATAAATGCGCGTGCGCGCATGCGCGGCACGCCATACGCCAGCGAAGCAGAAGAAGTGGGAGAAGGTGGGGAGACAGCACAACGGCGTATAATGTTGCACAAATCGCTGATTTGCACGAAAGCAATGCAGCAATTGCGACTTCGCACCGCACTTTCCAACTGTTGAAGGCAATGCAATGCATTTCGGTTGCCGATAACTTGTCTATTTAGGTTCATTTCGTTTAGAGCGGCGGAAGAGCCGAGCCAGGCGGCCAGATTGCAGGCGGCATTGTGAACGGCGCACGCGCGTCGCTGCCTGGTTAGCAGCGCTGATAGCGCACTGACCACACTCGGCTAAATGCGGAGTTGCTGTCTCATCGACGACGCCATCGTACGGACGCGGTATTGCAGTCGTCAGCAGCAGCAGCAGCAGCGGCAGCCGCCGCGTAAACCGCAACATTGTGGCCCCGGGGTCATTTGGCTTCTTTAGAGCAGCGCCAAGTGTGCGCACCGCATTTCGCCAACACTTGCCGAGTGTTGCTTTCGCGCCTACTGCCGGCCGCTTCGAGTGCTAGCTGTGGCTCATAGAGTTGCCAATTGGTGCAGTGAGACGTGGTGGCCTTGAGATTTGACGATTTTGCAGAATTCCATCCTCTGCCAAATAGTGTTGGCTTTAGTGAAGAATTCCTTGTAGACATCGGTCTTGATTGAGCCTAGTGTGACGTAGCACCTCCGAGAGGGAGAGCGTCTCAAGGGCCTCTTCATCGGCACGTTTGTTGTCGTACCCAGACACTCAAATCAGGTAACATTGAATTGACGATCTAAATTCGTAAGGATCTTTCAGAATCAGTGGTGTATATAGGTACCCCTAACGCCCCTGTGTGCACCACTGCTCGGAACTCTCGCACTCTCGCCTTGATATTAAGATAGACGAGTCCAGTGTCTTGTTCTGAGATAGGCTGATAGAAAATAAAGCCATATGAATCTTCTAGGACATACTGCGTGCTTTCTTGGAAGCAAATACTTACTTTCACCTGTAAGACGCTTGAAATATTTGGGGCCGTATAGATGTATTTAGCTTTAGATGTTCAAAGAAGACCCTCGTTCCTACGTCATACTCCATCTATCCGCCTTCGGTATAAATTCTGTTACCCAGGACATTTCGCCCTCTTCCGCTCCAGATCAAAAAGAGACGGATATGCTAGTTTTATTAATATGCCATATAGTTACATAGTACATGAAGGGGGACATCTTTCTGATAGTAGGCCCCTTTTGAGATAAGAGACTTCGGTGACCATTAAAATTATTAAAACTCCCAATAGGAGTGTTCGAGGACACAGATACGTAGACATTATTGCCAATTGTACCACAGTATTATCTTTCCCTTGACTAACCAAATGTTCGGACTCCCAACTACTTGAAGTATGTCTGGCATGTCCCACCGTTGTCTGATTCTGTAGGCTCAAAAGGCACCCCTTGTAATCTGATCTCCCACACTCTGGATCTCTCTATCTCTACCTTTATCTTTATCTCTATTTCTATTTCTATCTCCTTCTCTATCTCTATCTCTATCTCTATCTCTATCTCTATCTCTATCTCTATCTCTATCTCTATTTCTATCTCTATCTCTATCTCTATCTCTATCTCTATCTCTATCTCTATCTCTATCTCTATCTCTATCTCTATCTCTATCTCTATCTCTATCTCTGTCTCTATCTCTATCTCTATCTCTATCTCTATCTCTGTCTCTATATCTGTCTCTGTCTCTATCTCTAACTCTAACTGTAACTGTAACTCTATCTCTCTTTCTCTCTGAGACCATACGAGTTTTGCTTCCAGCAATCTTTTTCTTTCAACCTGGAAGCACTAAGAGTCGCAGTTTATGAATACCACTTCAGATCTTTCACCTTCACGTATCTCCCTCTCTCTCAAAAATTCACTCTAAGTAATTTCCAACTAGATGGCAACACTGCATTGGTATTTTCATTCAATTGCCCAACTGCACGGCGCAATTCATTTTTTCTTTGGCCGTTTTTGCTCATTGCCGAAGTGATAAAAGCCACGCACATGCCGACAACCTGCAGCGGACTTTTCAGCTCGTTCGCTCTTTCTCGACGAGCTACAACGAGCTGCTGGCTGACTGCTGCTCTCTGTCGCTGCCCTGCGGTTGCTGTCAATTTCATTGTTTTCCGGTGTCTAAATTATAGTGTTTTCCACCAATAAGCACTTTAAGCATAAAAGAGATCTCAAAGCGCCAAACTGTGTGAAATGCGCGTTCGGCGTCGATGCAGCGCATTGAATCCGACGCGTTTGTGGCATATATGGAACATGGCACGCCAACAGCTGTTTTTGTAAATTACATGAGCAACACATTGCTCAATGCTGCAACAGTTGGCAACGAGAATGGACAGCAACAGCAACAATCGGGCCCCAGAATCGGGGAAGGCGTATTAACAAGACAGGCGCACGGACAGAAAGACGACCGTATAGCCAACCAACCAGACAGACAGACCGACAGACAGCCGGCTAGGCAGACAGTTCGATTGAGATTTGGAAATGTTGCACTCATAATGTGCCGCTTGCAGTTGGCCGTTTGCCTCGTTTGCCAGACGCTTGCAACACCCACAATAAACGTGCTAAACGCCGTCTATTGTTGTTGCTATCGTTGTTGTTGTTATTGTTGGTGGTAGTTGTCTGTTGGCGGCTGACCGGCCGGCTGTTCGGCCTCGTTGCACTTGAAACTTGTGTGCCGAGACAGCAATGAGGCATTTTAGCTACGAAAATGATTTATTTGCTCACGCGCTCAGTGTTTGTGTTGTGTTTGTTGTTGCTATTGTAATGGTCAGTGTTGCATTTTTTGGGCTTTTCGGTATTTATCACACTCTAATTAATCTTGACGATAAAAATGCACAACATGACGCGTTGGTGCTTAATAGTTTTGGTATGTGGTGTGGGAGGAGAAGAGATAGAGGATAGAAATAGAGAGAGAGGATATGTGATGGATTTTTCACTAGAAACATAGAATTACAATATACGTATTTTCCATTATATATATCTCCAGAGAATAGTGAGGGCATAGAAATAAAAAAAATTTTTGCTACTGACCTATGTTTGTATGCATCCTTGTCACAGTAGTTACTCGATATTCGTGTTTCATTTAATGCCAATTTTGATGTCGTACTACTTATGTTGGATTAGGTTAAAGAAGGGGAGGGTGCGGCATGCTCTTTCAACCGGAGACTCCATTGGGTCCATTGTGAATCTATTCATTCTTAAAACATACCGGTGTCCTTCCCTATCTGTTGGGATCCTTGTAGATTCAGACAAAATCTTTTAGGAACCATTTGGTCCAGAGCCCTCATCGTACTACTTACATGTCCCAAGTCATATATTGTCTCTGAGTCGTACTTCTACCAGACTGTTCATTGGAATCTTCAAAGAACCCTGTACCATGATGGTAAAATGGGTCCTTTCGTCCAGTGACATCTGTAAGAGCTGTGATGATGAAGCAAAACGAAGACCAAACAACATTTTCTAGGCCACTGGTCAGCTGTACAGAAATGCCGCTGCCGCTTTTTAGGGTCTAGGTTCCTGTCAAGTTTGGATAGATTAGCAGATGTTTGAGTATGTAGCAGAAGCTAAACTATTGAAACTGCTAAGCTTTACAAAGAAATCGAACTGGTCGAACGTATATGAAGGAACTCACCAGTGGCGCACATAGGGGGGAAGATTTTGGGGCTTCAAACCCCATAAAAACAAACATTTCTGTAGTTAAAAAATGATTTCAAATGGAATAGAGCTCAAAAGTTGTACGAAAAACTCCCCCCAAAATGAATTGTTGTTTGCGCCAATGGGACTTACAATGGGCCTCGGGCCTCCGAGAGGGGAAGTGCGGCTCTGCGCAACCTTATCAAACCTATAATCGTGGCTGTTCCAAAGGAAACACATATGTAAGTCAAAGATGCCATTGTGATATAAAAATTTATTTAACTTACATCCTTTAACGAAGCCAAGTAGAGTGTGAAAAGTTTTCGAGAAGAAATCACTAAGATCACTAAGAAGATGGGTAGGTAGGTTGTAGTGGCTTTCGGAGGTCTATTAAGAGGCCCATTGTGATACCACATATTTCATCCGTTTGAAATGTGAATGCAATGCTGCATTCTCAACATGGGTTACAACACACATTTTAAACGGATTAGGGAAGGAAGAGAGGGGGACCTACAGTTTTACGCCGAATCCGAAAGGTGGTTTTTGGTAATTTTCCTTTCCCACTTGGAGATTTTCCCATTGTCTGCCAAGAGCGCACATGTGCGATTTTTGTAATTCTCATCTGCTTCATGTGAATAGCGATAGAAGTAGACGAGTGTTTCACCTGCCCGAGCCGGGATTCGAACCTAGGGCCCGTGGTATGTGAAGCCGGCACGCTACCCGTTGGGCTATCGGGGCCGGCCGACTTAGGAGTTCAAAGAGGGATTCCGAGCGTTGCTAACTTTGAGCCAATATGCTTCATAGTGTCCTAAAAAGAAAGCTCTTCTGTCTTATTACCTGGAATCTCTCAATGTCCTGTAACCCAGCATAGGTGAGCATGCAGCTGTTGGCAATCTGTTTGAGAGAATTTTTATAGATAAGAATAGTATTTGGCAGGGACAAACGATCAACTCCGGAACAATTGTCCCTGGTATTTGGTATTTTTGAATCAGCATCCAGAGCCCTTAGAGCAGATTATGTGTCATATAGTATCTGAATATCACTTTATCATATTCCGTTTATTCTAAGCCAATCTAAAACTAGTCCAATTTTGGTATTTTCAGCTTGAAAAATCTGCAGTCCTTTGCAGATAAATTTCTGCATTCCTCGGAGTAGATTACAAAATCTATCCTGCCCAGCCACTTAGATCTTAGATGTGGCGTTTTTAAAACAGCATCCAGAGTGTTGAGAGCAGAATGGCTTAAATCAGAATATAACATGCCGTTGTCCTGTTTATTTAATTATTTATTTTTATTATTTATTTATTTAATTTCAGTCTTTGAATACAATTTTTACAGACTAATTGACAATGTGAAGAACTTAAACTTAAAAGGGGCTACGTCTATTTGAAATCCGTGTAGGATTGTGGTGATTTTGGTTTGAAAGACATTGCAGTGATCTGGCAAACGGTGCTTAAGATCAAGAAGCAATTCCTCTGAGCAGATACCACAATCTACCATACCAGAGGGGATTTCCCAGTCCTTAATCGGCTCTAAATTTGATTCCTTTATTAGAAATAGAAGGAGTGAGCTTTTTGGCTCAGAAAACAGATTTGAGTGGGGGCAAATAGAAAACTGCCTTTAAGGATACCTCCTGAAATATATGTAAGATATAATGCCACTTTTAATACTAATAGATGTAACTACCGTATTTCTAACAGCAACCAAAAGTCTATGATATAGATTGCGGTCTGTATATAAAGACATACTACTGTGTACAAAGAATACCCGGAATTTGTTTATAATTCAAAAAATCGTTATTTATTCTTCCAAATCAATTTCATCGCCTTCAAAGTAGTCCCCCCCCCCCCCGATGCAATGCACTTATGCCAACGGACTTTCCAATCTTCGAAGCATGCCAAATAGTCAACTTCCGGTATGGCCTTCAATGCGCGCGGCGATTCACGTTGAATCTCTCCAATCGATTCAAAACGGTGTCCTCGAAGTGGTCTTTTGAGTTTGGAGAATAGCCAGAAGTCACAAGGAGCTAAATCAGGCGAATACGGTGGCTGTGGAACGATATGAGTTGGCGAAATGTTCACGAAGAACCAATGCCGAGTGAGATGGTGCATTATCGTGATGCAAAAACCAAGAGTTGTCTCTCCATAAATCCGGCCTCTTTTTGCGAATAGCTTCACGCAAACGACACATAACGCTCAAGTAATATTCCTTGTTGACAGTTTGGCCCGGCGAAAGGAACTCATAATGCACAACACCACGATAATCGAAGAAATCGAATTCCGGGTATTCTTTGTACACATTAGTATGTGCATTGTCTCAATTAAAATCAATGTTTCGTTGACTTCCCGGTGTCAGGGATAGTAGTCCCTTCTTTGTGTAGGGATAAAATTAAATATATATTGTTAAGAGAGTGTCTATGGACACAGACGCATAGACAATGCTATCCATTGTATCCCCGAGTAGTAGCATATCTTTTTATGGTATATTTTCTAATAAAAAGTGCACTTGCGTTATGACTTATCTCCATAATGGCATTGTGGTTTAAAACCCCGAAGAGTCCCTTACTCTCATTCCTAATCTTATAGTATTATATACATTTTTTCATTCCGTTTGCCTATACAAATTCTACTGGCAATATGGCACATTTATATGTTCACATCTTGGTTATAATCCGTCCACAGTAACAAATCTCATTGGGGTTTCCAGAGAGATTAAACAACACATACTCCAAATACGAATTGTCTTAAGCCGGTTAGTGCTGACTGAAACATTATTAACCGAAACCAAGACTGCATTACAACAACAAATTCTAAAAATATTTCTCCAACCAATTCTCAATTCTATTGAATTGAGTCACATGTCGCTGAGAACACTTCGCCTCCCCTTTAACCACAAAATTCCAGTATGCGCGAAACGAATCAAATGCTGCTAACAAGTTGCAAGTAGGCAGCACGCATGCACGAAACAACAACAACAAGAACAACATAACAACTATTTCACAACAATGGCAGCAAAGATAAATGACAGCAATTGACTCCATTAGCAGCAACTGTCAAAGTCGAACGAACGACAACAACAGCAAACAACAATAAAGCGACCACTGCTAAGGGCTTTGTTATTTTTATACCCGCATTACACACCCACACTCCACGTTCACAGTGCAAAGGGGCCAGCAAAGCATGCCAGCCAACAACAAAAACAACAACTACTTAAACGTCAACACTAACAAGCGGCTGCGCGTCCAATGGTTGGCATTTGCCAAAAAATCCCATGTTGTCGCAAAATATAACAACAACAACAATAACAACAACATTTGCATTAAGAACAGCAAAACATAGTGAAGCCCGGAATGGAGTAAGTAAATCGTGGCCGAGCAGGAGGAGCGACAGCCGAGAAAAATTTGCATACGCATTTTGTGTGCATCGTTTGGCAGCTGCTTTGCTCTAAAGTGGCTGCTGCCACTGCTGCCCCAACGTCACCCTTATGCGCACATCCAGTGAACTGTACACACACACACACACACACACACGCAATGAACCCATCAAAATCCAATGAAATAAAATAAAATTCCAATAAAAACATTTCGCCAACGTTGCTGCTGTGCGATTTTTCCTTTTCGGCTGTTGCCAGCGTTTTTCCCTTCCATGAAAAACGTTTTCCTGCCGAAAGCGTTTGGTGGGAGTGGCGCACATTTTGGCAAAAGATGGAGAAGCGTGTGCGCGTGTTGACATGCGGTGAAAGTGTGGCGGCGCGTGTGCAACCATTGCGAAAAATCAGCCAACGCAGCACACCCCACCCACACACACACACACGCACACACACACACAACTCGGACGCGCTGGCGAAAGAAGTCAACGCCGGCTAGCGGTTTTCATGCTCAGTGCGCTCTTCAGTTTGTTACTTTCACCATGACAGCGAACGCGAAGAAAAATTCGCCAGCTTGTGATTTGTTGCTGGAAAGAGGGATTTTTGGGGTTTTCTTTTTTTGTTTCTCGTGGCAATGTTGTTGTCAAATGACAGAAATGTCATCATGTCGTCTTCTTGTGTACTTTGCAGATTTCTGTTTGCTTTTTTGAAATTGTTTATTTTTTTTTTTAATTTTTGTGGCTTCGAAAGTTGTTTGCAACGGCGTCGGTGCGTGTGTTTGTGGTCGTTCTTTGCGGGTGTTATGAGTGTTCTTTGCATATTTGAAAGATTTTAAATTCGTGCAAGTTGCACTCGAAACGGAATATTTGTTTATATTAAATGTTTTCACGTCTGTATGTATATTAAATTAATTTTTTACGCATCTCTCAAAGTGAAGCTGGATATTTTCATGATTTTATTTGTTCTTCATTTCATTTGTCTTTCCGAGGTTTGCTTCCATTAACGTCTTTTTGTTTTTTAGAATTCAGTCTGTCTAATCTGTTTTTGTCCAGTCGGTCAGTTGTCCATTCCAAGTTCATTTTATCAATCTCTTTGGCTGCCAAGTCTGTCCAGTCTTTGCTGTTGACCAGTAGCCCACTCTCCGCCTTCCTATTTGTCATTACACTCGACGTCTTTCAGTCTGTCTGTCCATTTTATCCAGCCGTCCAATCTTTTTGGTTGTCTAGTCGATCCAGTTTATTTTTCAGTCTGTCAGCTCTTTTACAAAAATCTATTCGGTCGTCCAGTCTTTCCAGTGAGCAATGAGCAGTCTACACCATTTTTCATTGTCGGTCTAATAGTTGATATATGACATATCCCGTCTGACCTTCAGTAGGTTTGTCTGAATTGCTCAAACAGTCTACACCATCTTTCATTCTCTCTCTTATCGTTGGTCAATATCTCGTATGACTGGTTAAAACTCATTGGCCCTTCCATACAGTATTTTTATTTATATTTTTCCAGTTGAGACCGTAACCCCGTAACGGTTTGTCATGGCCAGTTAAGTTAAGGTTGTTCAGGCTCTGTCTTTTCCTGTACAAACTATACGGCCATCCATTCTATCCGGTTACTGAGTCATTTCAGTCTGTCAGGTTGTGCTTTCTGTGGATTCTTGTTCGTCAGTATCATATCTTTCCTTCAGTCTATTTGCCATTTATTTTCATTGTGTACAGTCGGTTAGTCTTTTCACTTTCTCCATCAGTTGGCATTCTCATTCTGTCTAATATCTTTTGTTGTCCAGTCTGTCCAATTCAGTCACCCTTTTATATTTTCACCGCCTCCTTATTTGTCGGCATCCCTTATGTCTTTCAGTCCCTGTGTACATTTTATATGATCGTCCAGTTTTTCCAGCCTTCCGCATTTTCCAGCCGTCTAGTTATTGTATACCTTCTGGTTTGTCAGTATCCTGTCAGTTTTACAGACTCTCTGTTCATTCTATACCATCATTCTATCCGATCATCCCAGTCCTAGTTGTCCAATTGTTCCAGCCGTACATTCCACTTCTTCTGGTTTGTCAGTATCCCATCAGTTCTTTAGACTCTTTGTCCATTCTATACCTTCAATCTATGCAATCATGCCAGTCTCAGTTGTCCAATTGTTCCCTCCATACATTCCACTCCTTCTGCTTTGTCAGTATCCTGTCAGTTCTTCATACTCTCTGTCCATTCTATACCTTTATTCTATCCGATCATCTCAGTCCCAATCGTCCAATTGTTCCAGCCATAGATTCCAATACTTCTGATTTGTCAGTATCCCATCAGTTCTTCAGACTCTCTGTCCATTCATACCTTCATTCCATCCGATCATCCCAGTCCCAGTTGTCCAATTGTTCCAACCGTACATTCCACTTCTTCTGGTTTGTCAGTATCCCATCAGTTCTTTAGACTCTTTGTCCATTCTATACCTTCAATCTATGCAATCATGCCAGTCTCAGTTGTCCAATTGTTCCCTCCATACATTCCACTCCTTCTGCTTTGTCAGTATCCTGTCAGTTCTTCATACTCTCTGTCCATTCTATACCTTCATTCCATCCGATCATCTCAGTCCCAAATGTCCAATTGTTCCAGCCGTACATTCCACTCCTCCTGCTTTGTCAGTATCCTGTCAGTTCTTCAGACTCTCTGGCCATTTTATACCATCATTCCATCCGATCATCCCTGTCCCAATCGTCCAATCGTTACAGCCGTCCATTCCACTTTTTCTGATCTGACAGTATCCTGCCAGTTTTTCAGACTCTTTGTCAATTCTATACCATCCATCTATTCGATCATCCCAGTCCCAGTCGTCCAATTGTTCCAGCCGTACATTCCACTCCTTCTGGTTTGTCAGTATCCCATCAGTTCTTTAGACTCTTTGTCCACTCTATACCTTCATTCTATCCAATCATTCCAGTCTCAGTTGTCCAATTCTTCCAGCTGCCTATTGTACGCCTTCTGTTTGTCAGTATCCTGTCAGTTCTTCAGACTCTCTGTCCATTCTATACCATCATTCTATCCTACCATCCCTGTCCCAGTCGTCCAATTGTTCCAGACATACATTCCACTCCTTCTGGTTTGTTAGTTCTTCTATACCATCCTTCTATCCAATTATCACAGTCCGAATTAGTTCTGCAAACTCTCTATCCATTCTATTCCATCAATCTATCTGATCATTAAGCCTTCCCAGTCGTCTGATTTTTCTAGCTGTCCATTCTAATCCTTCTGATTCGAAAGTATCCCATCTGTTCTTCAGGCTCTTTGTCTATTCTGCTCATACTAGATCCTTCATTTCATTTTATTTTATTTGCTCGTTCAATCTTTTCCTTTCTCAATATTTTGTCTTTTTATCCAGTCGTCCATTTTCTGTTCTCTCGTTTGTTAGTATCCCGACTATATTTCAATTTGTCAGCTTTTTCTTTCCTATCTATCAATTCGTCATTGTGTTCGGTGGTTCAGTGTCCCAGTTTTCCATTGTTCGATAGTTGTTCAGTCCATAGATACGTTCAGTCTTTCCGGTCATTCATTATCCATCTGCTCGTCAACCAGTATCCCACCTATTCTTCTGTCATTCTACCTTATTTAATCTATTCGATTCTCAGGCTGCCCGGTCGATCGGATTCCTGGTCACACAAACTATCCGGTTGTCCATTCTTCATCTGTAGAGCACTCGCTGCTTTGCTTTTTAACAGTCCAGGGGGTAGAATTTCATTTGACTGCATTCTCTATCAATCAGTTTTGAGATTTGTAAGTAGTTTGAGGTTTATTAATATTCTAAATAGCATTCATGTTAATCCTAAGATTCTTCTGAAAAGTGGGATCTAAGGGGTTTGAATGGGAGAACTTTGCAGTGGAACAAAGACCATACAATTGACGTCCTGTGGTCTGAACATTTCGTTCCCATCCTCACTTCGTACCGAGAAAAATGGTATATTTGAATTTATAGGCTATGCTATGGAATTGGCTTAAGTCAAATTGTCCGTCCTGTGGTTTAAGTCTCTCGTTCCCGTCCTCTCTTTGTACCGAGAAAACTGTGATATCTAATTGAGTTCATAGTCTATGCTATGGAATTGGCTTAAGTCAGGTTGTCTGTAAATCGTAAAGTAAGTAGATCTCTTGGTCTACCTTGGGGTATCATATAATATATATTAAAGGGAAAATACAATTCAACGTCAGGCCTCAGTCTGGTAATCGAACTGTCATATCAGTTAGTAACGATAACCCTTCAAGGGACCTTTTCGTTTAACTTCTCCACTTCCCTCTTTAGGCATCTCTTTCATTTAAATATCCATTAACCCAGAACCTGAATGCTCGGACAAGATTTAATCTAATTCTTCAAAATTTTTCGCTTTTATTTGTATTCTTAAGACAAATCAATGCGGTGGGTATAAGCTTCTATAGAAAGGTTCTGAGGGGAAAAAGTGGTAAGAGAAATTTGGACGTTAGAGAAGGATTTTATGGCCAACAGCACTAAATAAAGTTGACTGAGCAGTAAGCGGACCACTATTCAAACTTAAATTATTCATTGCGTACTGCCCAGTGGCGCAGACAGGGGAGTTTTGGGGGTTCAAACCCCTTAAATACAAAAATTTCTAATGCAAAATATGATTTTGAATGGAATTGGGCTCAAAATGTGTACGCAAACCCTTCCTCCCCCAAAATGAAATTCTATGTGCGCCTTTGGTAGTTGCTTCGCTAAGTATTCCTAAAGAAATCAAGTGCCTAACATCTTCACTCGCTCCTCACTTTTCCTCTCTTAGCAAAAACTGCAGATTTCCTGAAAGAGCTCAGCTCGAATGGACATTCGAAATTCTTCAGCACAAATTGAATGTTCCATTAAATTTTCTGACGCAACAAGTTACTTCAACAAGCTGCCTCTTTCCACAAAAAAATATTAAAAAATTAAATCAAAACAGCAACCAGAAAATTTAAATCAAAGCGTCAACAAAAAAAGGGAATTTTTTGTCTGGGCGCATCTTCGATGATTTGCTGCCCACTTGTGCCCGCTGAAAGTTGGCACAAAGCGTTGGGATTTCATTTTAATAACTCGCACTCACAGCTGTGCTGTGATTGTTGTTGTTGTTGGCGTTGCATACAACAGCGTCTAGTGCCATTTTGGGTTCGACTACGCGCAGACCCACGTCTCGCAAATAGGGCAATAAAAATTCTTTGTAAAATTTGCAAAATCGCAAAAAATAACGAAAAGGAAAGCCAAGAATTTTATGACTGCCATTTTTTCCGCTTGAAATTCGCATTTGGCATCGAGTGCCGTTTGGACCGGGGGTTGGCAGAGTGGGTGGAGGGGGCGAAAGGGCGGGCGTTTAGTGGCACTTTCACTTAAAACGAGTGCGTCCGTTTCGCGTTTAGCTGCAGCCGACTACGCTCGGTTGGCCGCCGGCGTTGTTAACATCTTTATTGGCCGCATTTAATGTTTGGCAAATTTTTGCATATTTTGCAACAGGATTTGCAGGGATTTTCATTTTTACTGCAACAAATTTCAAATTTAAGCCAATTCAACATTTCGGTGCAGGGCAGCTGAAGTGTGGGAAAGGAAAGCGAGAAAATAGTTTTGTTAAAAAAAAAATTTTTTAAAAGCAGTTAAACAGCTACGATAATAGCTGCTAAAATATTAATGCGACAAACAACAACAAATTTAAAATTTTCACTGAAAGATGTTTTCTTGCAGGAAAGAAATGAAAGTGTTTCAAATTGAATTTCTTCTTCTTCTGTAGTTCTCGACTCTCGAATCAAATCGACTCGACTTAATTTTGACTGGCGCTCGGTCGACGCTTCCTTGGCTCATTGTTGAACTTGGCTGGTCGCGTGCCACACTTTCGTTTCCAATTGCACAAAGCGCACCGTCAGTGTTGCCTTCAATGTTTCCAACTAAAACTCGCTGCTCTCGTACTTCTCCCTTTGCCGCACATTGTTGTAATTTTCATATTTTTATGCACCCCCCGGCACTGAATTTCCCACCACGGTCGCCCTTTTGTTGGTTCTCGTTGGCCGCAACAATGAATGAATGGCCCAATGACCTCAAAACTCAAACATTAACAACAACAACAACAACAACACCAAACACAGCTAATAAGCACAACAAAAACCACATAAATTGAACACACACACATACATACATTAACACACACATGGCACGGACATTGACTGACCTTTGCCTGCCCCTAGCGGCCGCTTGTAGCCGGTGCGGGTCAATTTCTGATTAAGACGCAATTTGTAGCGGCAATTAAACCCACAGAAAAAAAACGCTTGGACGGCGAAGGGGCCGCAGTCGAATTAGGCAGCGCACATTGTATGCATTTTTCATTCAAGGGCGCAAAAGGTCCGCAAGAAAGCAAACGGAATGCATGAAACCGGTTTTGCGTGGAGTTCCAAAGGATCGTTTGAAACATGCGTGTGGAAATTTATAATTTAATCAAATTTGCTATTTAAAAAAATATTTTATTATAATAAAGAAGCGGAAGTGCGTCTCATTGCTGACCGGTTCGAAAATGTTCATGGTACCAGTTTTTTGTTTTGTTGTTCTTTTCTTCTGTTTATGTTGGTTTGGGTTCGCTCGAGTGCCAACTGACCATAGAAAGGCGGTCAGCAAATAATGACTCAATGAGGTGTAATAATTTTAAATGTCATTATAGCAAAATGTTGGATAATGAAAGGTAAAGTGTGGTGTATGAAGTGTGAAGTACAAACTGGTTGTGAAGGATAATGTAAGGACGAGTGGTTTTGGGCATAATAAGTATTAATTATTTAGTAGGCGCATCTTATTACGAACTTCTTCTTCTATCTGTTCTCAAAGTTACGTTAACATATGGATTGAGTTGTAATTATTGTTATAGTTGTTCTTAAAAAATTAGTAAATATATATGATATATATGAATATAGTAAATATTATGATTTAATGGATGTTGTATTATTTAGAAACGCAAGTTGGAAGTGTGAGGCCCTGGGACACAGGTTGGGCAGTTATGTGATTTTTTTCGGGCATGAACAATTATGGGCTACTCGAAGGACCTAAGAGCTGCAAAGGGAGAAGTTTAGACAAATTTATTAAAATATATATATTAGTTAAGTTTTTAAAACATTTAAAACTTTGAAACATTTGTGTCAAGTAAAGACAAGAATTTAAACAAAATTCCTGTTTTGGTTCATCAGAAAAAATATTTAGTTTTTCATAATGATTTAAGATTTTATCTCTTGGAATTCTTAAATGTTTCCAATATATGCTTTTGAGTTCAAAATGTAAAGAACTTAAATTAGTTCGAATTTTTCGTTATAACTTTAACGGATTAAATGCTTGAACAATTCAATGAAGTCCCTACGAGATTCGTTCTCTCGCTTCGGAGAAAGGACAACAGAAAGACCCAACTGGGTCTATGCAGGGCCAACTTGGCCAGCCAGCTTACCTAACCTAACATTAAACTAATTTTTTTAATATGTATGTATAAGTTGATGTACATATGTATGTATACCGTAGTGTACTAATAAGTTCTGTATGTTGAGATTTTAGTATAATTCGTTAGTTTCGAAAAAAAGTTTTCTAAAAATCTAAAGATTTGAAACTTCATATTCGTTAATATTTAGGATAATCAAATAATTTACATTGGTTACATTATTGGATTACCATTATTATTATAGCTCGAGATAGCGCACTGCGACCTAAAAGATTTATTGTGGTCTCTTATGGCCTCACAGTTCGTCTGTAAGTTCAGTCACCGAACAGAATTTTAGTATATTTCCCATTTGGTATCTTTTTTTCGAAAGTCCCTCAGATGCTTCATCTGACCGTTTATAAGTAGAGGGCATTTTCCTTGTATCTATTATTGCAGTTCCATTTTCCTGCAAGCAGAACCTGCAACATTCGTTTTCACGAATTCCTAGTTTTGCTAGGTGATAGTTCAACCTGTAATGCCCTGTCAGGATGCCTGTAATTATCCATTGATTGTTCTTTGAAAAACTCATACATTCCTCGAATTTTTTCTTGTTATATAACCCAAGAATCGCCTTGGAATGTTATAAACCTGGTCGGTTTTCAAGTATTGATTCCTGCTGGTTGCGATGGATAAAGCTCTTTTGCCCAAACTAAACAATGTTCTGAACCTACAAAAATAGTAGAATCCCCTCCTTGCAAGCTTGTCGGCCTTTATGTAAAAAACAAAAAAAAGATGTTGAGTTGCACCGATTTTTTAGGTGATGCGTCTAAATGATTCATTTCATGCCGCAATCCTATCCAAGTCGGAAAACTAGTTTAAAAGTTATTAAAATATGTTTTTTAAATTAATTCTTCTAGATCGGGGATTAATAATCAAGAGCTGGGACTCGCTTAAATTGTTACTTATATTATTCAGCGACCGAAAATAACAGTTATTTATGAAAACTATAGTTGAAAGAAATTACTATGAAGGAAAGGTCATACAAATACTCGTAAATTACATATACCAATACATTTCTTTTCGCATGGAGAATCAATCCTATCCGGAGAATCTATCCTATTCTAGTCACTGACTGATTTTTATTGATGACTTTTATAAATAAATTTTTATTGATGACCAAAAAACATAAAGTTACTGAATGATTTTTATTGATGACTTTTACAAACAAAAGTCACTTACTGATTTTTATTGATGACTTTTATAAGTAAAAATCACTGACTGTTTTTATTGATGACTTTTTTTAAATAAAATTCACTGAATAATTTTTTTTTGATGACTTCAAAAATCAAAGTCACTGAATAATTTTTTTTGATGACTTCAAGAATCAAAGCCGTGTCTCCGGTGGAAGGACCAAGTTGAAGAGGCCCTGTCATCACTTGGTGTGACCAACTGGAGAAGGCGCGCGCAAAGCAGAGGCGCCTGGAGAGAAGTTTTGCGGCAGGCCGTAACCCGATAACGGGTTGTTATGGCCAGTTAAGTAAGTAAGTCAAGAATCAAAGTCACTGGATGATTTTTATTGATGAATTTTTCAAATAAAAGTCACCAATAATTGTTATCATAGGACAACCAAAATACAAATCGAAAAATACTCGTACTGTTATTTGTGGACTAATAAGAAAAAATAAAAAAAAAATTTGATTGTAGGATTTTTAAAATATAAATAAAGAGTAACTGTTATTTGTTGAGTCAAAAAAGGAACACTTAAACATTGATTTTTATAATAAAATTTATAACTGTTACGGTCCCTGATATTATTACTAATAATAAATAAATATAACAATCGAAATTGGTTGAAGGCACTTTAAAATTCCTTATCCGACTAAGGCCTTTTCAAAGGAGTTTGTTATTCAAAGTTTTATGTACAGTGAAAACCGCTGAACCAAATTTGTGGGTACTAAACGTTATGTAGAGTTATGTAGTACTCGCTTAGTATTCAAAAAGATGGCATTTCTAGATGAGATAATAAAGCGGGTTTTACTGTAATTGCGAAGAATTGCAGCTGACTTTGTAGATTGCAAATGTAAAGACCGTTTGTAGTCGGTCATGCAGGACAGAGGGTTAAGTGTTGTGAATCGGTTTGAATCGAACCATTTTTGAAAATGGTTTTTAATATTCGGTTCGGCTTAAAGGACCAAAAAGACGAATGGTTCAATTCGATAGCGATTCGATGCAGAACCGGTTCACAGCTATGATAAAAATAAGCAATGAACAGCAGGTTAGACCATTAAATATAAATAACTTCAAATAAAATGTAATTTAATTTAAAGACAAGAAAAATTTGCCATTTAAATTCCGGAAACAATTTTTATAACTTAACACATTAAAAGCGGGCCGGGTAAAATTACCCGTTGTGAAAACTGCTGCTTATAAGCGGGGCGGGTATTTTTACCTTTTGAATGTAGGCACTTTAAAAGCGGGAGACGGTATTTTTACCGGATTGGTTTTCATATAAAACTGAAAGTATTATTTCATATTATTATTTTAGTTTCATAAATTTCAAGTTTTTCATGGAAATTGTTTGTTTTGTTGCATTCAAAACTCAAATCAACAATTGTTCACGAAAAATGTTGATATGACTGCCCAAGAAACATTTTTATTATATAGTAACAAAATTAGGAAAGGGAATTGTTTTTGTTTTGTATGGGCATAAATAAATAATAATATTATGAGGATCTTTCATCTCATTTGACACACTTCTCATTATTGCGTTCATTCATGTTGTTTTATATTTATAAATTTATTACTCAATTGTTTTAGCGACTTGTCATTTCATAACTATCAACAATTAATGCATCAGCAAATACAAAAAGATACCGTTAACTTTCCCACGCTTCAGACAAACGAGAGCGTAATTTTCTTAAGCTCTGAGAGCTGGAGAGCATTTTCATAGAATATTGTGCAAATACAAAAAGATACCGTTAACTTTCCGTTAATTTTATTAAAATCTAACCATTACTTTTGCAAATATTATTTATTTTGGATCGCGCAATTTTTGCTTGTTTTGCAAGTAATGCCCGCTACGCAGCATAGTTTCATATACTAGGCTACCCGCTTAAAATGTGTTAATTGGTCTTAATTTAATTAAGCGTAATATTTTAGAAATATTTTTTTAAAATTGTGTTGAGGTACTTCTCTTCAAAGAACATTGCAAAAATTATTACATCACTGGTAAAAATATGTGAGTTCAGTTTTGTAATATCCTTCATTCTAATCCAATAAATATTTTTCCTTCAAAATTTTTATTGAAATAAAAACCTAAGTTTAGAAAAATAATGAAATTTTCGCCAATCGAGATCATGTTCGTCCATGTTTGATATGATTCCCGGCGAACCGCATCCAATTAGAGCTATCCACCGATCAATTACCGCACACCCCAACCATTTTCTTCTTCTCCATGCAACCTAATAACCTCTCCACTCTCCACCCCCGTCGACGCTGCCATTTTGATGCAAATTCGATTTAATGATTATCCAAATATGACGAAGGTGGTTTATTTTGCACATTTGAACATAATGCGCCGAGTACAACCCACAAATCCGAGCACTAAATCAACACACCCACCCTTTGCGGCATTTGCCAAAATGTGGCAACACGGCGCCACTAGCGACGACCCCTCGGCCCTGAATGAGATTTTTTCGCCAGGAAAATTGCAAGCCGACAATCTTATTGTGCAAAGCTGCGCTAAGTAGGCCGTTCCTGTTGGCTGGCCGCTGCCGCACACGTTCGCTCGGATGGGCTGAGGAGGGCTGGGGCTGTGCGCAAGATGCTTCGATATGTCAGACGCGCCGAACGAATGGATTTGTTGATGGGGGCAACAAACGATTTTCGCAACATGTTTACATACGCAATTTCACCGAGACTTGTGCGTTGTTCAATGGGCATTGTTGTTATTGTTGTTGTTGTTGTTGTTGTACTGTTGGCTGGCACTTAATGATTGCGCTGCGGCTGGAAATTGATGTTTTGCCAATTTCCAATTCAATTGCAATGAGCTGAAATTCAATGCCGCCGTCGTCGACGTCATCAGCAACTTGGGCAGCGCTGAAGTGCGCGCGGGCAGCCGTTTGATTGTTCACTTAGGGTGAACGCCGCCACCGCCGCCGCCGCTGCCATCAAATTAGGGTAGTGATTGCGAAAATTGTTGCAAAATTGTTGGCACAAAGGAAAAGTCGTGTGCGAATTTTCCGTTCACTCGTGCGCCATTTTTCCGCTTTCCGCCAGCGCGTGTGTTGTGTGCATTGTGGTGGCGCAGCCTTTTGTTGTTGCGCGTTGCGAGGTGGTTTTCCGCCTTGTGCCAATTTGCAGCAGTTGGGGGGTTGGTTGGTTGTTTGGCTATGGTTTAATATTTAGCAGCGTTTAGTTTATTGGCTGTTCTGGAGTTTTTGTTGTTGTTATTGTTTGCGTTGTGTGATTCTGTTTTATTATGGGTTTGCTCCTTTGTTAGTTGTTGTTGTTGTTGTTATTGTTGTGCGGGTGAGCGACTGCAACCTGCGTGTCATAAATATAAAAATAAATTTGCACGCTGATAGGCGATAGCTGTCATCGCGTGCGTCGCCACTTTCCGTCTAAACATATACAATTACGGTGTAATGCAACGCCGCTGGTGGCGGCTGCTGACGGCCATAAAGGGAATTGCAAGCGTCGATTTTGCGTGTGTGTGTGTGTGTGTGTGATTTCGAGTGCCTGTAAACGGTGGACTGGGGGCGAGGTACGCGTTGCGTATTGGCGCAAGCAATGGAGTTCAGTTGACAATGTGTGAGAGTGTGTGTGTGTGTGTGTGTGTGGAGGGGTGTGTTAACGTTTTGTTTTCATTGTTATTTAATACTTTATGCGATTGGGAAATTTTAGTTCCGATTGAGTTTTAACAAAACGAGCGTGTGTGTGTGTGTGTGATGAATACACGAAATGGCGCTCCATATCCTGAAGTACGCCGATGATTAGTGCGAGTTAGAAAAAGTTTTTTTGAATGCATTAAAAAATTGCAACAGACGTAAGAAAGCTTGAGGTCAATGAGAACTTTCACTAATGATAAGGACGTGAAATTGGACTTGGCTCTGTTTTCTGCTGATAAGAAGTTGTATATGCCCGAAATTATGAAGTTGAAAGACTGATTGCAAAAGATCATTACAAAAAATTTTGAGTACAACCATGTTCAAGTTGATTTGTTATATTAAAAAAATTGTTTTATTTTACACTCTCAAAACTCAAACTTCTTTTCTAGTAAACCCAATATTTATACATATTTCCCTTAAAAGGTAACTCTGAAGTGCATAAAGAGGACATGTCGATACGGAGACAAATGAGCTGGAATATGGTTTAGCTAAGAAGGAGTCGGATAAGACTTTCGAGCCTTTGAATCCGAACCAAGAAGTGGGACACGGCCAAGAATTGAGATCGCCCGAACTTTCTCCCTTGAATTGTCTACAAGGGTCAAGGTTCTTGTTGACATTCGAGAGAATTCATTGCTCCTTGATTGGTGGAATGGAATTTCCCACTGTAGGCAGTCTAGAACAGCCTCAAAAGTCCAAATCGGCAGCGATGCTTGAAAAGTTCTTAGTCAAAATCAGTGGTGCCCCTTTTGCTACTCGCGAGTAATAGAATGGTTATCACTGTTCTAGATCGAAGAGCTCATTGATGGCTTACTGCATTGATAAGGGGGCACAATAACTTCAGAAGCTTCGAAGATGACAAGACAACTGCGCATATTGTGTGCAATTGGCCGGCTGGCAGAAAGATTCTGGAACGGTTGTACCGTTCATAAAAAAGAACGAGTTATGGATAATTAGTCGTACAAATCTACCGGAGATAACGCGTGACATGCGGATCAGGACTGGGCGAACGTCCCTATGACTAGGAACAAACTTCTTAGCGGTCAGAAAGAGCCCACTGTGTGGTCCGCTTGGCCAAATCTTCAAGCGGTGGGTATTTTTCAGTAGGTAAGAATCCGACAGGTTATGTCCTTGAAGCACCAGAGAAACCAATTCCTATGAAGACGCTAAAAGAGTTGTTAGTCTAAATCGAAGAGATCCTTGGTGGCTGACTGCATTGATAACGGTTTACAGTAACTTCCGTAGACACTTGGCATCAGTGTTTACGAAATTAGGGATTTTCCCACTAGATCTTCTGGATTTTTGGAACTAAAACGCAAACATTACATTCAGAAACAAAAAAGTTACTTCGAAGATGACAAGACAGTCACGCGCTTTGTTTACGAGCGTCCGTCTGGTGGACGAATGTGCATTCTAGAACGGTTGTTCCGTTCATAAAAGAGACCATGATCTATGGACTATACGTGGGTGGTCCGACAAGTACTTAGCCTACAAAAAAAACACGAACATTTTGGAAAAGTGGCGATTTATTCTCAACGTAGTCTCCTTTCAACTCGATACACTTGATCCAGCGATGCTCCAACTTCTTTAACCCGTCTGAAAAATACGTTTTCTGGAGGCCTCCGTGGCGGCGATAACCTCCTCATTCGACTCAAATTTCTGCCCGGCGAGTGACTTTTTCAAGTTTGGAAACAAAAAGAAGTCACACCGGGCCAAATCTGGAGAATACATGGGGCAGCTGTTCGTAGCCTAATGCAACCAATTTGGCGAATCACCGCCCGATATTGCTCTTTTTCCATTTTTCTAAAATCCGCGGACACGTTCGTTTCCACACGCGGTCAAAACAAAACTACAAATCCAATATGGCTGACATTTTGACAGTAGCCGTCTACGAGGATGTACTACACGATAGTAAATTTCTCTTACGATAGTGGCACCATCGGGCGGTGGGGCTAAGTACTTATCGGACTGCCCACGTAAGTAACAGAAATCGACTAAAGATAATGCGTGACATAGGGATTTGGAGGGAGGTCGATGATTAGGACAGGTCTCCATAATATGGAGTCCATATGACTAGGCACAAACTTCATGGGAACAAAGAGGATCCCACTATGTGGTCTGCTCGACCAATCTCCATACAAGGTTTGACCTAAAGTCAATAAGAATCTGACAGGCTTGTTGTTACTTGCAAAATGGTTAAAGGTTATTTATATATTATCGTCTGACCAAACCATAGAATTCTCTTTCTGCTAAGTGCAGCATCCTACACACATCCGAGATGATATATAACAGGGAGCAGGACATACAGGGCAGCCGCCGTGGCTCAGTTGGTTAGTGCGTTGGACCGCGAGTCGAAGGCAGCGACCCAGGTTCAAATACTGCCTGTAATAACACCTTAAAAAAAACGGGAAAACTCGTTTTCTCTTTCGGTGGCTGTCCTCTCAGCTGGAAATGGCAAACCTCTGAGAGTAAAAATTGCTTATGAAAGAGCTCCCAACCTGCCGTTCGGAACCGGCATAAAACTGTAGGTCCCTTCCACCCGCGTGCAAATTCACACGCACAACACGGGTGGTTGCGGGAAGCTAGGCCTTAGTCTCGCGCAAGCGGGCTGTCGTGCCAGTCAGGACATAGTTATTGGTTCAGTTAGTCAAGAAGCCATCAAAACACTAATCTCGTATGAGATAACGTCAGAGTTAGTGCTGGAATGCATAGAGACATTGAACAAACGGGGCATACACAACCAGGTCAAAATTCTCTGGGTCCCAGGACAAAGAGGAATTGACGAAAATAAGGAGGCGAATACTACCTGCTTACTGCACTGTCCATAATAACTTGTTACCGGGTTACGGCCTGCTGCAAAAGCTCGCTCCAGGCGCGCCTTATTCAGTTGGTCACACCAGGAGATAATAGGTTTACCTCAAATTGGTCCTTCCACCGGAGACACGGCCTCCTTTTTCGTCGTCGACCTCTAACTACCGCATCGAACACGAGAAGACGAAAAGCCCTGCTAGAACTAGGGCAGCTACGGTCCCTCTTGGACTGGGAGCACTACATTGGACTGGGCAGGAACACTCTAGAAAAGTCACTAAGACTTGAGGAAAAACCAGGAATTCAGAGCACTGGTCTAATGCCTCGAGTCTTAGGCAGTTGAAAATATTTATTAAAGGTTATAATTTCAGATGGAGTGAAGAATGCCTCAGACTGTAGAAAAGCCAGCTAAGACAGGTTATCGGGCTTCTAACCAGGCACTTTAGACTAAGAAAACATATGCATAAACAATGGGCTTAGAACAGGTAAATATCTTTAGATTCTCTGTGGAACAGCAGAGGAGACTCCTGAGCACACCATACTGCACTGCGATGCGGTGTGTCACAGTAGGGTTTTGGGGATTCAAACCCAAAAATTGCTGGTACAAAATCTGGGTTCGAGTCGTATTCAGCTCAAAAGTTGTACGCAACCCCCCCTACACCCGAAAATGAAACCCTGTGTGCCAGTGCCACTGCTTGGGACAGTGCTGGCTTACAGAAGAAAACAACAAACACCTAAACCCCCGTGAGTTACTAAACTCGGGTGCAAAACCGTGCGATTAAACTTATAGGGGACAGTAGGGCATCCAGCTCTATTGACTCCTTGGAGCATCGTCGAAACGTGGCATGTGTGGTGTTATTTTACCGATACTTTTTCGGTAATTGCTCAGTGGAGATGAGCAGCTTGATGCCATCACTCCGGGTATTCCCCCGGGCAACCCGTTTGAACACTGGCGCCCATGCATTCCACGTCGAAACGATGTTCCAGCGCACTACGCACTACAGAGAAAGTTCGTTTCTGGCCCGTACAGCGCGGTTGTGGAATGGTCTCCCTGCGGATATTTTCCCCAGCACTTATGATCTCGATGGGTTCAAGGCAAGAGTCCACAACCACTTCACTCATAACTCTATCTCCTAACCTTTTTATCCTTCCTGAACCAACGCAATGTTTCGCATTAATAGGGGTCATCCACTGCGCGTTTGTTCGTGTTAAAAAAAAAAAACAAAAAAAAACTTCATTAGGTCGGTGGGATTAGAGAACGTTCTCAAAAACTTGTAGGGGTACCCCTTGATCATCTTTGGTTTCAGTGCAACTAATCTCTATTAAATCTATAAATCTATCCTGTTAGGTACTCAGTAAGCATAGGAAGGTCCTCTCGGGTCATCATAAGCAGTTTTCAGGACAACCTCCAGTTCGGGGCCAGGAATTGTTTTGCCTAACGTGGTTTTCTGAATTATATTTAAGTGCTTCTCTCTTCTGAGGTGTGAGTGCCACAAATGTAACTTTAGCATTTCCCTTAAAAAATATTATAATTACTCACTCATCTACTTGGTGTCATCTCTATGTTCATTGTGCCAGGAAGCTCTGTAATTCGGCCCCCCTAAATCGTAATAAAATTAATCTACTGTAATATGTTTATAACAAAACTGTTCATTTTACGACTATATACTCGCTCAAATAAGCCATCTAAACATTTGTGCAATATGTTGCACATACCATTTCAAACGCCCATGGCACCATCTGCCCCCCACTGTCTCTATGTATGTGTGTACATATTCTATGTACAATATAAACCGTTCGGCATGCGACATTAGCACCCACAGCAAATCAATTCACTTGTTCCAGCTGGCGCTAACCCATCGCTCACCTGACGTCGCTGAATCCTGCGACCCTCCCTCCAGTCAACCTCACCACTCAGTTCAATTCAATTCAATTTCCTACGATATTGTCTTCTTTTTTTTGTGTCACTATGTGTCGCCGTCGTCTTCAGCTTGGTTGTTGTTGTTGTTTTGCTTTTATTGTATTTGTATCCAAATGTCATTTTTTATTTCACATTCTCGCATTTATTATTTTCCCTCTCATCCTGTCGCATTGACAGCCACGTCGCTGCATGACGCCTCACAGCCAATGAGAAGCGTTCGAACTGCTGCCGAGCGCAACGCTCCGAGTGCCCCTTCCGGGCCATGTCAGGCCATGCATGTGTTGCCAATTTCAAATGAAAAACTTTTGCTACTGCTATGCTCTGCTGCCAGTTTGCTCCATGTGTGCGTGTGTCTGTCGTCCTGCGGCTGTCCGTCTCTCTGTGTGTGTGTGTGTGCAAGGAAAAACGGTTAAAATCAATTGGATTTCGTATATTTTTCTCAATTCTTTATTTCATCTGCCACTCCTGCTGCCGCCTCCATTCAGCGCGCCAGCTGAAACAAATGTTGCAGCTTCGCCGCGATTGCTTTTGGCTCCATTCAATTTAGCCGCGTCCTGTGCCCCGCACTTCGATTGGTTTCAGGTCGCTGATACTTTTACGCTTCTCGCTGATGAATTCAATTTGAGTTTGTTGTTGTTGTTGTTGTTGTGCTGCGCTTTATTGTCCTTTTGTTTGTGCGCCTTTTTTCATTTCAATTGTTTTATTTTCAATTTCGAGCAAATCGCGCGCATTCTCGCGCAGCTGGGTGTGGCTGAACTGATTTTCCATTCGGTCTCCTTTGCTTCGGATCGGGTTTTTTTTGGCTCTGTGGGCGCGCAACTATTGTTTTATTAAAGTTTCCAATTGCCATACACGCATTGGTGTTTTAATTAAAAATGTTTTGCTGACGCCAAAAGTTTCGACAAAACTTTCGGCAACTGTTGTTGTTGTTGTTCAGCTCGTTCGTTTGTTCGTTTTCAATTTGCAGTTGGCAAAAGAGTTTACAAAAGTCCTTTAGAAAATATTTGCGTAATCGCTGGGCAACCAAATAGTATTGAATGGTTGCAAAGCATGTTTTGAGGTTTTGTGTGGGGATCGAAGAAAGTTTGCAAAAAATGAAATTCGAAGCAATTTCAGCATAAATTGGACAACTTAAATGACATTATTACAATTGCTTTAGCTTCTGTTCAGATCAAGAACAAAGCCATGAAGCAGTATTTACATACAAACCATGGAAATGTCCAGCTCTGATGGTCAGAAAGCTGTATTCTGAAACGAAATTATGTATCATTAACAAAGCTTTCTTAAGATAACTCAGATTGTGGTTATAGAAAAAAAGTAGGACTTATTGCAGCTAAATTACGAAGTAGGATGTCGTCGGCTCCTCAAGCGAATCCATCCCCTCAATACTAGAATGTCCGGCCTGTTCCATATTTCCTAAATTCTCAGATAAAATTTTGTTACAAAATAGGATTAAAATTTTTTAAATCATATTTTCAGTTTTGTATTAAATTTGACTTAAGAAAAATACAAATAGCAAAAGATTTTCTTTCAGAAAACCATACAAACAAATTATAAACGACATCAATGGAGTCATTTTGACTCTTTTGGGCTCTTGACTCTTTATGTTTTATATACATTTTTTACAAATGTTCTACAATTACTGTCACTCGGAGCCAAAGTCGTACAGTTTGCATTTCGAACCTTGACCCAGCCAACATCAAATTAAGCTAAGATTTATTTTCAATTTAAAAAAAAATGTTTGCTGAATGGAAAAGTAATCAAGACAATTGAAATCGAAATAAAATTGTTATGGATCTTTCATTGATATATTAAAATTGTACGCAGATATCGGCCTTAATTTTTAACACAATAGTCGCGCCAGTTACATATTTACATATTTTGGCCCAAAAACTGTTCGAACTAAGTGCAAAAATTTGTTTTATTGGATTCACATTTTGATGTCGAATGAAAATTCAGCGCTATATAAAAACATCTGTAAAGGGTTTCATAACCAAACAAACAAAAAATATTTTCTATGATTTTAAAATCTAAGATGAATGTCAAATTATTTGGATCCGTTTTTTTCTATGGAAGAAGAATCATCCGATCAACAAAAGCGGTTCAACGTCCTGAAAGTTATGTCTTATTCTTTCCAAGAATTTATGGATTGTCAAATTCAGATAAGATTTGGTGGAATTAGTAACTCAAATTTTTTCTTTTAAAAAAATATTTCCTAAGGTTGAAAAATCTAAAATGAAAGTAATTTTATTTGGATCTGTTTTGAGGAAAGAAGAATCATCCGATCAACAAAAGCTGTTCAATGTTCTGAAAGTAATTTCTTATGCTTTTCGAGGACTTGTGGATTTTCAAAATCAGATAAGATTTGTGGAAATTAGTAACGATGAAAGATTAAAAAATTAGATTTTTTCTTTCATTCTCAAAAAATGTTATTCTTTGAAACTCCTTCGTTAAAAAAAGTATTTCCTATGATTTTAAAATCTAAGATGAAAGTCAAATTATTTTGATCTCTTTTGAGTTAAGAAGAATCATCGGATTAACAAAAGTGGTTCAAAGTTCTGAAATTAATGCATTATCCTTTTCAAGGACTTATAGATTTTCAAAATCAGAGAAGATTTTGGGCAATTATTAACGTTGAAAGATTAAAAAAAGGGAATTAATCTACCACTTTTAAAATGTTAAATTTTAGAAAGTTTTTCCAAAAAAAAGAAACTAATTTTCTATGGTTTTAAAATCTAAGATGAAAGTAAAATTATTTGGATGTATTTTGATTATATTTGCATTGCCATAATTCGCAAAAAATTGATAAAGCACTAAGAGAAAAGACATTTACATTTTAGGTTAAAAATGTTATTGGATTTTCTGAGAATCCAAATATATCATGATTGAAATTATAATTTGATTGCTTAACGCTTTATAACTTTTTTATTTTTTTCAGGATTATTATAAAGTTTATGCAAGTAATGAATCTTTCAGCTTCATTCTTAAAAAAAATAAATAATTAAAAATAAATAATTTTTTTATTTAAACAAACAAGCAACTAAAAACTAAAAGTCTTTTTTAAATAATAAAAGTAGTCCAAAATGCTTCTTAAAAATATTAGTATAGAAAATATTTTTATTTTTAGGTGCATTTTTTGTGTTGAGTAGTGTAACTGATGATTGATTGATGATTTAATTGATTGATGAATTCATTGTTTGATGAATTAATTAATTGATGATTTAATTGACTGATGATTTAATTGATTGATGATTTCATTGTTTGATGATTTAATTGATTGATGATTATATTGATTGATAATTTAATTGATTAATGATTTTATTGTTTGATGATCTAATTGTTTGATGATTTGATTGATTGATGATCTAATTGATTGATGATTTAATTGATTGATGATTTAATTAATTGATGATTTAATTGACTGATGATTTAATTGATTGATGATTTCAATGTTTGATTATTTAATTGATTGATAATTTATGATGATTTAATTGTTTGATGATCTAATTGTTTGATGATTTGATTGATTGATGATTTAATTAATTGATGATTTAATAGATTGATGGTTTAATTGATTGATGACTCTATTAATTGATGATTTAATTGCATGATGATTTAATAAATTGATGATTTAATTGATTGATGAATCCATTGATTGTTGTTTTAATTGTTTGATGATTTAGTAGATTGATGATTTAATTGATTGATGATTTAGTAGATTGATAATTTAATTGTTTGATGATTTAATTGATTGGTGGTTTAATTGTTTGATAATTTTATAGGTTGATGATTTAATTGTTTGATGATTTCATTGATTGATGATTTAATTGATTGATGATTAAACTTATTGATGATTTAATTAATTGATAGTTTAATTGATTGATGATTTCATTAATTGATAGTTTAATTGCATGATGATTTAATAAATTGATGATTTAATTGATTGATAATTCCATTGATTGATGAATTACTTGATTGATGATTTAATTGATTGATGATTCCATTGATTGATGATTTAATTGATTGATGACTTAATAGATTGATGATTTAATTGTTTGAGGATTCCATTGATTGATGATTTAATTGATTGATGATTTAATTGATTGATGATTCCATTAATTGATGATTTACTTGATTTGTAATTTAATTGGTTGATGATTTCATTGATTGATGATTTAATTGTTTGATGATTTAATTGATTGATGAGTTAATTGTTTGATGATTTAATTGATTGAAGACTCTTTGATTGATGATTTAATTGATTGATGATGTAATTGATTGATGATTTAATTGTTTGATGATTCCATTGATTGATGATTTAATTGTTTGATGATTTAATTGATTAATGATTTAATTGTTTGATGATTTAATTGATTTATGATTTAATTGTTTGATGATTTCATAGGTTGATGATTTAATTGTTTGATGATTCCATTGACTGATGATTTAATTGATTGATGATTTAATTGATTGATGATTAAATTAATTGATGATTAAAATTGATTGATGATTCAATTGATTGGTTATTTCATTGTTTCATAATGTAACTGTTTGATGTTTTCATCGATTGATGATTTAATTTTTTGATGATTTAAATGATTGATGCTTGATAATAATTTCTTGATTGGTTGATTATTACTGTTGTTGAATCTAAACTCTTTACTTGTAGTGATTAAACATTTGATTTATAACTTTCTTAAAAAAAATTAAATTACAAATTAAATCGCCTTTCGAACTTATAGTCACAAGAAAGTGCATTGAAAGCACGCAAAGTTTGCACATAAATGCCACAAAGTCAGTGCAGTGTCTCCGTCGCTGATTAATGCCGATTCAGCCGACCACTGCTAAGTACACAAGTCAACAAAATATACTTTGCTGCAACTTAGATTCGCCTTTGTTCCGTTCGCTTTGACAACTTGGCTATTAAAAAATTCTTTTCGCAAAAGTGCTCACTTTCCAACAAGGAGCCGCTGCCAAACGACTTCGGCAATCACTCACCGCTGCAAAGTGAACTATAAATATTTAATAATAATGCCTAAAAATAAAGTCGCTTCAAAAATGCGTCAACAAAAGCAAAATAAAGAATTAAAAAAAAACGAGAAATTATGAAAAAAAACTGACGCCATTGAAGTTTTCAAGTCGAGTGTATTAAAAGGCAATAAATGCGAAAAGTGCTCAGAAGTGAAAAAAATCAAAATATTAGCAAGCAGCAAGTGCGCCTAAATGGACGTTCGCGTCCTGTTCGACTGGCGGCTGGTCATTTCCCCCTCCTGTTGCTGTTGTTTTTTTTTGTTTGTTATTTGTTGTTGTTGTTGTTGTTGCTGGTCAAGCGCATTTGTTAATTTAATTTGGCCACAATTCAGCTACAGCGTCGCCATTATTGTATTTTTATTATTATTATTGTGATTGAGGCAAGTGGGTCATTGCTGGTCATTGACATTGGCGGCCTCGGGCCCCACCCCGGTTGGCGAGACGCGACGCGGCGCACCTTGTGCTCGCTCGGCCATTGTTGTTTTGGCGCCAAATGCCGTTTTAGTTTTTTCCTGCTTTCTTTTGCATACTTTGTTGCTGCCGCCGCTGCTGCTGTTGTTGTTGTTGTTGTTTTTATTCTTTTTCGCTACTTTATTACTTTAAGATTTCGCCTTGACTTTGGCCATAATTTTTGCAGCGTCGCTTTTGCTTTGTTGTTGTTGTTGTTTTTTCTTTTGCACTCATTTTTCTGTTGTAATTTTTGCGTTTTGGTTGTTTTAGCTTTAATGTAGAAAACAAAAAAATTAAACTTACAAAATGTACACCAAAGTGGCGAAAAACGTTTTTATGAGCGCAACGCTTTCGCTCGACTGTGTCACAACTGTGTCGCAGCAGACCAGCAGATCACGTGGGAAAATGTTGCAGTCACTTGGCGTCTGTTCAACTATCAGTCGACACGCTTCGCTTTAAAGTTTAAACATAGTTTGCATTTCGTTGTTTTTTTTTTCAGCTAAGCTGGAGCTGAAAATGTTTTTTTACTTGAGCAACAGTTGACTGTTGCTTTGGGTAGATGTAGAGAAACCATGTAAAAAAAAATTGCATCCTAAAAGTATGCTTTGCAAAACTGTTTTTCTTGACTGCCTCATTATAGTTGAGGCTCGAAAGTAATAAAAATTTTAGCATACATTTAGGCTCATATGATTGTTTACTTGTTGGTTTCTATACGCCAAAAAATCTGAGCCCGACAGAACCTTCACAAATTGTTCCGAATAGTTTCAGAGCTACTAATTTGAAGAGATAAATGATCCAGTTGCATCACAATGATTCTAATTTGGCCTCAAAGAGTCGTCACATCCACTAACTTTGTTTCTATTGTTTACTGTCTACATTTGCGTTGTAGTTAACCCCAAGTTGCCCAACGCTGCCATTCACTTTGCCGGACACTTTGTCGCTTTGGCCATCACTGCGCCAACTGCGACACCATTTCCGTGGCCGTCAATGTGGTCGCCGCCGCCGCAGTCGCCGCACCATAATGACCAATTTCCGCTTCCCTGGAGGTTAATGTACAAGTGCAGCAACAACAACAACAACAAAATTAACAACAAAAACAACAAGTGCGTACAACATTCAAACAAGTGCAGTAAAAATTTTGTATTTTTTTTTAAGAAAAATTTTCTTAAATACTTTCGTCTACTTTTCGGCTTTCTTGCTCCTTTCTTTTCACTTTTTTTGTCTTGTTTGCATTGTTTGCTTTTCATATATTTTTTTTCTTGAATTCTGTAAAAGTTTTAAAGCAGCCAATGTGCTGGCTGTCTGCTTTACTTTTGCTTCTTTTGTTTAACTTTAACTTTCTGGAGTTTGAAGATATTTTCTTTTTTATAAAATTTCCCACAAAGAACACTTGAAGCACTTTGCCTGGTTTCTTTACTTTTTCTTTAAACATTGCAACAAGTTTTTCGAAAAGCTTGTTTTGTCTTCTTGAAAGAACAAAATCCAATGAGTGTAAATTCAAATTATTTTTGACATTTTGTTTGACATTAAATCCATAAATTTTCAATATGGCGCTTGCGCCACGTGTCAATGCTCAACATTGAGGAAATACTGACATTTGCATATTTACAGGCGCCCCATGCAACCCCACAGGAAGTAGTCACGAGTAGGTGGAAAGTGGTTTGGACGGTTTGGGTTTCTTGAAAAAATCATAATTGATGTGTTATCAAGAATTTGTTGGCAGTTGTGTGTGTGTGTGTGTGTGTGTGAAGTGGTTACTTGAACTATCTATGTGATGGCATAAAAAATGCATAATTCGTTTTTGTTGAAGTTGCACCAAGGTTTAATATGCAACACGTGCCACAGTTTGTGCAGCAAGAATTTAATCGAGTTCAAGTAATTTTTGTTTTATCTACTTTACTTGTGGGCTGAGGTAAACTGTCTGACTGACATACATCCTGTAGAACGTTTTGGTTTGCAAGTAAGTTGAGGCTGAAGACTCGAGGCAGGTATAAATATGTAAGTAAATAACGTTTCACAAAATTAGCAGAAAACATGGTCGACAATAAGTGACTTCCAATGAAAAAAGCTACGACCTGGTAGAGAATTAACATATGTTAGCTAAAGTAAGAATTAAGAAAGTGTAGTGATACAAGTGGTCAGTTTATTGTCGAACATTGCCAGTAGAGGAAGGATCAGAAGAAGAAGGCTCAAGAGAAGAAGGATCAAAAGAAGAAAGGATAAATAGTTAGACTATGTACGCAGAATGACTGATTTTCAATTAGATCGTCACAGCAATGATAGAAGAGTTAGACATCTGAATAAGAGAGAAGAAAGCTATAAATTAAAATCTTTTTGTGTTTGGTATGTTGAACACTACATTATGTCCTTTGGTAAAAAGAAGAAAAACAAATCTTAAAAATCTTAAACAAACATTAGTGAATCCATCTGGTATAGCGAAGAACCCAATAGGGCTCTAAGAGTGGCCATTGCCGTTAGCCGTTACATCTCCCTACTTATCTATCAACACGGTTCCATATTTTGAGCACACATACCTAACCTTAGAAGTGTCTTTAGGAGTTATTGGGCGGTGCTCTTGGCACTGGTTTGCGTTAGACCAATTGTCGTATAAATTTGTCTCTAATCTGACGTTCCTTTTCTATTCTTGAGACACTTACGTGCTTCGCTTTCCATGGAAATCTAAGCTTCTCAAATTTGCTTGAGTTGGAGTTGGTTTGAAAGTTCCTCAACCATTTGAATTGAATTACTTTAAATTTCCAAAATGTTTTTCACAAAGTTTTAACACTTTTTTCCCCTTAGGAATCAAGGGAATGCCTCAATGACTATGGGCTCCTAGATCCCTCCATCACTTGGTTTAGAATAAGTACTTGAGTACTTATATTACTAACTACTTTGGTACTTACTTAAGTACCAAAAGTTTTCCTAGCAGTTCTAAGCCCTTCGTTGTACTCACGAGTCAATTGATTGCTTTCAGTGAAGTACACAGGATTTTATTTTTGGGGGGAGGGGGGGCGGGGGGGGTTGCCTACAACTTTTGAGCTCTTTTTCATTTGAATATTATTTACCAGCAAACATTTTTAGCAGACATTTTTGTATTTGGAGGGGGTTTGAATCCCCAAAACTTCCCTCGTTTTGCGCCACTGATTGCTTCAATATTGCTACAAGCTTTCTATAGAAGTTTGTGCGTCTCAGAACCGCCTGGATTGAAGTTGAGTTGCGCTGGCTTGGCCATGTTCTCTGTATATCTAAAGATGCTTCAGCAAGTCGGGTCCACGAGTCGGTACCCCCAGGTAGACGGCGTTGAAGGAAGCGACCACATCTGCTTTGGAGGGATCAAGTGTCAAGTGTTGACGCTCAGAATATTCAACTGGTTTTAACGAACACTGGACAGAACCGGCTGGCGCGTTTTGGTTTCTTGATTCGATTCCAAGGCCGATGAACAGTTGTAGCATCAGTAAAGTAAGTAAGTGGAGTTGAGCTGATTTTTCCCTCAACAAGAACAAAGTCACATGATGCTTCAATCGCTACAAGTTTAAATGACACTCAGTCAATTCGATTGGTTCAATCAATATTTCTAATCTCCAAAAGTGTTCCTACCAATTCTTAAACTTTTGTTCAGTTCATGAGTCATGGGAATGCTTCGATGTCTAAAGGATGGTCCCCCTACTTGCTTAGGTTGGGTTTCTTTGAAACTTTAAGTTTATCGCTAGTTAGTTAAGTTCTTCGAGTTGATTTTCCTTTTAACAAGTCACATTAGGCTTCAATCGCTGCAAGTTTAAGTGTCTCCCAGTCGATTGAATTGGTTCAAATAATCCTTGTAATCTCCAAAAGTTTTCCTACCAATTCTTAGACTTTTGTTCAATTCACGAGTCATGGAAATGGTTCAATGTCTTAAAGATGGAGCGTTTAGGTTAGGTAGCGTTTGTTTCAACTTTGGAATTTTTTTTAGTTAGGTTATTTCCTCGAGTTCCTCTCAACAAGTCGTATGATGCTTCAATCGCTGCAAGTTTAAATTTCCTTTACACAAATCGATTGGTTCAATCATTCCTTTCAATCTCCAAAAAGTTGTCTACCAATTTTTAGACTTTTGTTCAATTCACGATTCATGGAAATGCTTCAATGTCTAAAGGAGCCCCCATTTGCTTAGGTTGAATTTGTTTCAACCTTCGAGTTTATCACTTAGTTAGTTAAGTTCTTCGAGCTGATTTTTCCCTCAACAAGTAACATGATGCTTAAATCGATGGATTGGATTGGATTGGATTGATTCAATCAATCTTTGCAATCTCTAAAAGTGTTCCTACCAATTCATAAACTTTTGTTTAGTTCACGGGTCATGGCAATGTTTCAATGTCTAAAGGATGGATCCCCCCAACTTGGTTAGGTTCGGTTTCTTTGAAACTACAAGTTTATCGTTAGTTAAGTTCTTTGAGTTGATTTTCCTCGCAACAAGTCACATGACGCTTCAATCGCTACAAGTTTAAATGTCCCTCAGTCAATTCGATTGGTCCAATCAATCCTTTCAATCTCCAAGAGTTTTTCTACGAATTCAGAGACTTTTATCCAATTCACGAGTCATGGAAATGCTTCAATATTTGAAGGATGAAATCTTTCTATTTGCTTAGGTTGAATTTGTTTCAACCTTTGAGTTTCTCTTTAGCAAAACTTAACATGGTTCCCTTCGCTAGTAATTGGAATGCTTCAATGGCTACGAGCTCGAATGTCCTTCATTCACTTGAGAAGAATTACTTTTAATCCTAGAATATCTTCAGGAATTTTTCACCCTTTGTTGCCTTTATGAGTAATTTGAATGCTTCCAAGGCTACGGGCTCGAATCTTCCTTATTCGTTTAGGCAGGACTACCTTTTATCTTTGTAAACTCTTCAGCTTGCATTTCTCCCTTAATGAGCTTTTAAAATACTTAAATTTCCCATATCAGCTGAGGCCAGATTTCTTGTAGTCTTCCATAGTTTTTTAAACCAATGCTTAACCTCAATTTTTTTCTCTTTCACAGAGGCGTAAGTTCTGACTGTTGTTTGGCATATTTTCGTTCGAACTTGGAGGATTCTTTTAAATTTCTTCTTCTTCATGTGGATAGCGATAGCAAAGAGGACGAGTTTCTGAGTTGGGACTCGAACCCAGGGCCTCTGATATGAGAAGCCGGCGCTATACTAAGTCCAATGAAAACTCATTAACATTCTAACTATATCGACGAAAGCATCCCATACAGCTGTGAAGTACTGGAATTATTGTGACATATTTTCACGGCGCCAAATTGTTGCATGGCACAACTGCTGCAACTTGAGCACATTTGGTGCCGCAATTAAATAAAACAAATTGATAACAATACCCACAACAACAAAGGCGAATGTGGCATTCCTTGCACACACACACACACACACACAACTGCCGACTAGTGAAGTTCAAGCGTTCAGTCGCTCTGCATAATTTACAATCAGACAAGGTCAATTTGTACTGCACTTAGTTGCAAGTAAGCAAACTGGCAATCGTACAAGAAACACCAACAAATTTATAATAAAAAAGAAATTAATGTAAAGTGTATGTGCAGCGCTGGCAGTCACCCCGGCAATTTGCTAAAACGTGTTCTAGATGAACTTCGGGCCAGCCACAAGCAACCGGAGCCACTGCCGGAGCATCTGCCGCTTGCTGGCGGTGTGTTGTGTTGTTGTTGTTGCTGCTGCATGATCTAAATATGCACATCTCCATCATGCATATGCCGCGGCAGGCCGCGTGCAACGTGCTTGCCACATACTCGGCCCCGCTGCAGCACACTTGATCTGCATTGTTTGGCAGCGTCACACTGCACTGTCGTGCGCGGGCAGGTGTCGGGGAGTGGGGAGGGGGAGCGGCCCGTGGTGGGGTCAGATGCAGCAGTTGCGCTTCGCCGTCTGCAGTTACAATTGTTGTGTTTATTGTGCGCAATCGCCAATTTGGTGGCGCATGCTTTTTGCCATTTATTGTTGCTGTGTTTTTGTTGTACTTATGAAGAATCAACAAAAAACTGAACTGAACACATTTTCCGCATATTAGTATTGCCATTGTTATATTGTTATTTTGTTGTTGTTGCTGTTATGAATTTGTTGTGCATTTGGTATCTATGAAGAACATTATGAACGTGACAAATGTATGTGAGCGCGTGAGTCTATATGTAGCTGTCGACATACAGATCTCACTCCAGCGATCTGCTTTCGTAGATAGTAATTATACGTTTGGTAGGGTTTCCAAGGTATATTCAGTGGGGCATGACCACTGCTAGGTTAGGTTGGGTAGGGAAGAATGTGTGCACCGCACATCCACTCGGTTAGGTTAGGTTGGGTAGGGAATGATGTGTGCAGCACAAACCGTACTTCCACTCAGAGGCCAAGATGGTCCATTGTGAATCGCTTTTTAAATCGCTCTGAAACTAACCAACAGTCTCAATCCCGGACAAACCAGTTCGACCTCTAAATAAAAATGAGCAGATCCGAGGATTCAACTTTTGCCGCAATTGCCAGGTCCGTCAGGAAGCTTGACCCCAGTGTACGGGGTCAGCGTTATTGCTGAGTCGGTAAGTGGCACTGGAAGTGTTGTATCGTTTTTACTTCGTCTCCATCTCCGCAACTTCTTCAGACATCACTGAACTCGAGGCGCCATTTGATAAGCATAGATCCAAGGCGCTGTGTCCAGTAATATTTCCAACGAGCTGTCTAATAGAGGTACGAAAGGGAGGGCCATAGTGTTGGTGCTGCTGCGTCATGGGAACACAATATATATTTTCTCAACCTGTTGATAAGCATATACAAAGCAGATATTGAAGGAAGCAAATAGTTATCCACTTCGGTGGTGAGCAAGGCGATACCCCTTCTTGCCACCTCGTTCGATGCTTCGTTCTCTGTAACTCCTGAGTGGGTCGGAATCCAGAAGATAGTGAACCGGTGGTACCAAATACCTTGAAGTGTGGTACATAAGGTTAGGTTAAATTATGGGGACTGCCTCTGGAAGAGACACACTCGCAAGCCTATTTAGAGACCCATTGTGATACCACATTTTTGAAACGTGCATGCAACATTGTTTTTTCAACATGTATTACAATACACATTTTAAACGGATGGGGGAAGGACGGACCTGCTGGCAGCTTTCCTTTCACACTTGAGGGTTTGCCATTGCCTGCCAAGAGCGTACTTGTGAGATTCTTGTAATTCTCATCTGCTTCATGTGGATAGCGATAGAAGTAGATGCGAGTTTTACCAGTTCGAGCTAGGATTCGAACCTAGGGCCTCGGTATGAGAAGCCAACGCGCTACCCATTGGACTATCGAGGCCGCAAAACACGGTACGCGATTCCAGCGTTCTAAGGGCTGCCTGGCTCTTTACAAAAATTGTATATTAGCATCTGTGGGTAGTAATCCACTGTTACGGAGTAGTTCAACATCTTTACAGATTGCAAAGATCTCCGTCTGAAAAATACTAAAACATTACATGCATACATTGGTATCCTTGCAAAGGGGTCGTGAGATTTTGCAGAGCGATGTTGAGCAATACACGCAGTTTCGTCAAGGTTGAAAGTGACCTCTCCAACGCATTCGATACCGTTCGAGGTTTCAGACAAGGTGATGCTTTGTCGTGCAAATCTCTACCACCATCTCTTTATCGATTACAAAGCAGCAATCAATAGCCCGATAAGGGATCGCCTATACGCTGCATTGTTCGAACTTTATATACCTACAAAAATTGTGAGACTTTGCAAAATAACGTTGAACAATACACGGAGCTCCGTCAAAGTGGGAAGTGACCGATACGATATCGTTCGAGGTTTCAGACAGGGCAATCCTTTGTCATGTGACCTCTTCAACTTTACCATAGAGAGTGTTCTGCGCAAGGTCGGTGTACATCGAAAAGGCACAATCTTTAACAAGAGTGACTAGCTCTTTGCCTACGACGATGACATTAGGGTCATTGGGCGTAAGAAGCGAAATGTCACAGCTGCCTTTGCGGCAGTCAAAAGAGACTCTGCCAAAATGGGTCTGGAAGACTAAGTATATCCTGTCTACACGCAGAGACTTTATATGACTAGGGTTTCACGTCTAGGCTGACAAGCATACTTTGTCAGGCAATAAAGTCAGCCTGTAGATAAAGCCAAGGATTACCCTTGCCAATAGCTGCTACTACGGTGTCGGTAGGCAACTGAGTAGCAGAGATCTCTCTCAACCGACAAAACTTGCACTCCATAGGACTCTCATTCTGGCAGTGCTGCTTTATGACGCGGAAGCATGGAAGCATGGACTTCGTCACAAAACCTCATAGTAGATTAGGTTATAGACTCAGAGACCCTGTTGGGTCAATTGTGCTTTCCTTCATTTCAGAACCCTAGTGACCTTTGGGGAGTTTGAGAGGAATGTGCTTCGCGAAATCTTCGTCACTATTAATTTTGGGGACGACTATCGTATACGAACTACAAAACGAGTTGTGTCGACTGTTCAAAGACATGGATGTGGCACAGCGAAACAACTTCCAGCGAAGCTCCGGCGAAAAAGGTGTTCGATGTGGTAGTTGGAGGTCAACGGCGAAGATGGAGACCGTGTCGCCCGTGGAAGGATCCAGTTGAGGACGCCCTATTATCTCTGGGTGTGACCAACTGGAGAAGTCGCGTGCTTGGAGAGAACATTTGCGATAGGCCGTAACCCGGTAACGAGTTCTTATGGCCAGTTAAATGAATACTTAAGTGGAACTAGAGACAATTTTCGGTTTTTCGTTTTCAGTGTTTAACTAAAAACTCGAATCGCATCTCTGATAAAAACCAACCTACAGTTGCAAATGTTTATAGCAGCGCCTTGCAATGTCATTGTTTGCCTTTCGAATTAAATTTAATCCTCCCCACACACATTTAGGGATATCTTTGATATTTTTGATCTGAAACGTGACCACCTAAGCGAACACGCATTCATACATGATTTTTGTTGGCCACATTGCTCCGGCAACATGCAGCGAAAGCGAACGCAGCAACATATTCAAATGTGCCAACTCAATTGAACCCCAGACATAATCGCCCCGGTTCAGTTGAACTCATTGGAAGGTGATTCCAGTTGGCTCTTGGCCTGCTGCCGCTACTCGACGTACTCGCAGCGCGCATGTGTGCCGCAATTGCGGACAATCGGTGATCGGCGCACCGGAATTATCGGTCACGTAGTAAAGTAAACACACACATTTTATGGATTTCAGCCGTCGACGTCGCTCCACTGGCCGTCTGTGATGAGCGACTGAGCGTTCGAGTCGTTGGCTCAATGTGGAAAATGCTCGTAATGGATGATAATCGCTTATTGCGGTGGCGCTGCGTTGCGGTGCTGCACTGCTCGCCGCTCGGTGCTCTGTGCCACGTCGCGCGACTGCCGGCTGCTGGCTGTCGTGTAGCGCCACTTGACGATGTCGACCGTCGCATGGGAGAATGGCGCGTCCTCTGTTTGTTTGTGCGATTCGTTTCGTGTTCGACGCTTTGGCGGGTGCGGGTCATGTGCAGTTTGCGCCGTTTTCGTGTGAGGAAGTAATTTCGATCTGGTGGGATATGTAAATTGCAAAACAATCAAAAATTAGCCACGCAGCGCCAAGCAAAAGATTTACGAGCACTGTGCGAAATTATTCCAGTCAGTCTGCCGCCAAATGCTCGGACCGTGGCTTGGCAGTTGAGAGTAATTTAATTTTTTGCATCGTTCGAGTGAACTCTTCGGTCGGGTTTGTTATAATGTGGCAGCTGGATTGTGTTGTATTTGGATTAGTTGGAGCTCCATAAGTAGATTCATAAGTATTCTAAGCGATGTAAATACGATTATTTGCTGACTAGATTGAAGGTTTTTCATTAGTTGAATTTTTGTGTTTCCGTTACCAACTTTTAAAGGAAAATTAAATTTCTGGTAAGAGCCAACTTTCATTGTGATACCGTTCTTTTGTTTCATTACGACACCACAAATGAAATGGAGAACTCTCTGTTAGCTGTATTACCCAGGAAATGAATAAGAGCCACTTCAACTTCATTTATAAATCGCGTAATGCCGCAGATACCATCGTTCATCGTGTTTCTTAGGTCATACATGAAATGAAATGGAGACCTCTCAGATAGATGATCTCTCAGAGCAACTGATTGGCTCCTTTTCGATGCCTTCATGTGGCCCGGAATACCGCCGATGCGGTCGTTCCAGCGAGATACGGTTAGGTTATGGTGGCTGCCTCTGTAAGAGACAGACTAAGAGGCCTATCGTGAGGCCCATTGTGATATCACATATTTAACCTGTTTTTGAAATGAGTATGCAACACTTTTTTTTCCAACATGTGTTAGTGCATAAATTTCAACCGGATGGAGGAAGGGTCTAGGTCCCCTCCCTACAGTTTAACGCCTAATTCGAATGGCGATTGGCAGTTTTTTCTTTCACATTTGGAGGTTTTGTCATTGCCTGCCAAGAGCGCACTTGTGCCGTTTTTGTAGTTCTCATCTGCTTTATGTGGATAGCGATAGAAGCAGATGAGCGTTTCACCAGCCCGAACTAGAATTGGAACCTAGGGCCTCTGGTATGAGAAGCCAGCGCGCTACCCGCTGGACTATCGATGCCGGTTCCCAGGAGATAACTAAAAAGTAGGTTTCAGTAGACTAATTATGGTATCAACAATGAAATGGAAAGCCCTAAGTCTTCTACGGCTTTTAGAAAATAGGTGACCTTCAAAAAGAAATGGAGACTCTCTAAGACAGTTGGATTTTCGGGGCAACGAATTCGCTTCATTGACATTCCTTTATGAAACACGCAATGCTGCTCATACGGTCCTTCAAAGAAGCTCTCTTTAGAGTTTATTAAGGTCACAGACGGCCAATTGTGGTATCAAATATAATATGGAAACCCTGTCAGCTATGGACCCCTTCTGTCTAAGGAAATGGACAAGAACCTTTACGATTCCCTTTTGGAGCACGAAACATTGACACTGGGATAACTTGAAGGAGTGACTTTCTTAATGAGGACAAAACTAGTTTATTTATTCATCAGCCTCCACTCATTTCGGGATACTTCAGTGTACCTAAATTTCTTATCTGAAGCCGTCTCTTTCAGCGTACCTTTCGCTTTTTCTATTCACTGACTGGTTTAAAGAGAGCAGAGTTCATGAGTATAAGTCTCAGCTCTTTTCATGCCTTTTCAGACCCCAACCCAATGGGTGTCATGGTCTTAATCACTGAAATATTTCGTATCCTATGGTCTGAAGCTAAGTGTGATCACCAGGTTTTTAAGGCGAAGTTTGTCATTAAGTGCTGAGAGTCAGCACTTCCGAACCAGTTCCCAGTTCACTGGCTTTCTCAGTTACCTGATTTCATCTCAGTTGTCGATTACCTTAACTATTAATTGTACTCCTTCCAAGTTTTGAGAAGTCGAGTAAAGCATTGTTGAGAACATCGGTTTTTGTACATCTTTAGATGTTTTAGAGGAGATTATATAAAAATCAAAGACGACTCTGATGGTCATACAAAAAATCTAATACCACACATTTTTTGAGAACTTAAGCTTTGGTAAAGGTGTTTTCCACTGTATGTATATTACTTTGAAGTTATCATTATTAACAGTAAATTTGGAAAATAAACTTGTAATTGTAATTTATAAATATTTGAATCACATCAGTTAAAAAGTTTTACCATCTAAACTTTTTGCTATTTTAGCCACATTTTCAGTGCGACTAAAACAAAAACAAGAATTCAAATCAAATCGCAACGGTTTTTATTTGATGAAATTGAATGATTTCGATTGTTGTAAGATAAGAAAACCTTGTAGTAAATTGAAGCTGAATTGTTAAACAAGAAGCAAATGGAAAAAACAATGACCGCGCTGTGTTTCTATCAACAAAATTGAAAAAAATTTTATTCTGTTTTGAATTACTCGTAAAAAGATTCAACAATGTCCTTTAAAATTGGCCAAACCATATAGGAAAGTGAAAGAGAAATTTCAGAAGTGTAGGGGAAATAAGGGGGAGTAAGGGGAAATAATAATAAAAAAAGCAGACTTTCTTATAGCCATCCATTCAGTTCGGCATCTTTCATAGCTATCTCTCTCAGCCATTGGTTATTTTTCTGGGTTTTTTCGGCACTCAACAAAAAATATATTTTCAAAGCAGTGGTGCACATTGGGTGGGGGTTCAAACCCCCCAAATAAAAATTGGGGGTAGAATAAGAATTTAAATGGTAGAAAATAAGAATTTAAATGGAATTGGGATCAAAAGTTGTACTCAAAACCTCCCCAAAATGAAATCCTATGTGCGCCACTCAGGGGCGTAGCCAGAACTTGGCCATGGGGGGGGTTTTAAATATTGTTTTTCCAGTTTAGTATTATGTGTTTTTTAAAGTAAACTGCACTTTCCAAATAGGGCATTTTGAGGCGCCTTATGTGCCTTAATGCATTGGAAATTAAATTTGTCCCTATTTTTAGTAAAAATTTCATGAAATTTGGTGCACTGGAAGCGAAGTTATTGCATCTGAAGTGAAAGTATGTTTGTGTCATCGTATAAAAATGAGCATCGAACAAAGACCCAATATTAACTTTTGTTTTAAAAATGTTTAAACTTTAACCGAAGCACTTAAATTGATGGACCAAGTTTATGGTGATTTTTGTTTATACCGCGGTGGAGTTCATAAGTGGTAAAAGCGATTTAAAAACGATTGTCAGAACACAAATGATGACCAACGTGTTACCGCGTTCACCGTAGATTCCATCAAAACTGGGTGGTAATTCATAAAAGATTCGCCAAAATCTTCATTGAAATTCTTGAAATTGGACTTAACCTTCGCTTTACTTATACCCACCCGGGTGATCTTTTTATACCTATTCATGTTTAATATCTGCCAGAGTATTTAGCTATGCTTTCGAATAACTGCACTAATTTAAAGGTAATTTTCAATAACATGAACAAATATTTTTTTTAGAAATCTTGTTCATGTTTAAATTTGAATTTTGTCATTTTGTATACAAAATACCTACCCGGGTGATCCCAGGCGCCTTCGCTGCCATTTTGAAAAAAACTCGCATGCACTTTTTTTGCGTACCTTATTATGCGTTCAATAAAACCTCTGGAAAGAAAATTTCTAATATTTTCCAAAGTTGCAAAATAAATCATTAAAGTTAGGCCTTTTTTCGGAAAACGAACTATCGCTAGAGGAAGATACTAATTACTGAGGTATGAAAAAAATTATATCTTTATTGTGAGTTTTACTCAAAATAGCGGCGGAAGTGCCTGAGTCATCCGGGTGAACGACATTGGAAAACCTCGTATACAAAAATCTTTGGTAAGGCGAAGGTTAAGCATCTCAATAGCATTTTAACTGAATATTTGGCTATCGAAGGATGCCATCTCATCGATCGACACTTGTTTTGATTGTTTTTTGTTTACTAAAAGTCGAACTTTAACCATCAACCACTCCTCGTTTTCACAGGATGCGGCACTGTGCGACTTTTACCTTTTCAAAAAAAGCATTTGCTGATGAAATGAATCGTTTTGAGAACGTAGTAACCATCCAAAAGGTTTGTACCGACATCCTGAAGGACATTCCGGCCGACGAACTAAACTACTCTTTATACAAGTTTTTAGATCATGCATATCGCTGTATTGAGCCTAAACGGGACTATTAAAAAACAAATTAGTTTCGCCCAACAAATTTTTTGTTATTATTTTTTAAATGTTTAAAGATGAAAAGACCTTTTTGCTAATGTGGGAACGTACATATGATGCATAGTGATTGAAAATGTTGACAAATTATAGGCCATGGGGGGGGGGTTCTGACACCCAAAACCCCTCCCTTGGCTACGCCCCTGGCGCCACTGTTGCCAAGGAATAATATTTACACACGTGAACTTTTGTTCGTAGAAAAAAATTTATTATTACACATCCAATTTTATTCACGAAAAAATCGATATAATTGCAAAAGTAGTTGTTAGATTTTCTTCTGACGTCAGGATTTTTTTAAACGTCTTTGAATTTTTAAGGACATAATTATTTAAAAAAATTATGTAAACAATTGAGCATAATGTAGATCAATATGGATATAAACTGAAAGGCAAAATTGCCTAGAATAAAAAAGTAATAATTTTTTTGGTGCGTAAGTACGAAAGTTATAGAAAACCTACTTTTAAAACCTTATCCTAGAATATACTTGAAAATCTTTGTTTGTTTTTTTGTTTTTTGTTTTATTTGAAAACATTTTTATGCTTTAAGGACTAATATGCACACTACAACATCTTCGAAATTCGTCCTTCTAACTTTAGTTATTAGTTTTGGATTGATTCATGTGTTAGTAAAATATTTCTTGTTTGTCCTTTGATCAACAAAATTTATTGTTTTATAAAGGGAAGTTTTAAAATTGTTTATTAAATTTTATGTATTTATAATAAAAACAAATGATACATTTTTTATTACATTATTTTTATTATAAAAAATTTTGTGTTATATAATATTTTGTGTTATAATAAATTTATGAGATGTTCAATCTTCACAATAAATCATGGTCTCAGTGCCTTACAGTCCCAATAACATTTATCTATCTTCAAAATAATATCTAATTTTAAAAGGTTAAGACGAAAATGCTTGTTTTAATTGCATTAAATGCAACACTAATCCCACGACTTGTCAGCCTTGATGGAAAGTTTATGTTGATGTGTTGGATATGCCGCAGAAAATGGCGCAAGCCACTCGCATGCACACACACAGGTACAAATATATATGTACATATGTACATGCCAACATATGCACATATACATTATATACTTAAGTGTGCCGTCAACCCATTTGATTTCATTTCATTTTGCTTCACATGCAGCCAAAGTCCACACCCCACTGTCGCCTCCGCCTCCATCCGCACAACGGCACAGACCAATCGGCAGACCTGCTCCACATGTTGGCCCACCGACAGGCGAACAAAAAGCAACAGCAAAATTTCGTCTGCATGCGAATGCAACAAATTCAGGCACAACACATTCATTCGTTGAATCACATTGGGAAAATAAAAGCAACAACAGATATAAACCAGCCAACAACGCAACAACAACGGCAACAAATAAAAATTAAAAAATAAAAGTAAAGAACGCAAGCGAATGGATTCATGAGTAAATCACCAGCCACGGCAACGTCGGCAAAAGTATAAAACGCCAAAATGCTGCATTAAGCGGAAAAAAGGCGGAGTCTAGCGCGCTGGTTGGGCGCCAACGGTGATACCGGCGGGGCAATGCGGGCGGACGGGGGGGTCGCACGAAAAATAAAAACGACAAAAAACGAAAATATCAACATGTAAGACCAGGCAGACACACACACACACACACACACAGTCATATACAGAGTCATATATGTATGTATATGTACATGCAATAGCAGCAGCCGACGGCAACAACAACCACACAGCAGCAATTTTCAACTCGTGTGCAATACACATCATGCAACACACATCATTGCATGTTTTTCGTATCTATGTGCCAAGTGAGCGCTTAAAGCAGCAACGCCAACAACGAAACAACAATAACTGCAGCAGCAACATGAAAATAAAGCAACACCGAAACGAGCAGCAGTGAGCACGAGAAACGAGTGAACATGCGACACCCATTGAGATATTCGTACTTCATGAAGTGTACGAGTGCCGAATGTGAGTGAATTGCGGTGGGTTGGGTTGGGGCTTCGCATTCGAAAGACAAGTGGGGAGGGTTGTGGGGGCGGCTAAGACGGTGTACGAGTACATACGTGTTGGTAGGCATTCAGCATGCAGTGTTCAGCAGTAGGTGTCGAACGTGTAGTCGACGCTGGAAGTGGGTCCTGGGTCGTCGCTTGGGGAATGTGTGGAATTTATGAAGAAATGTTCAAATGAAAATCTATGCAGCCAAGAACTGCCTGCAATAAATTATATAAAATTTATAAATTTTCTAATTTAATCGTAAGAAATAAAATAAAATAAAATAAAATAAAATAAAATAAAATAAAATAAAATAAAATAAAATAAAATAAAATAAAATAAAATAAAATAAAATAAAATAAGATAAAATAAAATAAGATAAAATAAAATAAAATAAAATAAAATAAAATAAAATAAAATAAAATAAAATAAAATAAAATAAAATAAAATAAAGTAAAATAAAATAAAATAAAATAAAATAAAATAAAATAAAATAAAATAAAATAAAATAAATTAAAATAAAGTAAAATAAAATAAAATAAAATAAAATAAAATAAAATAAAATAAAATAAAATAAAACAAAAAATTAAATAAATTTAAATAAAATAAAATAAAATAAAATAAAATGTAAAATAAAATGTAAAATAAAATAAATAAAAAAAAAAATAAATAAAACAAAATAAAATAAAATGAAATGAAATGAAATTAAATGAAATGAAATTAAATAAAATTAAATTAAATAAATTAAAATGCAATAAAATAAAATAAAATAAAAAATAAAAATAAAAATAAAATAAAACAAAACAAAATAAAATAAAATAAACTGCCACCAATTTGAAATGTTTAGCATAGCTTTGTCTACTTTTATACGAAAATACATAGTTCACTTTTAAAAAACTTTTACAATTAAATTTTTAGGTAAAAAAGCAAATCACTCTATTCTCAACTATCTCAATCTATATAAATATTATTGTTTGTACTGACTGATTCATCATCGCCCAGTCCAAACTGGGCCCAACTGAAGCTACAAACATGAAATTTAAACTGTAAATCCACTTTAGAAAAAGAACCTCCGCCAAGACGGAATGTTCTAAAATTCGGGGTGTTATACGAAAAAAGTTGGTAAAACTACTCCAAGTCAAAAATAATTTGACACATATTTTTTTGTTTTTCAAAAATCCAAATTTCACAGGATCAATAATGGGTTAAAGTTCATATAAAAAAAAACTATGAAAAAAAAAATAATAATTAGATACATGATTTTCATTTTTTTTTAAACTCAAAATCTGACGGGGTCAACGATGGGTTAAAACTTTGTATGGGGACACATGATTTAATGGGGTTTTCAAACTTAGTACAACTACTTTAAATGAGAAATAATTTGACACGTGTTTTTTTTTTTAAATCAAACTTTGACGGGTCATCGACGGGTTAACAGTTTATTGGGGGACACAGTGAAAAAACATGAATTAATGGGCCTATTGATTTTAAACTTGGTTAAAGTACTTTCAGTCAGCAATAATTTGGCACGGGTTTTTCACTTTTTTGAAAATCAAAATCAAATGGGAACTCTAAATATGAAGAAACTTCAAATGTGGAGAGAGCATTTTAAATGAGAAGTATTAATACAATTTTTTTTATCAAAATCTGATGAGCTTAGCGGTTAAGAAAAACTTGATTTCTTGGGCCTATTGACTTCAGACTTGGAGAAATTACTCAAAATCGAAAATAATTTAACACATGCCTGTCAGTGTTTGAAAATCAACATCAGACGAGGTAAAATTTTGTTAGAGCCATGTTATACAAATAAACATGGCTCAACATTCGATAAAATTATAAATTGAGTAAAAAATATTCAATGAAAACTTTCCTAAAAATATTTGTTAATAATAACTCATTAACAAAAAGGAACCCACGGCTTCGGTCAATGGTGCACACACGATTTCATTTTGGAGGGGTTTTGAGCGTACAACTTTTGAACCGAATTTCGTACCAGAAATTTTTGTGTTTGGGGGTTTGACCCCCAAAACTCTTCTGTGTGCGCCACTGGCTACAGCAAATATTTGAAAAGGAAGTGATTTTTAGTTGGTCGGAATCTAATAGATTGGTGGACATCGTTCTAACATTTTCTATGAAGATTTCTCTCCCTCTGATCTAAAAATAAAATTTTTAATTTTCTATATTTTTGTAGTAAGGACTCTCCACGATAAAAGTGATTCCTTTTACTTGATTTAACAAAAAATTAAGCAGTAGGTTTTTTAATTTTTCGAAAGTTTGAATATAATCAAAATAATTTGTTGAATTTGTAATTAAGATTTTATTTTTTGAAAGGTAAAATGGTTGAAATTTAATTTGAGTAAAGTAATATTGTGTAAAGTAATCCTGCATAGACTAACAAGAGGGTAACAAATTAAGTCGTTGTTGGTTTTGGGTTATGAAAAAGTTTAGGAAAAATCTTTCAGTAAAAAAAGAGCCGCAGAATCTGGCAGAAAAGTTAAGACTGGAAAAAAACTTGCTGGGTGAGTAAAAGCCCATTTGAAAAGGAACCCAAATGTCTCTTCTAGAGAACGTGGCTCAGTTCAGTTCCTAAATAGATATGTATATGTGTCTACATATGTATGTAGCTCCATGAGTCAAGAGCGACCTACGGCCTCAGGTTCGAGCTTTCGCTGTAGCCGAAATGATAAACAAAAATTATTTTATTTTACTCACTTTTCTGTCAGCATTAAATAGCAAGTTTATTCACAAACAAATTTACTATAATTTTACAGAATTAAACTTAATAATTACATGAAGTTTAAGGTTCCTCTTATTAGTACTCAAATTCATATGAAGAACACAGATGGTACTACGCAGTCCACTTAGTACTTTGAAAGCACTTTTACAACACAACTAACACTAATTTTATTTACAATATTTAAATACTTAAATATTAAAATATTAAATAAATAATATTTAAATACTTTAGCCTTAAAAGAAAAGGAAGTGGACTGAAAATCATAAATCATCTTAAAGTTCTTAAAACTAAAATACACCAACGAATCAAAAAGACTCCATTGAAATTTTCATTATTCTATTTCCACGTTTTCTGGCCACTAATTTACCGGATTATTACTTTAAAGGTTCATGAACATATCTTTACCCGATATCACTAGGAACCTAAGGCGTCTACTGCTTGCTTGAAATATTTTTAAACAATTGAAAATTTTTATGCAAGTGACAGAAATAATATTTCCATTTAGTATTAGGCGAGATTTGTGAACAAAACTTTCACATTTAAAACATTAGAAATTATCATAAAACATACACAACAGTCGCTATAACACACCGGAGATCTGCCGACGCAAATTGGAGCCGACTTATCCACAGCTAAAACCTCTCTGTTCATATTAATCAAAACAATTTCGAGGATGAGGAAAAATGGTCAAATAAAACCGCATTAAAAAAAACTAAAAAAATGAAATCACAACAACTGCCGAATTCAAAGAAAAATAAAAGAAAAAACCTTCCAGCAACGCTGCGATGAACTCGGCAAATGAACGTCACTGACGACGTTATGTCTGCGGCCGCTGAAGTACTCAAACCTGAGCTCGTCGCCATTGAGTGGGAAGCCAGCAGTGCGCAATTTGTTTTTTGTGAGCGCGAGAGCACTGAGCACTGCCAAAGCTGAGCGCACAAGAATGCGCAGTGAGTTGAGTGCATTTCTCTGGAAATCATTCTTTGGTGGCAACGTGTTGGTGCGTTGGGGCCACTGGGTGGTGGGTGGAGGTGGGGTTCGTTTGGCTTTGTGTCTGTATGTGAGCAGATTTTTTCCATATTTCTGCTCCATTCGTGGGCATACACGAAGCCGAGTCGGTGTGTCTTGTTATACAGTGAGAATATGACATTTTCTCCGTTATATATAATACATATAGATATATATTAGATTTTTTTGTTCCATTCATATTGCCAGCAAAAGGGTTAAAAAACCGGCATTTGCTGTTAAATGATTTTTGGCAGTTTTTTGGGTAGTTGTACAAAATATTGATTAATTGTAGGCAGTTGTGGAATTTGGAATTTTCTTTGGCAGTTTCTGGCAGTCTGGACTGAATGTTTTATTGCTATATTTGTAGCTTTAAATGCGCTGCTTAAAGCTGATTAGTGTTGAATGTAAGAGGTGAAGGAATTATGGTTTGAAATGAATGCTTTTGTGTGAAAAATTTTTTGCGCCATTGGAATGTTTATGACTGGGGAAATGTGGATGTAATGTTATCAGAAAATTCACAAAAATTAAGCTTTAGAAATGTTACTGAAAGCCGTCGGAAGATTGAGTTATATTAAATCAACTGTACTAGAGAAATTTTTCTTTGCATAAGTTGGAAATCTTTATAGATATATATTAGCAATGTCCATCGTCTTCATAGCTTCCGAAAACATTCAGTGTTATCCTGTCGAAGGAGGCATTGCAGGATGACCTTATTTTTAATGTGTCCAATGGCTTATTGGGCGCGTGTTATTTTTTTTTTAGAAATAATAACAGAAATACTCAAAAATCAAAATAAATAAATAACTAAAATAAATGAAGAAATGAATAAATAAATTAATAAATTATTTAATTAATTAAATAAATAAATAAATATCTAATATTAAATAATTAAATAAATAAATGAATAAATAATTAAATAAATAAATAAATAAATATGTTCATAAAAAACAAACAAATAAATACTATATATAAATAAATAAATAATTAAATAAGTAAATAAATAATCAAATAATTAAATAAATAAATAATTTATAAATATATAAATAAATAAATAAATAAATAAATAATTAAATAAATAAATAAATAAATAAATAAATAAATAAATAAATAAATAATTAAATAAATAAATAAATACTAAATAAATAAATAAATAAATAAATACATATATAAAAAAATAAATAAATAAATTAATAAATGAATGAATAAACAAAATAAATAACTAAATTACATAAATACATAAATAATCAAATAATTAAATAATAAAAATAATTAATTGATTAATACAGGGGCGTAGCCAGAACTTGGTCATGGGGGGGGGGGTTTAAACTTTTTTTTCGCCAGTTTAGTATTACGTGTTTTTTAAAGTTAACTGCACTTTTCAAATAGGGCATTTTGTGGTGGCTTATGTGACTTAATGCATTGGAAATTAAATTTTTACCGATTTCTAGTAAACATTTAATGAAATTTGGTGCACTGGAAGCGAAGTTATTGCATCTGAAGTGAAAGTATGTTTCTGTCATCATATAAAAATGAGCATCGAACAAAGACCCAATTTAATATTAAAAATGTTAAAATTTTAACCGAAGCATTTAAATTTATGAACCAAGTTTATGGTGATGATTGTTTATACCGTGGTGGAGTTCGTAAGTGGTAAACGCGATTTAAAAACGATTGTCAGGACATAAATGCTGACCAACGTGTTAGCCAACTGAAATCCGCGATCACCGTAGATTCCATCAAAACTGGGCGGTAATTCATTAAAGATTAGCCGAAGTCTTCATTGACTTTGCTTGCTTTACTTATACCCACCCGAGTGATCTTTTTAATATTCGTGTTTAATATCTGCCAGAGTATTTAGCTATGATTTCGAATAACTGCACAAATTTGAAGGTAATTTTCAATAACATTAACAATTTTTTATTTTTAGAAATTTTGTTTATGTTTAAACTTGAATTTCGTAATTTTGTATACAAAATACCTACCCGGGTGCTCCCAAGTGCTTTTGCTACCATTTTGAATAAAACAATAACTTTTTTTTGCGTACCTCATTATGTGTTAAATAAAACATCTGGAAAGAAATTTTGTAATATTTTCCATATTTGCAAAATAAATCATTAAAGTTAGGCCTTTTTTCGAAAAACGAACTATCGCCAGAGGAAGATACTAAATACTGAAGTATGAAAACATTTATAAATTATTATATATTTATTGTGAGTTTTACTCAAAATAGCGGCGGAAGTGCCTGGGATCATCTTTATCTCAATAGCGTAAATTTATTGCATTTTAACTGAATATTTGGCTATCGAAGGATGCCATCCCATCTATTGACTGTTTTTTTTGTTTTCACATGATGTGGCACCGTGCGAATTTTACCCTTTCAAAAAATGCATTTCCCGATGAAAAAAAGCGTTTAGAGAACGAGGAAACCATCCAAAAGGCTTGTACCGACATCCTGAAGGATATTCCGGTCGACGAACTAAACTACTCTTTATACATGTTTTTACATCATGCAAATCGCTGTATTGAGCCTAAACGGGACTATTAAAAAAACAAATTAGTTTCGACCAAAAAATTTTTTACTATTTTTCTTTTAAATGTTTAAAGATGAAAGACCTTTTTGCTAATATGATTGAATTGATTGATTGATTGATTGATTGATTGATTGAATCACGCATAGTGATTGAAAATGTTGACAAATTATAGGCTATGGGGGGGGGGTTCTGACACCCTAAACCCCTCCCTTGGCTACGCCCCTGGATTAATAAACAAAAAATGCCTACTTATTTGATTAACTTACGATTTCAGAATTTTTGAAAATTTTTTTCATGATTTAAATTTGTCTTAATATCAAAAGGTGATATTTTTAAATAAATTTTATAAAGAAAGTCCAGATATTTGAGAAAGGCAAACCTTTAAAAATTGCCCACTGATTCGATTGCTCAACTGAACGATTTAAGAAATTATTCAAATTAATTTTTACTAATGTAAATTTTTCTAAACTCAAAGCATGAACTTACAGGACTTTTTGAAATTTTGTTTAATCTTCTCAAAACAACTTCCCTCTGAATCAATTGAATGTCCAGTGCTTGCATACAATGGGTGATTCTTTTTTTAAAGCTTGTCAGAAGACTTGAAAAACAATTTCTCATCTACATTTAGTAAAGAAAATACAGACATATACTATAGGATGGGTGACACTATAACCTCTTACTGATTCGACTGTTCAACCTCATGGCTCATGAGAAATCTATGAAACTGTCTTTTATCTAATCTGTTTCTGTCTGTTTGAACTCTAAACAGGAACATGCTTTTTCAATTTGTTTAATTATCTTCAAGCTACTTTCCTTTGAAACGATTCAATGCCCACTGCTTGCTTACGGTGGGTGATTTTTTTATTAGAGCTCTTCAGAGGACTTGAAAAAGCATTTCTAATCTTCATTTGAGAAAGGTGACAACTTAATAATTGCATACTTATTCGAGTGTTTCACTTCACAACTAAGAAATCTATTAAAATATGTTCTGTCTAACTAATTGAGGTCTGTCTGTATTCTGAGCAGAAATTCAGAAGCTTTTTCTTTAAATTTTTTTCATCTTCCGCGAGCATTTTCCTTCTGAATCAATTCAATGTCCAATGCTTTCATACAGTGGGTGATTTGTATAAGAACTTGTCAGAGGACTTGAAAAACATTGTCTTCTACATTCGGTAAAAAACATTCAGACACAGAATCACTAGATATAACTAAAAATTATATATTTGCCGATAAACTGCTTTCTTTGTCCTGTCTTTCTGTGCTCCAGTCATTATTTTTCTCAGAAGTAACGACGGAGGATCTCTCGGGTCTCTCTCTCTCCGTGGGCCTTATAAGTGCACGTCACCCTATTCTGTTATCCATAATTTTTAGCTCCCCAATTTGTATCCTCCCAGACAAAAATAATATATACCTAATATGGTTTTTATATACTTTTTAATGTTACTTTACTCAACTGGCCATAACAACCAGTTATGGTATTACGGCCTGACGCAAAAATTCTCTCCAGGAAGATGGAAGCGGACATACAAAACAAAGTCTCTGATTGTTTTCCACCTGCCGAAAGCGAACGAAATAACGATCCTTGTTTCTGTCCAATCCAATCCACGTTGATACACAGCCTATTCCTGGATGGCGATTCGGTACCAGCTGAATAGTGAACTAATATGTGCAGCGTGTCTAATCTCCAGAACTTTAAATTTCGGTTATGCGCAGACACCAATGAAAGCCAAAGGAGCCTCGGAAGGAGTTTTTAATATACTCGTATATTGACCAATATTTTATTTTTTAATAATTAAAACGGTCTGTTGTTTTGTTTTTCGGAGTAAACAAGTGTTCAATTTTTAGGTTAGGTTAGGCAGTTTTCCGATTGATTGCCTATTTGACTTGGAGGCTGTTGAATGAATAGTAGCCTCCTCCTGGAATTTAGCCTGCTTCCTGTCATGCTGTGTTCGGTGGTAGCCAAAACTAACCTGGTTAGGTCAGGTTATGAAGGAATCTGGCATTAACTTCTAGTGGCACAAAGTCAACTATACCTCGATCATTAGACGTTTTAATGCGTAGATGGCATTGGCATGTTTTATATTTTGAAGTGCAGGGATAGTCCCATAGGAGATGCTGTACCAACTCTGAATCGTTCTCATATTTGCGGCTACGACAATAATCTCGATGGGGCAGTTCAAGCCTTTCAGGGGCCAATTAACTTAATGTCCATTAAAACCCCTGTGAGTTTCTGTTCAAGAACGTTTTGGTTTGTCAGATGGCAAGACACAAAAAGTCGTTTGGTTCAGTCTTTTCATCAAATCTTTTGGTCTTTTGATACAGATTTGGCCACAGAGTGTCTGCGATCCTGATTTTTGTTGCACTTAATTGCATTCCTGTTAAGATCGACGTACAATTCTAATAGTGAATGGTGAATAGGTGGCTATCTCCGCAATTAGTTCTGCCAGATCTGACACCTTCTGAGGCAAATCATTCGCTCTTTTGGTACCCAGTAGTGAGACGGTGATACCTCAGTGACGAAGCGCTCAGCAGAGTTTAATGTTGTAATCTGAGATAGAATTCCTAAACTGTTTTACTAAAAAAATGGTTTAATAACACTGCACAACAAAATCAAAATTTTTTAAAATAACAAGGTTCTGACAACGAATTCTGGTAGAGGGGGCCAACAAAAAATACGTGTATCGGCGTTTTGAAAGTTTACGTCTGAATCGGCATACGAAAACCATGTAACCTCACATTTTAGGTATATGATGTGTTCAGCAGTTTGATGTAAAATACTACGAACACAATTTTTGTGGAGCATTTTAACCCTGTAGCTCCTATTTGTATGGGCCAATTTGACCCTTTTTTCTAAAATGCCAAAAATGTCCTGTAAAACAGGATTTTTTAAGGACAAAATGTACCACGAAAATATTCGCCATAAAATTCTACTATAGGTCTCTGAATACATCAAAGCTCAGAAATTAACTTGAATCCTCTATCAGAATCCGTTGTCAGAACCTTGTTATTTTTTTTGTGTTGTGCAGTGTAATATGAAAAATATTAGACTGTGTTTTAAGCTTTTGAATTTTGTTAGCAAAAATAAAATTTATCAACTGATCTATTGAAGCATTTCAGTGGGACTTAGGAGAACTAAAAATAGAGTCCGATTTGTAGGGCGGTACCTAAGAGCGGACCTCGGACCTTCGTGAGGGATTTCAAGATGTACGCGACATATATAACAAACCTGTGTCCTTGCCCAGTTTATGACAAACTTACACCTGGTTTTCTGTAAAAAAAATAATTTGAACTCGACGTAAGGAGTAACTTCTTTAGTTTTATTTCGTGGGTATGGAAAAATAAAGATGGCACGTCCTCTCCTGAGAGTTAATTTAGCTCAAATAGAAGTTAAAAAAAATATATTAAATAGAAGTAAAAAAAAGATATTTTTTTAATATCATATTGATTCAAAATTTCAGCCATTCTTTGAAATTACCTTTTTTTTAACTTGGATGAAATTGAATGAATGAAACTGAATGACATTTTTTAACTTGAAATTGAACCGGGAATAAAAATTCAGAGAAATGAGATTTTTCTAAAATTGTAAACTGGTGTTACCCCTTAAGGGGGTAGTCAGGTAGATTTTTTCAAAAAATCTAAAATTTTGTTTTTGCAGTTTTGGTCTGTTTAAACCCTTAGGAATCATGTAGAAACCTTCCTTTAAATCGGATAGTATCCGAAAGCGATTGAAAATGAGATTAGCTGTAAGGGCTCGCGCGCTCGAATCGCACACCTGGCGCGTGAAGTAGATGCTGTTGTTTTGAGCTGGCTGACACGATTACGGCCGATCTACTGCACCGGTTTGCTTAAACTTTTTTTTATATTTTCAGAAAAGGTTTGGCTATCGCATGAACTACGATCATTATTGTCCATTTCTATGTAACAAAGTTATGACACAATTATTAACAAAAAACAAGCAAAAAAAGAGAAAAAAATTTACAATTGCACTAAATGTTTATTTATTAATATTTTTTTACCGTTGTAGTTCAAACGAGAGCCAGTCATTTGTACTTCAAAATGAAATTTGTTTGGTATGTTTCAGATCATCCAAAATGGAGAAATCGTGTTAGCCAGATTTCAAAATGGCGTCTTCCGGTCGCCCATATCTCCCCCGGATATAAACGAAAATTTATAAAAAAAAATGTTTTTCAGTACTCAAAACTATGCAAAATAACATATAAAAAAATTGTTAATGTGGAATTAAAAAATTTGTATGAAAAAAAAATTATTTAAAAATATGGTCGATTCTACCTGACTACCCCCTTAACTAAAAATCAATTCGAGAGATACCGCTATCTGCTTCGTCCTTATATCTATTTTTATTCTGTAAAACTTTCTGCTTCACTTTCTTTTCTTCATGTTTTCGTAGAACGAACTGATCACTTAAAGGAATTCATTGAGCATTATTATTCAATAAAACAACTACTAAGTAATTAAACTTAACAACAAATTTTAATGAAAAATTTCCAGTCATGCAACTGAGAACTCACTCATAAAGTTGACTATAGAATTTCAGCTAATTTTTGTTATAGAAAATTAATTCAAAGTTCGCTGAAACACAAACTAATCATGGATCAAAGACGAACCAACTAAAAGATCCCAGTTTCGAGTTTCAACAAATGACCGAATTTCTATGCAATTTTCAAAGGACGGTCCCTTGTTTTGTCTTCGAATACCTTTGCGTACATTAAGTGAAATCTGAATATAAATCCATTAAATAATTGCAATTACTCACACCGCCCACAATCGTTCATTTGCACGAGAAACGAAAAGTTTGGCCGAAACAAAAAAAATTATCCTGTCGTGCATTGATTTGTGTGCGCGCATTAATTATTTTCTAATCATAATTACCTGATTAACTTGAGCCGCCCGGCACAGTCAGTCAGTCAGTCAGTCAGCCAGTCAGTGAAGCGGGCAGTGCGCTAATCGCTTAATTAGCGCCGGCATCGCCAGCTCAGCTCACTTTCCATTAAGACTGATTGATGCGCATTTGTTCTTTTGCCTCATTCGCTGCAAAAAATAAGCGCCGAAGAAAAATTCAATTCAATAGCAACAGCGACCGTTGGCAACTCTTACTTTCGCTGCAAGCGGAAAAATGAAAATTTAATTTTCAAACTGCCAAACTGATTGACGGTGTCCGCACACGATGCAGCTGAACGGCAACGGCGAGGCATTTGTGTCAGCGCGACGCGGCACGTGGTGAAGTTGACGTTTGCAATTAGAATTTTAGGCAGCAAATCGAATGAAAAATCTTCAGCGAATCAGTCAAATTCGCAATTGAACTGAAGAGTTTGGAAGAGTTTCGAGAGTTGGCTGGGTTGAAAGGAGGTAAGTAAAAGTTTCGAGGTAGCTTCAGGTACACGGCACAAGTTTTGGCTGCAAAAGCTGATCGAAGGCGGTGGGGAGACATTAAAAAGCGCCTCGAGTAAGCGCCCAACTGGTGACTGATGCATTAGCGGAAAAGTTTGGCCAAAGTTTCTTTGATGATGGCCATTTCACTTGCAGCGCGCCGCTAAATAACGCTTAACGCGCTAAGCCTTTAATTAGAAATATGCGTGCGGGTGGAGTGCGCCACATCCTTTGGTGCCTATAAGCTTTGCGTCACATATATACACAGGCCCAGGCCACACCCCCATTTAAAATTTAACATAAAATGTAAATTTGTGCCAATGGCGCGTATCATCGCCACGTATCTGCGCCGTAATCTTAGGTTAATGTCGCCTAATGTTGGAGTGTTTTCTAATTAAAATGTAGAATACATCCCTTCGTCCTGTGGCAACTTTACATATATATTCAGTGGTTGAGATATACCAGCAAGTGTCTCCAATTGTGGCTTCTAATGAACACAGAAATTTTAGTTTGTTGGGGGGGGGTGCGACATAAAATTAGAAACACTGTAACAAGGTTTGCATTAATGAGCGTTTTCTGTATGTAAAAATATCTGAAGTATACCTATGCAATATTTATTTATTTACTAAAGATTCACCAGCCCGAGCTAGGAATCGAACCTAGGGCCTCTGGTGTGAGAAGACAGTGCTCTACCCGCTGGACTATCGAGGCCGCACAGTGCTTCGACTTCATACAAAATTGAGGCAAAAATAGAAGGATTACTTGAAATTCTCTAAAAATTTGCGCTCTCACTCATTTTGGGCTCCTGGCTGAAAAATATTGCTTGTTTATCCAAAATAGATATAGTTAAAAAATCGAATATATATAACCGATTATTTTATTACCACCGTGCCCAAACCGCTGGAGCTATAATAATGAAATTTGGTTAATAGTTGTGTTTTAAAAAGTCAACCCTTAAAAAGGAGCGATTTTAAAAACTTCAACCTTAAAAGGGAGGAAGGGGGTGGGGAAGCTTATATGGACGGATATGGTTTTTTGGTTGGCTTGTTTTAATATTTGGTATTTATATACTAAAAAGACAATAACAAAATACGTATTTCAGCGTTTTTCTAAATTTGACATTTAAAGGGTGGAAAGAGGGCGATTGCGAAGTTGCTTAAAGGTAATAATTTTTTGTTTCATATCCGTAGAGCTTTACATGGAGATGACACAGCTGATATTTGGTTCAGTGCAAGCCAAGTTTTCGCGCCAAAAGTGACAGTCTGTTTATAGCATCAATCAGAAAATGAGCTTCGAACAAAGAACACATATTAAGTTTTTTTTTTAACTTTTACTGAAACATTTAATTTGATGAAAAAAGTGCATGGTGATGATTGTTTATCTCGTGTGAGAGAATACAAGTGGTTTAAGCGGTTCCAGTACTGTCGTCAAGACCTAAAGGACGACGAACATCCAGGTCCTTCCAATACCGTGGTTACTCAAAGTAACATCGAAAAAGTGCGTGAATTCATCAAAAATTAGCCCAAATCGTTATAACGATCCATGGAAATGGAATTGAATATGTCCAAAAATTCAATTCATTGCATTTTGGCGCACGATTTTCATCTGCGGAAGGTGTTTCATAGCAAGGACCTCATTAGAGAGCCAAAAAAGGATCCAAACTTCAATTATTCGATTGTTACTGATGACGAAACGTGGTGTTTTCAATATGATCCTGAAACCAAGCGGCAAAGTGCCGAATCGAAGGATCCAAGGAAGGAAGGAAGGAGAAAGTCAATGTTGTTTTATTTCTACGATTCGGAAGGCATTATTTATAAAGAATTTTTTCCAATTGGTCAAACTGTTAATGGAGTGTTTTATCGTGAAGTTATGAGGCGTTTGCTGGCTCGTATTTGTCGTATAAGGCCACAAAACCGTGGAAATGGAAACTGACGCTTGTTACAGGACAACCGATGTTTTGGTCAAAAATTCAATTTTTAACATCAATCACTCGCCCTTCTCGTCTTACTTGGCTCTGTGTGACTTCTATCTGTTCGGTAAAATGTATTTGTCGATGAAAGGACAACCATTTCCTGATTCCTTAAAGTGATTCAAAAGGCCACGACCGACATTTTGAAGACGATGGATACTGATGGAATAAAAAATCATTCGATGATCTAATTGAACATGCAAAAGATACTAAGATACGAAGCAGAAAGATACTATTTTTAATAAAAAAATATTAGTTTTTGTTTTAATTTTTTATATTTATTTATTTATTAAGATTACGATTGGCTGAATTAGGTATTCCGCTGATTGAGGGGCCAAAGGACTTAATTTAGAATTGAAAAATGCAGCTCTAGCATCAACGGTTTTTACTCAAAGCCTACTAATATTCTATAAAAGGACTAGCATGTTTAAGGATCTTTACGATTACTCTTTTCGTTGCAAATGTTCGTCAGATAAAGACTTAAACGGAGTTTATGCAAGGACTTAGGGCCAGCCAGTTAAACCTAACCTAACCTAACAATTTTGTTACGCTTTATTTCAAGTAAATCCTTATGACTGATGGTCCATAAATCAACCTCTTTTATAAAAGGTTGTTCAAAATGTTATTTTTCTAGTCATCATTGCAAGGATTTTGACAAAAGATATGTCTCTAAGTTACTTCCTCAGGAAACTTGAAATATATCAGACTACTTTTCCAAGAAAGTTGAAATGTGTCAGATATCTCCTGAAACTTTCATGCAGTCAGTCATTTGAGACATTCCGATCTAAGTCAAAAGCCCTATTGGCCTCGGTATCCCATGTCACTTTAAACGACTTTATGACTCTGGAAGAGTTAATTGAAAATGTAAAACGAATGTCAGGTCAGTTATTGTGACTTCTTTCAGCTTGGTGATGCGGCAACTCATCGCTTTTGCCTGATCTCCCGAAGGAATTACTTTGGGTCCTTGGCAAATTTAAAACGCAACCAAAGTGTAGTAAAGAGGACATAGAATTGTTTAGTTTAGTTGCATTATTCAGCAAAAAAATAAAATAAATTTGCTTTGCTGAACTCTTTAACAAAGGTCCTTTTTTAGACTTTCGATCACTTAGTTTGGTTGCATTATCCAGCAAAAAAATAAATTAATTTTCTTTAGTCTCTCAACTTTTTAAGCAATAAAGTTCATTTTCTTAGACTTTCGATCACTAAAGTCGCCATTAATATGTGGAAATATTTTGCCTCTTACCAACTTACCAACCAAATACTAATCTATGCGATAATTTATTGTCTACGCGAAAAATTTCGACATTCGAATTTTTAGTTTGCTGTGCAGAGTCTTGCCAAATAATCGTCAATCGTCGACCCGGTAAGCCAAATAAAACAGCAACAACAATGACAAAAATTATAGACAACAAAGCGACATAATGAAACGGCTGGCAAGAAGGGCTGCCCAGACTTATTATTATTGGTTTGTTAACTTGTCTGCACGAAATGACATTTTACAACTAAATTCGCAAGTAAACAAGCAGCAGCAACAACACAGAATAGTGCTGTGGCATTAGTGGCAGCCGCAGCGGCAGCTGAAGATGTCAAACATTAGCCACTTGGCAGCAGCGTCGGTAATTGAAGCTGACAGCGCGACAGACAAGAAGCCAAACGCGTCCGACAACCACTTCGATAAAAAAAATTCGAAGCTCCCAGCCGAATGGATATGGAACCTATGACTAAATGCTAACGCGACCCACATTTGCGCCAAAGGTTTTACAAATAAATCACAGCAAATTTCCACAAAACTAAAAATAATAAATAAATAAAAAAAAGGGCACAAAACTCCCCCGACGTCCTCCGACGAAAAAAACCTACCAAATCAGAGACTCATTAACAAATGAGTGTAACCACTGTTTACCGAAATTGACTGGCTGACTGCTAGCCAGAGTGGGCGAATGTTGTTGTTGTTGTTATTGCCACCAAGCCACCGACACCAACTGGCGGCGCGGCGCGCACATTCACAACAACGCCAGCCGCACAAAATATCGACAAAGTCATAAATTAAATATTTGCGAACAACCGGCGAATGGCGCGCGAAAAACAATAACAAAAACAATAACAATAACAAAAACAAAGTATAACGTTACAAAGATCGAGCCGACAAATACGAACACTTTTGCGAGCCTTTGGGGGTATGCAGCGCCATGAGAATTGCACGCGCACAGTCCGCGGCAACTGTCAGCCCAGGAACTGTGTGGTGCGGCAAAAGCGGCCAACAGTCAGCTGTGCCAACAACCACAATCACAGTGCCAACAATAACAACAACATGGCTGCAGCAGCAAAGCGTTCGCGCCGCTTTAGCGCTAAACGATCAATCGTCGCGATCACTTTGCGCGCTGTCGGGGCGATTTATTGTTGTTGTTGTTATTTTTGAGTCGGTGCTAAGTCCATAGCTTGTATTACACGTTCGGCTAATATTGGCTTATTGACGCCGGCATACGTCGATTACACGACGCTGGCGATTAATTGCGGCGCGCAACAGACGTGTGGCGGCAATTGAAGCGCGCCTTGTGCTTCTTCTTTGATGGGCTCTTTCTCCTTTTCATTTTAATATTAAAAAAACAAAAATTGTCGTCTTTTTTATTCGACGGGATTTTTTGCAATTTGGGGTCTAAAGGGGCAAATGATGGGTTTAAGTGTTGTATTTAGAAACTTGATTTATTGGGCCCATTGACTTCAAACTTGGTGAAAATACTCCAAATCAAAAATAATTTGACACATATTTTTAAATTTTTCGAAAATCAAAATTTAACGGGGTCAGCAATGGGTTAAGGTTTCTATACGGAAAAACTACGAAATAAACATGAACCAATAGACCTATTGACCGCAAAGTTGTTGAAAACACTTGAAATCAAAAATAATTTGACACGTGTTTCTAATTTTTTTTTGAAAATCAAAACTTAAAGGGGTAAACCAAGGGTTAAAAGTTTGTATGAAAAACATAATGGTGTATGCCTTTTGACTTCAAACATGGTAAAAGTACTTCAAATGTAAAATAAATCGGCAATTTTTCGAAAATCAAAATTTAACTTGGTCAACAATGGGTTAAAGTTCGTATACGGGAGGACTACGAAAGAAACATGAAACAAAAATCCTAGCCAAAATTAGTGAAAAGGCTTGAAATAAAATAGAATTAAACATGCGACTTTTATGTTTGTTAAAATCAAAACTTAAAAGAGTAAACGAAGGGTTAAAAGTTTATATGTAGAAACTCGATTTTTTGGGCCTTTTCACTTCAAATTTGGCGAAAGCACTCATGCGAAATAATTTGATACGTGTTTTTAACTTTTTTTAAAATCTGAATCTAACGGGGTCAATAATGGGTTACGCATTTGTATGGAGAAACAAAATTTTAAGGGTTGTTTGACTTCAAACTTGGTGAAAATACTTGTGATGAGAAATAATTTGATACGTGTTTTTCACTTTTTCGAAAATCAAAATCTAACGGGGTCAAAAATGGGTTACACGTTTTTTAGAAGTAACAAGATTTTAAGGGTCTTTTGACTTCAAACTTAGTGAAAGCACTTAACACTTTCGCGTCCGCTCTCTGTGCAGTTAAACTAAAACCTATTGCCGCTTTGTTTACGTATGCCGTTGCGTTGGCGCCGCTATTTTTAATTTTTTTTTTTAGTAGTGCCTCGGAAACAGTTAAATTAAAATTTTTAATAACATAAAAATACGTGAATGGCTCCTACGTTTGTTCGGCATAAAACGTAAAAATACGTGAACGGCTCCTAGGATTGTTTGGCAAAAAACGTAAAAATACGTGATCGGACGCGAAAGTGTTAACATGTGGAACATTTCGATACGTGTTTATCATTTTTTTGAAAATCAAAATCTGATGGGTCAACTATGGGTTAAACGGAAAACAAAATTTTATGGGTATTTTGACTTTAAACTTGGTGAAAGTACTTGTGGGGAGAAATAATTTTATATGTAGTTTACTTAGTTTACTTACTTAGTTTACTTTGCAGCTATTTCTATGAAAAATGTATAAAAGCTACAAAAACCAAAATCCTCAAAAAAATCCTCCCCAATACTTTAATCCCTAATACTTAGATTCGCAGTCATTTCAACTATTTGATTAAAGAAATGGACAGAACAGTTCGAGAAGGGTTTTAACTTCGATGAATTCGAGGTTTGTGAAATTTTAAGAGACATTTTTTCAAGTTTAATCCTTTTGAGTGCAAAACTTTTGGCCATATTTTGACCTTAGTTTACTTCAATTTACTTTGAAAAAAGCTTCAAAGCTAAAAAAAAACCCATCAAAACTTATTTGAACCCCTAAAACTAAGAATTGCAGAGATTTAAACTATTTAATTAAACAAATATTGACAGAAAAGGTTGAGATAGATTTTGACGATTTTTCCGATGAGTTCGAGTTTTTTGAAATTTTTACAGATTTTTTTTCAAATTTAATGCTTGTGAATACAAAACTTTTGGCGAGATTGCGACTTTGCTTGTGAGTAAAAAACTTTTGGCAATATTGTGACCTAAGTTTACTTTAATTTCTTTGAAAAAAGCTTTAAAGCTATAAAAAACCCCTCAAAACTGATTTGAATCCCTAATACTAAGAATTGCAGAGATTTAAACTATTTGATTAAATGATTGGACAGAAAAGCTAGAGTTCAAATTTTGTTAAAATTTTTAGTCATGTTTTCAAATTTATTTTTTGTGAGTACAAAACTTTTGGTAATATTGTGACCTTGGTTTACTTTAATTTCTTTGAAAAAAGCTTAAAAGCTACGATGAATCTTCAAAAATTATTTGAACCCCTAATACTAAAAGTTGAGCAAGATTTTGACTTCGATGAGTTCGATTTTTTTGAAATTTGTAGAGAAATTAATTTAAAATTTAATGCTTGTGAGTACAAAATGTTTGGCGACTTGTGACTTTGCTTGTGAGTATAAAATATTTGGCGACTTGTGACTTTAGTTGCCTTTGCAATTTTTTTACTGATTCTTTGTCGATTTATTACATCGATTATAATCAATAGTTGCATTTGAAGTGAATTTTATGAATCATTATATTAATTATATTTATTTTTTATATTATTATTTGTAACAAATTAAACATTAGGTACATTTTCTATAATAGCTCAAAACTCAAATTAGTTTCAAAGTCTTACTTACTCCACTGAAGCTTCAGTTCAGTTTATATTGAATTGGTTGATTTCCCAAACGAAACACAAAGGTTTTTCCACTTTTAACTATTTAAAAAGTTCTTTCAAATATACAAAGTGACTACTTAAGCACATTGCAACCAGATAGTATGGGAATTTTTTGTTGGCATCTTGAAAACCACGCTTTTCCATAGATATGTATGTGTGCGATAATATCTCAGGGCTTTTGTTGCTCCCTGCATGTAAGAATGCCTTTTCGGAACGCATATCAACGAATTGTTAATGGCAGGCAAGAAGGTAGGCAGCGGGACAGACGAACGGACGAAGAAGGAGCTGCTTCCGCCAGATCATAAAATGTGATCGCACAACAATGAAAATTGAGTGCAACCAAATACAACACAGAACAGTGAACAGCGCACAGCGGCGCAACTTCAGCAGCAGCAGCAACAAAACAGCAGCCAACAACTAAAATTGCAATAGCAACAGCAACATTGCAAGCAGCAGCAGCGTGGAACAAACAGCGCAGCAAATAAATCGTGATCATGTGGTCAAGAAAGTAGTAAACAATAAAAACAAAATAAAATGAGGAAATTGTTAAAAAAAGAAGAAAATCCTTTTTAACTTTAAACTGCCAAGGAGTTGTAGGAGGTAGCAGCAGCAGACAGCAAACAGCAGGCAATGTGCCGTTTGCAATGTGTTGCTTCCATGTGTGTGTGCGTGTGTGTGTGTGTGTGTTTGTGTTGGTGCGGCGTGCAACAATTGTACCACACAAAGCGAGTGATTCAACAGCAAATAGCAACGACAATAACAACTAAAATAACAACAAAAACAACAACACCAATCAGTCAGGCAGCACCAGCATGCCAACAGCAACAAAGGCATGTTTGTCGTGTCATACAGTGGAATCGCGCACCAAACCGATCACACATATAGTACGACGAGCACCAACCAACTCGTAGTCGAGGCAGTGTTGCCAGATTAGGAGATTTCCTGCTAGATTTAGGAGATTCTTGGCCTTTCAGGAGAATTTTTAGGAGGCAGAATTGTTTAGGAGAAAGTTTGGGAGATTTATATTTTATGTTAGGGAATTTTTCGGATCCTTAGTGGATTTTTGGAGATTTTTCTATAACGAAGTATGATGTATTGGAAACACTGGCAACAAAACATATTTTGGCAACTATTTTAATAGTCAAAGCGTGTTATTGTGTTGAAAATTTGTAAGCTTACAAAATGTAAGATCGTTCTATCTCGCTCGGACTTATTGCTGTTTCATTCATTTGTTATATCGTCGCCTGAGAAAACGAATGTCTTATGTTCCATTGAAATTAACAGCACATACGACAATCGTTTTTTTAGGCGACGATATGTTTTGTTTCTGTTAAGTTCAGTCTTGCCAGATTAGGAGATTTCCTGCTAGATTCTTGGAGATTCTTGGCCTTTCAGGAACATTTTTAGGAGGAAGAATTGTTTAGGAGAAAGTTTAAGAATTTTTTTATTTTATGTTGATTTTTGGGAGACTTTTGGATAACGAAGTGTGATGTATTGGAAACACTGGCAACAAAACATATTTTGGCAACTATTTTAATAGTCAAAGCGTGTTATTGTGTTGAAAATTTTTAAGCTAACAAAATGTAAGATCGTTCTATCTCGTTCTCAGTTATTGCTGTTTCGTTCATTTGTTATATCGTCGCCTGAGAAAACGAATGTCTTATGTTCCATTGAAATTAACAGCACATACGACAATCGTTTCCTCAGGCGACGATATGTCTTGTTTTTGTAAAGTTCAGTGTTGCCAGATTAGGAGATTTCCTGCTAGATTCAGGAGATTCTTGGCCTTTCAGGAGATTTGTTAAAAGGAAGAATTGTTTAGGAGAAAGTGTAAGAATTTTTTTATTTTATGTTGATTTTTGGGAGGCTTTTGGATAACGAAGTATGATGTATTGGAAACACTGGCAACAAAACATATTTTGGCAATTATTTTAATAGTCAAAGCGTGTTATTGTGTTGAAAATTTGTAAGCTTACAAAATGTAAGCTCGTTCGTGAAATCCCGCCAAAAATGGCAAATGGCGTTTAATTCATTTGTTATATGTTTTGTTGTTGTTAAGTTTTTGTTGTGAAACTGAAGATGAATAAAAAAAGGCTGCATTAAAAACTTTTATGTATATCTTTTTTTATGAGAAGTTTAATTCCTTTAAAATGACGCAAATTAAAAAAAAATGTTAGAAGATTTTTTTTGGAACGAAATTTCAGTATTTTTTTTTTTAGATTTAGGAGAAAGTCATTTCAGGTATCTGACAAAACTGGTTAAGTTTGTGTTGTGAAGCTGAAGATAAATAAAAAAAGGCTGCATTAAAGAAAATTATATGTATTTTATTTTATTTTTATGAGATGTTTAATTCCTTTAAAATTACGCAAATGAAAAAAAATGTAGGAGATTTTTTTTAATTTTGGGAGAAAATTTCAGTATTTTTTTAAGATTTAGGAGAAAGTCATTTGAGGCATTTGGCAACACTGGTTAAGTTTTTGTTGTTAAGCTGAAGATGAATAAAAAAAGGGTGCAATAAAAAAAATTATATGTATTTTATTTTATTTTTTATGAGATGTTTAATTCCTTTAAAATGACGCAAATTAAAAAAAAATTTTAGGAGAGTTTTTTTAATTTTTAGGAGGAAATTTCAGTATTTTTTTAAGATTTTGGAGAAAATCATTTTAGGCTTTTGGCAACATTGGGTAAGTTTTTGTTGTTAAGCTGAAGATGAATAAAAAAAAGGCTACATTAAAAAAATATGTTATATATATATTTTTATTTTTTATGAGAAGTTACGAGAAATTACGCAATTTATAAAAAAAATTGCAGGAGTTTGTTTTAACTTTTGGGAGAAAATTTCAGCATTTTTTTTAGATTTAGGAGAAAGTCATTTCAGTTATCTGGCAACACTGAGTCGAGGCAAGCAGCCGGCAACTTGAGTGGTGGCGCATGCGCAGTCGCCAACCGCTGTTTTACTTATTGTTGCTGCTATTCAAATTCGTCGCCACGTTCAATGGTTGTTGTTGTTGTTGCTATTGCAAGTTCAGAGTTGAAGTTGCCTACTTAGGCCGCAAACCAATTTCGACTGCCTACGGTGGCCCGCCCATGAATGCGCCGCGCAGCAGAAATTAGTTGTGCGCAGCGATTGCTGTTGTTGTTGTTGTCGTTGCAGCGTGCAGTCATGCATGCTTGTTGCAAAGCGATCAAAATCGCACACAGCCATCAAATCGCATATGTTTGCCATGTCTGTCCGGATGGCTGCGCGTCTCTCTATCTGTCCGTCTGTTCGTTTGACTTGTTTGTCGTGTGTTGCGCTGCGCTGTTCATTGCACCAATTTGATTCTAATTGCAATGTCGACAGTGCAGCATGAACACCTCTCCCCCTCGCTCTCTCACTCCCTCTCTCTATTTTCTCCTTTCCCACTCTCTGTTTTCCTCCGCTCGACATGCAGCACTGTGGCTTTTCAAATCAACAACCCAACCGTCGAACAAAAGGCGCTTCATCAGTTTCTCAGCGCGCCTATCACACACCGAAATCGGGATCAACACGTTGCGATGCGATCTGCCGCGCTGATCTGGTGGACAATGGCGTTCGCGAGGGCCAAAGTAAAAAGCGTGCGCGTCAGCTTTGTCTGCCGTTAAGCTGCTGCTGCGAGTCTTCGGAACAGGCGCACAGTGGAGTCCCAAGTCGGCCAACATGACGTGGGGAATTTTCAATGCACAGTTTAGTGTCTTCCATTTGTGCCGCACAGCCAGTTGATGTGCCAATGATGCCGTTCGTCATTATGATAGCAATCGTAATGAAGTTGTTGTCGATCTTCGGCACAATTGCGCCTTGTTACACGCGTGATTAGTTCACATACATATTTACCTACTTATCTCTATGTTTATATATGTTTGTAGTTTGTATGCAGTTATCGCCGTTTTGCCGCTTCTTGACGTGCAGTGATCATGCATTGTGTCTGTTTTTTTTTATCAAATTACAAAAATTATAACAACAATAACATTAAATGCACCCATCATGCACGCATTTGATTTTCTTCTTCTAATTTCTTTTTATAAGTTGTGTTTTTGTATAATTTTTTTTTCGTGGGTGTGAAGATCAATTTCACGGCATATCTAGCCGCCGATTTTTATACGAATTGTGTGTATATGAAAATTGCCGAATTGTGTCCATTACAAATGCTCGTTCGTTGGCTTTGTGCGAGATGGTTTTGTGATAAAAGCGCTGAATATTTGAAATTGGTTTGTGTTGGTATTAAACAAAAAAGTGTGGGAAAATGTTGGTTGCGATGGGATTTGCAATTTCACAAATATTGAAATTGTTCAAGAGATTTTTCGAATAAATGTTTTAGATTGCAAATGGCTGATAACACATAGGTTTTTTATTGTTAAAACGGGACATAAGAGACAATGACACTTTTGATCATAGACCTAAAATAATTACTATCTGTATTTTTGGAAATAAAAAAATGCCCTTATTTAACCCCTTCGACCCCAAAGTTGCCTGAGAGCAACTTCAACTATCTTATAGCAAAATCTACGATTGATTTTGGGGTTTAAGTTAAGTAGGCACCAACAAATTAATATTTTTAGAAGTGAATTCAAAGCACATTAAAAAAATTTTACTGTTATCCCCAAAATAATTTCCAATATTTTGCAGCAATATCAGGAAAAGTTTGTGTTCTAATTGAAGTCTACGAATTGGGCGCGTTCGACTGTGTCATACAACCTTAAAAAGATATTTCAGGCACTTAACCCTCAAATGCATGAATTATTTTCACGTTTGCTAAATAAAAATAGGATTTTCTTTTTAACACAAAAAACCACTGAAAAGTGAAATAAATATTAATAAACTACTAAATATTAGCAAACAGATTTCGAATGTGGTTGTCGTTTCAAAATATTATATCTGGGTTTAATTTGAAGATATACACAAATATGTTAGTGTGCCTAAAGGCATCAGTATGCATTTGAGGGTTAAGCGGGGAGCAATTTAACCGAAACGGGATAAGTAAAGATGAACTTCTTTTTTTTAATTAAAAAAATATAATAAAATTTCTTAAATAAATAAATAAGACATAAACATTAAGAATATATTATATCTTCTTAACTGTCGAAGTTACTAAGCAAAAAAACAAAAAAATTTGTATGCATTCATTTTTGGTTATCAGTTCAATTGAATTGAAAACATGAAAATCGTTTTTAAAATTTTCACAAGTGCACTTAAAAGGGAAAAGTATAGGTAAATTAAAGATTAGAGCACAATAAATCGAGGTACTTATGCAGGTTAGGTACTTATGCGGGGAGTTTTCTTCAGATTTTATTAAAAACATACATAGTGCCCACAAATGTGCCAAATTCTCTACCATAATTCCCAGGAAATTTTCTACGGAGTTTTGACCCAGAAAACAAACTGATCATTGCAGAACAAGAATGCTTGTGTCTGAAGCCAAGCCTCACTTGCCTCATTGTTTTTACGAACCGAGGCATTATCCTGTTGAAAAATAAGCTCCTTATGTTGTTGTCGGTTAAAACTGGTAAAAGATCTGTGTGTTGTAGTATGGTGTACTCAGTTGAAGTCATTCAAGTACTTGGAACAGTCAGAAGTAGACGAGCGTTTCACCAGCCCGAGCTAGGATTCGAACCTAGGGCCTCTGGTGTGAGAAGCTAGCGCACTGCCCGCTGGACTATCGAGGCCGGTTTGTCTGATTTTCCATAAATACGCACATTATTTTGATAAATATTGAAATCTTCACTGTCTTAAAATTGGTTTTATATGGCAGGGATATCCAAAAGTGGGTCTTAACCCAACCTTTAAATTACTTTTACCAAATTTGAAAGTGATAGAGTGAACAGAGTTTCTCAGTCTACTTTCTGATATAATAAAATCGAGTAAACATCGAGGAGGAGACCATTAACCTTTAACTGCTTACGTGCGATCCCACAGGCCCCACTAAAGTTAAAAATCCCCCTTCTTTCTTTCGCGCAGTTATCATTTAGTCATCTCAGTAGCTTCAAGTTCAGTTGCACGCGTACCGTCAATAGTGAGGTTTTTTCGCGGAGAGTAAATTAGGTGAGTATCATCGCGTTGAAAATCGAACTCCTTGTTTTTTCCCAGATCGATTCCAGATAGTTCTTTCGTCTGAATTAGTTCCCTTCAGTCCAGTAAAAGGGTGGGACATTCAATTCTAAAGTACACATATGTTTCTTCTTTTTCCGTGCAGAATTTGCATAGTTTGCTATCTGTGATTCCCAGTCGCGCTCTATGCGTATTAAACAGACAGTGCCCTGCCATGAACTTAAGCTCTTTTCTGCTTAGATCCAGAAGGTACTTGAATTTGCCTATCGAATAAGCCGAATAGAATATCTTGGAACAGCGCTGTCCCAGCGCATTGGATTATGGTTAGCCCGATTTGTGAATTCCTCTTTGACACAATGTCTATAATGAGCTTTGCTGACACCTATGGTCGCTTCAAGTCCATAGGATCGTCTTGCGGGCCCCCTCCTTTGCCCATCTGCCGGCCTCTTCATTACCATCGTGCCCACAGTGCGCAAGGACCCAATGTATTATCACCCAGTTATCCTTAGAAATATCTTGGATAACATTTGCAGTCTCCCAAACTAGTTTAGAGTCAAACGTTGTGATACTCAGAGCCTTTATTGCAGTCGGACTGTCGGACATTATAATTTTCCTTTTTCTTCTAACATTAAGAGTCAGTAATTTTCGGGCACACTCATTTATGGAAAAGTCCTCAGCCTGGAAGCTGGTATTAAATACCCCCACTCTCGTCCCACCTTCAATCCTAGAACCATCGGTATAGCAGACAATATCGTCACACGTGAGACTGATTCTAAGTATTAGCAGCTCAGTCTTCCCTATGCGGTATATACGCCTTGTAGTTTCTCCTGATGAGATGTCTCGGGGGTATCAGATCAGGAGGCATCTAGAAGCCTCCATCTCGCCTGCTAACCTTCAAAAGAGATAAGTGACCAATTGCATGTACATTCCTCGGTACGAATTCACTATGCACCAGTCTGTGTGCAATGATGGTTACAGCCATTTGCCATTTGGAACTAAATGTCCAGCGGCAGCATCCCTAATATAACATTCAGAGCTGCAGTTGGAGTAGTCCTGAGACAACCTGTGATACAGGTATTCGCTAGTTTTTGTAGAGTCTGCATACTATCGCCCCAAAGGTGATCTTTGGCAGAACAACTATAACCTCTGAAGCTATTTCGGTCTCAGTGCCCAGTTTTTCCCACAGATTCTTTTACAGCATCAGAGGGCATTACCTGCTCTCTGGAAAATGCGATCTTCAGAATGAGGTTTCCAGTTTAATTTGCTGTCCAGGATGACCCCTAAATACTTAACTTCATTTGAAAAGTTTAGTTCCTTTCCAAAGATCATAATCTGTCTAAGGTCTTCATTCCTTTTGAGTGTAAAAGGGACTATGACTATCTTGTCTGGATTCACCGGGAATTTCTGTCTAATGCAGCAGTGTTTTACTATTTTTAGGGCGCTCCGAAACAAGTCTGAGACGGTATGTCCATCTCTGCCTCTGAACCCAATAACTAAGCATACCAAGCAAATAGGCCGAAAAAATCTGAAATGGCTACAATTGAAAACAATGCAGACGGGTATCAGAAGGTAAGAATCATTTGCTAAAGATTGGAAATGCTGGACAAATAGACGGAGTGAAGTTAAGGTTGAACTAGGACTGTCGAACCAAAATTGAATTGAAAAAAAACTTTTCATAATATGAAATAATTTTTTCGAATTTTGTTTGGCTACGGTGACAATATAGAAAATGTTTCCAGACCTGAAAATAGTTTGCGATTTTATTATAAAAAATAAAACTTATTTATTTAAAATTTGCTCACAATTTCACCAATGAGCTGAAAATATTTAAACAAATTTGAGAAGCCTTTTATCTTTTTAAATAAGAGAAATATTTTCTGAAATTGTTTGACATTCTTATTCTGCCATTACATATTCGCTAAAATACTCAAGTTATGAAATCTATAACTTCTTTGTTTTATTCATTTATTTCAGGCCAAAGCACGCCCAATGCTTGGCTGCTGTTTGTCATTTCTACTCTGTATGCTTGTACATATGTAAGTATATACTATAAAACATAAATTCTACAATCAAAACTCGCCACTCTCCAAGCTGCTGGTGTGAGATTATTAATTGGCTATCGATTTCATAAGCGTGGCCAATTACAATCAGCACTTAATTGCTCAATCGTTAGGCAGCCAATTAGTCAACATTTAAGTATTTCAAAAGCATCAAAAAACAACAAAACCAAATACAAAAACAACAACAAACACAGCGCATATAAAAAAGCATCACCGACACATTGAAGCAACACTAAGCTGGGCTTAAACGCACACAAGCAAACACACACACACACAGTGGCACCTATACAAATTCAGCTCTGCAGTAAAACCCACCGAACCGGCTTTGAATGTCTAAACCAAAATAAAAAAAAACAAAAAGCATTTTGGCCAATCGACCAACCAAGTGGCCGTAAATGCGCTCAAAACTTTAAGCGCCGCTTCAAGTGTGACTCGCGTTTGAACGGAGTGACTTTTGGCCAGCTCAGAATTTGTGGCCAGAATCAGTTGTTGAACGACGGCGCAACGAACAACAACAAACGAAGCGCACAACAAGCTCAGCTTAAAGTCGGCACTAAACGCTGAACGCGATATAGTAATTTTTTTACTTCTTTCAAAATCACAGGCGGGCAAGTTCGAGTGTGTCCGAGTGTGTGTGTGTGTGTAGAAAAGGGGAGTAAAGGTGAGCTCCGCTATGTGCCGCCAGCGATTGGATATTTAACAAAGCTGACATGGGCGCATGCGCAGCGACAAAGATGTTAGTTGGCGACGGCAAATGTGACAAGTTTTGAAAAGTTAAACAACAAACTTGGTTATGTGAAAAATGTAAAGAACGATGTGTAGAAAACATTTAACATGCTTAAAGCTTTAAAGAGTTTGAAATGAAATAAGATTGAACTGAACTATAAATAAAAATATATTTACTTATGTAAACAATATGTAAACAATAGAAACAAATTGTAAAAACGTCCTCGAAATATTTAATATTTATGAGAAACTGTGACTTGTATGACAAACAAATTTTTAGTGAAAAAAATGCTTAATAGTTCAACATGTTTAACACTCCGATGCCCAACAAGGTCCGTAGGGACCTATGGCGTTTTTAAAAGCAATTATTTTGTATTTTATACGTTTTTGCCATCTGTCTGTAGTAAAAAATACATAATACAAACACATGTACACACATTATGTAACACTACATTATACAATTACAAGCCTTATATGCAATATTACAATAGAGGTCCCTGGGGACCTTGTTGGGCTTTTTGGCCGTTTAAAAAGTTGTTGGGCATCCGAGTGTTAAGAACTGTTAAGTTAAAACTGATGTAAAGAACAGTAAAAACTTGTGTAAAGAACTGTTAAAACTTAAGTAAAGAACTGTTAAAACTGTTACAACTGTTGTAAAGAATTGTTTAAAATAATTAAAATAATATATTTGACTTTTGACTTGTGTAATTAACGTGTAAACAATGTGTTTCGAATATGGATATGTAAATAATTTATACAAATAAGATTCAAAGTTTTGTGAATAACGTGTGAACTAAAATAACTAACCAAACTGAATTTGATTGCAGTCATTTAACTGCAAAAATTTGTGCAAACAAAATAAAAAAGAAACAAAACCATGTGAAAAAATTCCAAAAATATTTTAATTTTTTTAAGTATTTAATTAAAAAAAAACGGAAAAAGCAAAAAACAAACAACTTGAATAAATTCCAAAAATATGAACTGGACTTTAAATTTAATTTGTTTTCTTAATTTTTTTTTTTGGCTATTTACTTATGTAAATATTTTGTAAACAATGTGAAAAGAGGTGTTAACAAAAATATTTTAAATATTTGAAAATTTAAAACTGATGTCAACAACTACATTCGAGGCTTATTCAATCAACTCAACTAACTGAAACAACAACTCAACTAACGGAAGTTTTTTTTGTAATTTTCTGCCTTTTAAATGGTTATTTAAAAAATGCATAAACAATGTGTAATCAATGTGAAAAGAGTTGCAAACGAATATATTTCATACATGAAAAAACTTAAAAGTGATGTCGACAACTACGTTTGAGGCTCATTCAATGAACTCAACTAACTGAAACATTATATTTTTCTATAATTTCCTGTTTGTTTAGTTATAGTACATATGTAGACAATGTGTGAATTGGGTTTAAACATTGAAAAACTTAAAACTAACTGAATTAACTGAAAATACCACAACTTTTCTCGTATATAACATTTGAAAATATTTATAAACGATTCAATAAATAGCAAAAACAAAATTATCCAAAAATTTGCCAAGTCTGAAAGCATTAGTTTCTTCCACAAAGTTAAGTACAAAAGTTTACAAAAATTATATTCGAAATAACAAAATACAAATAAAAAATTTTAACAAGAAATAAGAAATATTCAGGAATTAAATTCGATGCCAAAAATGCTTAGGAAAATATTTAAAATAACTTGAATTAAAAAAAAAACAAAAGAAAACATTTCAAATAAATCGAATTAAAACAAAAAAAAAATATAAAAGAAGTTGTAAACAAAACACTTAACAGACAAAAAAATTTGGCAACAAAAATTACGATAACAAAATTACTATTTAAATTTAAAAATAAAAAAAAAAAATTGTAACAACAAAATTATAAAAAATTTAGTTTGTTTCTGGTATTTATGTAAGTTTGAGCTGAAAATACACTAAACGACACAGTAAACAATTTTACAAGATTTTTCCTCTCCCAAATTTGAGTAAACAATTTTACAAAACGTACAAATATCCGAAATACGTTGAATTTCTAATAAATTTTAAGAGAAAATAAGAAGTACAAGAATTCTATTCTATGTCAAAAATGCTTAGGAAATCATTTGAAATAAATCGAAAAAAATGATTATTGAAAAAAAAATTTTTGTATCCCTTTAGGTAAAGAATGTCAAAAAGAGTTGTAAGAAAACATTTGACAGACGAAAAAGTTAAAAAAAAAAAATTACAATAATAATAATAAAACAGCAATAACAAAATAACTATTTGGACAATAAATATTTGAAAATCTTTAACTTCAGCCCAAATGTTACCAAATGAGTACAAAAACTGCTTAGCCGACATTCTAAATCGATACAATTAAACCGAAAAAATTAAATGCGCCAATGCTGACATTGTTTGTGCATTAAATTGAAGTTAACACCTCATAAAGCGTGGAAAATTTAGGCGCCCAACTGCTGGCAGCCTGCAGTCAAATTACACGTACTGGCTGAAAATTAAATTAATTGCAATTAACAAAATCTGCAATGCAAATTAAATTAATTTTAGCAAAAATATAAAATCAAATCAAATCAAAACTAAACAGCAGCTTCCAACAACAACAAGAACAACAATCGGTGAATATAAAAAGTTGAGAACATCGACAGCAATGAGAGTGAATATCATTTCGACGAATTGACGTAGGCACAACAAAATTAATTGAAATGTTTTTGCCACAAACAAAGGTCCAACCACACAGTTGCCAACTAATGGTTGTAGAGTTGTTGTTGTTGCATGTGCACCGTATGAAAATTAAGTCAATGCAATGCTAATGAATAAATCAGCAAGTTTGAATGCAAGTGTGCGAGCGTGTGTGTGTGTGTGTGTGTGTGGAGTTTTTGTCTGATGTGTTGCATGTTGCATTAAAAGTGAATATTTAAACCACAACAACAACAATAACAAATAACGACAACGAATCTTTTCATTTACATTCGATTTGAATTTTGTCTTTGCTGCATGCAATATGATTCCAAAAAAATCCAACTGTAGATATATTTAAACAATTATAAAGCTGCAGTTTGCATTGAAGTGCAACGCGAATTTTTGCATTTTTCACATTAGCTCGATTTCGGTTTGCATGCAGTGTCGGCCGAACAACAACAAAAACTATGACAAAAAAAAATTATTTAATTAAAACATCTGCATTTCAATTGTGCAAGTGGCAACCTTTGCATTGAGGCGTCGGCGAGCAACGTGCAAGTTCAATAATTTTGCGCTTTTTTTTCTGTTGTATTTGCGCATAAATTCATACAGCAGCAACATTTTCCAGCCAACACTTGACCTGTGCCGGTGGCGGTGAAGGTGAGTTGAGAATTAATTTTTTTTTATTTTTTTTTGTTTGGCTAATTTTTCAATGTTGTATATAAATTTATTTAAATTATAATCCACGTGACCCTTGAGATCATATACGAGCATTAACCCTTTGTCAACTGATGGTACCGAAAAATAGCAGTAATCATTGTTAGCTATCAGTTGACTATGCCTGTCACTCATGTCTGGCAGATGAGGAACTGTTCTACTGAAGTGTTTTCTTTGAAACTATGCAACATTTTAAAGACTTAAAGTGCAGATATTCTCTTCTGATTTGGTGAAAGCTACGGACATTATTTTGTCAAGAAATGCAGTCCTTTCCAATAAACCAAATTAAAAATGACGTAATTTTCAATTCAAGAAGAATCTACAGAAAAGTGTCTAAGTGCTTGGTCAACCAACCAACCCAACCATATGAAACACAACAATTAATTGAGACCAAGCAAATCGTCTAATTTTTTTATGCTACAAAAAAGGATATAAACAAGAAAATACCATAGAAAGAAGTGAAGAAGTAAAGAAGATTAAGTAACGAAAATTTTTGCGTTTCGTTTTTTCTAACCCAAAAGCATTTGTGACACATTTCAATTTGGTGACAGAAGTGGGAGGAGGGAATCTACAGATTAACACCGAATCCGACCAGCGGTTTTTTTTTTGCAATTTCCTTTCACACTTGAAGGTTTAGCCATTGCCTGCCAATTCTCATCTCCTTCATGTGGATAGCGATAGAAGTAGACGAGGGTTTCACCAGTCCGAGCTAGGAATCGAACCTAGGGCCTCTAGTATGAGAAACCAGCGCGCTACCCGCTGGACTATCGCAGCCGGCCTGTGTTGTGACCTGTCTGTGGGTAGAATTATGAGATGGCGAAAGACTTTCATTGTGTCTGTCACACTTACGCCCGAGTTAGGTTTCAGCAAAGAATATGAAGTATCTTTATTTTCCTTGGTTTAAGACGTTTGGCACTGATGTGCTGAGAACAATGACCTTTTGGTGGAATCTTGGCTCCTTTGCATCACAGGATCTATGCAGATTTTTATGAAGATCGCGTAGATTTAAAGGATAGTAAAGGGGAACCTTTACAAGTTAGAGAAGAATGAACTTATCTTCTATCTGAGCGCTTCGGTTTCTAAATTGTTGCAACAAAATAAAATTGAAAAATTTGTATGCATGATGGATGGAAAAATATTTAATCAGTCAATGATTAATTAATTGTTTAAATTAATTTAAATTTGTGATGAGAAAATGAAAAGTAATACATAATCTTTTCTAAAATTCCACTAAACTTTTCTCTGCAACTCAATAACCTCGACACATTTTATAGTCCACAAGCTATCACAGTTGAGAGTAAAATTGTAAATTTGACTACTATAAGTCCTCATGATTGAAAGCTTTGAATGAATTTCAAATAAAATTCAGCAAAATATTGAAAAATTTAATAATATTTAATAATTTTATTGATCATCTTGTTTGTCGGTTGCAAACCCCGAAAAATTGCTTCCATTTAAAAAGTGTAAAGTTCTTAATGTATGTATCTTCAAAAGAAACCATTTAGGTACAAACAACTTAAATCTTAATTTTACTGATTGTTGGCCAATTGAATTTTGGTAAAGTTAGTCTGACATTTCCTGGGAAATGGTATTACAAATCTGACTGCTTGAGTAATAACTTTTCATAGATCCTCAATATCACAGATTATGGTACATCTTTCTAACATTCAAGTACCCCAATTGGGATCTAACTCATCTACTTGGCCAGGTCAGGACTTTACAGCCTTCAGAACTAATTGCAGTGAGCTTTTAGGACTATTTTCTCAAAGAGAGAGTAGATTGTTGTGGTTTCGTCGTAAGCGCCTTTTGTGAATTCTCTTCGAACTTACTAAAAAAATATGTTGATCTTTTTCATTCTCATTCAACAAAAAAATTAGTTAAATAAATGTTTACTGCCAGAATCAACATTGAAGGTAGACTAGTTTTTGTTTCGTTCCTTATTACCAGAAAGACTGCAAATTTACCATCCATGCAAAGATTATATATCACATCTGCTGATATCTAGAAAAGTATACATTGGAGTTGGCTAATTTTTCACAAAATAAATTTTTCAAAAAATATGAAATTTTCCACGATAAAAAAGAAAAGTCACCAAAACAAATGTTGACAGAAATACTATAGAAAGGCAGTATTTGAACCTGAGGTTGCTGCCTTCGACTCGCGGTCCAACGCACTTACCAACTAAGCCACGGCGGCTGCCTTGGATTTACCATTCAAAATTCTTTATTATCGTCAATCATTGACCACTTTCCTCATAAAAAATATCCACATATCTA